>JAWNLC010000241.1:14222500-15422500 GCA_035041535.1 Drosophila cognata | reverse complement strand
ACGTTTTAATCAAAACTGAAACACTTTCAAAAGCTATATAAAATCTATTAAATTAAATAAAGCTCGTCTAAAAGTCGAATATATATTTTTGAGCTATATGAAATAAAGAACTTTGTTAAATAAAAAACGTTCATTTAGTTTACAGCATAAAAAATGAGAAGTATTTTATGAAATAAAAATAACTTCAAGCTATTTGAATTTATGCGCGTTTTACATTTTTGCGACCATTGAAAATTAATATAAATTTTCAAATCTATTATCATTTTTTTGGTAGTGCAACCACTTTCGTAAACAATAAAAAAGGTTTATAGCAATTGGGCTTTCAGCCTTGAGATAAGCTTTATATTTTAAAATATATTTCAAATGTATTTTTTTTTTTATTGGTAATGCAAATGTGAAAAAGCTTCCTTTAACCCAAATATATATTTATATATATATATATATATATATTCAATAATTTCTCTAGAGCTGTTTTTATGTTGTATTATTACTTTTTTATGTTGTTTGAAGCACACCCCAGGGGCAAAGAGGGAGATAGGAGGGGGCGGGACTCTGTGTGTTGTACGCCTACTCGTTGCATTGTCCCAGACTGATTTTCAATTCAGTTCAGCTCTGGCCCATTGTGTGTGTGCCTCCTATATCAGAGGCATGCTGCCAAGTTGTCGCCGAATAACGTTGCCATTTCGCGAATCCGTTAGCCTGCCTTCACGTTAACATATCTGCGATACCATCCATCAAATATCATGAGTCTACATGTGTGTGCATATGTGTGTGTGTGTGTGTGTGTGTGTGTGTGTGTGAGCGGATCTACAGTCGGGCCGTCAAATTTGCAAAGCCCGCCATTCCCATGCCAATTTTCAACACGCTCCTGCGGGAGTTCGTTTCTTGTGCTGTGGAGTGTATCAAGATATTTTAAAGGCAGGCAGTTTTATGATACGCCCAGCATCAGCTTTTATCTGCTACATAAAATTTAAGTTATTTTGTTGTCTAGTTCATTGAATTGGCCCAGAACACACACACACACACAGACACACAGGCACACAGCCACACAGACACACATATAAAATAAATTGAATTAAATTGATGCGTTTGGAAATTGAGCAGATTTGCTTTGCATGCTTTTGAAGCAGCAAAGGAAATTGCTTTTAATTTTGGCACAAATCTCTTTTTAATTTTTTTTCTCTCGTTTAGTTTTTTGGCAAGACAAAATGAGAGTTGTGCGGAGCTGAACAGAGCACACAGCTGGCTGCCTTCGGACAAATCTTGTTTGGCATCCAAAAATCCGGTCTCAGTTGGAGCCAAAAAATCGTTGTTGTTGTTGACAGCACATGTGCCGTCAAAATTGCACACACACACGTTCACACACAAGCACACACACTCATGCACAGGCAAAGCTAATCAAGCGGCAGCTGTTGTTTTAGAAAAAACTATAGCATACTCTGCGGCGTCAGTCTGTAACGATTTTCTCCTGCATTTTGGCCAAATGCTAAATAGCTGCTGTAATAATTAACTGCATTAAGCCAGCGACAGCAGCAGCAGCAGCAGCTAGTTAGCTGCAGGCAGCTGAGTCCTTCCGCTCCACGCCATTTCTAATTCTGCTACCTTGTCCTTTAGCCGGCAGCTTAACTTGGCCTTAACGCAATTTGTCACAACAGCCAAGCACTGGCGGCTTGACAGCTTAGCCCCTGCCTCCCCCAAAAAAAATGGCATGCTTTATTTATGTATATCCTTCGTATATTGTCTAACAAGAACAGCAGTAGTAGCAGCAGTGGCAGCAACAATGCCACATTGAGCCGACAGGTGAAATAAAAGTGAGTGTAAGCACACACACCTACACACACACACACACACACACACACACATACACACACAGAGGCAAACATTCATTTGAAATGTAAACGGCTTGGAAATGAGAAAAATTCCACTGCATTGACAGCTAGAAGCATTTTTAGTTTTGCCTCCTAGCTAAAAGTTTTTTAACATATTTTTTTTTTTTTTTTACAAAATTCCAAAAAAATGTGCACAACCACACATATAAAAGGGGGCGTGACCGAGGCGGCGCAGAGTGTCGGCTCCACTTGCTAGCTTACCCGTGCCAGCACTTTGCGCCAAAACTCGGCTAAAACAGTTTTCTTTTTTGGTTTTTGGCCACTTTTAGCTGCAAGTGCAGGTGTTGGGTATACCATTTAGTATGGGTAGCTGCTCCTCGTATGCCTTTGGGCTGCAAGCGATCACGAGTAGCGATGGAAATGCTTCACTATTCACTGTACTCGCTTACCTCCCACCCTCCCCCTACAAACTCACACACACTCACACACACACACACGCACACACGCACACACACACACACTAAACCGCATGTGCTCTTTGAATAATGTGCGGCTTTCAAAACGTTTCAATTTCCATTCAAAATTGACTAACTGACAAATTGCTGTTCCCAGTCGCAATTAAATTTTATTTTTAGATAAGATTTCTGTTTGCCTTTTATTTTATTATGTTTATTTATTTTTTATTGTTAATATTTTGAATTGAATTTGTGTCTCTGTATTTTGCTTTTATAATTTCTTAGCAACAAATTTATCTCAAAAAAAAAATGATAAAGACTTTTCTGCATTACAGTCATAAATAACGGAGACTGCTACATATATAAAAATAATTTTGTTATTTCTCAAATATCGATTTTTGTGTAATGCGCAAAATTAGATCTGCCATCACTCGAGTAAATTTTGTTGTCTGTCGCATATTTAAAATTCATTTTTCATGCTTGCCATTTTTCATTTTGGCTTGCGCATTTTCATACTGAGTTATTAACTAGATGTCTACTGCTGCTGCTGCTGCTGCTGGGTCTTTATTGGCTGCAGTATCATAAACTTGCCACTCAGCAGTTCTGTAATCGCTATCTATTTAAGATATTGCCAACGCCACAAACTAAAATTACGCATTCGCCTTGTGGCATGCGGTTGGGCGAAGTAAATCGCCTTAGCTGATGCCGCTGCTGTTGCTTCTGCTGCTGGTTGGCTTTAAGCCCTAATAAACTAGCTGAAATGCATAGTTAAGCCTTTTGGCTGGTGTCCAGGACCACGGCCAGGACGAGGACCCGCCTGTCAGGCTGTAGGCGTGACTTTAACTTTGTCTGGCATTTAAATCAGTGGCATCGTGAATAAATCTAAAAAGTGCTGCTACTTATCGCCGTCCCTTGGCCTTTTCAACTTGTAGACTGCAGGCTGGCGATGGGTCAGTGTTGGTAAACGTCGGCCCAAAGAGAGACAGAGAGAGTGTAAGAGAGAAAGAGAGAGAGAGAGGTGCTGGCATTTTGACTGCTGTTATCTCTCTCATCTGATATTTGTTGTTTTTGCTGCGATTGCTCCTGCTCCTGCTGCTGCTGGTATTGCTTCTTCTTCTGCTGCTACTTGCTACAAATCATGATAATAAATTCCAATTTTATTTAGTCAGTGAGGCGGCAAAGCACCCTTGTCATCGTCAACGCTTGTCGGCAGGAGGAGTGGGGGGAGGTAGCCGAAAAAAGGGCAAACGCTTCATCTGGTTGGGCAAAAAGGGCTTCGAGTCCATTGCTTCAACTACTTGGATTAACGGTTCATTTTTATGACTTTTTATTTTTTCAGACATTTTTTTGTTTGCCAGTTTTTTTTTTGTATCCTTTTTTTTTTTGTATATGCAACGCTGTCATTTTGACTCCTTTTGTTGGCATAGCGAGGCATTCAAATAAATTCACTGTTGAATAGAGTTTTTGTCGTTGGCGTCTGTTTAACTTTAGCTCGAGCATAATCAGGGCTGATTGTAATGAATGCGAACAGTCGGGGCCAATCACCAAGAAACCAGCTCATCAGACCGCCAGGGGCCGGCAGAGGGAGGGTGAGGCTGGCGGAGGGGGCGTTGACTTTGGGACATGGTAGGGATGCCAACCGCGATCTAACCCGTTTGACAGCATTGCGGTTGTCGGAGCAACGTCAGGCAGCCAAAGCACATTAGCCGTGTACTCGTAATGTGGCGCAGCTCACGCAGCGTGCAATGGTAACACACACAGACACACACGCAAGCATTGAGACCACGCTGGGGAATTTAAGGCGAGTTGTAGGACATGTGGCAGCCAACAGTTTGTAGCAACTTCTTTGCTACTGCTGCTGCTGCTATTGCTGCCACACTTTTTCGCCTGTGTTCGCCGGCTCTTCATTGCCTGTTGGCAATTACAACGTTGCAATGTTGATGGTATGTTTTTGTTTTTGTTTTCTTTTTTTTTTTTTGGTTTTTGGCTTCCCCCTTTTTTGCATAAGAATATGTGACAGCAACGAAGCGTTTACTGAAGTGCTCAACTTGAAGATATCTGCACTTGGTCAGCTCAATTGCATTTTATCTTTGAGGAATAAATAGATGGATTTTATTAACCTATCATATATAAATCTGTCTGCTAGTTAGAGATTCTCTTTATACATACATAGCCATTTGCGTTTGTTCGATTTTTAACTATTGAAGTGTCGCCAATTTATTGCAACATAAGTTTAACGCATCCTCTTCAGCACAATTGGAGCGGGTATAACAATGTTCGTATACCGAACGCATCTCAAAGATGTACATACATCTACATACAAGCATACATACATTTATGCTGACAGATAGAGAGAGAGAGAGAGAGAGAGACGGAGAGAGCAAAATAAAGTCGGACAGCAAGACAGACAGAAGATGGGGCCCAGTCACTTCCGCTTTACTGTGCGAGGTCTGCCCATTTTATAATATCCTTTTTTGTTTGAGCTCTCACGGCTTTTGTTGCCGGGGCAGCTGCCTGATTTGCATTTGCATTAGAGCCTTGTGCCCGGACTCGGTGGCGGTGGCAGTGGGCAGCAACCAACAACCAGTAAGCAGTAACCAGCAGAAGGCAAGGCAGCAAACAACTAGCTACAGCATAATTATGGACGATGAAAGGACGACGAAGGACTTCGGCCAACTAGTCTGTTATGCATGCGCTGGGTCACTAATGTTGGCACATGATGATTTCATTCAAGCGGCAAACTTGCCAAAGACTCTTTAGCAATCAGTCGTGCGAGTTGCCAGGGAGGGGGGGAGATGTTTGGAACGTGCCTCTGACGCTGACGCCGAGACTGATAAACTGAAAAGAAATGAAGCCTTTAAGCTGCTTTGCCCCTAAAGTTTACGATAGTTTTGGCTTGTTTACTTTGTAATAGGCACTTTTGTGCACAAAGTGCAAACAATTAAACCCAAGCACCAGACTCTGTGCACAAAATGTTCAAATTCAGTTCATGTCACTATTTAGTGGACAACAACCAAGGCAAAGGTCTCTCTCTCTCTCTCTCATTCTCTCATTCTCTCAATCAATTGGAAAAGAGCTTTTCCTTTTTAGAATAGAAAATTTGCAAAACGGCTTACAGCAATTGAGCAACAAGCAAATATGTGTATGCTATAAATAAAATGCAATCAATATTTTTAAGCATACAACAAATATTTAACTTTGATGCTGCACAATATACTGAATAAAAAGCGTAGAAATGGCATCTAGGGAAAGAATTCTAAAATGTATTCATAGTAATAAAGATGTCATATAAAGATAAAGACAGATAAAAGCAGATGTTGAAGTGATATTACATTTCGAATTCAAAGAAAACCCAGTACATAATTACATGAATGTTTGGTCATATATTTATTATCTGTTATCAATCAAATTGTGGCGATTGTGGCAACGATTTCAATGCATCATTTAATTTCACATCGAAATTTGGCCATCGTAATTTGCATAAGCATATTTAAAGCTGATTAGCTGAAATTGTTTATGTTTGATGCTGGAAATCTTGTTGCTGCTGCTTAACAAATTCAATTTGTTTTGCTCAGCAATCAGTGCTGAACAGGCAAACATTTGACTCGCTGTTCGAGTCCTTTCTGCTTGGCTTGCCTGCTGTGGGATTAAATGCATTTCAAGGCTGCCTTCCAATGAGCTCAGCTGATGACATAAAAGTAATGACATTAGAGCGCCTTTGAAGGTAACACAACCAAAACCGCCCCCCAATTTCCGTAATGCAATATAATCCAGAGCATTTTGCTAGAGGGGTAGATTTTCGCTTTTTGTTGTTGATTTTTTTATTTTATTTCGGTGGTTGCAAACGGCTGTGCCGCCCCTTACTCCGTTGTGGTAAAACAAACAGTTTGGCTTTACTCTTTCGCCCTATAGCTTCATTATAAAATCGATGAGTGTGGGTTGAGGTGTAAATTAAGCCCTGTCTGTGGGGTTAAAAAACAGATACACTTGTGTTTAGTGTTCAGGGTTCTTCCGAACAATTTAGAAACTTCTGGGTGTTTAAAATGATTTTCAACCAAACACAATAACAAAAGCAAACTTTATTTAATAAAGTTTATTTATGCTAGAAGTGAGCAACTGACTAACTAGTTGATGTTTGCAGAAAGCAGCTTCAAAAGTTTTGCTCAAGCTTAATTATATAAAGTGAATTAAATTATTTTGAATTATAGCTGAAGCTGAGTTAATTAAGTGACTGAAAAACGTTAACAGCATTGAATTGCTAATGTAAATTCTGAGAAATTGGCTCTGTGAGCTTTGTGTTAATCTATGAATAATCAGCTGCTGATTAAGCTTGCCACTGAATAATTTAATGTATATGAATGTATTCACATTAAATGAAGAAAGCACATTAAATATATGCTGTGAATAACACGATTTTCGCTTTACTCTTAATATTAGTCTTATGAATTAAGTTTTACTAATTAATTACATTTCGATGCACAATCTGGCTCTCGTACTAATCAGTTGCTTGGGGCATGGCTTTTGGCCTCAACTCGTCTACAGCAATTATCAATTTTACTTGAATTCTGGCTCAGCTTAAGGTCTTAACTGGCTTGATCTAAGTGACTGTCTGACAATTGTAAACAAGAGATCAACTCGAAACGAGTCTTCGAATTTCCATTTTTCTTTTTGTTGTTTTGCCACAAAATCCCTATTGCTAATGCCCCCTCCTCCCCCCTTGGCACATGCAAAATGCGATTCTGCCCAGCCAGTTAATGTTCTCTGGCAGCCTGGTTGTCTCCTTTTATTTTTATTTTTTTTTTTGGTTTTCGGTTTTTGTTTTTTTGGTTTTTTGTTGCTACTGCTGCAGCTGCCGCTGCTGCATTTGCTTGGTCAGTGCAAAATAGACTGAAATTGATGATGTCACTAGATAGGGCGAATGAGTTTTTCATTTTTCACTTTTCACATGGAGAGTTGAGCTGAGATGGGTCCAGCTCCTCCTGCAGAGGGAGAGGGAGAGGGAGAGGGAGAGAGAGAGAGGGAGAGACGCCAGCTCCTCCACGTTCGTGTTGTTTAACAAATTCATCCTGTTGCTTGCGCTTCAGTGCGTGCCGGACAGCCAGCACAATGCATTGTATCCTGGAGCAGTAACAGGCGCTGCTTTTGCACATGCACACACACACATACATACACACAGTCACAGTCACACACACATACACACTTTCATATTTACATATGTGCATGTATTTGTGCAATTTTGGGCCACGCCATTGTTGTGCATCGACCTGTTTGATTGGCTTGCTTTTTGCACGTTTTTAATTAGTGCTGGACGCCATAGACGCCATAGACGTTATCCAGGTGGATAGAAAGTGTGGCATGTGTGGCATGTGGCAAAGCGTTGCTTTAAGTTGCTGGCACATTAAACAAATGTGAAATATTTCATAAGCGCATTGCGACCCCAGTCACATTGCCAAATGATTTATATGCAAATTACTCTATGACTATGAGCATGAGTTTGGATATAAGTATTATATTGTGTGTATATGTGTGTGTGTGTGTGTGGCGCCACAATATTCTGTGTGTGTGCACCTTGGCAGGCGCCACAAACAAAAGACCAACAATCGACTCAATTCCACACGACTCGTTGCAGCCACAGCAACAAATTTTCCAAATTTCCTAACAATAGCGTACACATATGTAAATTCACACACACTCGCACACTAGCGCACTCACACACAGACACACACTCACATAAAATGTGAAGTGAAATCACTTGTGTATTGGTTTGCATGTTCGCGGTGTTAGGCAACACTCTGAAGAGTTAGCCTTCGAGCCAGTGCTCTGAAGTGCTCTTAAAACCAAGAAATGATTTTGTCGCTTTGAATGAATAGTTTCAAATATGTTTGGCGTTTTGAGAACAGGCATAGAATTTGATGGGAATTGGGATGGGAATCGAATGCTGGAAATCGAATGATTTTATTCCTTATTTATGCTGACACTAAATTTTAGCACTAAAATACACATGATTGAAATGATGATGGAACAATTATTTGAAAACACACTTGAAATCTAATTTTTAAAAACCTGCAATATATATTTCAATATTTTTATGCTCAAAATGATTCTTGCATATTGAGGCAAGAGTTTATTAGCTTTCATTGTCCCCTTTCAATTTGGCGAGCATTAAAATTATAATAGAGCTGTTTATGTTTTGCCAAGATTTATATTTTCTTATATACGAGTCTTAGGGGCGTCGAAATTTACGGCTCAGGTTTATTATGCGATTATGTGGCTAATAAAAAAGTTATTTATTTATTATGCAAATTTAATACAAGAAATTGTAATATTTTCGCCATATTTAGTTTACTCCCAAATAAACCTTGCCTCTTATCATATTGTACATAAAATGTTTGCAAAAACTCTGCTTTAAAGGCATTCCAGTTTAGATACAAATTTTCTTGACTATTAGGCCCAAGTGTACATCACTTAATGGCAGTAATATATATCTTTTATTTTTCAATAAGCTCGCGATACTTTCAAACAACAAGCATAAAGCATATAATAAAGCTTGTTAATGTGCTCTCGAATCTACAGATATGCTTATTGTAATGCTCAAATTTATTATTGTAGGATAAGAAGAGAATTTGCTAACGGAATTTATGGCAAGGTATTCTCGCTAGCGACTTTTTTAGTGGCAAGCCTCCCACACTCGTTTCTACCCCAACCTAAAAGGGAATATATATTTTAAGCACAAACTGTCAGTGTAAACTGTATACTCAGCTCCCTGCTATGCTATGTAAATAAGTTTCTTAAATGTGTCAAAACAGTTTGCTCAAGCGTCTTTCTTTGGCCCTCTCACATTTGTGCGTGTCACTCTTTAAATCACACACACACAGTCGCACACTCGCCCACTCGCACACTCGCTGATAGTAGAATTTTGTGGCACTCACCTTATTGGAATTACCATTGAATTTCAATAGCTTCTTGCAAGATTTGCCGCGACTCTCAAAATAGATTTCCTGTGGCGTGCGACGACGTCGCTGAGCTGCCGGCTGTGTTGTTAGTGTTTTACGTTGCATGAACAGTGAATCGCTGTGGCTGCACTCGGTGCCTGCCACCGACTGTGTCGCCTTATGGCGACTCACGCAGAACAGGCGACTCAAGATGCCGCAGCAGCCTGTTGTTGTTGTTGTTGCTGTGCTGTCTCCAATTGTTGCAGCTGCTGCTGTTGCTGCTGTTGTTTCTCTTGTTGCATTGTTGTTGGCGCAACAGCGGGCGGATATGGTCATTAGGTTGGCATTGTGGCGTGTCTGGCGATTGACATCCATTTCCATGGTGCGCAACAAAAAACTGTTGCCTACTTTGCTGCGCGCTGTGTTGATTTCTGTAATATTTTCTCTGCTCACAATTATTGGAGTTGTTTTTGCCCCGGCTGCTGTTTAAACAGCCCAACTTCCGCACAGTTCAAGTTTTGTTTTGTGTTCGCCTTTCGTTTTTTTAAATGCAAATTGTCAGCAGGAAGTTTCAGCTTGCTTTTTGTTTTATATCGCTGTGTGTGTTTCTTTTTTTTTTTTTGTATTTATTTCATTTCACTGAAAATAGCAGCGTGATTTTGTGGCAGGTGGTTCAATGTCGCTTTTTGCTGTTGCTGCTGCTGCGGCCGTTTTGTTTGTTAAAGGCACAACAACTTGGCGCCCTCACGCACACACAGACACACACACACATAGACAGAATTCAGCTTACGTCGCAGTCATCGCATACACTCGCACACTCGAACACACACTAAAGCAGAGCAGCCGCGACGTTTTCAGGCCGAGTGCAGCAAGCCAACTGATAGCAATGCTCGATTCTGTTTTTGGCTCTTCTCAGGCAGAGTGCACAGCGTTGCCAGACCAAGTTGAGCACAAGCAGTGCGCATGTCACGTGCACAGTGAGCACCAAAAGCATTCACCTTTCGCCCTTTGTTCACTGCTTGTGAATGAAGCAAAGAATTTTGCCTGTTTACGTTACTTGCTGCTGCTGCTGCTGCTGCTGCTGCTTGTGAGCGGAGGGACTGGGGCTGCTGTGCAGGGGGAGTGGGGTGTGGGGCGAGGAGGGAGTGTGGGGTGGACACAGCAGTTCAAAGTTGTAGCGCATTTTGCTTTATGTGTGTAATTGTTTGGCGGCAGTCGAGCGGCGCCTCATGCTATGCAGCAGTTTTTTTTAATACCCTACAAATGACTTTGACAGGTGTGTTACCCTTGGCAGTAAGCAAATCAGAGCGGAAGAATACCGTCTTTAAGTCTATTTGCAAATGATTAGCCGAAAACTTATTTAAAGATAACGTTTTTTTGGTTTCATATAGATTTCTTTACAGTTTCAAGTATTCTTAAAAGGTATTTGAATGAATGAATTTCTTAACAAAAGTAGGCAATAAGTTATCCCTGTAAAGGAAAATATGTTTTTACAAAGATCATTCAACTGTCTTCTTGTTATTTATAGCCGTATTTAGTCCTATTGAACTTTTAAGGATAATAATAATATAATTAATTTTTGTGTGCACCAAAATGATTAAGAATTTATCGCATTGCAGGGTATTTTTGTAGGCAAGCGCTTCGTTCAGCTTTATGCCAAATTCTCCTGTTGTTGCAGTGCTCTGATGGCAGATTACCAACTAAAGTGATGAGAAGGCACACATTTCATCAGTGGAGTGTGTATATGTGTAAGTCTGTGTGTGTGTGTGAATGTGATTGTGTGTATAGTGTTGTCTGTGTGTGCTCTGTACGTAATTTCAATGTTTCAACGTAATCTTTGATTTGATTATGTTGTTGAGCTGCCTTCTATGTGTGCACAAAACGTGCCGAGATGTCCTTCTCTAACACTGTGTGTATAAGTTTACTCTGGGGGGTGTGTGCGCGTGTGTGTGGGTGTGTGTTGTTCGTCTCGGCCACTTCCGGCTGGAGCTATAAACGGATTATAAAGTAATTTAATGCTTTTTGTTGTCTGCCCCAGACAAGATACTAGTCGGCGGGTGCATGCACAGCAATAAAATCTTTTAATGTTTGTTTTCTGGCATATCATATCGCATTAGATCACATAACGCATACGCATAGTTGGCCGGGCTCCATTTAATGAGTTCGAAGTTTTTGGCGGTTGTTGTTTCGCTTTAGTTCTCGGCATTGAGGTTTTGTGCGTAATTAATGTTGCGAGCTACAGCTTCTGCTCCTCTTTGTTTCGGTTGGTCATTTTGGCAACATGTTTATCTGCCTCAATGCGCAAATACATATGTATGCCATATAGTCGCACATTTATGCCTGGCCTACACACACACACACATATACCCATCTGCGCACACACACACATTTAGTTAGATTGTCACATTAATTTTGTACGTTAAGCTGTCAACGTTGCCAACATTTTTGTATCTCATTCGTGTGTCCAGCGGTGGCAAGAGTCCTTTATATTCTTGGCTCCTTTTCTTCTTTTTTCCTTTTTGCTTCACGCACGTTTTGTGCTCGCCTGTCGATTGCCTTGGACCCAAACTATAGCAGCAAAAAAATAAACAAATATCTTGGCAATTTCTCTTGCTTTCATCTCGGGTCCAGCAGTAGCAGCGATAAGTGCGTCTTAGTTTATCTTTATGTGTAGGCTTTGCATTAGTTATTTGTTGTTGTTGCCCCTCATCTGCTGCTGCTGCTGATGCTGCTGCTGCTGCTGCTGCTGCTGCTACTTCTGCTTGTAGCTGTTTGGCAAATAAATACGTTTGATAATGTGGCACGCACATTATATTGATGCCCTCTAACACTGACCCTTCTCTGCTGCTTGCCCCCACACACACTCAGCTCTGGCTGGCGTTAAATTCAATGAAGTGAAGCAGCATTTTAGATTAATGCAACGCTGGGGAAATGACGGGTGTGGCAGAGATAAATACCTTTACCTGAAATTGTTTTAAGTGCATTTCATTGACGAGCCATTTGGGAATGTGTGAATTGATGAGCATAATTGCTAACCAGCCACTTTATGAATGCAAATTCAAGCAAAGCTTTGTGGTTTATTGAACATCGAATTTATGCATAATTTGTGGCATTAATGCCAAGACATAGTTGCATTTTATAAAATGATAAAAGGATAAAACAAAAAACTCAACTTTTTGAATTGAGCGTTAATATTTAAACAAAATTGCAAATATAATTCTCTTAGAGTACTCTATTCAGAATAATCAATTTGCTATGCAACTTTTTCTACACAATATATTCAATTCCGCAGGCCTTCACACACACACTTACACACACACACACACACTTACACACACACATAGTTACATGTATGCATTTGTGAGTGCAGTTAAAATTGCCAAATTCGCTTCAAATGCCACATAGGACTAAACTTTTTCATGAAGCAGCTGCAAGCGCTACAACCCCCACCACCCCCTGAACCCCAGGCACCCTTCGTTGCTCCACAGTTTACAATCAGTCTCAATTACGCAGCATTTTTGTATGTGTCGAACGCTGTTAGCAATGAAAGCTGTGTGCAACTGTAGCCCAAACTGAAAAGTTCCAATGCATTTACCAAAAAACGAGAAAAACAACAAAAAAGCAACTGTTGCCTAATTGCAAAAATGCTGCCGGGCAAACACACTCCCACACGCACACACACAGTCCAACTTTTTCGTAGCCGAAGCACTCCGAAAAAGAATAGTACACTAAAAGCTTAAACAAAACCTCAATAAAGCCGATGGGCAGCTGGCTGGGGTGGATGGGTGGCCAAGCGTGTAGGCGGTGTATTGGGGATATGGAGTGGGTGTTAGGGGGTTGGGGGAGTGATGTCACTCTAGGTTGTTACAAACTATTGAGGCGGCAAATGACAAACGGAAAAGTTTGCGGCGCAGGCGCAGCTCCAGGACGAGCCCTTAACATGCCCCTGAGCAATAGACTGAAGCGACAGCAACAACAACAACAACCAAAACAACAAGGACAACAACATCAGCATGTAAATGACGCTCTTATGTTGCAATCACGTGCTGCCATCTCTTGGTTTTTTATACACTGTACCCATTAAAAATTTGGTGAACAGGGTATTCATGTAGTTGTGCAGGAGAAGGAGGATATGGGAGCAGGTCCCCATAAAGTATATACATTTGTTTATCAGCAACAACCAGATAAAACGGAAATTTTAATAGAATGTAACTGCACAATTTGGAATTCTTGTACTTTATAATTTTGCAATCAGGACTAAATTAGTATCTTGTGCATAAATAAATAAAAAAAAAAATAAAAAAATAAAGTATATATTCATAATCTCCATCATCACCCTTCGATTATTTTTCTAGGTTCTTTACATTTTCAATGTTAATCATAATAAATTTTAATTTTTTGGCGATTTCTTAGGTTAGGATCTTAGCTCAAATTAGTGTTCTCAAATTTAAACTAGAATCCTGAGATTTTTATCCTTGCCCATATGTATTAAGGCTGCGTACAGGGCATCGTGCAGTCTATCACTCACTTTTAGATCACTCTAACTGGTTTTTTAATATTTTTTCTTGCAAAGTCCACTTATTTTTTGTTCTATTTGCAGTGAAATTTTATGATTATTGCCGTGACGGCCAGAAAAGGAGAGAAGTTGCCCACAAAAGTTGTTACCAAGCACGGCTCATGCACTTGGCCAAATGTCGCGCTTTGATGCTTCCGTTAGTTGCTGCCACTGCTGCTGCTGCTGCTGCTGCTGCTGCTGTCGCTGCCAACGGGCTGCAGGGTGTAACTGTCAGTTATTCCTGCTCATCCTGACAGGATCACAATGGCGTTGCATTCCAGGGAATGACGACATCGTTTGAAATTTATGCAAATGCACGGAATTTGTATGAAAATTGTTTTATTTCTGCCTGCACGCACACAATCACTCACAGTCTACACACACACACTCACACACACACTCACACTCACTTAATGCACGCGCGTGTCATTGTCTTGTGCTTAAGTAGAAATTACTCATACTACATGTTGGCCGCTTCCCTTTCTAGTTGCTGCTGTTGACTTTGACGTCGCCCAGTTTTGTGTTTTATGCAAATTCGCTCAGCGCAACAATGTTATTAAAAAATGATAACAAGCCAGTGCCACAAACAACAACAACAACAACAACCAGAACAATAACAAGAACAACAACAAGAACAACATGCCGGAACACGTTAGGTTACAACGACAACTGTCAGTTGGACTGGCTGCGGCTGTTCCCATGTCAAGTTTTTAGTTCGCTGCTCTCATTGTGGGTGTATTGTTGTTGTTGTTGTTGTTGTTGCTGCTGCTGTTGTCTTTTGCATGCGTTACCAGCACAACTATGAAATTATGCAGTGAAATATGTTGCCACAGTGAAAAAAGGAAAATAGCAAGGCACGCAGCCAACAAATCACAAAATATTCCCCATAACGATCCTTTAATGCTCTTTAGCTATAAAAAAAAATATAAAAAATATAGATCTTCAATTGTTTGTGTGGGAAAACGTTTAATTTATTAAGTTAATCAAACAAGAAACTGGTAACAAAAGCTTATATAGGATTGATGCTGAAAACTTGATAAGAAATGAAATGAAAACATTGCCTAAAAAACACTTTAAAGCAGTTTCATAATCAACAATTAAAAATCTTACAAGCTCGCTTGCAAGCGATGAGCTTAAAATAAATCTAAATCTTGCTGAGATTGTTTCACTAACGACTTCAAAAGCGTCCAAAAATAATTTAAATTCACAAGAATAATTTGAACTAAACATTTGCTTCATAGACTTCGCATCAAAATGTGTTCTGAGCATGAGTCCAAAGTGCTGTCGAACCCGGCAAGGAGTAAGCAACTAGGTAAAGCGCACAACAGAGACAGACATAGAGAGAGATAGAGAGAGAGAGAGAGAGAGAGAGAGAGAACTCAAGTTTGCGTGTGTAATAGTGTGTGTATGAAATAACAGTTGTTGTACAAGAAAATATGACAGTTAGACAGGCAGCGACGTCAGCGCTGAGGATGGCGACGGCAATGCCAACATGTTGCCAGTAAAAACCAGCAACACCAAATACCAGCAACAACAACAACAACAACAACAATAAGAACAACCACATTTGAATTACAGTCGAAACTTCAGTTGGCGACCCCAGTTGAATTTCGCTGAGTTGAACCATGTTAGAAATGTAAAAAGCATGTCAGAATTTTAACTTGCTGGAAGCGTTAGTTACGATTTGAATGCCAAATGCCCCAAAAGCAAGGCATTTTGACAATGCCAGCAGCTTTGGCATATAGCATAGAATTTTTACTTCACATACTTTAACTTTAAATTCGTAATTTCCTATTAGAGCAAAGATATTAAAGAGAAAGGTGCTCAACACCAATTTTAATATTTCTGAGAATTTAATTGAATTCAACATAAAAAACGAACTGACTCCGACAAATATTTAAAAAGCACTTGTTTTAATATTTTTAGCATTTCTCATATTTTGTAACAAATATATGCCAGATCTTGTGTGTTGTTCTAACACATTTAACATTTAACATTTGATATTTCAAATGGATTTTCTATTTTCTCTTTCGTTCATTAACATTTTTGATATGCATTTTATTTGGTTCATTTTATTTTTATTCCACTTTTGTTTAGATATATCCACAAATAATAGCATAATCCGGAAATAACTGCGTGCTGAGAATCACTTCATATTGAAAAGAAAAGAAAACAATTATTTTCAATTATTTTAGACATACTTTTCGATGGCAGTGTGCCAGCTATTTCGAAAACAATTCGCGCATGGTTTATTGTTTATAGTACTTATGTACTTATGTACTTATGTACTCTATAGATTAGCGTCAAAAGCGAGTGTACAACTAATTGTTGAAATTATTATTGCTGGCATGTGACACTAAAATTGGCAGCAAGTCAGATGTGTTTGATGATGCTTGGAATATAATTAATCTATAAACACGCTAATTAAAATTGCATTTCGAGTCATGCTTGAAAAAATTGCTATCAGAAATCTGACATATTGAAAATATGCAACACTCTGTATGAATAACATAAATATACAAAATTAAAGAGCTATATTTAAAGCTCTGATTAAAAATTTGATCAACTCTCCTCATTCTAAAAAAATAACTAAACCTGAAAGACTATTCTGGGATTCCATTTAAAAATATATCGCCGGGATTATGGGAAGCTATAAATGGTAAAATTACTCTCCAATTTATCATTATATTTGTGCCTAAATTGTAGAGTCTATGCAGTTCTTTTTGGTCTTTATTTTATGTTTTTGGGATTGCTGCTGACAGTTTTTGTTGTTGTCAGATTTTGTGTCGCATTTTAGCGTCATGTCAGAATGGCGCTCTGTCGCCATTGCTTGCAGCAATTTGATTGTTGACAATTGCAGTTGTTGTGGCTGCTTGTTTGCTGGTCATTTTTTGGCAAGCTTTTCATTTTTGGCATTTTGCATTTCGTTCAGTTCAGCTCAGTTGCTGCCATTGCTAATTACGTGGCATATGACCTCAGTCAGTTTTTTGATATATACTTATACGTATATATGTATATATGTGTCTGTCTGTGATAAGAGCATTTGAGCAATCATTTCATTAAAAGCACATTTGCTCACATACATTTATGCATGGATTTAAACTACAAGTTTATTGTTATTGTGCGCTATGTTGGCCGTAATTGGGTAGCTTAACCCAAATCCAATTAAGTAACAAGCGTAAGCCACTTGGCAAGCGACATCGACGACACATTGGCTCGTTTAACCCATTAAATGTCACAGAAACACACAAATACACTCGCACACACACACACACACACACACACACACTGTGATACAATCATAGCTGAACTGCCAAAACCCAAAGCTGATAATTTCAATCAATTTTAAGCCAGAGTCACAGAGAGCCATTTTGCAGTTGGGCGCCTCTTGGCCTGCAATTTGGGCCAACTGAATCGAGTGGCTGCATTGCAGCATTGGGAATTGTTCTCAGGCGATGTCCGCATCGTCCTTTGTGGGTGTCTCCCTCTCTCTCTCTCTCTCTCTATCCCTTTCCCTCTCCCTCTTGTACACATTCTCTCTATCTCTTTCTTTCTGAGTGTTGTTCAACTATGTAATTTGACTTGTTTGCCGGACAGCAGCATGCCTTATGTTGTTTTTGTTGTTGCTGTTGTTGTTGCTGTTGTCGTTGCTGCCTTCTAATCAAAACTAACCCAACTCAAAAGAGTCAACCAATTAGCCGGTACCCTTGTGATAAACAGTTAGGCCAGCAATCAAAAAGAATGAAATGGAAATTGTTACTGCCAGTTTTTGTTGCAATACCCTAAGCCAAAAACTTAATCACAAACGGTGTGTGTTGAACTAACTGTATTCATATTGATTTATAGTTATCAGATTCAAGATTAGATAAGTTTTATTCTTTGTGATTTAATTTTATCTTAGTAATTAATTTCATTTTAATTCAATTTTAATTTTGATCTAAGAATTTTTATTTTAATTTCCCTGATTTATTTCAAAAGTTGTGGAAAAATTGATTATTGCATATTTTAGTTAATTTTAGAAGCATTTTTCACATAATTTTTTTTTTTTAAATTTTGTGCAATTGTTTGCTAATTTTATTATTAATAATATTAAGTTAGCTTTATATAAATAAGTGAATATATATATATTTATATACGCTTCGTTATGTAGTTAAAATGTCTTATCTAATATTGGTTAAGGTATGTACAGATATTTACAGGGTATATGTGGATACCATGCACGATAGGCAACATCAACTTTTAGCCTAAGGCTGTGTATTGTTATTATTGTTGTTGTTGTTGTTTTGCGGTTTGTTTATGCAACGGACCTCCAACGTTTTCGCTTTCGATCGTGCCTCAAGCAAAGAACTGGGACTCGGTCTCAATACTGGAGGTCTCTTCTCTCTCTTTCTGTCTGCCTCGCCGCAGTGCCGGAACCTGGACATACTGTGTGTCCGCCTGTGTCCGTCTGGAAGCTGGACTCTCCCTGTCTCTCTTTCTGTGTGCGTGTGTGTGTGTGTGTGTGTGTTTGCGTGTTTTGGGTAATTCTTGCTTACTTTGTTTTGATTCCGAGGTTTTTGGGTTTTTGTGCCTGTGTCTCAGGCGCTCGCTTAATAACGTTATTTTCTGGTCATTGTACTTTTAATGGGCTGCATAGCAGGCGAAGCAAATCAAACGCTGCCGATAATGTTGCTGTTGTTCTTATTGTTGTTGCTGTTGGCGCTGCTGCTTCTGCCGCTGCTGCTGCTGCTGTTGGCGTTGACTATTGCCATTTGGCATTGGTTTTGGCAACGGCATCGATCATCATCATCATCAGCAGCAGCAGCAGCAGCCAACAACATGATTATCATGAGTTGCTCATGATCGCTGTCCCTTTTTAGTGGCATGTTGTTACTGCTGCTGTTGCTGTTGCTGCTGCTGTTCGTTGCGTGGCAGCAACAATTTATCGACAACAACAGCAACAACAAGGTTTAGGTTGAGCATGATGATGATGATGGAATATGTAGGCTCTTATAAACTTGAGCTTCTGGGTGGCGACGCGTAACAGCTCACAGCATACACACACACATACATACACACACACACACACACATACACATACATACACAGGTACAAAAGCTCTTTCATCGCATGACAAGCAACCGAAACGTTTAAACAAAAAGGCCAAGAAAAACAGCAAACAAGCGACTGCGGCGCGTCAACGAAAACAAAAACGAATTACAAAAAAAAGTGAAAAATAATACAGTTTAAATTGTTGGTGGTATCAGTTAATGTGTGTGTGTGTGTGTGTGTGTGTGTGTGTAGTGTTTCTTGTTGTCGTGCAGCAGGAATAATTAAAGTGTCCAACAATAAGTTGATTAGTTTTTCACAATTATTTGTTTAGCCGACATTGGCAATATATATCCTGAAGTCAAAAATAAATAAAATTACTTTGCAGGATTTTAAAATTCCATCACTATATCTAAGCTGTATCCATTTCCAGAAACAGTATCTTTTTAAACACGATTTAGTCTCTGAATAACTACTAAATTAACATTGGGAAATCCATGTAATCCATTGTCAAGCCCGATTATCTTTTTATAGTCGACAACTTTGTTGATGGTTGCAACTGAAATTTCAGCATAATTAAGAATTTAAACAATTTCGGAGACTATGCATATCTGAAAATCTTTTCCAAAATTCAGCAAACTAAGTTGGCTAATAAATAATATTTGTTACCTTTGGCTATCGCTCTCCCTGAATTCATGTATTTTATCTACAGCCATCAAAGTAAAATACTCGGAATGGCAATTATTTTGGCAAAAAACAAATTTGTTTTGAAAGTTGTACTCAAAAAAACACTTTATGCTTAAATCAAAAATTCCTGAACATAATTAGTTGTCGAAGTTTCAATTGAACTGAAAGTTTTTGCGCAAAAGTTAAAGACGGAAACAAGAAATATTTCGAATTCCGCTGCTTGTTGATGTCCTTCTACAGAAATTAATATTGTATTGGCTGTTGTGCAAAATTCATTTCTCTTACCGACTTACCTACGATTGAGGCAGTTCTTTTGCCTTACATCCTTGCTGCCTTGCTGCCTTGCTGCCTGGCTGCCTGGCTGCCTCACTGTGTCGTTGCCTTATCCTGCTGCTCCTGCTGCTCATTAGCATAAGTATTCTTATCCAATATCCTTTTTGCTTTCACAATGCCTGGCTGCGCATTTTGAATACAAGTTGCCGTTGCCATTACTGTTGCTGTTGCACTTGCTGTTGCAAGCATTGTCTCTGCCCCAGTCTAATGCAAGTTTTGTGTTGCGAGCTGCGCTAAAAGATTTTCCAGCTGCAATTTCCAACGGAATGAATCGCTTGCCATTGCCAATAATCCCCAGCGACAGTTGGCAGAAATGCAATTAAAAAATTTTCACTTTGTCGACTTTGCGTCCCCGCTATATATGTATAAATATAAATGTATATATGTGTGAGTGTGAGTGTGCTTTGGGCTCTGTCGATTTGCTTGGCATAAGTTTGACAGCAGCTGAGCCCTCGCAGAGTTTGCCCCACTCTAGCTTCAGCTAAAAAACATTCTTTCATTTAATAAAATGCGTGCCAAGTTGACAATTTCAAACGCTCCCCCTTCCATTCGCATGCCTATGGGGCCAAGGATAAGGGCATTCAGCGTTCAGCGCCCGGCGACGCAGGACAAAGCTGAAAAGTTTTTCCCTCAATTTGACTTTGTCCATTTCATGCGCCCAGTTGCTGCCGCGCCCAGCTGTCAGTCCGGAGGAGGCCACCAGCAACAGTTGTCTTCTAGGTCCAGGTGAGAGGCGGCAGCTGTGTGGCACAGCCTTGGCGTGTGTGCCACATTTACTTGAGGCCCGCGGCGCCCTAATAAGGTGTTGTAATGTCCTCAAACAACAAGTTTCCGGCATTTTCCATTTGTCTATGAATGGCTGCATTGATTGGCAGTGGACTGATGGGCTGCGTGTAAACAAATAATCTAGCTACGCCTGGCAGCTAAAATGGTAGTTTGGTAGTTGGTAGCGGGGATCTGGGCCCAGTTCAAACGAAGGCACCGAAAACATGTGTGGCACTGGACCACACACAGAACAATCGAGTGGCAAAAAACGAAACAACTCACTGTGATTGTGCCAATAATGCGCGACTATCAGATGCCCTGTACTAAATGAAATGTTTTATTGTAGTTTTTAATTAAACGTATCAAATTTGATTTATGCGACGAGTTAATTTGGTAAATTTGGACTTAAATATAGCAATATTTTGCAAATAAATTAGCAGCAAAATAACAGCAAATATATTTAAATATTTATTAATATTTCCAGCACTGTCAGACAAACCATAGTCATGAAAATATGTGGTATCCTAGGCTTCAAGCTGGGAGATAATAGAATCCTTCAAACCGGCAATGATTGTCCAATTCCTGCAGGAAGCATGGTTTATGGAAGAGCTAATGGCTAACAGGTTGCGCTGCATGAAGTCTCTCAATAATATTTGTGATATTTAATCACAACTTCAAAAAGACTTTTTCAATTAAATTATTATGTGAAGCAGAGCATGATGGCAATTAGAATTAAACTAATTAAAAACAATTAAAAATAAAATATATGTCAGGCAATAAATTAAACTCTTGCAACAGATGGTTGTATGGCTATAGCTCAAGTTTTAGCTTCTTAATAACTTTTGGCTACAGGGTATACAAAAAACAAATACATTTATATGTATGTATATATATATATTTTATATATATATATATATATATATATATCTCGGCCAGGCAAGAGCCTTGCTCGCCGTATTGATTATTGTGATCTGCCGTGTGCTGCGAGTTTGTGGTTAATTATGCAGGCAACTTGGGGTATCGAGCGAGAAAGAGAGAGATAGACAGAGAGAGAGAAAGAGAGAGTGGGAAGGAGAGAGGAAGAGTGACATAGGGAGTGAGTTGAGAGGGGCGCAACTGTCATTTATTTTAAACGATTCTTTTACATATGTCGGAGTCTGTTGGCGCTGCAGCCACCGGCGTCAGCAATTGTTGTTGTTGTTTTTGTCGCTGCTGCTGCTGCTTCAACTGCTGCCACTGCTGCTGCGAGTCGTTGACGTTGGCATGCCAATCATTTCGCGTTGATGAAGTGCTAGTGTGAGGCAAAAATGTTTTACCAATAACTTGGATGCAACCGAAATAAGGAGTAGCAGCAGCTGCAGCAGCAGTCGATAATGGTGCTGAGAACTCTTTGGTAACACGATTTTGTGGTACTTTAATTGCCAGTTACGCGTCACTCAAACTAGTCGTTTCAATTTATTACATTTACATGTAATACATCCAATTGCATTAGTTAATTTCCAATATTATTTTAATTTAAGCACATGTAATGATTTGATTTTCGATCTATCAACAATTATAATTAGTATTTATTTTTTTTTATTTCAGTTTTATCTGATTTTGTTGTTGTCAAATTACATATTTGATCGGGAAGCTTGTAAAGCATATATATTCTTGATAAGCATCACTAACCGAATCGGTTTTTGAAACTATCTTGTGTATACATCTGCTGGAGCATTCGTGCATCTCTCTAGCTTTGAGTATTACTAAGCTCCTAACATTGAAATAAAAAACTCCCAACATGCAACTATTGTTATATAGTGCACATAGAAACAAACGATTTGCTCCAGTCCGACATATCTTTGGAGTTTGTTTTCATTTAAATGCATTTCTCTACAGTTGTCTACTGAATACGGAATGTATGAATATTATTGGCGATTAATAGGCAATCAGTTATTTATGTATGCATTTGTATTTGCAACTCTTCCTTAAGCCGACAGCCAACTAATTGGAAAGCCATCTATTTTTACAATGTTCCCATCGTTTAACACACTGCCAGCAGTTGCAGCAAAAAAAAGTGAACTCACACACTCACTCATACACTCACTCACTCGCTCATTCAGGCACTCGTTCCACCTTTTTGTCAATAATTAATTTGTTGAAAAATACATCGCGACGCCGCTTGGGCCACCACCAGAGAAACTGAGGCAGAGTCGGTGGCAGAATCGGTGGCAGAGTCGGAGGAAGAGTTGGAGCCCAAAGTCGGGGCTGACAGGCCGAGCAGCGCCTTGCATTATGCATGAGCCTGGCCTGGCCTGGCCTGGCCTGGCGGGGAACCCAAAGCTGGAGATGGATCTCCGTTGGGTTCTACCCATCCTGCGTGGCCCTTGAGTTATGCGCTTTAGGGGCGCCTTCAAGGTTACCCCTTTCCGTGCCTCCATTTGTCTTCCTCGCCAACATTGTTCCTGTCGTCAACTCTTTCAGTTGCTGTTGCTGTTTTTGTTGTTGTTGTTTGTTGGCCTCGTTTGCCTCTGTGTGCCGCTTTTCTAACTAATTTGCTGTTAATTTGTTGGATGTTGGTTGCCTCGTGCCTCGAGCCAGGCATCGAAAAATTCATTTCCTGCCATATACGCAACAGATTTTTGGCGTTGTCAGAATTCCGGGAAAACCCCACAACGCCAAAACAGGCAAAGACGTAATAATGCACAGGTAACTCGGTCAGACAGACAGACTCTTGTCTCAGTCGACGTCAGCATTCTATAAGAACGTAAATTATAATATAATTCACAAAACAAACAATAATAAAATATGTGCACATTAAAAATAAATGATTTGGAAATATTTCCAAAGTGTTCTACACGAAATTTAGACAAAATGCAGCTAAACTTAAGATTTACAAGTTCTTTATATTATTTTTTTTTTTTACAATATTTAACAATATTTGTTGGTTATTTATTTGTGCAGATTATATTGTATTTTCTATTTTATATATTTTAAATATTTTATTATATTAATAATTTAATTGTTAGTTTAAATCTAATATATAACCATGTGAAAACTATCTGGAAGGAGGATTTTGCGACACAAAAAAGATATTATCCAATTTAAATAAAATTTTTCTGTGGTTTGCCAATCTTTCTTTGCTCAGAAATCAAATCATTTTGAACGCCTACAAAGAGTCCCTATTTTTTGTTTCTAACATATCAAAATAAACTTCTGATGATTTGCCGCTTCCATATATCCACATTTACAATTTGTACAATAGTGTATTAAATTGCTTGCTGGATATATTGCGCCGTATATGTAAAAGAAGTGCAAAACACATGTACTTAAATCGATGCGATCAGCAAAATGCTCGAGTCGAAGGCCTGTGAGAATTTCGCAATGTTTGGTTTTTGTAGACGAACTGGGGACCGCTGGACAGAGACCGCGACTTCGACACGGACAACGGCGAGTGGCGGCGAATAGCGCGACTCGATGGTGCATTGTGAGAGACCGTGTTGCTTGCAACAGGCACGGCACAGTCGTGGTGGCAGCAGCGCCTGAGCGCCTGCAGTCGCTCGCTGGGTATCTGAGCCAGCTGGATCTGAATCTGAAACTGAATCAAATGTTTATCTTCCGTGTTTTCTGGCTGCAACTCGGATTACATTCGCCGCTCGCTCACAGTGGCTGCAGCTTGTTGCGGCTGAGTGGCGCTCGAGTTTTTTTCTTCTGCTTTTTTTCTGCTTTGAAAGTCACGTGCCGTGCATAAAACAAACGCATTTTATGTTTCACTTGTTGTTGCTGCTGTTTCTGCTGTTGCTGCTGTTGCCTTTCAATGAAAATGAAATTCAAAAATCGAAAATGTTGGCGCGACACTACGACAGCTATGAGGGGATAGCAGAAGGTTGGGGAGGGGGTTGTACATGGTACAGGGGCACAGTGGGCACATTGGGTTGTAAAAAAGGGAAACCGGCGAAGAATGAGTCGAAGCTGTCAGCCTCATCAATGGGGCAGCCCCTGAAGCAGGCACATTAATTAAGGCAAAGAAAAAGCATAAGAAGGCTATATATAAACATACACACACACACACACACACACACACAAGCACGCATACACATATGCTGGTGGCTGCGCAGCTGCCACTTCGGCTAACATCTTCGTACATTTGTGGGGCGGCATCTTCGTTTTTCAGTCGCTGCTGACGCTAGCTGCGCAGTCAGCGCCAGCAGTTTGGCGCTCGGTTTTTCGTTTGCTTTGCGCACGACTCTCATTTCGTGTTTGCTCGCCAAGGCAGACGGAAGCAGAAAGCTTCAGCTTCCGACCTACGCGCGTGTCTGTGCTTTGTTTATGTGACTGTGTCTGTGCGTATGCATGTGCGTGTGCGTGTGCGTCTGTGTATGTGTGCTGCAAAAGCAAACCGTGTGCAAATACAAATACCGCTAGGCTAACGGTACCAAACAAAAACACAGAACAAGACAAACGATGCGCGCTCAAAAAATTAACAACACCACAGCGTAGGCAAAGTGAGTGAGTGTTCGAGTGTGTGCGATTGTGTGTGTGTGTGTGTGTGTGTTGATGGCAGGCGTGTGCCGTTAATTGCTCGGCACGGCGACAACAGGTGGCAACCCCCTGCCTAATGACAGGCAACATCAGCAGCCCCAACCCCATTTGCATTAGAGCGTTGCCCAATTGCTGAGACGCACGCAAATTCGCAGAACTCTAATTGACCAAAAAATAAAAGAAAAGGAAAAAGAAAAAGAAAAAGAAGGAGAAGAAGAAGTAGAAGAAAAAAGAATTTGTGTAGGGGGCGTGTGGTTAGCAATTAGTAAATCTAACAGTTCCCAGAATCGATTCACTGCAGTCAAAATTAATTGGCTGCCCTCAGTCAAAAAATGAAAAAAGAAACCAAACCAAACACTTGAAACAAAATATATATACATAAATATATATATATATATATATAGCCAGCGCACTGTGCTGCCAAAAATAATTTCTTCTTTTTGGCGATATATTCGGCCAAAGGCAAAGCTAAAGAAGTTGTCACAGGCAGCAACAGCAGCAGCAAACAGCGGCGACGTGTGTCAAAGGTTTGACAGGCCTTAATTGTGCAAAGAAGAAGCAGCAGGAGTTGGGGTTGGGGTTGGGTTGGTTGTGCTGTGCTGTCAGCGTGGGGGCGACAGGCTCTGATGTGAGCCCTCCTCAGCAATGCTGCTGAAGTGGCCAAGCAGAAGAGTTAAAGCAGTGGGATAAAAACACAAACACAAACCCAAAAAAAAAAAAAAAACAATTGAGCAGAGGAGAGGATAAGCTGCCTTGATGGAAATGATTTATAGAAATAGGCATAGAAAATATTTGGGAAATTGCTGGACTTAATCTTATCAGTAAAATAAGTAAACCCTAAATTCCTTGGGATTTTTTCCAAATGAGCTGCTTGAAATGCTATAAGCTGTTTCGTTTTAAGATTAAATAAAATCGCTTCTGACTTAAGAGCATTCGTGTTTGCCTCCTTAAGTGGATTTTATTTGAGTACATTTTTTATGCCACCCGGTAAATATAAAGATTTGTTCCAGCATGTTTGCAGCGAGTTGTAATTCAATTTCGTATTTTTTCTTCAACACACATTTCATTACACATTTTCACATTACGAAATCCATTTTTCAAAGGTAATTAAATCTTCAGTATGCAGTCTCGCTCAATTAATGCCAGTTGAGTAACCTAAAACAGTTGAGAAACAGGTGTTTTGCATATGCACACAATGGAATAATAAAAAACGTTGCAGCTGTTATCAGATTTGTTATTTGGGGTCATTTTAATATACTCTGCCATTGAAATTAGAGTAGAATATTTTGCATTTCAAAATTGGGAAATAAGTTTTACCTTGAGAAATCTATTTGTTTTATGCATTTGAAGCACACTCCTCAGAGCTTCCCTCTCTCTACAAGCCAAAAACCAAACTCACTTAAATCTCAACTAACACTCCACGTTAAATTGCTTAACAAATCCAATTCAAGCCAATTGCGAACAGTTAACAGCCCATAAACTTCAGAGCTAAATAATCAAACAAGAAACAAAATACAAAAATGCGACGGCAACATTTGGCCAAGCAGCCAGGACTTGGGCTGCTGCTGCTGCTCCTGCCACTGCTGCTGCCACACTTAGGGGCAGAGATTGCACATACGCCACTCTCGAACAATCGCATCAGCCTGGAGCCACTGGAGGACTCACAGGAGGAGTCGCATCTCCTGCCGCCCAGCTGCCCGCAGCGACAGGCCTACGATAAGATGCTGAGCAGCATCGATGATGTCGAGGATCTGTACGTGGATGTGCCTGTGCACATTGCACTCGAGCACCGCCAGAAGAAACGGTGAGTTCTAAAAAAAAAACGGAAGTCAAGAAAAGTCTAGAAAAGTCAAGAAAAGTCAACCAAAATCATGTATCCCTGTTCACCGAATTGCCGTGATTTGAGTAATGCGCCTAAGTGCGCTGGCGACGCCGCCTGTCACACAAATCAAATTATGACCACGCAATAACAAACTGCGGTAGCTAAAGGACGAAGGATGCCCTGCCCAGGGGATTGGAGAATAGCAAAAAAATAAAACAAAAAAACAGAAAAAAACCAACAAAAATAATTTATAACCACGACGTGTGGTTGGCCAAACAAAAACCATCGCCAGATTTTTACAGTTGCCATAAATATTAGCAGTGTGTGTGTGGGTGTGTGTGTGGCTCTTCTTCTTCTGCTACTACTTCAGCTTGTTTGTCAAAGTAGTGTGCGTGTGTGTGTGTTTTGTTAGTGTTTGTGTTTGTGTTATTTTTTTTTGTTGTTTTTGCTACTAGGCCCACAGCTGCGGCCGCGTTGCACGTGGCGTATGAGCAACTTTTTTTCTTTTCTGTATTTTTCTTTCTTAATGTTGTTTTTTTTTGTGTTTTTTTTTTCTGCCCTCGTTTGGGCCTGGGTCAAGAAAAGCTGTCACGTTTTCGCTTAGCGCGCGCCTGGCAGGCATTTTGTCTTCTCGATTTGTATACTCTTGCATATCGTTCGGATGCGTTGACTTTGTCACACAGCCAGTGCCGATTAAATGTAGGAGTAAGTTCATATTTGATTGTAGGCACAACAAATCATAGAAACAAAGTTGCAATCATATTGATGAATTTGATTTCTCTCGTTTCTAATAAGTTGAATTGATCAAATAAAACTTTGAAATGATGCAATTTTTCTAAATAACTATTCTGTTTTATAATTTGTTTATAAATATGATTTGCTTATACATAACCAACTAATTTGTTTCATAAAGAGATATCTGAAGGACTGAATTACTAGAAACATTGGATATTTTATAAATACCATTCTCATAAATATTGAATCTTATTAATTACCTAACCATCTAATCGAAAAATCGAATAATCTTTTATTGTTTGTAATTTTTAAAAATCAACCAATCAATCAATCAACCATTAAATCAATCAATTTTTTAACGGTTGTATTAGGAAATATTTTAGAAATTAATGTGTTCACATACATACATGTGTATATTTACATATATATATATTTATTGTATATGTATGTAGTGCCTTATGAGATCCATGTCTCTGCAAGAACATATCAAATTCGACTTGGCTCGTCTTTCATTTCCTTCTTGAAATTACTTTTATATATTTCAAACATTTCTGTCTTTTATTTCGCCAGAGAACGTGCGAACCTTTTGAAGTTATATATTTGTTTCTTGTTTAGCATTTTATTCGCTTTTTAGTTTTTTGTTTTTTGTTTTTTGTTTTTGCCTCTTTGCTGCTCTCGTATAACTTTTACCATTCTGGCATAGAATGTCCAACATTCAAATTAATATTGTGGTTTGTCGTTGTCGTTGTCGTTGTTGCTGTAGTTCTGGTTGTTGTTGTTGTTGTTGTTGTGCTATGTGGAGCGTTTTTGGTTTTATTGTCGCGCGACCAGAGTGGTCAAATCCAGTTGCAAGTGTTGTGGCTCCAGTTCCATGTCCATGTCGATGTCTATCAGCAGCGCCTCGCTCGACTCTTCAGCTGTACGTGTTGCGCGCCTCGTGTTGCGGCTGAGAGCGTGTGAAAAGGAGCGAGGGAATTGAGTGCACACAATTTATGGCGCGTGCTGTCATTAAGAGTCTTGCTAGAATTAAGCGATCTGAACAGCCTATGGCCTGATGATATTGCCATAATATTGGCGACTCCGTGAGCAGGCGCAATCAACGCGACGCATCGCCTTCGTCGGCTTGTTAATAATTTTTGCGCAAACAAATCATAAATATTAATTTAACGACTTAATTCGACGGCGCTCCCAAAAGCAAGAAACAAAACAACAACAAAAGAACAAAACACAAAACTGAAACTCGAACGCCAAGTGGAACGGGTGCTGGAACTTGAATTGGGACTGGGCCACGTTCTCTGTGCACCATTGACCACCTGTAGCATCGTTGCATACAACAACACACACAACACACAATACACAACACACACACACACACTACTACACTACTACTACGCATTTTGCCAATGGCCCGAAAATCAAAACAAACAACAAAATAGCAAAATTGTTGTTAATGTGCTCGTTTATGTTGTTGTTGTGTTGCTGCTGCTGCTGCTGTTGCTGCTGCATTTTTATGAGCGCCGCAGGCTCAAGCGTTGTAAACAACTTTTATTGCGCCAGCGAGAGAACTGCTGCAGCCTCCTATTCCCGACACCCCCCCCCCCTGCAAACCCCTGCCCCCCGCAATCCCCTGTGCACGCTCCCAATGAGCTGCTTTATGGCGTGAAACTATTTATTTGTAAGCGTATCAAAGAAGCTGCAATAAAAACTGCAGCACCAACAACAACAACAACAACAACGAGAACACAAAACAAAAAAACACGAGACTACTAAAATTTGTTTTGACCATAAAAATGCAGTGCATAATTTTGCTGTGTTGCGCCTGAATAGTGCGCAGACCTTCAGCGGCAGCGTTGACGACTGTTTTGTGCCTCAAATAAACTTATTGTTTGTATTTATAGACGGCAAGACTTGTCGCTGCAAATATGTATCTGCATCTGTATCTGTATCTGTAGCTTTATCTGCAGCTGTATCCGTATCTGTATCTATACAAACTGCAACTGCCTCTAGTGCATCCTACAACAGACAGACATTTGGGCGTCGCGGCTGTCGACGGGGCGAGACAGACTCCCCAGTTTGCTTAGTCAGCGCATCAGACTGCGCTGCCATAGTTCAATAGTCTAAAATTTCACCAAAAACCAAATCAACACACACTGGCACACACACACACACGCACACACACCGACACACACGCTTTAAGTGCGCACTGTGCCCATTTTGTGAGTGCTTAGTGAGTAATCGAGTAAATGTGAATGTGAATGTGAATGTTTGTTTTACTGCTCGGACGCTGGGCATTATTTGAATCATTCACACTCAGCCAAAAAGAGGCAACAGCCATCTGATAGTAAATACAAAAAATATACACATTCATTTTTTGTGCTCGTATTTTAGCAAACTAAAAAACTCTTGATCCAAAAACGTTGTTTATGTTACGCACAGAGCATATACCAAATTAAAGATGACAGAGTTCAATCAGTTATTTGGCTTAAAATGTTCAAAAGGAATACATAAATTAAGTTGCATATAGCAGGAAAGATATGAGTAAATAACTAAATTACATATTTTGAGATCAATAAGGGTTTGGTTTCTTACCTCAAGTAAGACAAGACATAATGCTGAGCATTTTCAACACGATGTTAAACGGAACACGTATTTAACTTCCGGTTCCGGTAAGTAAACTGTCAAGTTTTTGATAAAGGTTACGAAAATTTCCAAATTGTTTTTCCTTAGTCTGGAGTTCTGATATATTGTAATAGGAAATGGAATACTAATATCACCTCCTGTAACTGATACCTAAAATATTTTCCGACTCGAAATTTCCATCGTTAAAATATATATATCCATTAGATTTGTATGTGTTTATTTGCTTGCATAAGTACTAAAATTGGGTGTTGTTGAAAATAATACACAGAACTTACAAACGATTATTGAAGTATAATAGCAAATTGACTGTAAATATACTCTTAATTATTATCTGGAATACTTTCTTTTCATACAGTTTATTTCCACAACTTTTTTAAGTTGACTCCTGAAAACGTTTACATTTACAATACAGGTTTTCTGTCCAGATTTATAATCTACCTGAAATGGCATTAAAATAGTTGCAATTAGATATAAAGAGAAAAACGGATAGAATTGAAGTGGCAAAGTTTGAAGCGGGAAGTTTAGCGCTTATTCGTGGCTTATTTTGCTGTGCTGACTGTAATTTGGAAACTTTATTTTTTTTTAAACAGAGTCGGTAAATATGCAACTTGTAACTTGTAACAATATTATCAGCGACAGTTGACGCTGACGATATTTGCGTTTGCTTTGCAAATATTGTTGGTGTGCAGGAAAAACAGTGTTCATTCAATGCTGATTGTCAATATATGCAGGGCATTTAGAGGGGGTGCGGTGCGGTGGGGTTGGCTTGGGGAGGCAGAAGTTAATGCAGAAGTAGGAGCAGAACTGAACCGAACAGAGCAGAGCAGAGCAGACCAGACTCCCGACACCGACCAACTGACTGCCTGACTGCCTGACTGTCTGCTTGTTTTTCATGCCGTCGCTTTTGATAGTTGCAAAAATAGAATTTTGTCGCTGATTTTAAGTATTTCGCGTGAAAACTACTACAACAAACCAGACGAGACGAGCGAGCAGACAACGAGGAAGACAACAACAACAACAACCACAACGGGGGGAAAGACAACGACGACCCCAACACATCAGCAACAACAACCACAATTGACGTCGTCTTCTGCTTCTGCTTCTGCATCTGCACATTTTCTTTTTTATCTTCTTGCTGCTGGCTGCCGGCTGCCGGCTGCCTTCTGCTCAATTGCAAATTTATGTGAATTGAGTCAATTTTTATGGTTTTAGCTAGTTGCTTAGTTGAGTTTTGGTTTTGTTTGTTTTGGCTTATCTGCGCTGACTGACTAACTGACTGACAAACTGACTGAGTGGCTCCTTACAGGACTTTGCGTCGCTTAACGGGCGTAAAGCGCACCACGGGAGCCACCGCTTTGCGCAATTGCTGCCGCTCCCGATACCAATTGCCAGCAGCACGTCGACGACGACCACGTGATCCAGATCGGCGCTGCCTACGTCTGTGCCGGCGATAGCCGAAGAGCAGCTCACCCACAAACGTCAGCGATGCACTGCAAATGCCTGCAATTAGGATGGCAAACGGTCCCAACAGATGATCCGTGGTCAGCACAATGACCGTTTCAGCGAATTCGGGACGCATCTTCGCTATGCGATTCAAATACGTATTGTTATAGCGAAAATCGGAATCGATTTTCTGTATAATGCCCACATCGCGCATATATCGAATTTGCATGTTCATCTCGTAGAGAAATGGGAAGCCGGCCTTCATAATCATTTGGATGGGACTGGTGAAGACGTTGTCGGGGAAACCATAAATGTCATCGGCAAGTGCATTCTGCATGATGTACATGCGACCGCTGAGTATGCAGCGGAATCCTTGCTTCACCGCCATTAGATTGAAGCCTCGCGGGCTAAAGGATTCGTTGTAGTTGTATCGATTGAATATCCACATATCATCCTCGTTCTCAAACCAATCCCGGCTCTCCTCCTCGCCACCAAAAGGTATTCCTGCTGCCACCACCTCCTGCAACTCGTCCATTTGATGCAATAGACCCGTATGCTGAAAAGTATCTATCAACTTGGACGTATAAATGGCGACCACATTAAGCCCATAAATCGTCAGCATCAGGAATAGAATGCGTGTCGCCTCGCAAATGGGTCGCTCCTGCACAGCGACGCACAAGGAAACGGCCATGGCATTAATTGCGGTTAAGCTCAGTTGCTGGTAGTACGGTGGCTCCGGCAGCAGTCTGACCAACGCATACCACAACAGCCAGCTGATTAAGAGCACTACCAGAAAAGCCGTCCAAGTGTACACCTTGAAGATGCCCAGCATTGCCTGCCAGGGATGTCGCTTCTCTGCCAGCTGGACGAACCACGTGTGAGCATCCTGCAGATAGGTATCAGTAGCCCAGAATATGCCGATTACCTCGTTGTCCGGATAAAAGCCGCCCAAGATGAAGTCGCACTCGCCATTCGACAGCTTGCCCAGCAGACCATTCCAGTTACCCTCTGCGTCCACTTCTCCGCGCGAATCCCTTATGCAAGTTTGATTTGTCTGCAAAAGAAATTAGTGTTTTTCAAGCTGGAACTATTTCCATTTTTTCATAACTGATAGCATTTAATTGTTAGTCATCCCATGCCTATTAAATCCTTTATCCTTTAACAATACTCACCGTAAACTTCAATCGATTGCGCATGAAGCCCAAGATTCGCATCTCGATCCCAATGATGCAGTCCTCCTCGACGAAGGGCGCCGCAATGGCTGCGCAAACGTAAAAGGTACAGTTTCTCGGGCTGAATCCGCTTATGTAATCCTGCATGGCCACCTGCACAGCATGTGGTGACGGATGCAATTGTCCGCTGTGGCAGTGTCCCACAGTTTGGACGCTTGACACGCGACAGTCGACATTGCTGTAATAATCGTTGACCAGCAGATTGTAATCTGTGGCAGAGTCGGCAAAGAGGAGCGCCACACGATGCACATAGAATTTGGTGCGAAAAAGGCCGAAGATCGATGTTGCCACCGTGAAGGGCTTGTCCATCAACTCGGCATTGTGATAGAGCACCAGAAAGCGTGCGCCCGGATTCCAGGAGCGATTCTTGCTCACATAATCGGTCAACAGACTGCGCAGATGCGTCAAGCTGTCCACAATAAGCACATAGTTATCCGCCAGCAGCAGTTCTCCAAAGAACTTTGAGGGCTTATCGTGATCCGAGATCACACGCAGCTGAAAGTATTCGCGTGTTGGTGGCGCCTCCGCATCGCTAATGGCCTCATTGATGCGCTTGCTAAAGCCCTCCTGTATCTGTGCCGCGACCATGGACATGTTGAAGGCAATCGACAGCATCAGGTTGTAGGAGCGGGTGAAACGCTCCTGCGGATTGCGATAGAAGAAGATCTGGGCAAAGCTGTCCAAACACTCGACGCCCACCTGCCAAGTTTCCGAACCCACATCCTTGGCGGGCAGCAAATAGATAACCATATTGGCTGACTCATTCGATGGATTCACAATGCCATAACCACCAATTGGCAGCAGCAGCAGCAGCAGAAGTGCCAACAGCACTTTTCTCGTCATTGCCAACAAATTTGACCACATTTTCTGTACGTTGGCTTCAACGTTGGTCGACCAACTGAAAATCCAAACTCCAAACTCCTCTCGCATGGCGGTTTGTTTGTTGTGGGCCGACAGACAAACTGGCTGCTGCTGTTCTGGCATTATTGCACCCTACACTTAAACGGCATCTCGTTAGCATGTGCTTATATATACACATATATATTATATATACACGCGATGCAATAAATTATGTTAATACTTTTCTTTGGGTATCCATTTTATTTATGCAGTTAGAAACTTATTTTCCAGCATAACAAAAGTTGGCTTCTTTTCTTACGTTATTTATTTTGGAAGTTTTTTAAGTAATTTACTGACTAAGTTGAATGTAGATAAAATAAATCTTAGATGTTGGCCAATCTAGTTTTTAAATAAATTAAATAAATAAAATTAAATTAATTATTTTTTATATTTTATTAAATATAAATTAAATATTGCTGAAATATTTTTCAGCTCAAATTCACATTAAATTTTGTGGAGCAGCATTTATTTTTATTTTTTACTTAGCACTGTTTTAACATTACCTAAATTGAATTTAAGAGAGAGCATTTAAGATTCGGTCATATTTGATGGGATTACATACATATACATATGTATGTTTGTGTGTGTGTTTGTTTGTTCGCACATGATGTTTGGCTTATATAATTGACTGCTGTCATCAGGCGGGCAACAGCAACAATAATTGTAATAACAACAACATTAAAAGCACTTGCAACTGCAACTGCAACATGCGAGCCTTAAATTAAAGCAAATATTTGTGCAGTCGCTGCGGCGCCAATCTGAAAATGGCCGCCAACAATGGATGAGTGCATTAAAACACTCTATCAAACAGTTGGGAACCTTTTGGCGTTGTGGCCAACAACCAAATGCTGCGGGTGTGCTGTATACAAGGGGGGAGGTGGCATGGTGGCATGGTGGCATGTTGGCATGTTGGCATGAAGCGGCAGCTATTGGCAAATGGCATTTGCCCGGAAGTAGCCGGTCATAAAACTTGAGATGACCGGCCAAAAGCCAAGTCAATGAGTCACTTTACTGCAATGGAGCTGCCGGCGCTTCCTGTTGCCAGCACACACACTTACGCACACTTACGTGGGTGTGTTGTTGGCACATTTGTCTCTGGCCTTTATGGTTATTAGAAGAAGTGCACATAAATTTCGCATTTAATTACTAATCGCAAGACAATTGTAACGCATTTGCTGGCCAAGAAGATCGAGACAAGGAATGAGTGATGAGATGGGATGAGAACAGAAGAGAAGAACAGAGCAGAGCAGAGCAAAATAAAGCAAGTCATGCACTTGGACTCATTGATGAGCAATGTTGCAACATTGTTGCAAGCAGCGCCAGTTGCCAAGGGCGCTGACTCAACAACGAAACAAATTGCGTGTGATAATTTAGTGTCATGATTCTTAGCATAGATCATCAAAGGCTCACTTATTCCGCCCTGATAACCACAAAACCCCTGCAACCCTCTGTCCCCATCTTTGCACTAATTCTTCTCCTTTGGTTTGTCTCCCTTCTGGCAGATTTGTGCTGAAATTAAACAACTCAACGCCACTGACAATTCAGTTCTCAATGCCCGTGGCACGTCAGATTTACTACAATCAGACAGGTAAGTTGAAGTTGCCGCTTTCCAGGTTGACGCCTTAATATCTTCATCTCTGCTCACACACACAGCAAACGTTTTGCGTTTGGCAAAGGGACTCACCTTGGGCAGACTGATACTGCCCTGCGCCCTTCGCGGCCAATACGATCTGTTTGTCCAGGCGCGTCAGGGCGGTGCCCTCAAGCTGGAGGCACAGGCCAAGCATCCGCATCAGAGCTGGCCCCTACTCAATCGCACACATCGCATCCAGATTCGCACCCAGAATCGTGTGCGCAAGCGTCAGCTGATTGTCAAATGGGAGCGAAGGTCAGTAAGTCTCCAGATATAGCACACACACACATATATATATATATATATACATATGGTGAATATATACAAAAATGTAATCCAAAATTTATTTGTTAATTGTTTCTTTTAGCAAATTTGATTACCATGCCATGCACTATTGCCTGGTGATCCAGCGCACTGGCACTCTTAGCTCCAAGTCCCCTTCTCCTTCCCCTGTCTCGGGGAGTGGCCAGGACTTTGCCAGCTTCTGTGAGGCCGTCTATGCCTATACGAGGCAGCAGCAGCAGACGCATTCGCGAGCCTCCGGCCTTTGTTCGACGGGCAGCGGCAACATGCTGGATTTGGTGTGGTCTCGGGCACCGAAACGTGCGCGTCATCTGAATCCGCGACACGGTCTGCACATTGTGTGCACCGGCGCTCGGACGCAGCAGCAGTTGAGGGGCCTGCAGCCTAACAGCAGCTATCGGCTGCAGCTCTTCGGAGTGCATCAGCATCTCCAGAATCTGACGCTGACGCTGGCCAGCAGCCAGGTGCACTTTAATCGCACGCAGCCAACGACGCTGCGGGAACAGGCGCTGTCGCTGCTCAAGATTGGCGGACTGCACGGCGTGCAGGTGTACAGCTTCAAGGTGCCCTCGACCACGCCTACGCCCCATTTCATACGGTATTTGCTGTTGCCGTGCGCGGGTAGCGAGATACGAGTAAAGCTGCTGCGTCAGCATCGGCAGGTGGCCAACGTGGGTGACATCTACTCCCCGACATACATCAAGCTGGCGGGCGTCACGCCCGGCGAACGGTATCTCATGCGTTTCGAGCCCAACAACGAGGACGAAGCGTTGCGTGCCCAAAAAGTGCGAGTGAGTTTTGGGATTCAGTTTTTGCGGCAGTCACCAAAAATGCTGAGTAATCTGTTCATCCTCCTTGCAGCTGGCTTTGAGCACCGAACGTCTGTTCCGGGATCTGGCTGAGCTGCCAAAGAATATAACGGTATTCGATGTTCGCACTCGCTGCACCAGCACAACAATCGCCTGGCACGGCTCACCGGATGAGCGACCCTTGAGGTAGGATAAGCATTAAAAAACAAAAAACAAAAAACATACCTGAAACGTAATTGGTTTTTTAGCCGAAACTAAATGTTAATTAAGTCTGCCTAGATGGGATTTCGTATTTTAATTGCATTGCAAGCTGTTTGCAAATTTAAAAAGTGAATTAATTTTATTAATTAATACTTAATATTTCCACTCTAGCTACTGTGTGATTGTCTTTAATCTGCCGCCACGCAGCGTTGTCGACTACACCAACTATTGCATGGACTTTGGCGCACTGCGGATAACGCAGCACAAAAATTTTAAATACATACGCTGTCGCGAGAAGCAGACCAGGTGAGAGAGAGAGAGAGAGAGAGAGAGAGAGAGAGAGGGAGGATAGAAAATACCCTACGTCATAAAAAAAATATGCATTTATTTTTTTGGAATTTACAATTAATGTTGCAGCAGCGTGGATAAGCTGGAAACGGAGACCATACTCAGTCTGACGCCCGGCGACAGTTATTTGATCTATGTGACTGCCAATCTGAGTGTGGGGAAACCGTTGCCCTATCAGACGCTAACGGTGCACATGGGCAGCAAGTGCATGGATGTGGAGTCGCAGGAGCAGCCCGAATACTACTAGGCGTACGCCCGATGCATTTCTCAAAGATGATCAACCAAAACTAAAACACAAACAATATGATCAAGAAAAACTATCCGTCGTTGTAAAGCTACCTAATCCACTAAACTAAACTAAACTAAACTAAACTATGCAATACCATACTATACTATAACTATAACTATGCGGGTTTTTGCGCTAAGCATAAAAGACTATATATTTAGATCATATATATATATATATATATATGTATGTATATGGCAAACATATAGCTGTTTACTTTGTGTGCATGCGTGTGTTTGTGTGTGTGTAGTGTTATGTGTGCGTGTGTGCGAATGTGAGTTTTAAGTTTGCCAATAAATTCCAAGTATTTTTTATTTTTTGTAATTAAATCATAACCTAGCTTTAAATGTTTATTTCTGTATAATTATTGTTTGCGATTGCGTTCTGTGTGTGTTCATTGTTTAAAATCCTGAATCGATTTTTAATTTACGTTGTAAGCTATTAGGTTTTATTTAGCGCTAGGCTTTTGCTGTTAAGTTTACCACAATTAAATTTGTATTTTTTTATATACCTTATATATATATATATATATAATTTAGCTTAGTATACCAATAATATTATGCTAGATATACTTACATATATATTTGAGTGTGTGTGTGTGTGTGTGTGTGTTGAAGCATTGTATTTTTTGAAGCAACTTAAGCAAACATCTATGAAACAACTGAAGGAAAATAAATAATAATGTGGACAATAAAATGTGCTATGCAGTAATTCGATTGGCCAATGCATATTTAAAATATTTGCTGAAATATATTGTATGAATAAATAATTCAACAAATAAAGAAAACGTCTTGCAATTATTATGTTGAGTTTTAAAAGTTATTAATATAAATAATAATATAATAAGCCATTAATTAATATAATAATAAAAAGCAATGAGATCGACCAATTATAAGGACAGATGGCAGGCTTAAGAGTTTATCGGACTTATCGAGTTGGCTGCTGATGAAAGACATCACATGCATCCATTTCACTGTCGGAGATTACTTACTTTTTACTATTTTTACTATTTTGGTGTACAATTATATCCAAAATGTTTGCGATTGATATATGCGAATTTTAATCGCTTAATTTTTTATGATTATGTGAACTAACCAAATGACCCATAATATGGGTTGCTATATGTTTTGCCCACACAAAATCTGACACATGTCGCGCTCCCAAATGCGATGCGGTCATTGGTCAATCGCCCATCGCCTCATCGCGTGTGGGATTCAGCAATGCAAAGCTATTATGACAGCGGATAGTAATCAGACGGCTAGGACAACCTAGCGATTGATAAGCGCCAGTGATATCTGGCTATAATCATTAACTAAACGTTAACCAGACAACGTTCAACGTTCAGCGAACAGCGTACAACGGTAGCAGGTGCAACTGCCAACTGCCACATATTCATTTGTCAGTCAAATACAAATCGTTGAACTTGACGCACGAATCTTTTCTAAAATACATTGCATACTTTTAGGGTTTGATCATTAAATAGATATGCGGACTTTGATCCTCGAGAATGATCAAATATTTACTGTGAACGCTTCGAATATGTATCAAATAAGTCGACCACAAAAAGTCACATTTCTGTCACTGATATGCGTGATGTTTTTATGCGCCCTTCTGGGCAACGTGTGCAGCATCTATGTGAACTCCAGACGCAAGCTGCGTCCTTTCTTTCGCTGCTGCCTCATATCGCTGGCCTGCAGCGATCTAATCTTTAGCATTAACTTCGTCAACAACAACATTAACAATTTCAGTGCCGAATACCTGGAAATTTGGGTAAGCTTAATAGTCTCTAATCTATATTCTAACGAAAAACAAGTAATTTTATATGTTTTTTTTTTTGGCATTTCAGACGCTAGGCTCATTCATGTGTAAATGGGCGCCAATTGTCAACTCGATAACTGTTTTGTCGAGCAGCCTGATACTTGTGGCCATTGCCTTGGATCGCTATATGTCCATAAGACGAGCTGCGACAGGCATTTGGAATCCCACCCGTAAATACTGCATCATCTGCATTGCCGGCATTTGGCTAACTTGTATTGCCTGCGGATTGCCATTATATACCATCTACAAGTCATTTCCGGTCCAAATTAGGAGTGAGGATAAAGTATTTGTGGCCACAATGTGCCTGGCCAAAACGGTGAGTTTGAACGGATTGTCAGCAACAAATAAGGCTATTACCCAGCTCGACTCTGATTATATATTTAAAGAAAATATCAAAGATGTTTAATTACAAAACGGGGATTGAAACTGTAGTAAATGTCCAAATATTTATCCGAGGCATAAAGTTGAGACATAGATATTCTCTCTAAGCAAATTATATTTAATTTTCTATTTACCCTATTTATTTGGGAAGCTCGTAATGCATTTCAGCTAACTTTTCCGATCCAATATAGGATATATGTATATCCTTGATCAGCATTACTAGCTAAGTATATTTCTATGCGAACTAGTTGCTCCTGTTTGATAAAACTTGAAATAGACCAGTCCAATAATTTTCCCTTGCTGTTTTATGAATATTAATTACATATAATCTACGTAGTGGGTTATCAGCTTTGTATCAAGCTGCGTATAAGCCTAAACATGCTGTTGACACCGGTTTACTATCTTATCAGCTGAATCAATTTCCATTTCTATTTATGATTTTTTTCGATGCCAAACGCAGAAACAAGTTCGAATCTACAATGTGATTTGTCTCGCCCTCATCTTCGTGCCGTGTCTTGTGGCTTTTGTGTTCCTCAACGTGACCATTGCCAAACAGTTGTGGCAGCGACGTCATCAGCAACGCAATCGCCAACAGCAAGAGCAGCAGGAGCGACAGGATGAAGCACGCTCTGTGTATTTGCTGAGAAAGCCGGAGACAGCGTATGCCATGATGACTGCCTTCAGTGTGGCTGCCACCATTGATATGAACACAACAAACGCAATGCCGCCGTTGCAGCTGCAGCAGCATAAGCTGCCCGAGCAGTTGAGTCCTGCGGCAGCGGCACGTTTGGCACGCCATCGACGCATGGTGCGCGTGGTGGTGTTGATGATCGGTGTCTTTATATGTTTACGCCTGCCCGCCTGGGTCTTTCTGCTTATGCGCCTTTACGGAAACTTTTCCTCATCGATCAGCTTTCTGTTCTACTTCACTTTTGGTGTGCTCAACTTGACGAGCTGTACGCTAAATCCGCTCTTATACACCTTCCCCACTCAATGCATCAATATTATATCGCGGCTGAAGGAGAATATCTGCTGTGGAAAGAAATTGCAGCAGGACTCAGATGTGACTATGCCACAGGACTCACTTAAGCAGCCCAAACGTTGCCTCTGTTTTCGACTGCAAGTCACCTGGCGATGCAATTTGAAACCTGAACAGCCAGCGAATCCCGTTCAAGTGGCATCTACTGTTGTTGTTGGCAGCCTGCCTTCATCCACTGACATATTCACTATTTACAAAGAGCACTCGCCACAGACGACGACGTCAATTGAATCCTCCGCCAAGTCGCGCTGATACATCGCCTGTTATTGATTATTGAATGATTAATGTGGAGCAATGATTTTGTTGTTGTTGACAAACAGCGTTTTGATCAAGATGGCAAAGTTCATGCTTTTACTGATACGCCCTGCTGTGAATTAGTCTACGAGCAATGTCTATATATTTTATTAATAAACAGAAATAATACACTAATACGATGATTTTCCTATTCTTTTTATTAAGCTTAATATAGTTTTAAGAACTTGCTAATATTAGCTAATAATGTTACAATTAACTACAAACAATTGCGTATAATATATATGCTATAATATATATGATATTTAAAACAATTTCCGTTTTTTGAACAATGGTTCTTGACATGTTTCGAGATAAGCATCATTCTAATTAGTGTCAAGAGTTGCTGAAGCGCAGAGACAACTGCAAAACGATTTATCACGCTCCTATTGTAAATTTAATTAAACGAGCGTTACGAAAGCTTACTCTCTCTCTATCTCGCTCTCGCTCTCTCTTTGGCTCTCTGTGCACTATCCAGCTGTTTGGCGCTCGCAAGCTTGACTCAAAAGCTGCATTCGATTTGGTTGCTATCGCCTCAGTTCAGTTGTTGATGGCGTATCGTGCAGAGCAGTTGGCTGGCTAGAGACGGACGCGCGACTTGGACGGACGGTTAAACCGATAAAAGGCAGCCAATCGGGTGAAATCTACGACACAAACAACAACAATAACGGTTCGTCGCGTCTCTTCTTCAATCAGTGTTCGCATGCGTGTGTGTGTCTGTGTGTTTTTTTGCGGTATTTCAGCGCATGCCAAAAGTGTGTAAGAAAATTAGTGAGAAAATTGTAAAATAAATAATAATAATACTAATAATAATACAAATCAAGCAAAGCGAAATGTAAATAAATGAGGCCAAACAACAAAAGAGAGTCGCGAATTATGGCACAAACTCGTCTATAAATAGCATTGAGTGAATATAGAAAGGAAAGAAAAAGTGCCGAAGAACCAAATCGCAACAAAGAACCGAAAGTTGAAATACCATTTAACATTTGTTGTTAACAGGTAAAAACAGCATTCAAACAAAAACTAAAAAACCATATTTGTAAGTCAAAAATGCAAACCAGTTGCGTTTGTTACACATACGAAAATTAAGTAAAACATAAACATGATCACACAGAAAAACAAAAAACACGTTCGCGCTTTTCACTTGGCCAATACCAATAGGCGTCCACAACGCATGCGCAACGGCTTGAAGAAAAATAATAAAAAAGCTGTAAAGCTTTTGTTGGCTTGCAAAATCTGAATTACGGTATGCTTGTCTGACTGACTGTCTGTCTGTCTGTCTGTCTGCCAATGCAGCTGTTGTTTCACTTTTCTTCTTTAGCTGTCAAACAACCGTTTAATTTGACAGACATTCTAAAGCTCTTCCGCTCGCCGTCTCGCTCTCTCTCTAGACCACTCGCTCTTGCATGCGTGTTCTCTTTCGAGCAATCGATCGTTTGTCATACGCAAGACTTCTTTTGGGCCTGGTTACGCACCGCTTTCATTTGTTGAAGCCGCCTTTGGCATTATTCTGCCTGTTTTTGTTTTCTATTTTCCGTCGCGGTTTCTGTTTCTCACTTCTTTCTCATTCAGTAGCTGCATACTTAATTAGCTAGCGTTAACCAAATTTGAACATAAATTTATATACATATGTATATATAGGCTGTTCTGCATTGGCCAAGTTTGACACGATTTGTAAAATAATTGAATGTCAATCAAGCAATGCAAATAGTAAATCTTATTTTAATGTAGACGCTGTGTTTAATACGTGACTAACATTTGAATGCAATAAAAGTAAAGTGTGGATTAATTTTTTATTCCGTGTGAGTAAGTCTCTTAAATAGAAACTCTAATCTTTAATCGCATAAGCCTCATTAAGCGTACACAATTTGCATGCTATTGTGTATTGCGAAAGGTGTCTCAGGTGTTAAGAATTTCACACTCCTTGGCATTTCGTAGAATTTATGGCAGATATATGTAATATTTCCCTTTGTTTGCCGAAGATACCATCTTTTGTATGCAAATGGAAAAGTGCCTTTGTGCCATCTTACGCCATGAAAATCACTTTCGTTTTCTATCTGACTCTTAAATATTATAAAACCAGAAAATGCTTAGAGATAATCGTTACAAGCAGCGTGACAACTTTGCCGTTACTTAATACCAACAACAATAACTGCATAATCGCCACTTAGGCCAAACCGTGGAACTGGGCTCAGCTTGGTATTTAGCACATTTCTCCAAAATACAATTTCATAAATTAAAATAAAAAATAATAATTTCTAAAGAAAGTGAAAGTTTCTTGTTATTTTTTTTTGGGCGCACCAAATTTTCGATTGCGTTGCGTTTTTGTTTTTGTTGTTATTGTTGGAGGTAATTGCCTGGCTTCAAGGCGCGTGCATCGAATAAACAATGAAAAAGCTGACTGGGAGCGAAAGAGACAGAGAGAGCGAGAGAGAAAGAGAGAGGGATGGGCAGAAAATACTTTGATGCATAACATTAATGTCAAATATGCTTTGTTTTGTTGTTTTTTGGGGTTCATAGTGGTATTTGGCTTGACCTCTTGGGCATAACTCTAAATCTTACGCCCTAACCTTGCCCAAAAAACGAATAAAAAATGCGCTTCCAACAAGAAACTTGTTTTCTGTATGGGTCTGTTTTTGTTTTGGAAAAATTTACGTTTTTTCCCAGCCGCCCATTGAACTCGGGCTTTTGTGTTTTCTTCATGGCGCAGACACTTTCGATTTTCGCACAAAATGAAATCACAAATCTGAAAAGCAGAAAAGCAGAAAACACACAATTTACAATAAAAAGTTGCGCGCCTTTTTCCCCCCCTCCCACATTTCTTATTTTTTTTTATTTTTTTCGTCTCTTTCTTTTCCCATTTAGCTGCGGACCCTACTACTTATTTCTCATTACACGCCATCTCGCCGTTGACGATTTCACTCGCTGTCTTCGTCTGTCTTTAAGGGGCCAATGTACCGCACCATTCCAAGCCGCACCCACTTCCCCTCCACCCTATGGTGTACCCCTTTTGAAGCGTAACGCGAACGCAACTGCCGCTCTTCAGACTGGCCGGCTTTGCCAATTACCAATTACCATGCGAGTGCGCAAATGTTGTGCGGCATTGAGACACACACACACCTCGCCTCGACACTCTCCGACCCACCACCCCTCTTGATCCACCATGGCCTACACAGACCTCTCCAGTGGCAGTGTGACTACATTGAAATTATGCATAATGGGCTCGCTCAATAAACACACACACAAATGGTCTTAAGGTTATCACAACAGATGCCACAAAACAACTTACACAAGAAACAACAACAAATCAATTTCGATAGTTGTGATATTTTGGGGGTTGTCATATGAGGGGCATGGCTTAAGAGCAGTTCGCATTGTGTTTAAAAAAGGCAAGAAAATAAATATATATATAAATATGTAAATATGTATATGCATATATATGTATGTATGTGTGCATTTGATGTGTCTCACTAATCCCAATCAAGGTTAATCAAACACTAAATGAGAAAGTCAACGGAAAACTAATTTAAATTATAATTTATATAAATTAAGTCTTGTTCTGTGAATCACAAACTATATGCATATATATGTATGTATTCAATTTATTTTAAATAATATTCAAGTCAAGTTTAAAGGGGCGTAGGGGGCATTAATGTTGATATCTGACGGCTCTTAAAATTATCACATTGTGCAAGGTTAATTATTATCTAATACTTAACTACAACTAAATAAAATAAACAGTAGACTCAAATTGGTCGTTTAGTAAAAGCCCAACACAAATATATGCGGTATATATATATACATATATATATATATGTATATAATTTAGCTCTAACAAAAGTACGGCACTAATTGCCGGACACTGTCAGCCCCGAGCTGTAGCCAGTAATCGAATTTAGAGACATTGTCGGCTGGAACGTGAATTTTAACTAACTGGGAATCGAGTGCTTGTTTATTTGAGTGCGCTTGGCTAAATAAACAAAAATTCAAACAATATTCGCGTTTCATTTTTGAGGCAGACGCTTTAAGCTGGATGAGCCACGCTTCATCTGAGCTTATATTTTCGATTGATTTAACCAAATAGAGACAATTGCGGCGCTTTACTCGATTCTATTCAACTCTACATTACACATGCGACTAGTTATTCGATTTGCTATTTCTAATTCCTGCAACGGATTTATTTTGGGGGTGTGCTTCAAAATCAATATGTCAATTTGGGGACATGCTACGTGCATCACAAGTTTGACAGCACTTAAAATCTCGTTAGCTGTAAAATGTCAGCCATGTTTAAGCACCCACAACACATCAGCATCTATGTGTGTGTGTGTGTGTGTGTGTGTGGATATAGATGCATTCAACCGTTAATGGCCATTAGAGGCTAGTGCAACTGCAGCAGCAGCACTTTGCTGCTCTGATTTATGGGTTATTCGTTTGGTTTATCCCTCACTTTTGCCATATATTTTGTTGTGGATTTGGGCTTGTTAAAGTCAACCGCTTGCGAAAACTGCAAACAGCTTTAAGTTGTCGGCTTTTATTGCAGCTGCTAAAGATTAAAATTCTTCTCTTTCCTTTGCGCTTTATTAGCATCATTCGCTGCAAGATTGCTTTTGAAATTGAAATTCCGAGCAGCAACTTCAGCTTGATTGTTGATTTTATCGCGTTATTGGTTTCAGTTTGTTGATCTGCAAATTTTGTTATTCATTAAGTACATATTTTGAAGATTTTCTTTATTCCTTATCAGCAAAGTGACTTATGCTTTATTCTCATTAAGCTTTGACTTTCTGCGGTTATCTGGAATAAATATATAACCTGTTATATATACATTTAATAATAACAATAATTAATGACAAAGTGGAAAAGTTGATTCAGGTGCTGTAATTGGTTTTTGTACCAAGCTCCTAAGTATAATTGATTTTTATTTAAGTTTCCTTCATGGTCTCATTTTGAGAAGTGTTGAATTCTTAAGAATTCGATCTTTGACTTATTCTATCTAATTTACACTTTTTCTCTGCAGTTTTTTTTTATCACCATTTGCCAACCATTTATCCATGTAAAAATAAAAATAAAAGATTGCTAAACTTGTTTTGGCTTACTGCAAACCAGTTTTATGATATTCCCCAACTCTGTCAAGTTGTTGCAACATATTTTATTTATTTTGCCTCAATATTTACAATCTTAAAAATGTTAACAAAGTTGCAATAAATTTTGAACTGTCAGCTTTGAGAATCGGGAGAAATGTGAATTTTGATGAAGTGCGTACCAAAATATTGATGACAGGGCAATAAAGGAGGGCATCTGCTCATCCAAAAATACATATTTATATATGCACATATATCGCTTACAGTCAACGATTTGTAAACGAGTTTAACATAATAATGACTGAGCATGTTTCCTTTTTATTTTCGGGTTTTGTGTAACGCACCACAAATGTAGGTCAAGTGGTGCTACCTGCCTGTTGAACTGGCTGAGCCGGCGACGCAGACGAGACACTGTGGTGGTGCTGGTGGTGCCAGTGGTGGCAGTGCCACAATTATGACACACACAATGCCACAGAAGAGATGGCAATTTTGCTGGCTCATTGCGGCACTCGCCGCTGTTGCAGGGCTAACAGTAACCGAAGGTAAGTGCAACAACATTTCTAGAATTTCAATTCAACTGTTTAACTTTTCCAAACTGTTCCCTCTAAATTAAAACAGCTCTGCCGTTTCTGTACACAAACGCAAGGGCGCCCATAAATTGGACGCAGCCGACGCAGGACGATTGGCTAGTGGAGGCGCAACCGCGCAGCATAGTGCCTCTTGTGGAGCTCAAGTATCATGAGAATCGCACGAATAGCGATACCTCGGAGAACGATGCCGAGTTCCTGGAACGTTTGCGTACGATGCGTAGGAATCATACATCGGCTCGGATGTTGTGGTACGATGCCGCCGCCGGAGATGGACTCACGTATCCGCCGTTTGTGGACAAGGCCCTCAAGCTGTTCAATCTGAAACAGGTGGCCTTTGAGATTGAGAACAGTGTTCTGTCCAAGGTGTCCTGCACGGCGTGTAAGGCGGGCGCTGGATTGCTGCAGCACTACATAAAGTCGGGCAAAACCGAGGCGGAGCTGATGAAAATGATTGCCCAATATTGCACGAATCTAGGCATTCAGAGTCCTCGCGTCTGCGAGGGAGTCGCCCAAATGTTTGGCAGCGAACTGATTTATGTGCTGCAGCGCGTCAATCTGGGACCCGATGAGCTGTGCAGCTTCATCATTGGCGATGGCTGCGGCGATGTCTACAATCCGTATCACGAATGGGAGGTTATATTTCCACCAGTGCCAAAGCCGCCACGCCTCTCCGACCTGCCCATGCCAATGGAGGCGGCGCCGTTCTTTAAGGTGCTCCACATCTCCGACACCCACTACGACCCCCACTATGTGGAGGGTGCTAATGCGGATTGCAATGAGCCCTTGTGTTGCCGCCTGAGCAGCGGTCGTCCTGCGAATCCCAATGCAGCTGCTGGCAAGTGGGGAGATTACCGTAAATGCGATACGCCCAAGCGCACCGTAGACAATATGCTCGCCCATATCGCTGAGACGCACAAGGATGTCGACTATATACTCTGGACGGGTGATCTGCCGCCGCACGATGTGTGGAATCAGACGAAACAAGAGAATCTCGAGATTATCAAAGAGACCGTTAAGCAGATGACGGAGAAGTTTCCCGGTGTTCCCATCTTTCCCGCACTGGGCAATCACGAGAGTGCACCGGTGAACAGTTTCCCGCCGCCCTATGTCAATCAGGTGGACATCTCCATTAATTGGCTGTACGACGAACTGGATGTTCAATGGCGTCGCTGGCTGCCACAGAGCGTCTCCCACACGGTGCGTCGTGGTGCATTCTACTCGGTCCTGGTGCGTCCAGGCTTCCGCATCATATCCCTCAACATGAACTATTGCAATAACAAGAACTGGTGGCTCCTACTCAACTCCACAGATCCCGCCACTGAGCTGCAATGGTAAATGAAGTCTTACGACTTTTTAAGCCGATTATCCATTAACTAATTCCACTGCTTGTTCAGGTTCATCTATGAGCTACAGAGCGCCGAGTTTTCAAATGAGAAGGTCCATGTCATTGGCCACATTCCACCGGGTCACTCGGATTGCCTGAAGGTCTGGTCCCGCAATTTCTACAAGATCATTTCGCGCTACGAGAGCACGATTACCGCACAGTTCTACGGACACACCCATTTCGATGAGTTCGAAATGTTTTACGATCCACATGATCTGAGTAAGTTTAAAGTTATCAACACTAAAATATATTTCAATCGATTTTTACAATATTCATATTTATTTCTTAATTTTACATAATTTTTCTTTTAATTTTTTAGCGCATCCCAATAGCATTGCCTACATAGGACCCTCCGTATCGCCCTACTACGATCTGAATCCAGGATACCGTATTTACTATGTGAGATCAAGAACTATTTTAATCAGGGTTTTAATTGTGGAAGATATGAAAATATAAAGCAAAATATTCTGATCTTTCCCTATGTGTAAAGCTTTCTTTCATTTCAGTATCTTAAGCCGTTAATATTATTTAATTTTTTATTATATTATAATATATATTTCATTTCAATCTTAGGTGGATGGTGATCACGATACGACGACGCGCCTTGTCATAGATCACGAATCATGGATTATGAATCTGAAGGAGGCCAATCTGTATGGTTATCCGATTTGGTATAAGCTATATACGGCCAGAGCTGCTTACAATATGAAGGCTCTGCGACCCAGCGATTGGGATAAGTTGCTCAACGAGCTGACCGACAATCAGGAGCTCTTTGAGATGTACTACAAGTGAGTAGAATAACTCTGATTTTGTGATATATATATATATATATATCTATATGGTTTGCTTGCTAGGAATTACTGGAAAAACTCACCGGCTCGACCCACCTGCGATGCGGAGTGCAAAAAGAGGATGCTCTGCGATTGCAAGAGTGGACGATCCCATGATCGTCGCCATTTCTGTGCGGATGTAGAGTCCAAGATCGATGAGGGCTCCTCGAAGTCATGGAAGTCGTGGTTCTATCGCGGATTAACCAATTCGTATGTATCGTTTTTTGAGTGATGATTCAGCTTCAGCTTTATCAACATCTTTTTGTTGTTTGTGCTTCGTGTTTTATGGTGTTGGTTTTGCGAATCATATTTGTGTATTTTTGTTCTACTGTTCATTTGTTAATTGTTGCTGCTTTTATAGTAGCTGCACACACACACAACACCTGAGATAATTCCAATACATAATACTCATATATTTTCTGGTTGGGTACACTTAATTATAGTGAAGAAGAGAAGACCGTGGAGGAGGATACGAGTACAACTCCCTGGGGCGGTTTGGATGTGGTTTTCGGTACATTTGGTTGAGGTCATGGTCACAACACAATTTGTAAATATATATACATATATATAATAATATATACATAAAAATTATGCTTAAGAAAAAACACTAATCTGGTTGTTGGTAAAACCCTGTTAAATTTTAATTTAATATACTTGTTGACAATAAACGAATTTTCTGACATTAACTGTACACAATGTGTGTATTATCCTGCAATTCTCATCCTCATAGCTATAGCCTGCTCTCGTCCATCACCTATCTGCCCAAATATCTGCTGGGCTATGGTTGAGCCCCTCAAAACGCAACAAGTCAAACTGCAAAAGTCAAATCGCAAATCGAATCAGTGCAAATTTTCAACCGCCTACACAATAAGATTACTATGTGATAATTAGTGTGTAAACTAAGTTAGCTACATGTATGTTTTAATCTTACTCTATACCCAATGATATACCACCCCTTATCACCCACCCACACCCAGTAATCAGCCACAGCACCTGCAATTCCTGATCACATTTAAACTGAGTCATTGAACAATAGTCATTAAATTAGTCACATCATCATCGTCGTCGTCGTCGCTGTCGTTGTCGTCGAGTGCAGACGCATTTGTAGTGGGCGTGGCAGGTGTGAGTGTTCGCCCATCCTTAGAGGAGTGGGTGGCCACGGACCAAGCACGGCCAACATGGAGGAAAACCAGTTGAACAAATTACTTAATAGTCGCTTTAGGGTTAATTAGTTTTTAATACATCAATAAAGTGCAATTAAAAGAATGAGATTAAAGTACCGCATTTTAAATTAATTAATTAGCTTCGCGAAACTTGAATTAATGCAGTCCTGTTAATAGTAAACATTGCTTCAAACAATGACTGACTTTTAAACACAACGTTTATTTTGAATTAACTTAGTGTTGTAAAGCGATCAACATCGGGCGAACAGCTGCGCAGTTAACATAAATGTTACGTTAACAGCTGTTAGTTTGCAGTTTGCCTCTTAGCAGAACATTTGCGCGAAGCAGTGACTCAAATTAGGTTGCTGCATTGGCTAAATTTCCCCAAGGCAAATTAAATGAGGCATACTTTCAGGGGCACGTGATAATAAAATGGCTCCATCTCGTTCAAATCCTTATAATTTGAATCGCAGGCACCAACTCGAACTAATCAACTCCAACTGCATTGATTGATTATAGGGTCATCTTAGAACCCAAGCACTTGTAAAGCTTTTCCCACTGGGAAATATATCCCAATAAGAACAGGAATAAGAAAGTGCTTTCATATATAAAAATAGACGCTTTAGTCATATATCCAGTTATACAACAGCGATCAGCTGTCCTTTGCGCCAGAACTATGAAAAATAAAATAATTGGAAAAGTCCCAGATACATTCAATATAAATTAGCTACTTAAATATACAATAATTGATTATTTCGCCATTAAAAGTCAGAAGTTAAGCAATTGCGACCTTATCTTTATAAATATATATATAATTTAATGCGTAAACAGAAACTTAAGATTAGATAGGTAATTCCCCGCTTTGTTATATGACTAATCGAAACTCTTTGTTTCTCTGGACACTTTATTTGTTTACTACCATTTTTTTCAATATTTTTTTATTCGTTTATTTTTTAATTTCAAGTGTGTTTGATAGTTGATAGCCGGAATGCCCACTTGACTGTTCAGTGAAGCCACACAGCGCAGATAAGTCTAAGTCCAAAGATAGACAGTGATTCATGCATTATCTGGTACATTTACTGTGAATGTGCACACTTTCAGCAGTAAACAGTTAATTTGCGAGCACAAACAAACATATATAAATACACACATACACACACACACACTCACACACACATATATATATATTAATATATATTTATAAACGGCAAGAACAAAGCCAATGGGCCAACACTATTAGACCACAATGCAAATCCATTGTGATTGCGCTTCAACTAAGCAAACTCGCAAACCAGTTTCGGGCCAAGAAGGGATGTCAGGTTTTAAGTTGTTGTTGTTGTTGCTGCTGTTGTTGCTGTTGTTGTTGTTGTCAACCCGCTGCTTGAGTTGCGTGCGTGTTTTCCCGCATTGTAGATAAGACACGCAACGCAGCGCTGTCGACGTTGGCGCCGACGTCGGCGTCATCACCTTGTGCCTGCCAATGCATATGAGGGGGCGTGTGTGTAAGTGTGTGTGTGTCTGTGGTATGTGTGTGTGTTGGCCTGTCCCGGCTGCTTGTCATTATCCTTTTGCCACACACTCACATGCTGAGCAAGCAAAACAATTCCGTTTACATTTCCCACACACACACACATACACACACACATACGCAAACACCCACACTCTTGTGTGTGTGTGTGTGTGTGTGGCGTGCGCCACTTTTTTGCTTTGCATACTTTTTGGGGGCGCCACTGCTCCTGCTGCTGATGCTGCTGCTGCTGCTGCTGCTGGGAACCGCACACATGTGCGACAAACAAACAAAACAAACAAACAACAATGAAATGCGTGCAAATTTTTAGAAAAATATACAAACACACACACACTCGCACACACACTGGCACACATGAGCAGCAGAATCGGGCATTATCTCGTGCAGCAGGCAGGCAGCAGACAGCAGACAAGCGGACGATGCCGCTTAAATGCCGCTTAACATATTTGATTTTTTTTCTTTTTCAGTTTTTTTTTTTTGCATTTCCTATTTATTTATTTTTGTTGTTGTTGTCAACGTTGTTTGTTCTGTTCGCTTGATGGTCGTTGCTGGTGTTGCTGTTGATGCCACTGCGGCAAAATTAATTTCCAATTCGACAAAAGCGTTAGAATTCGCACACAGGTTAACCCCTTGCAAGCAATAGTTGAGAAAATTATAAATAAATATTAGATCGAATATTTAAAATATTTATTTGAAATTCATTTGGCTAAAACCATTACTGTAAATCGTGTCATGTTTGGCAAATTGAATTTAAGCTCAAAGAAACTGATTTCAAGTGAATCTTTGCTCGCTTGTCGATTTTAGGTAAGCTTAAGTTGAGTGTGCAACTTGAAGTTGTATTTGTGGCAAGGACTGCTGCCACCAAGGGGTTAACTGTGCATATGGAATCGCATGTTGGCATCTCATTTGAATGCCGTAACACGTTTTTAAATAAATGAACGCATTAATTATTTTCGCACGCATAAATCGCTAAGCTGTCGATGTCGATTTCAATGTTTTTCTACACTCCTGAAACGAACAACACACCCAACACACATCCTCAACACACCCCCTCAACACACACACACACACACTCACATTTTTATTAGGTACGCATAATTGCTGCGGCAATAAAGTTGCTGCCGTGCTGTTGCCGATGTTGCTGCTGTTGCTGCTGTTGTTGCTCCATAGCCTGGACATGGAAAATTGTGTGGCGCGTGACCCGACAACATAACGACATTTAAGTGGCCACCACAGCTGCGGGTGGCAGGTTGGAGTTGGTTGGGTTTGGAGATGGGGAGGCGTGGCTTAACCATGTTTGGCAACATGTTACAAAAAATTGATGCGACTGTTGTCGTTGTTGCTGCAGCTGCAACAGTACACACTCACACACACACACACATACACATAAACACTATTTATGACTGGACAAAAAACCTTGTCAAATATTTGGCAAAATTTATTGACGACTCTCGTTGTACACGTCGTATGCGCAATGTGCCTTAAATCCCCTTCCCACTCGCTTCCGTTTAGAGCCTTATTTTTGTTGCCAATGCCACAGCAGCAGCAGCAGCAGCAGCAGCAACATCAGCAGCAGCAACATCAACAGCAGCAACAATCAATTCCCCTCACTCCCCCCTCGCGCAACACACTTTACTGCACTTGATAGCTGACTGAGCAGCAGCAACAACTGTCACTATTGTTGCTGTAGTTGTTGTTGTCGCTGGCGTTGCTGTTGTGCTTGTTGCCCGTGTAAAACGCAAAAGAAAATTATATTTAATTACTCAAGCAAAAAGCATGACAACTGCAAACGTCGACAATCAGACTATGGAGTGGTCGGAGCGGGGGCTGCGGGGGCGCGGCGAGTAGCCCTGGGGTGCAGACTGTCAGCTTGTCAGCAGCAGGCGCCAATGCCAAGCAGGCTGGTCAGTAATCTGTTCGTTCTTTATTTTATTTTATTTAAATTTTTTTTCTTTGTTTTTGTTTTTATGTGTTTGTTGTTAAATTTATATTTAAATTGTTGATGTAAATGTGTTTAAATGCCGAGCAGATAGAGGCAAAAAGATGAGCGAACAGTGCTCTGCTGCAAGCAGGCGCTGCAGTTGTCACCGCTGTCACCAGCTAAACAAAAAACACACAAAAACACAATCACAACAACAACAACAACAACAGCAACATTAAGGCGTCTCTGTGTCTGTTGTTCACGAGTTAGGGGTGTGTACTTTATTTTGGGTCTACTAAAAAGATATCAAAAGTCTTCAGTTGCGGATGCTAGGGTTAGGTCAGTCACAGGGCGATATTATACACTCAAAAAAATTTGTCAAGGTCAGCTCACTTTATTATTCAATTACTATATTTTTAGAGTGCAGGCTTGTGTTCCGTCTATAATCGAGTGTTTTTCTTTGCTTCAATTCCGAATTTAATTCTATTCTAAATAACAAAATAAAATTATTTCTAAAACAAAATATTTTCTAGTTTTTAATGCGATTTTCATTTTAAGTCAATTTTTTAAATTTCATGTTTGTTTTTCTGAGTGTAGCAAACAGTATTTATCAAACTGGGCTCGGCTGAGGCGCGTGTGAACGAATGCGTAAACATATAAAGATTAGATATGATAAATAAATAACGGTATCATAAACCACATATCAACACCATCGAATGGGTTTGTCTGGATTTTGACACACGCTCATAGTTGAATTTTGGTCACAATCTAACTTTAATTACAGGAAGTATGAAGGCTTATGGAAGTTTTTGTTTCCACTCTTGGCAACAGCACAGCAATCAGGAGTTGTGTAAACATAGCAGCAATCACACACTCACGCGCACATACACATAGACATATTCACTTGATTGCTTAGGTTGCATATTGGTAGTTCACCTGAGCAATTCATCAACAGAAAGCGACATTTCGAATACAATGCTAATCTCCGGTTTTCTGACTTAACGTTCGTGTCCCTGTCCAGTTACACAGATCTCTTCGACATGCCTCAATTGTTCGCTAGCTGCTGCCCCAACCCCTTCCATCCACCAACACCCTGAGATTCACCTCTGTAAAAACCGAGCAGCACTGGAAACTAGAGTAGAGTAGAAAAAATCTCAGCTGCAAATGACTTGTATACCATTGAGATAAGCCCAAATTTATTTATTTTTGCCATAAACTCTCGCAAAAGGACTTTTGGCTTGCCATTGTTGGCTAGTCGCGTATGTGTGTGTGTGTGTGTGTGTGTGTTGCTGGCATTTTGTATTTATATTAGTGTTTGTATTTGAGCTTTCAACACCAACACCAACACCAACAACAGCAACAGCAATGAACGTTGCCAACTAACTACAATTCCGTAGGCAATTAATTTAGCTGAAAAAGCCAAAAATACAAAACATACACACACACACACACATACACACGCACACACACTTATGCTTAACTCACACACGTTTCAAAAATATAAAATGGCGTAAGAGCGGCCCAGTTGCTGCCGTCGTCGTCAGTCACTGGCAAAAAATAAATAGGAAGAGAGAAAAAAAGAAGCCAACAACAACAGCAGCAACAACAGCAACAACAGCAACAACAACGACAGCAGCAGCGAAAAATAAAAGAAAACTTGAATGGAAATTCAATTGAGTGACATGAAAATGGAATTTTTCATATTTTGCTGCTGCTGCCTTTGCTGCTTTTGAGGCTGTTGCTGTTGTTGCTGCTGCTGTTATTATTGCTGTTGTTGTTGTTGTTGTTGTTGTCGCACAGCAACTGCTAAGGCAAAAGAGATGCGAAATGTTTTGGCTGCCAGGCACATCACAACACAAACACAATTTGCTGTTGCTGCTGTTAGCCGCAATAATAGTAAAAATAACAACAATAAGCTACAGCAACAACAGCAGCAGGCGACCCGCACAACAGCAACTCTCTCTCCTTCTCTTTCCCTCTCTCTCTCTCTCTCTTTCTCTCAGTCACACTAGCTCGCTCGCTCTTTGCTTGTGTGCTTTGCCTCACCAAAAAAACAGAAAAAAAAAAAAACGTTTGCGTCTGACATTTTCATAATTAGGTATTCAAAATCTTTAATAACGGTTACTCTTGCTGCCGCTGCCGCTGCTGTTGCTGTTGCTGCCATTTGCCATTGCTGCTGTCGGTGCTCTGGCTTGTGTAGCTGCTGCTGCGTCTCTTCTTGTTGCTGTTGTTATTGTTGTAGCTCAAGCTGTTGCTGAACTCTCACACACACACACACACACACAAACGCATCTTTCTTAAACGTTTTTTGTTGTCCTTGCATTTTAGTTTTGTGGGTTTTTGTAGTTGCTAATGTTGCCACAAGTTTTTTTCCTGTCTGTGGGGCATAACAACTGGCAAGCAACATATGAATGTATCTATACACACACACACACACGCACACACAACGTGTGTGTATCACGACTGGCAGTTGATTTGGCCAAGCAGCAAGCGATTGTGAACGGCTTTGAGTATTGCAAACATGTGACAGCCGCTGTTGTGGTTAAACGGATACATGCAGGATAACAACCTTTCTTAACATTGCTAACATTGCTTTTGTCTTCGTTTTCTAATCCTCGCTCAAAGGACTTCCGATTGCATATCGACAAAGGACATGTTTAGTATGAATTGTAAAGAGACTTCTCTGGCTAATGTCAGCCACAGAAAGAGTTACGATCGTAAATGTATACTATAGATATTTAAGGTTGTGGCAGATAAATTGTTGAGTGTAGCAGACGATTAAATAGTTGAAATGCTAGTAAGTAATCTTACTTGTAATTATATTTAATGTAACAATGAATAACATGAAATGTATCTGACAACAACGGCGCTCATTAAATGAATAAATATTAATGCTGAGAATGTCTGCCTGCCTTTGCATTGTGTGCACTTCAGTTGCCGTCAAAGGCAGCAACAGCAACAGCAGTAGCAGCAGCAGCAACAGCAGTAGCAGCAGCAGCAGCAGCAGCAGCAGCAGCAGCAGCAACAAAAGCATTCACGGCATCCTTCTCCACGCTATTCAGTTTTCATCAAGGCGCACAAAGGTCCTGGCTCGACAACTTTAGCCTCGGCCCCTTGCCGCCTGTCACTGACGGTGACAATTTTTGCACGTCTTCTTGGACGGGGCAACCGCTGAGCTGTGCCACACGACCACCGGACATTGGCTGTAATATGCAATTCTAATAAAATTAATCACATTATTATCATCAAGCTAGACGAGGCCATAAAGGGTACTTCATAAAGGGTATTTCACCTGCAATATGAAAAGAGTTTACCTTTATCATGTGAATACTTTCGTCTATCGCATGATTTATTAACTGCTGTATATATTGTTCTTTAACTTTATCGTTTCAATTGCTTTCCAATTTTTTTTTCTAAGAAGTGTCTTTATTATGATTGATGTTAAAGATAAACGCCGCGAATACTTCTCAATAGATTCTCGTGATTCAAGTATAAATTCATTTAATGGGTGATAACAATTGCCAAAAAAGCAATGGGCTTCGATTATTTATATGCTCCGACAATGCCATACTTCATCGCTTAATATAGCAGTGTACTTTACCTTTCATTCAGACCTGATCTGTACCTAGCATTTGACAAAATTGTATATCAGATAAGATTTTATTTATTTATTGCAGCTAAAATTGACAATGTTATCATTCTCCATTTTAATTCTCACAAGAAACGAACTAAACATTCGTTTTTGTGTTATATAATATTATATACATTTTAAATGAAATGCAAAATAAATATTTTAAATATTATATATAATATAATCGATTAATTATGAGAGAACCTACAATTTCAAATCACATATTATTAAAATAATTGATAAGAATTATTAATAGTTGGAAAATATTTGTGGTTACAGAAATTCATATAAAACATCACAAAAATTCAACATATTTTATATTAATTAGCAATATTTTCTTCAGTGTACATTTATGACTTGCGGAACCACGGAATAAAACTATCTATGTGAATACGATAAGCCGCAATAATGGAAACGTTATTATTTAAGTTCAGTGTTAGCCAAAAATCGATCAGTCGCTCAACAAACTCGGCAGAGTATAGTTCTCCAATTTTGCCATGGATAGTAAAAGCTTATTAGTGGTGCTGGTGGTGCTGTTCTGCTCCATGCACAGCGTTTGGTCGCAGACAACAGAAACATCCACAGAAACATCCCCAGAGCCAACAGAAACATCCTCAGAGCCATCAGAAATAGCTAATGCTTGTAGTACTTTCCAAGCAGTTGCAGTCGATCTGAAATCCGTAAGTATAGAGATATGAGTAGCCTAATGTATAAGGTATATGCTATCCGTGCTCTCAGGTCGGAGGTCTTTGGTATGAGACGGGCCGTGCTACTGAAGTGATAATGCAGTGCAAACAAATCTCAGTTCCGGCAGAGGCCAGTGCGGAAAATAACATCGATATTGAATTATCGTATGTTTACTCCTCTGATGGCAAGTGGGAGTCCGCGAAGAAGACGCTGAGCTTACCCTGGAACACAGACACCCAGAATGGCATCTTTACGGGGAACACGGAGCAGCCCATTACCTATAAGCTTGTCAGCTTGGAAAGCACCAATTACGCTTTCTTCTGCGGCTACGATGGCGTATCCACGGACGCACTTTTTACGATTTTATCGCGAAAGGCAATTCTGACCACGGAGGAGAAAGCTTTCCTCCAAAATGGGATCGTCGAACTGTTTCCGGATGCAACTATCGCTTGGGTGGAACAATCCGCTGAAAAGTGCAGCTCAGCCATGCGTAACGCCGGCGGAGTACTTGTCGCATTGGCCTTGGCCCTTGTTATCTGTCGCAGGAATATTTAAAATCTATTTGGTGAAGATCAAAATTTAGTTCAATTACAAAAACATTCAGTTTTTAAAAACATTTTTTCATTACTAAGCAAGGCTTTCATATTTAAATATTTCCCACAAATATACGTACAAGTATTCCTTACTGCTCATTTAGTTTATTTCGTTGTCCATTTTTTAATTATTTGATATATTATTTGATTTACTGATAACTGTCTTGATTAGGATTTATATGAAAGATAACGATGCGGCATACAATTCCTAATTAAGAATGAAATTCGATTTTGTGTGATGACTGATACCGATTGCCATTACTTGTGTTAATCTGATGACGCAATTGCTTTTTCCTCTCAACTGCCCCACCAATTGATACTGCAGGGTGGTTTCCCTCGAAATGGAAACTAATCAGACACCACTCGTGTATCAGGCAATAAACCTTTATCTCTTATTAGAATTTCACAGAACTGTGAATCAGGAAATCCTCTATAGATTTACAATGGGGATTACGCATAAAAATCCCAACTGTGAAATCATTTATAATATTAATTCTAATCAAATAAAAAAAAGAATTGCATAAAATCTGTTTAGCAAAAAATAAAATATTTATGTATAAAACTGTATTAGTTATTGAACAAAGTGGAAGCCATAAAGAGATATATTTATTGCTTAAATATATATCCTTAAAATATTTATAGTTAGATCAAATTGTTCCCAAATATACATTTGAAACTATTTTCATATATGCAACGATGCAGAAAAGTAATATTTACGATAAGATAAGCCGCAATTGTGGAAAAATTATTATTTAAGTTCCGGGTAAGTCAAAAATCGATAAGTCGCTCAACAAACGCGGCAGAGTATAGTTCTCAAAATTTGTCATGGATAGTAAGAGCTTATTAGTGGTGCTGGTGGTGCTGGTCTGCTCCATGCACAGCGTTTGGTCGCAGACAACACAAACTACAACAAAGAAAACCACCGAAGCAGAAATAACAACAGAAATATCAAAAACAACAGCAACAACTCAGACACCATATTATTCTTGTCGTTCATATGCAGGATCCCAACTGGATCTTGATCCTGTAAGCATTAGAAGATTACTATCCTAAAGCACATATTTATATTCTTTGCATGCTCTTAGCTTGGAGGTCTTTGGTATGAGACGGGCCAATATCCCTTCAACTACATGAAGTGCTCGAATATCTCAGTTGATGACAAGGTCAGCACGGAGAATAAGATTGAGCTGCAATTTGAGTACGTTGACTCCACTGACGGAAAATGGGAGTCCGCGAAGAAGACGAGCTCCTATCCCTGGAACTTGAAAGCCGAAATCGGTATCTTTGAGAAGTCCGCTGAGGAGACCGGCACTGAGCTAATCACCTACAAGCTTGTCAGGACGGATAGCAGCACATACGCCTTATTCTGCGGCTACATAGGCCTTAACCCCGTAGACCACTTTAAGTTGTGGACACGCGAGCGACATCTGACTTCGGAAGAAAAGATGGAGCTGCAGATAAAGTTCGTCGAAGTGACACAAGGCACGAATATCGTCTGGGTAGAGCAATCTCTGGAAAAGTGCAACTCAGCCACACGCACAGCCGGCGGAGCACTTGTTGCGTTAGCCTTGGCACTGTTTATCTATCGTACGAATATATAAAATCTAATTATCTTCATAGTTCAAGGCAAAGAATTTTTAAGATTAGTAAATAGATAACATTTTAAGAAATAATATAATTTATATTTATATCTTTTATTTTAAGATAAGTCCTAGCTATCAATTAACAGCACTCCTATGAAATTATCCCTTATCTTTAGCTTCATAAATAGTTTGTCACGCTTTATTTACTGAGGATTGTCATGATGAGGTCTTATGATACAGATAACGATCGGAAATTCTTCCCAATTATGAATCAACTCTAAACTATTTTCGGAATGAACGAAATTACGTAATTCACTTACTGTCATCCAGACATCAAAGTTCGCTTTACGTTACTTCTCCTCAAAAAATAATCAGAACCTACAACACTAAAATATCAGGTAGTAAATTCTTATCTCTAACTGGCATTTCATAAAACTATATATCAGATAAGATTCGATTGATTTACAAGTTTATTACCCATTACAGTTCAGCTAGCCGCAGTAGTCACTATCTGCTTTTAAAACTAAAAAAACATTCAACAATTATAATAAAAATAATTTATATACACTATATATTACTGCGAAAGAATGTGGGAAACATTTTATTTACATCTGCATTATACAAATTTTAAGAAACTTTATAAATAAAATAATTTCAGATACACTGCAGTTAAATATGTAATGATATTTTTGTGGTTTTAAAAATCTTTGCCCACTCAAAAGTAAATCGTTTAGAAAGGGTTCTCGGTATTCAAATCCAAAACTTATAAAACTCTTGCGAAATATTTCTTTCAGTGTATATTTATGGCACACGGTACGACGAATCAATATATATATCAATCAGATAAGAATAATGTGAACTTTATTATTTAAGTCGACTTTTCGCAAAAAATAGATCAGTTACTGTATGAGGTCGGTATAGTTTAGTTCTTGAAATTGTCCATGGATCGTAAAAGTTTAATAGTGGTGCTGGTGGTGCTGATCTGCTCCATGCACAGCGTTTGGTCGCAGACAACAACATTAACAACAGAAATATCACCAACAACAACGGAAATAATACCAGAAAGTACAACGAAAGAACCCTTTGAGACCTGCACTACCTACGGAGGAACCCAACTCGATCTGGAAGCTGTAAGTATAAGAAGGTGTTCAGCCAAAGGTACATGGTTATGACGTTTGCTTGCTCTTAGTTCGGAGGAATCTGGTTTGAGACGGCCCGTGCACCCAACTTGGATGAAATGCAGTGCATGAATATCTCCGTTCCTGCCGCGGTCAGTTCGGATAATAAGATTGAGCTGCAATTTGAGTACGTTGACTCCTCTGATGGCAATTGGGACTACGCGAACAAGTCGAACTCGTTGCCCTGGGACACGCAGACACAGCAAGGTATATTCGAGTGGTGCCTTGGGGAAGTCTCCTGTCTGCCCATCACCTACAAGCTGGTCAGCACGGACAGCACAACATACGCCTTCTTCTGCGGCTACATAGGCATTGCACCCATTCCCCTCTTTAGGGCGTGGACGCGTAATCGACATCTGTCTACAGAGGAGAAGACTACGATCCAGCAAAAGTTTGATGAAGTGGGACAGGGCTCAAAAATGGTCTGGGTAGAGCAATCCCTGGACAAGTGCGACAACTCAGCCATGCGCACCGCCGGCGGAGCACTTGTCGCATTGGCCTTGGCCCTTATTATTTATCGCAGGAATATTTAAATGAATAATTATTAACTAAAGACAAAAGAATAGAAAAATGAACAAATATATGTATATATGAATATAACTATATATCTATTAATTTTGCAAGCGTGCTTTGGTGAAGTGCATAAAAATTGTAACCTGAATCGTATTTACGTAAGTGCCTAAGTTGGACCTTCTATGCGAAGGTGGTAAATTTTGCACACGCGCACCTTTATCGAAGGTGAGCCGATTTGCAAAGGTGTGGTCTCTTTGATATGGGTTGTCAGTTTTGTGTTACATACACAATAATTGATAAGCATTCAGGTTTACCATCAGATCAGTGTGCATTAGCCGAGTTTTGTTTCTTATACAAAATACATACAAAATTATTGAGTGGAAACTTTAATACAAATGCCCCACAATTTTTGTGTATTATCGATCTGATATTTATATGTAAGAGCTAACAAATGTCAAATTCCTTTTTTTTTGTTAAATCCAATTCCGTTTGACGTAATCAACCACAACGATGACGATGACCGACTATTTTTGGGATGCCACAGGTGGAAGCCGAGGAAACGATGACTAAACACTCTCTCTGCTTATCTGTGTGTGTGTGCGTATGTATGTGTGTGTGATAGAGTTTGAGCTTGTGGCCATAAACAAATTGACGCCCTCCGCTTATCATCCTGAACGTCCCTTCGCAGGGGCATGTGGAGGAAGCGTTATCTGCTCGCACTCAGTTGCCAGTTGCCGCTTTCCCACTGCCACCCAGCCAAGCACCCACCCACCCATCCACCCATCCACCCACACAGCCAGCCAGCCAGCAGCCAGCCAGCCACCGAGCCAGCCAGCTTATTATCAAAAGTCAGTCAATGCCGCATCACAAACACACACACACAAACAAACACACTCGGAGAAACAGCTTCATTTTGACCTGCTGCCCTAAAAGGGGGTCGCACACAGCGAGTGGGTGGCGATTTGGTGGCTGGTTGTTTGTTGTGCAAGGGGTGGGTTTTTCTTTTTCTGCTCGAGCCCCCTTCGTTCGTATTGCTGCTGAGTAAACAACTTCTTTATCGTCACGATACACGCCGCAGTCAGATAAATACGAACACGCTGCGATGGAGGGGGTTGGTGCTGCAACATCAAAAACATCAACAGCCACTGTCATACATTGTGATTTAAAATAAAAATTAATAATTCAATTATGCATCAACTGGGCAGCTCTCAATTCTCACATGGCACTCTCGAGCTCACTCTTTCTCACCCTCTCTGTCTACCTCTCTCTCTCCTTCTCTCTCCCACTACTGCTCTGTTTTATTTGGCCTGGCCACAGCTGTGGCGTTTTGTTTGTATGGCAGCCAAATTGCCGTGATTTCATTCAATTTGTCGCAGCGGCAACATCGGCAACAGCGGCAGCAACAAATGTTGCCACTTGCTGCCCAAATTGTTTTCGTTTGGCAGCTTGAAACCAAACCACCCCAGCCCCCTCTTGCACCCTCCTGACACAGCTTGTGCAAAATGCTCGAAGGAACAAATTAAACAAAAGCTATCAAGTCGAAGATTTTATACACTTTCATTGAGTTCTCCATTTATCTATTATTATTAATATTATTGTGTTATACTTGTAAAACACCTTTGTTGAATTTTTCCGATTATCTAGGTAAGTAAAAAGTTTTTCTCATTTATATAAATTAGCTTTGGCCGCTTTCAAAAGCAAATTTCAGATTGCATAAGCCAGTAAAATAATTCAACATTCAAATTGTCGAAAATCAAATCGCAAAAATGTTGGAATTGGTCTACATTAATCACGGACATAAGCAAAGTTTTGATTTATTTATAACTAACTCGATTTGTTTCTCAAAATATATGCAGCAGTTTTGGTCAGTAATATTTTTTATGGGTGTATTCGGTTTCACATTTCGTGATAAAATACAAACACCCCAAAGGTGAAATGAAAAGAATTCGCTGTGTCCAACACCCACTGTGGCACACCTCATCCTCCAGCTGCCCCGCCCATACTCACACCCACACCCACACCCACACACATCCACACCCATCGGGAACGTCAGCTGTGTCGGTGTTCTCGTGTTCGCTGTGTGCCAATGCACAATTGTTGTTTGTACGAGAAAATCTCGCCTAATGGCGTTTTACATTATTTGCCGCCTGATGCCGACATCGACGTCGTCGCTGCTGCCACTGCCAACTGTTACCAAGAGTGGCAATGCCAGAGTTGAAGTCGGAGTCGGAGTCAGCGACGGAGACGTAGACGGAAACCGAGACGCAGACCAGTTGTAACAGCAGTTGCCAGTTGCTACGTTGATTTAAGCATCTCTCTCTTTCTTTCTCACTCTCTCACCCTCCCACTCTCTCTCTCTCTCTCTCTCTGAATCGTTCTCGCCAAATGCGCTACGTCAAAGTTTGTGGTTAGGGTGCTTCGGTTTTCGTCTGTGGCAAGTTCCTTGCAACTGGCTTGTGGCCTGCCCATAAGAAATACTGTATGTGTGTGTGTGTGTGTGGGGGGGGGGGGGGGGTGGACAGGATTGTGGCCAAGCAGCCGTAAGATGAATGGCCACTTATTGCCAAAACTGGTTGTGCTCAAGTCCTGATGGTCAATTTTGATAGCCATTGTTGTGATATTGAAATGTTGCAGCAACTATGCCACATTTAGGTTGATCGATAGATAACTGGTTGGTAAGGATATTCGAATTTGGTTGGTACGCTGCTCAACAGGTACTTAGCGGAATATCATTAGTCAGAAATTAATCAAAATTGATACAGACTTTAATTAAGAAATCTATTATTTCGATGAATTTATATTTTTATATATTAAATTTTCCTATCATAATTATAATTTGAAGCATTTTAAAACTGATGTAAGTATATTATAATAAATTTTTGTTCATTTTATAAGTTTTTGCTGGATTACTAAAAATCTGTTGTTGCAAGAAATATTCACCTTTAATATTTATCTGTAATCGCTTACTTTATATCTGCAAATACTTCTGCAAGACAAGCGAGCTGAAGGTAAACAGTTTTATTCGAAATCCTTATCTTATTCCAAAATGTCCTCAGGGGCCCTTTGGGCACATCACACTCCTTTACAATACACTCACACACACACACACACTGCTTTGGTCCATTTGTGATTGTAAGCGCATTCCCATGTCGCACATAATCCAGCGCAGCTGAAAAAAGGCAAAAGAAGTAGAATCCCAAATCCCCTATATAACGAATACGAAAACGCCTTTAATTTGCTCGCTTATATTTAGGTTGCGAAGGGGTAGGGGGTGGTAAAGTGAATGCTCGCAGGGTAGTGGGTGTGTGTGTGTGGTTATAAGCATTTGACATGGTGTGAACACGCGCATAAGGCCATTTCAATGGTTTTCAAATGCACGACAACTGTCGGTAAGGGTGGGGGTGGGAGCGAGGCGTTATGTTGCCCCCATATGTCTCTCTGCCTGTGCGTGTGTGTGTGTGCACAATTGGTTGGCAATTTATTTAAATATCGGCACGCAGTTGGAAACGCAATGCCAACTGGAATTTCATGCCAAGTGAAACACATTTCAGCGTAAATACAACGAAACAGCAGCAGCAACAACAGCAGCAGCCACAACAACAACAACAAGCACTGAGAAATTTCGGCTGCCAAGCAAGCTGGCAAAATGGAATTTTTTCAGCTGCCGGCAGCAGTGGAGGGAGGCTGCTGCGGCTGCGACTGCGACAGCGACAGCAGCTGATTTTAATAGCCCAGCGGGGCCAAATGCCGGCTGCTGCCAGCCGAAGCTAAAGAGGAAGAAGTGCTGCAGACAGCGACCGATGTCTGTGGCAGCAGTTGGTCTCGCTGTTGTTGTTCTTGTTGTTGTTGATAAGCCAATGCGGTGTGAGTGTGTGTGCATGTGTGTGTAGCAGCTGAACAGCTGTTTCTGACGCGAACACAACAACTGCGCCGGCGCCTTGCATTATGCAGGCGAACGCAACCGAAGCAAGACACGAAGCCACTGCTGCGAAGAAACGAACGACGAACGACACGACGAAAACGAAACATGTGCGAGACGACAGGCGACGACAGACGACGGACGACGACAACGACGACTACGACTACCTGAGCAAATTGAAACTGAAACGGCGCTCACAAACAAATTCAACTTTCAACTGAGCGGACGTCACGCAGCACACAGCGGCAGCAGCAGCAGCAACAGCAGCCAGCCAGCCAGCAGCAGAGGCAGAGTTTCTCTCAATTCGCCGTCTTGTGTGAGCGATATTTGGGATTCGGAATTCCATAGCCGCCATCCAGCTTCAGTCGTTTGGCATTGGCCCGACATGCCGGTACAAGAGACGGATCAACGTTTTCGTTCACGCCAACAATTGTTGTTTGTTTGCGTCGCGTCGCGTCGCGTTCACAGCAACAAATAAAAAGTTTTATTAATTGGCGGAACACAAAATTGTTTACTACTGTATTGTGTGCATTTGCTGCTAGTGAAATACACGCCCATTGCAGCTGGCAAATCGCGCGCGCGGTTTTTTAGTGGGTGTCAACAGCATCAAATGTATCTCAAAGATACGCAAACAATGCAACAACAAACCATTTAAGTGCAGCAACAACAATAACACTGAATACCAAAGCAAACGTATATTATAAAGAATTACCAAAAAATAAAAGGAAGTCTAAGGCAGCCAAAATGGTAAGTCACATACAAAGTATCTGAAAGATGCGCATCTGTTAAATGTGTGTTTGTGTGTGTCGTCTTCCCTCTCCCCTCCTCTCAGCCAATCGAGAGCAACACATGTTGATTGTCCATGCCGAGATAGCGCCAGCTGTCCCAGGCAATACGCTCTCAAATTATAGATATATATAAGTATATGTGGAATCCGGGCAGCTGCGCGTTTTGCTCTTTAAAAATATCTCAAATACGACGCATCTGTTTTTTATTTGCGCAAATGTTTGGCCCAAAACACAGAGCTACACAAAGTTGGTAGTAGTACAAGTCAAGTGCTTCCCATTTTTGCATTACACCGTGGAAGAGGAGGAATAACTCGCTGCGAAATCGTTTTGTCAGTTTCACGTGCGAAAAATTATAAATTACGAGTATTTTATCCCCTCCACACTTGCTTCCTTCTTCTTCTTCTCTCTGTCACGTGTATGAGTGTGTGTGTGCGTGTGTGTGTGGATAGTGATGTCGGAGTATGCGGAAGTGGCTGGCAGCCAATGACTTTGGCCGCCGTCTGTTTCTGATGGCCTTGGACTGCGAATCTCAACTGCAAGTAATTGCAGCTGGCTGCCATTCCCAAAAGCCGCCTTCTGCTCTCTAAAGCAGCACTATATCAGAAGCCAAAATCCAAAACTTCTACCAAATGAAATATGGCAACAACAGCAGCAGCAGCAGCAGCAGCAGCAGCGCAATTAAATATATAGCACGTCATAATATAATTGTGAATGGGATATAATTATAAATCTATGGTATGTTCACATCTGCAGCAATCCATAGTTTGAAAAGGGGAACTTGCGATATCCAATTTATCATTAGAATGGATCTGTATATTGTCAGCGTATCAGTAAGTAGAGTGGTTTGAAACGAGTCCATTTAAATATTGCGTCAGCCACAATTCAAGACAGAATATTCAAGACAGACTCAAGACAGCAGATCTTAAGAATAAACATTAGAATTCGCGTAAAGCATACTTAAAGTCGTTTAGATTAGATATTTTATTTTATTAGTTTGCATTTGTATAAAGCCGCTTCAATAGTCGAGTTTTACTCGTAAAAACCTAAGAACATTCCAAATTATTATATCTGAAAACTAAAATAGTTTTTATAGATTTATATATAACTTTCCCTTTAAATAGACTTTAACTATAAACTGTAAAATGAGAGGCATACAAATATTCACATTTTAGAAAGACATTAATTAATGATAATACTTAAACAACAAATTATTAAATGCTTTCCATATCGATGTTTTCAATTTAAATTGTGTTCTCCGTTTAACTACAACTAATCATATCGATTAAGTTCAACTCACACGTGCCAGGGATCAGGCCAAAACAAAAAGTGTCAGACTGCAGCTGGCCAAATGTTTACGTCCAATTTAAGAGCGGTTGCTTCTAACCAATTTTGGCACTTGAGACGCAGCTGGGCCATCTGCACTAGCAGCTGCTGCTGCTGCTCCTGCTTGAATGACTCATTGGCCAAAGCACCTGGCTCTGTGCGATTCAGCCTGGCCTTGACTGGGCGGCAGCTGCAAAACGATCTGCACTTGTGCACACCGCGGAAGTCTGTGTGTGTGTGTGAGTGTGTGCGAGTTTGTCAGACAGGTAGTGAGTGGAAGCGAGAGAGCGTAGCTTGCGCGGTTGAAACAGCTGCCGTTTTGTCTTTTTGGCCTGAATCGTCTGCCTGCCGATTGGTTTTTTGCTGCGTTCAGTGCCTGTCTGTCTGTATGTCTGTCATTGCCGCAACACCTGCGTAAACATTTTAACAGCTTGCGGGCTCAGCTCTGCTCTGCTCTGCTCTGCTCTGCTCTGCTCTGCTCTGCTCTGCTCTGCATACCCTTCGTCAAACAGAGTATATTAATAACTGCTTGCGGCTTATGATGCGCTCAAACGAGTTATTTAAACTTAACTTAAAGTTGAACTTTCAAAAAGATGTTCTTCTAGTTGTCGTTGATTAAAATTATGTTTATTATAATGAGTCTATTAAATAACGAGCTTTATAAATTACCATAAATTGCATTCGCTTCGACATGTGCGAAAAGGACATTTTTCATTATAATCATGTATGTATAAACATGCATCCTTTAATGGTTTTATACGATGCTTTTGGTGCTCGTAAATGAATGCCATAAATTAAGTTATTGTTAATTTCTTAAAGGTTTTAAGTTGATCTAAAAAAATGAATGTCATAAAAGTTAATATTGAAATTCTTTTTAAGTTTAGTATTTCGAATATAAAAATAAGTTTTTAATTAATTTCGTTCACTCCAAAAAGTAGAAAAAATATTTTGAATAAAATGTTCGATGCAACTTTAAACTTGTTTTAAAAACTATATAGAAATGGATTCCACAAATAATATTATAGTAAATTGTGCAACACTTTGGCGAATATTCAGAAAGAGAGAGAGAGTATTAAAATTTCAGCTTGGCATTGAAGCGTTATCTATTTGCACAGCGTGCACAGTTGTTTAAACAATACAAAATGTACGCTGCTGCGCAGCCGAAGTGTGCTAATAAATTAAGCCAACAGAGTGCTAGCAATTAGCCTTGGCCGAAGGAGTGCGCCAATTAGCGGAGCAATTGGGCCAACTAGAGCTGAAATCAGCGCTGGAAACCTCTGGCTAACCAGTAGAGAGATAGGCAGACAGGCAAGCAGGCAATTTTCATATTGAATAATGCAGTGGATGGGCGGATTGTTTGACTGCTAAATTGATGTATGGACGGGATGATTAGCTGGAAGCGATTTTACCGATTCAATGCATTTCAAATTGACGCGGAGTGAAAAGGGCAAAGTGATTAAGGTAATAGCCGACAGTTGGCCAGCTGAAATGCACATGACAAGTGCAGCTGTTGCTATTTATTTTTTAATGCTGCTTCTGCTTCTGCTGCTGCTTCTGCTTCTGCTTCTTAGCTCGGCGTGTCACATGTGGCAAGCAATACGTGGCATGTGGCTCAGCGCCAATAGCAGAATAAAAAACAAAAAAAAAAATCCCTGCCCAGCCATCCATCATGCGCTCAATCAATCATTAGCGATGGAAACTTGGCCCAGACAACCCAGCCTGCCCGCCCAGCCACAAGGATATAAAGTTGTCGACGGCATTTTCACACCTTGGCAATTAAGCGACACACCCACGAAAGAGGCGATGTGGCGCCCAAGTGTTGGCTGCCTAGGCGACATTGACTAATGAGACGCCATTTTGTTTGGCGGCTAAACAGCTGAGGCAACATCACGACGACAAATGGCAACGGCGACCGGAAATAAGTCAATTTACTTATTAGCAGCAAACAAACACAATTTCAGCAAACAACTACCCAGTTTTCAGTTGGCAGCTCTGCTCAAAGCACAAAGCCAAACAAAACGCCAAAATATGTCACGCACAGCACAACAACTAACACCCAGCCACACACACAACACAAATATGTTACTGTGTGTATGGGTGTGTGTGTGTGTGTGCGCATACGCTTAATCGAAAAAGTCAAAAGCAAATATTTCGGGCTTTTTTTTGCCATTCTCTCATCGTGAACCTGAACCTGCTTCTAACCAGTGTATTTTTATTTTATTTTGTTTTTTTTTTTTTGCGTATACTGCAAGTGGCAGCTTATTAAAAATGCGGAAAGCAGAAGCTCGAATAGAAGCTAACCACAATTGTTTGCTTTAGGGGCAAAAAATGTCATAGAAAAAGTTGAAATTATTTCGCAATGTGTACAATAACAATTCACTCTCAATTTGCTACAAGAGAAGAGTGCTTAATATAAACGCAACTTGTTCAACTCAATGCGGAAGAGTATATATAAAAATGGAGTAAACAAATTTGTTATTAAATAGCAAGCATTTAAAAGCTTGACCAGCTCAAAGGCCTACTGATTGTTGAGATTGCAACTAAGCAGAAACTTTAATTTTTTATTTTTGCTTGAAAATACCTTGAATCCTTGAGCATTCATTCTGTGAACAGCATTGATGCGACCAGCTTGGAAATTATAGATACACCATGTTGCAAGTTGAATGTAGTCCGCTTATATTACATTTATGTATTACAATTAATTCTAGCGAAAACAATGTACATTTATCTGACATTCTATTCAAATAAAGTATTTATAAATAAACAACTCAACAGCTGCCGACAGTCGAATGATGAGTTGTCTAATGTTTCGAGTCATTAAAGCAACTGAATGACAAGGGTTCAGGCTTCGATTTTTGGGGAACTATAAAATACTAATGTATCTGGCTGTGATGCGTTAGCTGTAGACCAGTTTTATGTATATGTTTGGTACTTGAATTGGATGATTAATTCAATGCATTAAAGTAACTTTACATGACTTACCATAAACTAGATAAAATCACTTTTTTAATCTATCGTTGTTAAGCAGTTCCCCGACGGCATTTAAATATCTAAAACAGCATTTCATATGTTCTCGTCAGTTGAGAGGAAACTTTGCAAAATGCATCCATTCAGTTAGACAGTTAAACATTTGCAATCTACACTGGCTAACCAAAAGATGAAGCAGATGAGCAGATGAGCAGATGAAGAAGATGTGCAGCTGTGAAATGCGTCATGTTGTCCATTTTCTGTCATTCTCTCAACAGATGTAAAGAGTGCTAAACTAAGTGCACATTTCATTCATCTTCTTCATAATGTTGCCTGCCATTTTCAACATACTCTTCATTGAGCTGAAGCCCCGACTTCCACCATCAGCGCCACTTCTCCTTCCCTCCGGACCGCCCACTCAACTAACCAGCAATCCTTTAGCCTCAACTGACGCCTCTTATGTTTTAAACATTGTCGACAAAAAAAATGAAGAAATATAAGGAAAAATAAATAAAAATATAAAACAGCCACGACTAACGGCATGTCCAGCGCAGATACAGCATCAGTATGGCCTTATACCCTTATGCCACTCTTAATACCCTTACCCTTTTGCCTTTTACTCTGTTTCTTTGCCGCTTGGCAAGCGCCCAAATTGTCTGCTGCTGCTGCTGCTGCTGCTGCTGGTTTTGCTTTGGGCCAAAAACATTTGAATTGAATTTGCAGCAGCAACTGCCTCAATTTCCAGACACGCTGACCTTGTCACATACACATACACACACACACACACACACAAACACATTGGGTGAGAAGGGGCGTCGGCCAACGACGACGACAACGTCGCAGCTGCCGCAATATTTCTTGCGCCAGATGAAACGCAGATGATGCCAGGCAACGGACAAAGTACAAGGGAGCAACAACAGCAGCAACTGAAAAACTGCGCCCGCCAAGTGGCAACAGCTGCCAGTTTAAGTATAACTGCCTCACATTCCCCCCTCTCTCTCTATCTCTATGTTTTGTTCTACCCTCTCTTTCATTGCTTGCGTCTTGTAACTTGTCATGGCACAGTTGTTCGAGCTGCAGCTCAAGTGCCGGCAACAGATTTTTGCTGTTGCTGCCCCAAAAGTTGTTGCCATTGCTGTTGCTGTCTTGTGTTGCATTGATTTTTGCATGTGCCCAAAAAAAAAAGTGCAGAAATTCTCAAGAAGCACAGCACATTTCACAGGTGCTACGTCAGCAGCAGCTGCAGCTGCAGTCGCTGCTGTCAGTTGCAATTTTTTAATTGAAAAACGGCAGCAACAATCGGCAAAAGCAACAACCACAACAGCAGCAGCAACTGTCGAGTGCAGCCCTGGCCAAGACAGCAACGTCAGCCTCAATGGCACGTGCCAACATGTGTTGCCTGGCTCCGCGCGCAGGTTTCACCTCCTTGCCTCACGACTGTTGCAGACAACTTGGCTGCACAAGCAATCAACATCAGCAGCAACAGCAGAAGGCAGCAACAACTGGCTGCTGGCAGTCAGCGAGCAACGAATGCGGCACGTGCTGCGCGCAGCTAACTGAAAACGCTTTTCCAATCAGACAATCACAATAACAACAACACCAAAAAGCCAAAAGCAGCTGGAAAATCTTCAATTGTCCAGCAACGGGACCTCGTTACGTTTGAAAATTGCATTTGCAGCAACAGCAATAGCAGCCACAGACGAAGCAGCAGCAACAGCAGCAGGAGTAGCAGCAACAGCTGCATAATTGAAATGCTGGTTGGCAACATGTGGCAAACAGTCGCATTCTGTGGCTGCCAAATGTTCTAGCTGCAGCTGCAGCCACTCAAAACTACAACTACAACTCCAACTGGACTGGACTGGATTGGACTGGCTAGTTAATAGCCAGGCGGGACATAAAACAGTTCATATCGGAAATAAAACAGACCATAAAGCCGATTAAGCGCGACACTCGCTCAACTGTTTTTCCTGCTGCTGCTGCTGCTATTGTCATTGTTGTTGCTGTTCTGTTGTTGGTCGCTGTGACACGCCATTATCTTATTATGCCTCACACACACACACACACACACATATATACATACACAGCAAGTGCCAGAGGGAAAGGAAGTAAGCAGAAGAGGCAGACACACGTGCGGTGACTAGTGCAAAATTGTTGCTGCTGCTGCTGAAGCTGTTGCTGTTGCTGCTGCTGCTGCTGGCTGTGTGTGTTTGTCTGATGTGTAATTTAAAATGACGTCGATGTTGCGGCACGTTGCAGTGGCGCACACACGTTGATGTGGGCAAACAGACGTACAGCAGCATCTGGCGAGGGTTACTTGATTAACCATCAAATTAACTTAACAAAATTAAACTTTTGTTGCATAAATTAATCATTTAATGGCGCATCAAATGTCACATTAACTGATTGAATTAATCAATTAATAAAATATAATAAAATAAAATAAAATAATATATTTAAATATACATTCAGCTGCTTGCATGCAATATAGTTCTCATATTGATAGTAAAATTAAATAAATCTATTTTTATAGATAATATTTGACATACACTATTCATTTATAAGAATTTTAATTCAACTGCTCAGTTTTTATAAGGTAATTGGAATTAAATAATAATATTTAATATATATAATAAATTAATTGGAATTAAATAATAATATTTAATCTATATAATATGTTTCAATGACTTTGCAAATATTGCCTAACACTTTTGAATACATTTTCTCTAGTTGAACTCAATAGTTAATTAACTTTGATCATCCATCGATGCTGATCTGTTTAAGTGATGCACTTTAAATAGTTTTCTTTTTTTAATATTGAATGGCAATTATTTAGTTGTCATTAGTTGTGCTCTGCAGTTGGGTTGCCATAAACTTCTCTGGCAGCACATTTCACTCACATTTGTAGCTTCATGTGTAATGAAGCAGCTGACGCAGCAAGTTGCAAAAACTTTTTTGGTGTAAGGCACGTACACACATTGGAATAAGTCCTTTTGTCTGATTGTGTCCGTTGTTGCTGTTGTTAGAGTTGCTCTTGTCATTGTTGTTGTTGTTGTTGTAGCTGTTGCACAGGTGTCGTCGCCAGTAATCTCTTCCAGGCGGCGTTGGCGGCCGGCGCCACTTGTGCATAATGACGCAGTCCGCAGAGCCACATACAAAAGCCGGACTGTGTGTGCACATGTGTGTGTGTGTGTGTGTGTGTATGTGTGTGTGAACTGGACTCGTCCACACGGCTGTCATTTACACATACAAACACAAACACACACGTAGCGAGGACGTGAACTGGCAGCTTACAGCTAAAGCACATGCAGCTGTGCTGTGATTTCAACCAACGAGTCCCAAACCCCAAACTCTCAAAAATACAAAACCCACTATGTAAGCGTGCGCTGGTGTATATACCGGCAGATACCCTGTACTTACCATACATTCTTCATACCTCTTTTGTATAACAATAAATTGAGACTCCCAGTTTTATGCAGAAAACCAGAAGGAAATAGTTTCATTAACTTATCTCGTTGTTCTGATCAAGAATATATAATATGATGCCTTGCCTCAGCCTGTTACATAGTTTTGCACATCTTCATGTAACTCGTTTGACAGGGTATGGGAATACCCACAACCCCAGCCAACAACCCTTCACAGTTATTTTGTTGTTGCTGTTGTTATTACAGTTGGCGCGCCTTTTCGTTAACTCTGCCACAACTCCTGTCTCTGCCTCTGCACCCGCTCCTGCCACCGATGCCGATTAAGTATGTGGGTGTGTGGGTGTGTGTGCGTGTGTTTTTGTTAGCAAAAGGGATAAAAGTATAAAATACTTTGGTGTCCAGCCAGCCATATGGCTGTTGCGCTGCTGCTTTTGGCCTTTTTTACACGAATTAAATGAATGTCGTTGAATTTTTTATGATTTGTGTTGAGCCTAATTGAAAATTATGTGCAAGTTGCTCTTGTTGTTGCCACTGTTGCTTTTAATTTGTCATTGCTGGCCTAATAGTTGCCACGCCCCGTGTGCCCCACGTTTAAATAATTACTTTTTCTTTTAGCCAATTTTACCAGCAGCCGTTGCCAACGAGCGTAAGCCATCCGCAGCACCTCCCCGCCCCCCGCCCGCACGCTTTTGCCTCTCTCAAGTTTTGTGGCAAAAGTTCTGCGGGCGACATTTTCCATTTTGGCAGAAACCGAAGGCGCTTTGAAGTGCCTGCCTGGGCAGCCGGGTGTTGGGCGTGGTATGGTGTCTGCCGGGGCCGGGGGAGCGAGGGGGGAAGAGGGCAAAAGTAACTCAAGTTGAAGCCTTAGACGCCTGCTGGCGACGACAGGCGACAGCTGCTTGAGCGACGACAAGCAGATGGATAAGGGGGGTGGAAAACACGGCTACTGCTGCTGTTGCTGACATTTGATTCATTCGTCATAGCCTGCTGCTACTGCTGCTGTTGCTGCTGCTGTTGCTGTTGTTGCTGTTGTTGTTGCTCAGCAGCAACTGCCAGCCAAGCAGCCAGCCAGCCAGCCAAGCTATTAAGTGAGTCAGGCCAAAAATGTAGCACCATCCCACCACCACCCACCGCCCACACTCACCTGGCACACACACACACCCACACACACCCACACACCCACACACACACACACACACACACACACACACAGACTCACACACAAAACACTTGTTGTTGCCGCTTGTCACGCATGTTTCGCTTTGTTAGTTTTTGCCTGCCTGCTGGCTGCCAGTTGACAAGTGTTATAGACGACATATGCCGGCTGGATCCGTCATTAGTTGAATCTCCATTCCCCTCCCCCTGCCCCTTCCACCTGCCCCTCCGCCCTCCCCCGCACTGTGCTCTTGCCGGCACTTTGGCAAACGGCAGCTGCGTGTCAAGTGTTTGTTTTTAATAGAATTTCATTTGCAGCATTTTTAGTAATTTGCCTGATGCGAAACAGCTGTCCGCATCTCTATCTCTGTTTATTTCTCTCTCTCTCTCTCTCTCGTGCGCTAACTGTTATATTCTCCCCCTGCTTGGATAGTGTAAATATTGCCAAGTGCGACGATTGACTTTAAACATTGCGCCAAAAAAAATGAAGAAAAACATAGAAAAAAAAACTGTTTTTACACCTCAAGCAAGCTGTGGGAAGGGGGCGTTGCGGGGGGCCTGCCGGAGATTGATCGAAAACATGAATGAAAATGAGCAGATTTTTTCCTTTATGTTGTTTTCTTTTTTTGTTTTTCTTTTTTTTTTATTTGCCACTGTGCTCCTGTGTTCTTTTACGGTTTTGTTTATGCAGCCGACAAGCTGCACAAACTCCCACAGCTCTCCCAGGTATTTACATATTTTAGTGATAAAAATCAACAAATTTTCCCATGCCAAGCTGACCGGACATGAACATGAACAAGTGCGTGCCAAAAAGGGTGAATGGAAATGCTTTTTGGCTGGGTTGTGCTTAAACGGGTGGTAAGTGGCAGTTGAATGTTTTTCCAGCCAGTCGTGTTGAAAATCGGCAGTTGTAGCAAATGTTTGCTTGATTGTGTGTGCTTGTTTGGGCGCATTGAACACCATTGCATTGAACACCAGTCATTCGAACTGTAAATGGGCTCAATTAAATAGCTGCCTAGTTTCGGACAGCGGTTCCACTCAATATTTTATTGGCCATGCAATGTTTATCGCTCTAGTTCAATAGAAACAAGTTTATCTCTCTACTTCAATAGAAACAAGCATTTTATGATCATACATTAATTTGCTCTTAATATTTATTATATTCCATTATTTGCTGTCTAAAATCTTAACTTGTAAGCAATGCCATTCCGAGAGTCGAAGCTCTCATAATTAATTTATCATTAGTCCTGTAAATGACTCCCTAACTCCCTGACCGTATCAGATATTTGATGTTGTAGTAGTTCCGTTAGTTCGTGTTCTCTTTCTATAATATTAATTAATATAGAGTAATTTTGAATGTACAATTAATGCGCCTTCCGACTTTGGCCTACAGCTGCCCCTAATGAGACTCGGTCCCAGGCCACAAAATAACACTTAGACACCGACCGAAAGAATCGTGCAGCAAATGTCAGGACACAGACACAACAAGGAACTCAAGGTTCCGGTGCGCCCAATTTGCATGTCAGAAAACAATTTAATCAAATTGAAATCAAATAATTTGAAATCATAATGTGAGAACTTTGTCACTTGATGTTGTCGTTGAACGCATGGGAACCTGTGCAGCTTGTTTGCCAGGCTTATAATTACAAATTGTTGTGGGGCTTACAATCGCGATTGTTGTTGCTGTTGCTATTGTTACTTTTGAGGATGGGAGCCAACAGCAACAGCAACAGCAACAACAGCAGCAACATCAGATAGTTTGTTTAAATTTCTCCAACTAATTTGCGATTACTGTTTCCAGATGGCGCTCGATGGAAAAGCGATAATTAAGGAGGAGATTACCGACAAGGACGCATATGACGCGGCAGCCGCAGCAGCGGTCGCAGTTGCCACATCAACAGCTGCCTCATCCGCGTCCTCCTCGTCAGTGGCCTCATCAGCAGCAGCGGCGGTGGCAGCAGCAGCAGCGGCTGCAAACACAGCAGCAACCGCGGCTGCAATTAGTCGACGGCTCAAAGGTGAGTGACAATAGGGCAAGGGGAACAACGTCAGGGGAATTGGGAATCGGGTGTATGTGTACCTGAATGGGAATCCAAATGCGCAGGGCATACATTAAGGCGTTTAATTGGAACTTGCGAGCTGGCATTGGGTTTGGGAAGCCTAAGCGCCGACAAGTGCAACCAAGCGACAGCCGCTACGATTGATGGTGTGAACGCCAGCAGCTGTGTGTGTGCGTGTGTAGGTGTGAAATAGTGTGTGTGTGTGTTTACCAAAAACAAAAAGCAACTTAGCAGACCAAGCCAGTTTGGGCAAGTGGCAGAAAGAGAGAGAGAGAGAGTTCCAAGAGTGTTAGGTGAATAGCAGTTCTTCGAATGATTTTTAACTACTCGTAGTTAAGGAATAAAGTGTAAATTTGTGTATACATTTAACAATTTTATTTTCGTTGTGATATTTCTTAATTAGTTTAAATTTATTCATGATTTAAAAAAGTCAAAAATTTTATTGATGTCTCTTATGTAAATGTCAAATCTTTATTAAGACCAATGCTGATTGAAGCTCAATAGATTACAAATTGTACGCAAAATAAGAACTGATTTGCTGCAGTTAATAGTAACCACATTCAATCGACTAATATATTCAATCCATCTATTTATATAGCATTGAATGATGTGCTCCGATTTTGCAATCACTTCCAGCAGCTACCTTCTGCTGCTTGTTGTAGTTGAACAACTTATTTCGTCGGTTTAAACTGTTCGCTGGGACCACAGGCCATAGTTAAATTTTGTGTGGGCGGTATCGGATGGTCATGGTTTTTCCATTTTCATCTCTCACTCTCTCGCTTTTTTGTGCCATTTCGGAGGTTAGCCCGAAAAATAACAGCCGCTGTTGGCGTTCCCAGCAGCAACATCAGCAACAGCAGCAGCAGCAGCAGCAGCAGCAGTGGCCAAATCAGCAACAGCCACAGCCCGCATATAGGCAAAAAGCGTAGCCCGCTTTTAGGGGCTGTTGTATTGAGTGTGCTTTGCTTTGATTGCTGCTGCTTCTCGCAGCTGTTGTTGCTGTTGTTGTTGCTGATATAGTTGCTGTGGTCGTGTTGTTGCTGTGTGCGTACCTGAGTCGCTTGCTGCGCCAATTCCCAGGCCCATAATGTGTGCGTGTGTGTTGTCTGCATTTAAGGCGCTTAAATTCTATAGAATGATGCTCTCTAATTAGCATTCAAAACTGGAAGCTCTTCAAAAGGAAAAAAAACACAACAAAAAAAAACCAGAACAAAAAAAGACAAGTTTGTTTAACAAATGTTTGCTGTGTGTTGCAGAGACGCCCACAATAGCAACAGCAACAGCAGTAGCAACAGCAGCAGCAACCAGAGCAAGAGCAGTAGCAACTTCATTATGGCCGCCTGCTGATGATGATAATCACAAATGGCACATGATGAATATTTGCCAAAATGATTGTTTTCCCAAATGACTATGCCAGCAACAGCAATAGCAGCAACATCAACGGCAACAACAACAATAGCAGCAGCAACAACACTAACTAAACTTGCCAACGTTTCGTTTTGTGCGCTCGACTGCAATCTATGGGACGCAGCTGTGCAAATTCTGTTGCCCGCACATAGATACACACACACACACAGACACATCCACACAAAGACTGCGCACTGGCCCATGCTGCGTATACGTAACCTTAAATCGATGGTTGCTGGTGCTGCTGCTGCTGCTGCTTTTGAAGCTCACTCATGATGTTGATGTTGCGCCAGCCGTTGAGTCTCCCACAATGCCGCATTGCCACGCCCCCTACCCCGCACACACACACACACACACACTTGCAGACTCAGAAAATTGCCAACATTATGTTTTAGAAAATATGTGAATTGTCAACACAAAATTTTCGTAAATAGTTTTTCGTGGACGAAACATTTTTCGTATCCAGTCACAGCTGGTCAACTGGTAACCAACCACCTCCCAAACTCCTTCCCTCTCCCCTCCCCTGTGCTATCACTCTTGGGGCAGAACTTTGGGTCAGTTGCGGTTTTGTGGGTCCGAACAAAACTTTTAAGCCTCAGCCAACTGCAATATTTTACAATTGTACACCAGCCAGTTAGATACTGAGCTCAGCTTGAATAGATAGATACAACTACAGATACAGATACAGATACAGATACAGATACATAGAGTGGGCGACACTTGGTTCTCTTTTATTTATTCTCATCTGTTTTGTTATTTTTTTCTTGCTTTTTAATTTTTTTTTTTTTTGCTGCCTTTTGCATAACAGCCAATTACAGAGCTCGGCGGCGGCATCATGTGATCCATCATTGTCTATGTTTGGCGTTTGATAAGCCGCCGCCAACTCAGTTGAGTGATGCGTCCAACTCGCACTCTGTATGCTCTACATACATATCTTGTGTGCGTGTGTGTGTGTGTGTGGGAGTGTGTGTTTGTGTCCCTTCGATTGGCGTGCCTGAATGGCTGTGAAAACACAGCCAGTTGCAGCTGTATCCACAATCATTATCACAAAAGCAAACTGTGCAGCAGCCACAGCAGCAGCGGCAGCAGCAGCAGCAGCAGCGGCGGCAACATCGACTAGCAGCCTTCAACGTCGACATCGTCATCGTCAGCAGCAGTGGCAACATTTGCACTCCCCATCACCAACCCCATACAGCAGCCAACGCATTCACCCACACACTCTCACTCACACACACACACACACACACACACACACACACACACACACACACACACACACACACACACACACACATATACAATTTCCATTAGCTTGGGCAAACAAAGTTTTGTGTGTGCTTGGTCCCCAATGCGAAACAGGCGACAAAAACATTTGCAAACCTAATTTAAATTCAGAACATTTTACGGCCAGTTATAATTATAGAGAGCTGAACAAAATTAGAAACAAAGCGGGATCGACTTGCATACTTAAACAATTTTTATTAATTTAATATTTTAATATTGCTGGAGATAAATCGTAAAGAGGCAAGTGGACGTCTGCAAATATAAGCAATAAACAAAATACAATTAGGCAACTGATAAGCAAACTTAAAATTAGTTGCTTAAAATGCTTTCAATACTGCGACAAAGAAATCTGTCTTAAATGTATTTATTTTCTTTGGTCACCAATTAATCATAAAAGATTTTGAAAGTTTTGCACAACTATTGAAAAGTAAGGAAAAACTACTTGCATTTGCCAGCAGTTGAAAAACATTTCGTTTTTCACTTGTCGCCTGACAGTGACTACTGACGTAGCCCTGGATTAACCCTCCGCACTGTGCCCCTCATCCATCCAGCCAGCATCACAGTTGAGTCCCGTCCATCTGCGCGTTGCGGCTTTTCCGTTAAGCTTTTCATTTTTGAGCTACTGTCGAGTATGGCGCTTTTGGCAGCAGGATCAGAGCCGAGCGTCAGGCGCCCAAATCTAACCCCAAACCCCCTGCCTCGTGCTCCATGCCCCATGCCCCTTGGCGCTTGGTGCTGCAATTAGTACGTCAGGCGGCTGAATTGCTTTGCTTGGCTGGTCTTTTGGGTGCGTTGTTAGCCAGCAAGTTGGTTGTTGTTGCCTGGCAAATGGCAGCCAAAAATGTTTGCTAATTTATTTCCCATGTTCAAACAAATTTGTTAATGCCCCAACGGCGGGTGAAGCGGACAAGTGCTGTAGCTTGTTGTGGTCACAACAGATATGTGTCTATATATATATATATATATATATATATATATATTTGTACATGGGTACTATATATTATAGTATTTGTGGCATGGCTGATGTGGCAAGCAGTTACTAATGCATTTGTAATGCGCTTCGCCTGCACATCCTGTCTAAGCTTGTCCTTTTCACTTGTTCTTTCTCCCTCTTTCTCTCTCTCTCTCTCTTTTCGTATTGCTGTCTCTTGTTTATTGTGAACTAACAACTAACGAGCTTCCTTTTCGTTAACACAGCGAACAGCAGCAGCAGCAACTGCAGCAGCAACAGCAGCAGTAGCAACGGCGACAAGTGTTCCAACAACTCATCCACCAACTCCAGCTCCTCCTCCTCCTCCAGCAGCAAAGACACAGCCAGCAATGGCTGTCGAGAGAGAGAGCGTGAGCGCGAACGAGAGCGAGATAGACTATGCCGCACACCGCCGGACTCACCGCCAGAGCTGGCACGCAATTTGGTTGCTCCACCACGTTCACCGCACTCGCCGCCAACGTCGCTGCCACATCATCATCAACAGCAGCAGCAGCAACAGCAGCAGCAGCGACCGCAGCGCAATGCGAGCGCCTCGCCCGTTATCAATGGCAGCATTGCAACATCGCCAACGCCAGCGGCCGCCCAACAACAACATGCAGCAACTTTGGCGGCCGCTGCTGCCGCAGCCGCCACAGCCGCAGCACATGTGGAGCAGGCGCGTCTGCTGGGCAAGCTGAGAAAATTCCTCGGTTCGCTGCTGCAATTCGCACAGGAGCTTGGCCAGCCGGAAGTGAGCGAACGGGTGCGTGCTCTAATCCTCTCCCTCTGCAGCAGTTCCATCTCGCTCGAGGAATTCCGTCTGGCGCTGCAGGAGGCCATAAATTTGCCCTTGCGTCCATATGTGATGCCGCTGCTCAAGAATAGCGTGACGCTCATGCAACGCGAGATACTCGCCCTGTCGCGTGCCACAAATCAGTCGGCGCTGCAATATGTCACCAGCAATGAGCAGGCTGTCATGGAATTGCAGCCACACAGCGCCGAGTTCGCCGACATCTTTGTGCAGTTGGAGGCGCCATCGAATGGCAACAGTGGCGCCCTCTTCAAGCGTCGCTCCTCGGACTCAATGATGGAGCAGGGGCACAACAGTGCCGCACACAATGGCCTGCAGGAGTGGAGCGATTATATGGCAGCCGGTGCCTCCTATGCGCCGCCCAGCAAACGCCTGGCCATGCATCCCAATCCGGCTCCACCTCATTCAATGCTCGCCTTTGACTACAGCGCCGCTGCGGCTGCAGCTGCTGCTGCCGCCGGCGAGGCTGGCGGTTTTATGCAGCGTGATGAGCGCGAGCTTCCCCGGCATGCACCGCCTCAGGTGGCACGAGGCGGCGGTGGCAATGCTCCACCTGGTGGTGGTGGAGGCGGCGGTGCTTGCGGTGGCGGTGGTGGTGGTGCTGCTGGCGGCGAGGAGGAGTGGAAGAATATACATACCATGCTCAATTGCATCTCGGCCATGGTGGACAAAACAAAGCGAGCGATTACCATCTTGCAGCAGCGTGGCATTGAGCCGCAGCACGGCAGCAACAGCAGCCAGGAATTGACGCCAGCTGCAATGGCCGAACTGCGACGCCAGACCGAGGAAAAGGTCGCCGAATTCAAGCGAAATGCCGAGGACGCAGTCACACAGGTCAGTCAACTGTATATATATATATATATATATATATATATCTATATATATGTATATATAATATTTATTTGTGGTTAACAGGTCAAGAGACAGGCTGTGATTGAGATACAGCGTGCCGTTGTTGCCGCCGAGACGCGTGCGGCAGAGATCATGACACAGGAGCGACTGCGCATGGAAAAGTTCTTCATGGAGATGAGCCGACATTCCAGTGGTGAGCGCGATCTGGACAACAAGTCACCGTCCATAACCAGCGCACAGAATGTAAGCAACATTTTAACTCTAGATCAAAAAACAAACCAAAAATAAATAATAAATTGATTAATAACGATTCAATTAAACTATTCTTTACAGGGCAGCAACTTGCAACAGCAATGCTGGAATTGCGGCCGCAAGGCCACAGAAACCTGCTCCGGCTGCAACATGGCTCGCTATTGCAGCGCCTCATGTCAATACAGGGATTGGGATAGCCATCACCAGGTGGGTTAAGCAAATGCTTCAAGATGCTGTCTCTATTTCACTATTACTAAATCAAATGTCTGTCTCTGTCTCCGTGTGTAAAAGGTTTGCGGCAGCTCACGTGCCACCGAGCTGAGCGCCAAGCATTTGCAGCATTCGGCCAGTGCCAGTGGATTGAGGAGCGCCATTTCCACCCGATCACCGCCCACGCCCACAGCAGCAGCTGCAGCGGCGGCAGCTGCAGCCACCGCCCACCTACAGGCAGCTGCTGCCGGCGCACGTGAAGCGGCTGCTGTGGCAGCTGGTGCCACTGCAGTTGGCGGTGTTGCTGGCGGCGGTGGTGGTAGTGCTGCTGCTGTCAGTGCTGGGACGCCCAGTGCCCTGGTGCCGAATGGATTGGGCTCCAAATGACGCATTCGCATGATGAAACCCAAGAAGAAGTACTTGTGCTAGTCAAATTAAATGGAAGCGATATGATAAACACTACGATTATAATTAAACCTACAATATATAATTATGCAGTTCAACTAAAGAAAAACTTAACCAAAAAAAAAAAAAAAAAAAATGAAAGGAAAAATAGGGGAAGAGACATTGTCAGCATTATCCAAATAGTTTTCTAAATGCACACCTAAAGATACTTCAAGTAAACACAAGATAGAAATGTAATTTGAAACTCAATTCCTTTTTGCATTTCAGCACCCAAAATATACTTAAAAAAAAATCGAAAAAACTAAACAAAAAAAGTAGCATACAAAAATACTGTTAACTGAGTAATTAAATTATAAATTGTGTGAGCACTTAAAAAAATAGCGAAAAAATACAAAAAAAAAAAAAAAAAACATTACATTTGCACCACATTAAAGATTATTAATTAAAATATCTATCTTAAAGGCAAATTTAAATATATAAATAAAGATGAAGAAAAAATCAAAGTTGTAAGTAGTAATTAGGACCCAGCCCAAAAAGGAGTTGCAGAAGAAGCGAATACTTAAACTGAACATAGTAGTTTTTATTATTATTATTACCTATACAAAATATTATAATTATTACGAACTATTATTATTGCTATAATTATGGCTAATTTATTGATTATATATATGTATGTGTTTAATTTATTAATTAGTATTTATTGTATTTCTAAACAACAACCGCACGTATTTAACTGTACTTTAACTATAAACAAGCAAATGAAAACCAAAAGAAAAAGGCGCAAAAAAAAGAACCTAAAGTAAATGTTACAACTACAAAGAAAGGCTAAAAGAAACCCAAGAAATAAAGTGTTTTAAACCAAAAAAGAAAACAAAAACAACAAAAACCAAAACTGATTTGCAACAAATTCGATTCCATCATTTTGTGCGAAGCTGCAGCCTAAAAGCGGGCAACACAAAACTGCATCCATGATTTGCGCATTAGTGTGGGCAGGGTGCGTTGTGTATGTGTGTGTGTGTGAGTGTATGCTACAAAACCACAAACTACTGTGATGAAATTTCAATTATCGTCACTCAGTTGTGCCATGTGCGAGTGTGTGGGTGTGTGTGTTGGTGTGTTTCGCACACCTGCTGCTGTCGCATTGCAAGCAAGCAAAAGCTCGTTAGCAATGCCTCGCCTCGCCTTGCCTTGCCCTGAAGGGTCCACAACATTTGCTGCACACACACAAACCCACACACATACACTTGCACATGGCTTGTGGCTCCCACACACACCCACACACATTTGTAGATGCTTCAGGCTGTACTTGCCTTAACTTTGCTTTTGTCTGCAACTGCTGTGCGCTTTTTTGCAACCCTTCACTGGACTTGGGGCTCCATTGGCCCATGCTCATCATGATGATGCTGATGATGCTGGCATTTTGCTACCTGAGTGATTTTCTAAAGCCAGCTCCGACTACACAGACCGAAAGAGAGAGATAGAGACGGAGAGGGAGGGAGCCGACTGTCGGCTGCATATTCAAATAGCTGCACGTCCAGACGAATGGGAGCATCAGCTTCAGCTGGTTGCCTGCCTTCGGCCAGCAGCATATGCTAACGTTTTGTTTGTTCCTGACAATCCCCCAAATCCCATCCCTCAGTCCTAGCTGCGCTTAGTGCCCGTTCGTTAGCTTATATTTAACATGCAGTTATCGTTTGTTATCGCCAGCAGCCACAGCTTAGCTCAGCCAGCCACAGACATGGACATGTTGTCAACGGCAATAACAGCACTTTATCCCCCTTTCTTAACCAACAAAAGGAACGAGACCCCTTTTGAATGTTTGCACTACTTTAGCATACCCTGTATTGTAAGGCATTCTTCTTCAACTTGTAATTGACCTGACTTATGAAAAGGCTAAAACAAATGTAAATCTTGTTTTGATTTTTAAATATTTATTTTGTTATTACATATGAGTACAGTTAATCTGGGTTTATAAGTGTTGTACATGTGTTTGCTAAATAAATAAAGGCTATTTAAAATGTATTCAACTCTGCTTAAAATCTATTTAGCTAGGCTTATGAATATACCCTCTAGAGAGCTCTACTGAAATGGCTGCGAACAATAAAGGCAGGTTTGGCAGCTGCTTTGATTTGGCCATTGTATTGTCTTTGGGCTTCGATTGGGTAAATTGCATTAACATTAAAACTTGAACGAGAAATTTTAATTAAAATGCCGAGCAACTAGCGCACAGTATGCGATGTCTGGCAAATCGGAGTCTCGCCTTGTGTGTGTGTGCGTGTCTGCCACAAAAATATTCATCATAAGTGGCAGCCACCAGCAGGAGCAACAGCAACAGCAGTAACAACAGCCGCCAGCTGCTCACAGAAACTGGCAGAAGGCAGCCATCAGCAGGCAGCAGTCGCAGTCGCAGTCGTCGTCGCCGTCGACGCTGGCAGCGACGCGGGCAGCAATTGTGCCATTTCAATCGACATCTGTTACTGATTTCAAAGAAACTTTTGTTGACAACACAAACAAATGCCAAGCACAGCAGCAGCAGCAGCTCGAGAGAGAGAGACCGAGGTCTGGGAAAGGTTGGGGTTCACTTCGTCGCCTGGGGGCGGCCAAATGGGGCAAGGTACAAACGTTTGACGCTTGCCTGCGCACGACTCCTAGTCCGGGTGCTCACGTGTGCCCCCAAAACTCCCACAATCCTCCACCTCCCCTTCGACCATGCAAAAGTGCCGCACAGCTGACGTTAACGTTATCAGCAAGCAAGTGGCTTGTGTACTCTCTCTCTCTCTCTTTCCCTCTCTTTTTCCCTCTCTCTCTGTGTTTTTGTTTTTGCCGGCTGCAAACAAAGTTGACTGAGGTTGCCTGCATTTGAAGGCTGTGCACCAGCAACAGCAGCAGCCAGCAGCAGTGGATAACATGTGCGTGCCCCATGTGTGTGTGGGTGTGCGAGAATGTGTGTGTTTTTGGCGGCGCCATTGTCGATAATAACGATTTGACTGGAACGGCAGAGAATGAAAGGGAGTGGGTTGGGCCAGATCGAAACAGAGGCGCAGTTAGTGCGCAAGTTGCCGTTGCCGCTTTTGTGAGCGTAACATGTGTCAATTACAGGCGCACACACACACACACAATCAAACTAACTGTTCACACAAACCCAATGGTTTCTCTCTGCTCACCGTCTATAACTCAAAAAGCTGCCAAAAAGTATGCGCACATTTTTTATACGCGCTACGCCTGAAAGTATGCACATATATATTTTTTATATTTTCGCCTGCCGGCATTTGACAGCTACGACCCGATGACGACGGCGACGCAGACTGCGCAGTTGCTGCGCCTACCACCCGGCTTTATGTTAATTTATTTCAACATTGGAATTTATTTTGGTGCGGCAAATTGTTTTTCTTTGTATTTGGCTATAGGGCAAGTGTGTTTAATTAAAAAATTCGAAGTTTTGCTTCTGGATTTAATTTTAACAGCTTGTTAACAGCCCCATTAAATCTGTTATTGCCTGGCAATGGTGAATATGTTAATACTTGTGCACCAACAGGCCTGAAATGCATTATAAATATACGACTAAGTTTCAGAGGTGCTTCCCAAAAACTTTATAAAACTTTTTATTATTATGGGGTAGAAGACGCGTTACAAACTTCAAGTTAAAAATTGTAATATCATTTAAGAAGGGTAAATAAAAAATTAATCACCCTCTTTATGCAATGTGTAATGCAATTTAAGTTCAAAAATTAAATTGTAATATGTTTTCATTTCATCTAAAACAAGTAACTTATTAATTAACATCGTTAAAAGTTAATGCATTTTATAACAACATTCTATATAAATAATTTGAAATGTTTCTCTCTAAAAACATAAGAAGTTATTATTATTTTCCCAGCTAAACTTAACATTTCAACAATCAAATCAAAAAATGTTCAATCAACTCAACAATGCCTTCAAATTTATCATAGACAAGAACCGAGTGGGTTTTTCTATGGGGGGAGAGGTGATTGCTAGAGAGCTGTTGATAATTCAAATGCTCTCTCAGTTGAATATTTTTACGCTCTCGAGCTCGAGCGTAACGTTCTCAGTCGGTTGCTGTTAATGGCTGATAAATAGTCAGAGCCGGCGGAAAGCGATCAGTTGTTATTAGTTGTTGCCGTCGATTAGAAGTCTCGTCTCGTCGATCGCTTTGCAATTGTTGTGATTCTGGTTGCTGTTGTTGTTGTTGCTGTCATATTGAATTGTGCAAAAAGTATGTCAATTGATTAACATATGCGATAACTTGCGAGAACTTGAAAACTTGAGAGCTGCATTGCACAGGCCAGAATTAAAAAGTGAATTGGCCGCTTGCCTGACAGCTGAGTGCCTATTGGAATAAATACATATGTATCTGTATCTGTAACTGTATATGTAGTTGCATGCTGACGAATTGAAACCAAAGTCAGTGTCAGACCCACGCAATCAACAATCAGTGATTTACATACTCGTATACCGGCGGGCAAAGTCAACCAAGTCCAATTGTTAAGCCAAGTTAGTCAAGTGAACCAAGCGCGCGTAGAACCGTTTAATGTTTTGTGCGTTGCATACGAAATAAGTCAAGGTCCCGGTCCGTATCTTAGATGCGAAGACAAACACGAATTTAAATATCTATTGAATATGTACATATGTATATAAAAAAAACACATTCATATTTATGCTTGACACACAGTGCACAGTGGCACACGCGTCAATCACAAATAATAAAAATGGTTAAAAAAAAATCACTTCAATTTAAACAGATTTTATATATTCAATTGTAACTTTTATTTTCATCATTTCGATGTTCGCAATTTAAATGGATGCAGGAAATTCAAATTCCCATAACAATAATTGACTCAAGTCGACGTTTTAACAATCATTTGTGGCCCACTGTGCAGTGCCTGCCACAAATGGAATCTCCGCAGTAGCAATGAACTTTGCCAGGCGCCTGTTGCTGCAAACGTTGATTCTATTTTTGTTGTAGTTGCTATTATTGTTGTTGTTGTTGTCACATGATAGCCCTTAACCCTTATGTGCAGTCAAATCGCATTAATATTGTCATTACTGGACTTACGCAGCAATTATTAAAAAATCAGCAAATTTATGTTAATTCTCTTTGTATAAATGTATTTCGGCAACAAAGGGAAACGAAGTAGATGACACTTTGTTTACCTAAATGTGCTCACCTTTGTTGTATTGTTTGTTATCAGAAATCACAAATGTACAAGCAGCTGTTTTCTTTAAATTTTGTCATTGTTTGATAAACGCACAAGGCAAAGTATCAAATTGCGATAGCTGCTGTTTGAAGTAATTTCTGGGAGTCCATAGCTTAAGTGCTTCTGCACTGGATTAGCTGAAGCCTTAACTTGTTTATTACACTCAAAATTCCATCGTTATCAACATAATAAAAAACAAATCGAAAAGTTTATCAACCCCAATTAAAAGAACGCCATTGGAATATCGGTTTTGTTTAATTGTTACAATTAATTGTTTACACTTGATCAATCCGAGAGAGAAAAACTTTTGTTGATGACAAATTTAAAATCAAGTTCAAGTTTGCAATTATGTTTGCTTGTTTCCGAGTCCCACAAATCACTGGAGATCAATTGATCTTATGAGTAGCAAATTGAAAGAAACTCTTGAATAATCGCCATGCTCTGATAAAAATCAGTAGAGCCATAGAAACTATTGCCAGAGGAAATGAAAAAGTGCTTCAGTAAACAAAATTGAATACGTATAATTATTTATATATATTTATTAATATGGATTCCAAATGAAAAATATTATTTAGGCATGAGTTGTTACTAGCTGATGTCATATTGAATGGATTTCCTACACATTATGTTTGTACATTTACACGCTGTGCTAGTGTACCTCTTAGGCCGTTTCACTGTACTACAGGTATCTTATCACTGCGTTAACTAGCGCATATTTTGTGACAGGTATGTGATTGCACAACCTTTCGTCATGGCTTTCACTAGCAGCGCCTAAACCATGTTAATTACTCATAGTATTGATAGTGAGACCGAGCGGGTTTTCACACACAAAAATTGCTGTAATGCTTGGTGCTGAAAACATTATCTGGGTCGCTGATAAGAAGTCGTGTTGATGGATATATGAATGTGTTTATGTTTGTGGCGGGGGTCGGTCGCCGCAGTCAGTGTCAGTCGGGCGTTGCTGCAAGGCATATGTGTGAAATATCGACATCGAGTTAGATTTGATTAAACTGCTTATATATATATACAAATGCTGATAAAAATAAGAATAATGCAAATGTTTCTTCAAAAGTGAGCGAGTGTAAGCAGCAACTAGATCAGAAGGGGAGACCCGAGGAGAAGAGAATGGAAATCATGCTGGAGCTCAACCTTAAACAGAAGCTGGCCACACGGCTCTGCATTCTGATCGTTGGCAGCATTGTCTTTGGCCTGTTTTGCTGCCACAGCGCATTGGCCAGCTTAACACTTGGCGCCCTCTTGGCCCTAATGCTGCGTAGCCCAACAAATGTCTTTGCTTTGGTGATGACATGTCGCAGGGATTACATGTAAGTAACATCAAAAATATTCCAATTCATATCATAAGCGAATATGGATTAAGCTGATAAGCTAAACTAATTATAGTGTGTAGTTTAAACTGATACAGTATCGCAAGCGTGCAGATTAGATTAACAAATCATTAACACACACATATAGAAAAGTCTTATTGGTTATAGTAGAACTGAAATAGACTCCAGGTTACGTTTAATGACTTCTGTCAAAGCTGTAACCCTCCACTTGCCGGCAAACGATTTGCAATCTTGGGTTTATCAAAGCTAGCTAACTTGAGAGCGGCTAAGATTGCGACATTTATTCACGCAACTATCTGGTCTTATCTTTGATCTTTGATCTTTGGTCTTAGACGAGTGTAGGAGAAATGCGAGCTAGATCCCAGACGGTATCACAATGGGCCAACGAACTTTGTTGTTCGATTTGCTAAATCTAAATCTCTCTCTCACACACTCTTTCTTTCTCTCTCTTGCAGTGCCTTGTATCGTTTTGTGGCCTTAAATTTGTATCTGCTGCGCAAGGATTTCAGTGGATGCACTGTGGCGCATTGCTTTGAGGAGCAGGCACGCCAGCAGCCAGCGAAGATTTGCTTTGTGATGGACGAGCGCCGCTTGAGCTACTCGCAGGCGCTGCTCTTCAGCCAGCGTGTGGCAGGATACTTTCAGCAGCGTGGGCTGAAGCGCGGCGACTGCGTTGCACTGTTAATGGAGACGCGTGTGGAGTACGCCTGCTTCTGGCTGGGTCTCAGCCAGTTGGGCGTGAAAACCGCATTGATCAACACCCATCTGCGGGGGGATTTGCTGCTGCACTGCATTCGGGTGGCCAAAGCACGTGCTCTGATCGTTGGCAGCGAGCTGAGCGATGTGCTGTTGAATATGCCGCAACTTGAACTGGACGTCTATCAGTACACGGATGTGGAGGGGCAGCAGCTGTTGCCCGCTGCCATCGAACTTCACGACGCTCTCGAGGCACAACAGCCGCTGCCCCTAAGCCGCAATCAGAAGAGTTCGTCGAGGGATGAGCTACTCTATGTTTACACCTCCGGCACCACGGGGCTGCCCAAGGCAGCTATCATCACGAATCTGCGTTATATATTCATGACCGCCGGCGCTTCCTATTTGGCGGGCTTGCATAGCAACGATGTGGTTTATAATCCTTTGCCACTGTATCACACCGCTGGTGGCATTGTGGGCGTGGGACTTGCTTTATTCAACGGCAGCACTGTGGTGCTGCGCAAGAAATTCTCCGCATCGAATTTCTGGAGTGATTGCCGAAAGTACAATTGCACTGTGGCCCAGTACATCGGAGAGCTGTGTCGCTATCTGCTTGCTACGCCATTTGAGGCACAGCACAAACCGCTACATAATCTCCGTCTGATGTACGGCAATGGGCTGAGACCGGAAATCTGGACGCAGTTCGTCAGACGTTTCGGCATTCCGCACATTGTGGAGGTATATGGCGCCACCGAGGGCAACGCCAATCTCATCAATATCACGAATCGCATCGGTGCCATTGGCTTTGTGCCCATCCTTGGCCGTCGTCTGTATCCGGTGCAGATCCTGCGCTGCGATGAGCTGACGGGTGAGCCACTCCGCGATGCCAAGGGTCACTGTATGCGCTGTGCGCCCGGCGAGGTGGGTCTGCTGGCGGGCAAGGTCGATGCCCGACGTGCGGTGAGCGCTTTTCATGGCTATGTGGATAAGGCGGCCTCCGAGCAGAAGCGATTACGCAATGTCTTCGCCAATGGAGATTGCTTTTTCAATTCGGGCGACATGGTCGTTGGTGATATATTGGGCTATATCTACTTTAAGGATCGTACTGGCGATACTTTCCGCTGGCGCGGCGAGAATGTTGCCACCCAGGAAGTGGAGGCCATCATCACCAATTGCGTTCGACTCAGCGACTGTGTCGTCTACGGCGTTCAGGTGAGTTGCCCAAGCTAAATGTCAATACCTAAAAATAAACTAAGATGAAAATAACAGATCTCTATTTTGGCTTGCAGATACCACATGTGGAGGGCAAGGCGGGCATGGCGGCAATTATGGATCCCACACGTAAGCTGGTGGACATTGAGTATTTGTCCATTGTGATACGGGGCAGTCTGCCCCCCTATGCGCGTCCCCTCTTCATCCGGCTGGTCGATGAGATTCCGCGCACGGAAACATTCAAGCTGAAGAAACGCGAACTGGCACTGGAGGGTTTTAATCTGGAAACAGTCAAGGATCCCATCTACTATCTGAATCGCGATGGTGTCTATCGGCTGCTAAGCCAGGAGCAATACGCCTCACTGCTGGCTGGCACGGCGGGTCTCTGAAATCCGACATGCCCACTTAGACTTAAGCTATAGTTTGTATATTTACACACACATGCACACACACACTCAACACACAAACACCAACACACAAACACACACATTCTTGCAAATGTATTTTTATCACTTAAAAGCAACGACTGATGAAACTTTATCCAAAGCCGAACGCGTTTCATTCCCATAACTTGGCCATAAAAAAATAGCAGCTGAACCGATAATGGCCGCCAATACATTTCTGGGCAGCAGGGTGGAGGGATAGGGGAGAGCAGAGCAGAGCACACAAGACAGCAACGGCCAAGATATATCGAAAGTGTTAAATCCCCAAGATTAAGTTCTCGCTCATTGGCAGCTGCTGTGGCCGCTTGGCTGTTGCATTTGTTGCTGCTGTTTCTGCTATAGTTGCAACATTAACGCCATTTCTGTTCACCAGCAGCAGCTGCGACGCAACACCAACAACAACAAGGGCCAACAGCGTTTGCCATCCTCTAAGATAAACGATGTGAAAAATCCATACAAACAACAACAAGGCAGCTGCAGTTGCTGCCGGAATCGCTGTTGTTGTCGAGTTGGCGTTGCAACCGCAAGCAGCGCTGCCAAAGTCGCTGCCACCAATATCGATGGCGAAAAAGTTGTGGCAGGCAATCATAAAAAACGTAGAAATACCAACAAAGCCGCTACTTCCATGAAATTGGTTGCCACCATTTTTGGCCCCAAAACTACGTGAGGCGCGTAGATGGGTTAGGTGGAGCAGGAGCTGGATTTTGAGGAAAAGGAGCAGGAGGAGAAGGTGGAGGAGGAGTGGAGCTTAAGTTCAGCATACGCATAAAAACTAAGAAGACACTATATCAGAGTTTTGTGCAGAATTTTGAATATTATTCTCGGTTAGTTGAATTTGAAAAGGAGGAAATATTTCTTTGTTGGCTGCAACAGAATTTGTAATCGTAGAAATAATTTCCAAAACACTTTCAAAAATAATATTCAATAGTAATTTTTGCAGTACTCTTCTTACTTTTATTTATTGAGTAATTTAAATGCTCTATCTTTGCATAGCAGCTGTAAATAATGCATACAAAATCATTTCTGTTCACAGCAAGTTCGACAAGTCAATAGTTTGTTGCGCTGTGTAATTTAGCAGCTATTTACCACAAGCCATCTCAGCACTCATGGCGTTATCAATTACCCTATCAACAATCCACGAATGTGCGCCACAAAAAAAAGAGAAGACAAATCTCCTTGCAACAGCAGCAACATCAACAACAAGAACAGCGACAGCAAAACTTAAGGCTGCCAATGTGAGCATCAAAAATTCACATAAAGTTGCCTTGGCAGCAGAATAGAGAGAAGGGTGCTTGGTGGGGGGGAGGGGAATGGGTGGAGCAACTGTTGCAGTTGCCACTGGCACTGCCAGTGAATGGTGCGAGTTTTGTCACCATCGTTTCACGGCATTCACACCAGCCATTTTTCCCTTTTTGCCTCTCGCCGCATGTTGCATGACTGCCTCAGCTGGTTGCATCGTCGGCGTCATAAACAAAATGGCAGTTGCTGGCGGCCAGGGCGCATGCATAGCTAATATCAATAAAAACAATAACAACAACAACAATCGCTCCAGCAGATGTTGCAACCGTTATTGTTGTTGTTATTGCAACATCGCGTGCGTTGCGCGTTTAAGAACGAAAAATTAAAAAAAAAAAATTTCTATAATTTTTCCAAATGCTCGTCGATTTTGCCGCCATCGACCTTTTTCCCTCTCTACGTCTCTTTCCCCTGCTCTCTTTCGCTGTCCCACTTTTTCGTTTGCTTTCTTGCCATTTCTTTTGCTCATTTTGGGCGCTGGGCGCCACAGCTGCCATTGGAATTTCAAAGCTATTAAAACGCTGCCAGGCGAGCAACGACCAAACGGGCTCCACGTTGCTGACGCTACTCCACATTGAAATTGTGCTTGTTGGCCCCTTGCCCCCTTTTGAAGAAACGGGATGGGAGCACTTCAACTATCGCATAGATTTGGTTACACTTGCAACAGAGCATCTCAAACGAATAATAATAATCAATAAATAAATAAATTGCAAATAATAAAATTGCATAAATTGGAAGCCAAAGGTATACTTAATTTAAGAAAATATGCTTATCATATCTATAGTCAATCTATTGCTTTCAATTTGACCGAACTTCATGCGGAGTGGCATTCATGATTTACATTTTTTTAGATACAATTTTTATTTTTGGAAATCCATTAATCTTAATTTATTTACTTTGTACTTCTTTTAGACTTATATTGATCGTAAGTTAAAATGTTTGTTTCTGTTGTAAAATATCCCAATTAATGACAATTAATTAAAATATCTCAATTAGTGATAATTAGTTGATCATTTTTAAAGGCGTAAATCAAGAATTAATTTTGAGAATTTATTGTACAATAGTTTTTTAACAGCTTTGTATTTTATTCATATTTAATGGTTGGTAGAGTATTGAGAATTTGAAGCATTGAAACTTGTACTAATTGTGCAGTGACTGCTGCTCTTGGTTCTTGTATGCATTTGGGCTTAGAGGTTTTGCTTGCTTTTGTTTTTATGTGCCGCACAGCCTGCCGCTTGCCGCATTGCCCAATGTCCATTGCCCATTGCCCATTGCCCATTGCCCTTTGCCCTTTCGCTGCTGCTGCTGCTGCTGCTGGCGACTGTGCAGTTGCTTTGTCGGTTCGTGCTAATTACGTTGCACCTGTGCGTGACGTTTGATGTTGCCCTGTCCGCGCTTGTCGCTTGCGTTTGTTGCTGGCTATTGCTTAGATTGTTTTGTGGGTGTTGGTTGTGGAGTACAGTTGCAGTAGCAGTAGCAGCAGTCGTCTAGCAAAAATTAATTAAAAGCCAACGTGTGGCAATGCAATTAAATTCGATTTGGCTCCGCCATTGATGCTGACGGCGACGTCGATGCTGACAGCGACGGTGACGCCGACAGCGACGCTGACTGCGTGTTGAGCTCAGCTGGGCGGCTGTTGTTGACATCGTTTAATACAACAATACAGCGAAATTATATTTCACACACACACATGCACATGCATACATATATATATATATACATATATATATATTGAAAAGTTCACACAATGCAACTGCCTCATTCTGTCTCTCTCTTTCGTCCTTTTGCTAGCTTTTGCTTTGTTTGTTTTTGTGTGTTTTTATTGTGAGCCTTTCGCATACGTTGGCAGCTGTTGGCTGATCTGCCTATTTGCCTCTGCATGTCTGTGTAAATGTGAGTGTGTGTGTGTGTGTGTTTGAAATGGCTGACTGGCTGCTGTTGCTGGCATGCCTGTGCTTGTGTGTGTGTCTCTGATTGTTTGTGTGTGTGTTTGCTTGCCTGCTTCGTTAGTTGGTTCGTTTTCCGTTGGCTCGTTGATTCGTGGCACCTTTTGGATTTGACAGTTTTGTAATTAACTGCAGTCGGCATGTGCGGCATTGGCAGCACCATCGTCAGCGTCGTCGCTGGCAGAGAGCAGAGCAGCAGCAAAAAAATATGTTGCATACTTTCAGGCGGTACAATCGAAATGGCCAATAAGCATGAACGACTCGTTTTTGGCATTTTTGGTGCGCAATTAGTTTTTGTTTTTAAACTTCAGTTTCAGTTGGCTCATTTGAACCCCCCCGGGGAAGGCAGCTGCAGCTGATGTTTTATATTTATCCACGTTCACGAAATTAGAACAGCAATTATGCACAATTACTTATATGTACGTATGTGTATACCTTCCTGAAGTTAGAAGCAAGACGTCTTATGTTGGCCAAATTAGTAGTCAAAATGCTCCAGCATGTATGCTATGCCTAAGTGAAAAGTGCTTCAATTATGATCCTGAGATATCGAAGATTTTTTCAGCCTTGCTCTCAGAAATTTTATAGTTCTAAATTGTGTTTTCGTTGGTTATTTGAAATTTTTAAGTAATTCCTTTGCTCTTTGGAGAGTATTTAATTATTTGTGGGTTGCGAGCAACAGTGAAATTCCCAAATGAAATACCTGCATTCAGACTATGACAAAGTTTTGCTGCCAGCAGCAGCTGGCACTTACTTGAGCCGGCTGCAAGCGATAGCCAGAGTTACAGTTACAGTCACCTTCACAGCTGTGGCACAAGTCAACCACAGGGCAAACGGAAACCGGAAACAGGACACTGGATACAGCACACTGGACACACACGTGTGCCTCGAACGATGGCTTGGGCTTTGCTTAGGCTTCCCGCTCGTACGACTTTGGCCCGGCAACACACTTTGGCCTTTTGCTATGGCTGCTTCCGCAGTGGTTGTTGTTTTTGTTGTTGTTGCTGCTGCTGCTACTTTAGCTGTTGTTGTTGTGGTTGTTGTTTTTTATGGCCAGTCCTTGGCGGCCTTTATGCGCCCGCATATTAAACAATTATTGCCAAATGGCAAACGACAGCTGCGTTGTGTCACCATCGGCGATGTCGTTAGTGTGGGCCGAGCACGAGGCCTATGCGATGGCCACGTTTTTTAGCCAAGCAGCATCACCAGCAGCATCACCAGCAGCAACAGCGACAGCAAAGCAACAGCAGGACATGCCCAGTAACTCGGATTGGGTTTTGGATGTGGCATTGGCATTGGCAGTGGGAATGTGTAATGTGGAACTGTGGGCCAGTTTGCCTGCATTGGCTTACAGACGTTTTTTTCGCGTTTCAGCGTCTGCTGCAATTTATGTGTATAAATGACAAAAGTACCGTTATTTATGGCCAGCAACCGCAACGCAATTTGGCAACACTTGTTGGCCAATTGGCAAAAATGTGAAACGAGCTGCGCCCAGAAGCAAAAACAAAAAATGAGAAAAACCTCCGCATTCCCAAAATATATGTAAGCATGTAAATGTGTATTACAGCCATGTGTATCGAAATATATATAAGCAGCAGTATTGTCTATATTCCATAATGCTCAATACGAAGAAACCAGAAGCTGCAAGACTGGCTTAAGTTAACCGACTAACTTATGCACTAAAAGGGAATATACACAAACGGATATGAATGTTGGGCAAATGAAAAGAAAAAGATATTTGTATAAGTATACAACAAGCTGTAAACTTGGATTTGGATATACCAATCAAGATGCAGAGGGTAAATACGTATATCTTTCTTAATTTAAATCAACTTCCAGCACATAAGCATAAAATGCATTCTGATTCTGAGAACTCCTCAAATGAGATTAAGAATTACAGAAAGATGCGTTGCAATAACTGAATATTTTAATATTAATTTATTTTGAATATGTTACTTAATTTAATTTCGGCAATTAAAAAAATTAAAACATTTGTAATTAAATTTGTTTTACGTATCATATTTAAGTTACAAACTCAACTACTTTATCAAGGCGCTCTTCAATTGGAGCATTTACAAGGAACATCTGTCTAGTATTTTGGTGACATGGGCACAGATATTTTTGTGCCGTCCTTGGCAAAATTTGAATTTTTATTGCTGATCGATGCGCGGGCGCGCTCCATTGACACGAACACCAACCCACCAACCCACCGCCCAACGACTAACACATACGGCAACACTTACGCCCGCCCCTTGGCCAAATTATGCGTATTTAGGTCGTTGACTATATCCGTATGTCGTCGTTTCCGGCAGCCGCTTGTTGCTGTCATAAATTTGGGCAGGACGCTGTGTGTAAATGTGCCAATGCGTTCGCCTACAGCCGAAAGGACTTCGACGGTTTCGTCCTTATGCAAGTGTGCCAATATTGACCCTTCTGTTTTGTTGTCGCGCTTTTATTATGCTAATATTTTTTAGGGGCATTGCCAAGATTTATTGAAATTACTGCGGCGCGCACATAAAGCTGAAAGCTTGCCACCGATTTCATCCCCCCATCCCCCATTGTTGAGTGGTGCAAGGAGGCGGAGGCACACGCGGCATATGAGCATCAATTAAATAACCATTTAATGTGCAGCTTGTTGCTTGTTCTACATTGTAGTAGTAGTTGTTGCTGCATGTTGCTTGTCATCCAGTGTTGCATAATTGACGCTCTTTTTTCTTGCAATTAGTGTAACAACTAATTGGCAGCAAAAACTATTATTCCAGCCAACGGCAACAGCTGTTGGCTTGCAGGGCAACAAAACAACAAAAAACCCGAAAGGAAAAATCAAACCTCCCTCGCTGAAAAATGAGTTGCATAAATTTTAGCTAACAGTTTTGAGTGTTGACAGGAAACAGCGAAAAAAGCAACTGGGAATTTAATTTGAGTTTTATTTATGATATCCTTGTGTAACCTTTAAGAACCTTCAACGGAAAAAGCATGTTTGCAGCAGGTTGAAGCTAAGTTAGGTAAAAATCTATTATCAAAAATATCTAATAAAATTTAAGTATTAATTATATATTTCGGAAATGTCATGAAAGAAAGATCATCTTAACTGTAGCATTTCATAAATAAACACTTTGTCAAGAACATTTTATGACAACAAAATTATGTTTATCTCAATTTATATATAATTTGCGCAAAAATCGAATAATCTTAAAGAAATTCAACACATAATTTCTCAGTTATTTTTCTCTAACAACAACTTATGATAGTTAACTATTGCAGAGCTGTGTGCAATGGCATTCTAAGGAAATAAATAATCCATGCTTCAATTCATTTTCACAGCAGTTCAATCTGTTTGCTATTTCAATGGGCTTACAATTATTATATATGTATGTTTCTTCTGCCTGTGGCAGCTTCCCTGTTGTTGTACAAACAAAGCGCCTCAAAGTATGCCACAAGCACACACAGGCACACACAGGCACACACACACACATCCAAACACCCAAACACATGCACAACAGAGACACAACAAACGACAGCCGCAGCAATATTTTGTCCTTTTTCCCACATTTACACAGACCCACAGAGAATGTGGGCAGGTGTTGCCATTGTTAGGCTAGACGCTGTTTTTATTTTATCCAGGTGTGATAAATGAAACCACCCACATACACCCACACCACTGTGCACACTCCATCACCCATCACCCACCAACCACCGCATACAGCCCACAGGCCACAGGCGGAATTGTTATGATTTTACAACAATATTATTTTTCCATCAACAATATCAGCAAAAATCAATCAAATTCAATTAAATCACAGTCAAACGATGCAAAAATGGACACAACGAAAAAAACCCACTTGCAATTATGCAAAATAATTTCAATGCAACCAAAACAAAAACAAAAAAAAAATGCAAACAACAAAGCAAATTTCATAATTTAAAATGCGCATTAAAATTAAGAGATGAGCGAACAAAATAAATTAAAATTTACCACAAGGCCAAATCAATCAATTAAGCGGACAAATGCGTGTGTGGGCCCATCAGTGTTAGTGTTGTAAATGCTCTAAAAAAAACACATACACTCACACACACACACACACGCACACACAAATTGAATGCATAACAAAGCTCAGAGCAAAAAAACATTTGGCCAGCAAAAAATAATGGCAAAATTGATGTTTTATACTTATTTTTTCATCTATCTATATACATATGTATACATATATATATATGTATATGTATACATACATATAAATGTGTTTTTATAATTTTTGATATATTATCTGTAGTGTGTGTGTTGCCTTCGCATTTACACAAGTGCAGAATTTCCCAAAACACAAATCCTAAAAAAACATTTGTTACTTTTTGTGAATCGTTTTATACATTTTGAGGGGCGGGTTTCGCCGGTGGGCGTGGATTTCAACCGCACAACAGTTGAGGCAGGCCAAACGAGTCAAGTAGTATTGGTGAGTGCGTGTGTGTGTGTGCGTGTGTATGTGTGTGTGTCTGTTGTTCACATAAGCGTAGCTCGTTGGAAACTCTATCCTTTTACAAAGGGGCACAATACACACTATCAAATCCCGGCAGCAACTTGTTTCCAGTTGTTAATCTTAAGGAAAACTTTTTGATATATCACACAACTAAAGTTAGCAGCTTTAAGGATCAAGCATGCAAGCAGATAAAACTGGGCATTAAATAACTTAATGTTTAATGTTGATCTTAAAAAATACAAAAGCAAGATGAGCTGATGACAAATATATTTAAAACTTGCTTTCAGTTAAAGATTATGAAATACTTATATTTATTATCATCTACCTCTTCTATTTGAGATAACATTAAAATAATTCCGTTTTTTAAAATCATTTCCTATTTGTTTATTTTGTATTTCATCTAAGCAAACCCCGTCGAAAATCTTCCCCAACTACGTCTATTGTGAGAATGTCATCAGTCTGAATTTATTTTACTAGCCAAAAATTGTCAAAGTGTTTGTTATCCGTTAGTGGTGTTTGTTCTGGCCTAAAACAGGACTTGCATTAGGGATCAGAGCCAAGGGAACAGGGAGCAGAGACCAGGGACCAATTTGTGCTGTGTTTTGTTTGCAGCGCTTGTTGTGGATAAATGTATAACATTTTATAACTATTCATGCTCGTAAATTGGAGATTATTTTGTGGTGTATTTAAATTTAGCCACACAAACACAAACACACACACACACACACACACACACACAGAAGCATAGGCCTGCAAATTGGATTAATGTGAGTTTAGTGGTTTGACTGGCAACGATGGAAAGCACTTGAAAATCGCCGGAAAATGCAAGTCTAAATGCAGCGCCTTTCAACTTGAAAGTAATTAGAAAGTAAAGCGACTACAAATTGTCTAAAATACTCGAGGGGGCATTGATTGATTTCCAAGGAAAGCGAGGCAGCACTCGAGTGCCACTAAGCGCAGCGAAGTGCAACCAAAAATAGATGCAAGTTGAATGCATTTTCGTGCTGCAACCAAATGAAAGCAAAAACATGTGTAGAAACCAAATAAGAATGCTCCTAATGACTGCGGTGACACTTTTGTGGAAGTGAACACACGCACACAGTCGCGCATAAGGGATAGACAGAGAGAGTGAGATGGAGATGGAGATGGCGACTGTGTGTGTGTGTGTGAGCTGCTGCATACCTGTGCATGTTGCGCTGATAAAATTAGAACGTGCAACGTCGCGCTGCAGTTGACAGCGTGAAAATTTGTGAACTTAGAACAGGAAAAGGCGGCGGGATGCCGTCGCTCAGCTGCGCAAGCGGGCAGCTTAATACACACACACACCACACACACACCACACACACACACCACACACGCACACATAAATGCAAATGCATATGCACAGCTAAAGATACAGATACAAATATTCAACATCTACAGTTTCATGCATTCATACATATGTACAAGCACATGTACATATATACATGCACATATATATGTGTGTGTGGATATGTATTCGGAGCAGCACATAAACCAAAATAGCAGCCTCGTTATATTTGTTGTTTTGGCATTTGGCCTGTCGTGTTCGAGTGATTGAAGTTGCCATAATAAACAAGTAAAAAAGCCAAGAAGTCAGTGCTGCTGCTGTCCAAGATACCCTGTGTCCATGTAGATAGTGATTTGAAGATAAGGCAATATACATACATATATATACTACATCAATATTAATTGACTGTAAAAACTGGGAATGCACTCAAAAAAAAGATAAGGCAATTATGCATTAACAATAATAAACTGTTAAAGCTGGCATTCATCTCAAAACAACATAAAAAATTAGACAATTTCTTAAATGTGTTGAAGCTAGAAGTGGGCTGAAACCAATAAGGGGCACTTGTAGTACAAATCTTTCGAGATAACAAATATTTAATGTTTTATCAAAATACGTTTACACTCAGAGAAAAATAATGCATTTCTTGCTAGTCACTTTTCTACAATATTTATATTCTAAATATATATCGCACATTAAATTGGAAAAACATTAAAATATAGATACACAAATAGCACAACAAATTTGACTCTAAATAATATATATTTAAATATATACATTTCAGAAAATACGCAAATACAATTGATTCCAATATGTATATAGCTGAACATATATATCAAAATAATCCCACGTACTACTTACTATCCTAATCACCCATAAGAATTGCAAGTCTGATTTGAATACTTTTGCTGCCACACACATCTAAGCGATGTACACCTTAATACCGCTTTTGCTGAGTATGGTCGAAAGCTGTCCCATTACAGAACTTTACGAGCGACCCCGCTGCTTGAGCAATTTTTCTCAGTGACTCTCTTCTCTCCCTCCCACTATCTCTCCCTCTCTCTCTCTCTGTCTCTCTCTCTCTTTCCAAATGACGCACACTGCGAATCACAGAACTCTTTCTCCTGCATAGAAGATTGCGAAAAGTTGCATTTTGCAAACTAAAATATTTTCAAATATTTTAGCATATTTTCATCTTTTGGCATTGCCAGTAATTATTTAAAGTAATCATTAATTATAATTTTAATTATTTGTAACGAAAATGCTGCATGCAAGAAAATTATTCAAAGTTTCTAAGTAAAGAACAAGGCATGAGCACATACTTGAATGTATGTGCGTGTGTGTGTGTGTGAGTGTGTGTGCGATCATCTGTCTCGCTCTAAGGCAAAGTCTGCCAGTCAGCCGAAGCAACGAAGTCGACGTCGACGCTGACGTCGCCGTCGCCGTCGCCGTCATCGTTGGTCTGCTGGGTTGGGTAGCTGGGACTTAAACTGGGGACTCGACTCTGAGGCCATTGCCGGTGCTGTCGCTGCGATCAGTTGAGTTTTGTGCGTTGTGCGGTTCAGTTGTAGCGCGTTCTGTTTGTTCTGCTCCGGCCCCCCTTCAAGACTCACACAAGTGAGATCAATCAGTGCACCACACACACATACACAGACACACACACAGACAGGCATACATACACACACCTACACATCGCTCAGAGAACACACACATTAGGCACAGTATCCAGGCAGCATCCAGGTTCTGGTTCAGTTTCCATTCAGTTGAATTGAATTTTAGTTGAGCTAAGGACCACGCCTGCAACGACTTTTGCCGTCCCACGCATTCAGAATTCAGAATTGTTAAATTGTTACATCCAAGCCCATAAATCAAAATGAGAGAAATTGTGCATCTGCAGGCTGGACAGTGCGGCAACCAGATTGGCGCTAAGGTAAGTCTCCTTCACTCTTTATATTTTGTATTTTTTTTTATTTTTCTTGACTCGCTTTTGGTTTGGCTGAGTTTTTGGCAAGCGCAGCTAATTTATGCACATTGCCCGTAAACGTTTTTCAATGAGTTTCCAAATTGATCACAACTCAGAGTCAACGTTGAAGCAGCCGCCTTTTACAGCGCATTCAGCGCAATTAAAGCAAAAGAAAATTAACGCAAAAAATACAAAAATAAAAAACCGGCCAACGAATAAACATAAAGAAAAGAATAAGAAAAAAACTTACAAAGCGAAAAAAATGGTTAAATCAAATAAAATGCCAAGTGCAAAAAAAAAAGAAGTAAAAAATGAGAAAAAAAAAAACTAACCGAGTCGAGTCGACGTAGCGAGGAAAATGAAATTTGATTGGGTTTGTCAAGCACCCGATATGCCCTTTGTTAAAGCTTCAACTTGCAACTGTGATTATAGTGCAGAGACTCAGAGACAGCCCCTTTAATAAATGAGGCGGAATTTAACTGCTCTAATATAGGGCATTACTGCAATTGTTTCACCGTTTTTTTACCTCTCTCTCTGCTGCATTTTATGGATGCCAAAAAACCTCATGAAATTATCATTGCGGTTGTATCTTTTCGCTTTGCTGGCTTTCCTTTAGAGAACCAACCGCAAAAGGTGCTCAAAAATATGCCACACAAGAGGGCAACCTTAATTTATGAGCCACAAAGCGAAAGGAACAATTTAAGCTTATTTAATTACAGATTCCCGTCAAAAGAATATACGATAAATGCTTGAAAAAGATATATAAAGATTTATCGATTACACAGGCAAATAAAATTATTTCAAACACTACGAAACTTGAAATGTACAACAAATTGCATAATTTTATTCTAGAAGTTAATTTGTATATAGAATAATTAGATAAATAATAACTTTTAATATAATACAGTAAAAATCCAGGACGATTACATATGTGAGTACAGAATTAAAGTAACATATGGCTTTCAATCTGCTGCCTTGTTAATCAGTGTTGATCGACCAGTTGCGAGTTAATCAATTGTAATGCTTGCAATTAAAACTATGTGCAACAATTAGCGGTGCCCTGGCATCAATTATATTCACTGGGTTCGCGTGGTGCAGCAACGTCAGTCACTTAATCAATATAGCCAACCAATCAGGCAACCGAACAGCAGGCATCGAAACAAACGAACGTGCCACAGAGCTACACCCCAAAAAACCTGCCTGCAACTTGACGCATTTTTATGTTGCTGCTGTTGCTGCTGTTGTTGCTGTATTTCTTTTTTTTTTTTGTAATTTTTTGCAATTTTTTGGCAACTTGTAACCGGTTTGTATTTAATTTTTTGTGTTGAAAGACATTGACATGTGTAGCAGGGGCGATTTGTGATCGAAAATCAATGTCAATGCTTGACTTGAAAATGCTGCGGCAACCAGAAAGTGTGTCACGTTGCACGAGTGCTGATAAAAGCCAATCAAGCGATGATTTAACTATAAGCATTATTAAATTAAAGCAAACTCAGGCAAAAGATAAGCACCGCAGTTCGTTTTTTCTCCTTTATTTATTTACTTTTGCCACACATTTATATAGAGGTATATGACTCAATTGTGGTTTTTGCGATTTGTGGGAAATGTGGCTGCAACGAGTGTGTGGCTTTAGTGTCGCTTAATTTAGCGCTAACAGTTTGTAGTTCTCAGAAATTCGGCATAGTAATGGCTTTATGGAGCGGCACACAAACTTAATACGTATATATTGCATACATCTGTTCATACATATATCTGCTTACTTCTCGCTTTGTCCATGAATGAAATACTCATAGTGTTTATCTAAAGCAGACGACGGCGCTGAAGCCGACTTGGTAATTTGAGCAAACCGTTGGTTTCACATTACCCATCAGATTTTAGAGACGCAGAGCGGGAGAGACCTAAAAAATAAAAAATAAATAAGTACACAATAAAAAGAAGAACAGCTGAGTGGACAACTTCAAATGTGTGGCAAGAAGACAGCAACTGGACTGACTGCTACCTAAGCATACCCACATGTTTAATTACGTATCGCAATCGCAATCGAAAACCGCACAAGTGCAACAAAGGAAGTGACTCAGAGTATCAATATGGCAACAGTCTTCAAGACTGGAAGGATTGACTGCGGCTTCAGTTACAGGATAGGGGCTGATCGTATATGATTTGCTAGTTTCCGTTTTTGTTCCTCCATTTCGACGATAAATGCATTTTAAATAATCAGCATCGTATTTATAAATTCTATATATATATATATACAAGTTATATGTCATATATGTGTATGTGTACACGCCTTGACAAAGTCAACAAACTTGGGGTCTGTTTTTTTGTTTTTGTACTTCGTGTGAAAGATTTATTATCGCCCTCGTCTGACTCGGAGAACAACAACAGAAAAGACAAACAGCTGCTGAGCAAAGACAAATGCTTTTGATGGGGTTTGGGGCTGCGGGGGAGGCAGCTGTTCTGATGCTCAAATGGCAGGCATCATGTGAAAATGCATTTTTGCATATTTTTCAAGGGCTGCCGGAAAAGCCATGCAGCCAAAGCAAAAGCTGCTGGCGATCATCAGTGCACCAGCTGCAGACGGGCTGGACTTGTTGAAGACTTTTCGAGACTTTTGTGCTTCAGACAGTGTTCTCCGGCTCCAAAGTTCATGCCCGAGTGATTTCAAGAGGAGCCGACTGCAAGACAGACAGCGATGCAGCGTTGGGGCAACTACAGACATGCAACACTTAATGAGGGCGTTGGCAACAGTCGGCAGCTGATCGCATGCTCTAAAGGGGAGGCTGGCAACAGAGGCGTGGCATTTACAACTAATTGGAAGTCTCTAAAGTTTCTAGCTGCCAGCAGCCAGCAGCCAGTGGCAAGTGGCAGCCAGAAGAGACAGCGGCATGCAGCCGCCAACAATAAAGTCTTGGCAAATGAATTACGATTTTTTACAACAGTTTTCGTTTTGGGCTTTCAAAAAATTGAATTTACCAGACAGTAACTGTACGCATTAAATATATAGCTCTACATAGCTTTTTCTTGTATTTATTTGTGGATCACTTTTTCTAAACATTTTTTCTCGAGAAATATTATTAAGCCGTGCGGAGCAAAATTGTTTTTTTCTTATTGTTTCTGCCTGAATCATGCAGAGAAATCTTTTGCAAAACTTTTCTTAAGTCATTTTTATGTGAATAGAAAGGCATAAAAAATTTTGTGAGCAGTAGAGAGACCAATTCAAAGATTAGATTTTTACAGACAATTAAAAGAAATATTTTGTAGTAAAAATATTACTTTACATTTTCAATAAGTGAAATATGATTTCCCATGCCTATCTGTTAGTAGCATGACCACGAAAATTGTTTTAATATCGTGATAGAAAATCTAATTCAATATCCGCATATATATACATATATCTAGTTTACCGCCGTAACAAAAGATCATTTATCAGTTTTTACACCAACGAATTTTGAGCATTTTCTTTCCGACACATTTTTTATGTGCGGCTTATAATTGTTTTTCCCATTTTTCTCGACAGATCGTGCTGCTGATAAGTCCGTGTTCAAAACTGTTTTTATTGGCTCACTTCAGGTTCTCAGCGTTTATGAAATCTAATGCATTCCGTGTAAGCTATCACAGCAATATGACGCAGCTGAAACCAATTTACACAGCTGGACTTGGTTAATATAGCCCCGCCCCATGCGCCCCCACCTCTTACGCCTGTCCACTGACCATTTCCCCAAGCAATCACTGCAGTTAGCCGAAAAAAAAAGCAATTTCCCGTAACTATCAAAAGCCCCGTCAAAATGAATAAAAAAAAAAGTCAAGAAAAATTAGTTGAAAGTAAAGCGATCGCTGTGGATGGAGAGATAGAAGAAGAGAGTAGAAGCAACATGAAAAACGACTTTTCACTTCAACAGTTTTGTGTGCTAATTTATTTTTGTTGCTGCCCCAAGTCGGTTGCATGATTTCGTTGCTCATTGTTAGCCTGTAAGCGCTCTCGTCCGGCATATAAACTGCGCTTTATTGTTGCTGCTTGCTGCTGCTGCTGCTGCTGCTACTGCTGCAGTTGCAGCAAGCTTCATAATTGCAACGGCCACACTCCAATTAAATTTGATGATCTTGCGGAGATTGTACATACAAACAAAATTACTAGTTGGGCTGCCTTTCAAATAAACAGAAGCAAACACAAACGCAGACATTGAACAAGGCCCGAACTGAGGCAGCAACTGTTTCTCCTTTTTAACACACACACACACATTTGAAGTTCAAGTGGCACAGGGAAATGTGTAGAATTGGAGATTCTGGAAATGGGAACTGGGAATGGGCAAGGGCAACTAAGGAATTAAAGCGGATCACAGCCGAGGCACTTTAAGCGATAACATTTTTATTACTTCCTCGCTGGCTGCTTTTTTGTTTATTTCGTTTGGAATCGAATTGGAATTGGAATTTTGGAATTTCGGGACTTTAGTCGACGATTTATGCGTCTCGCTTGAATGCGATAATTGTTTGCTTGTTAATGAAAAACTATTGCTTTCCATTTTTGGTGAACAATTGGAATCGTTGGCTTGTTAAACGCAGCAAAACATTTGCAGCGCGCTTCCGCAATAAATGCTGAGCTAAGCGAGCCGAGGCAAGGGGGCAACATCAATGAGAATTTTGTATCTAAGAGATGCGCAAGTATCTTTTTTGATTTGCTTCAGCTGCGATCGGAATGTGTGTAATTGTTTGTGTGGTTGTGTTTGGCTGCCTTCTAATGATGTTGTCGATGTCTGCGACTGGCGTCTGCTGGGTTAATTTAGTAACTGCGAGCTGTGCCGGCCTGGGTCGTTGGCCTGCAGTTCAGCTATGACTCAGCAGCAGCAGATACATTTTTTTTTTTTTGTATCTGGCCAGTGCCAGCCAACATGCAACGTGCCACAGCGCGCCACGAGGCGTTGCTATTTTTAACACTTTCGCCTGCATAAGGTTGCACATTGCACCCCAGGAGCGTATAGGAATGAAGACTCAACTTGGAAATGTCCCATGCCGCGACACGCTGCACTGAAATATATTCAACTGAAAAAATAAGAATATATTTATATATATATATATACATATATATATATATACATATATATACATGTATATGAACGAAAAGCCAAACCAAAAGCAGAAAAACTATTTTGGATTGCGTGCGGCGTTGCCAGCGTTGTTTCTCTTTAAATTTAGCACTAAATCAGGGCATGTTGGAGTAGAGATCCACCAAACTCTGACGGCTAAGCTAAACATAAATTGCCAGCCTCAACAACGTACGATGTGTCTCACTTTTCAAGCTGTCCCATCTCTCTTTCCATTTTCTTTTCTTTCTTTTCAAGCCAAAAAACCAAAAAAAAAAAAATCACTAAAAAAACAACAATTTTATGGCGCTGCGACTGCGCCTACTGCGTTGTCACATTGTCACAATGCTGCCACACAGAGGCAACAGCGAGAATAAAAGAAATTTTCTAATAATTTGTAAATGTTTCTTCTGGTTTTTTTTTTTTTTTTTGCTGTTGCTATTGCTGTGAACGGTTTCTGCGGCTGGCAACATGAACTCTGACATGGCTGGCTGGGCACACAGCTCGTAATTCTATTTGACAAACGTCAAAAGTCGAGAGGTTGACAGATGACTGACCCCAGAGATATATGTATATATTGAAATTGGCCAACGGCTTAACAGTTTAGCAACAGCCACAGCAAAAGATATGCAATTTGCATTGCGACTATCTCGAGTTAAGAACCTCCCTTATCGAGTCATTAACTAAATGCGCAGCATACAAAATGGGTTCTCTTTGAAAGATAGTGTTGCATGTTTATCGTCTTGTGCCTTACAAGCGTCGCTTTGTACTTAATTCCGCATAATGATCTAGAATTATAATATGCCAAGATTTTACAATTTAATGATCACATTTGATATATTTTCGATGCTTTTAAATAATCGTAAATTGGTTTGCACTTATGCATAAATCTGTATTCCCAATTGATGGCTCCGGTGTCGCCTCGCAGAAGTCGAGGCAACAAAAATAGACACTCGAATGTTGCTCAACTTCAGAGAGTTTTCCCCCTTGTGTTTTCAAATCTGAGTCCCCGACAACTATCATAAAAGTAGCTGCCATAGCTCTTGCATCGTTTTTACGATGACACCCGCCAAAGTCATTAAATTGTTATAAACATGATCATTATTATTGTGCCTCGTTAAAGGCGAAGAGGTGTCACAACGAACTATTTAAATTTAGAATTAGTCTTCTGGTTATTTATGAGCAGAGCTCAAATTCAAGTAAAAGGATGTCTTGACAAGTCTCTACTAATCCAAATTGATTTCCTTAAATTCTATTGCAGTTCTGGGAGATCATATCGGAGGAGCATGGCATTGACAGCCAAGGCATTTATGTGGGCGACAGCGATCTGCAGCTGGAACGTGTCAGCGTCTACTATAATGAAGCAGCTGGTAAGTGCTCCCCATCCAACAATCCCTGCAACTCTCTGCCATCTTTGCTGCTGACTCACGAGCCTTTTTTTACATTGCATTCCAATAGCTGTGAGTCGTTCGTCTGGTGGCAAGTATGTGCCACGCGCCATTCTGCTCGATCTGGAGCCCGGCACCATGGAGTCGGTGCGTTCGGGTCCCTATGGCCAGCTGTTCCGTCCCGATAACTTTGTCTTTGGGCAATCGGGCGCCGGCAACAACTGGGCCAAGGGCCACTATACGGAGGGTGCCGAGCTGGTTGACAATGTCCTCGATGTGGTGCGCAAGGAGTGCGAGAATTGCGACTGTCTCCAGGTAAACTCTTTAACTTATTCAGATTGAGGGCTGCTTGGAAGCTGAGAAATCTTAGATCGATTGCAGCATAGTTCCAATTCGAAGGGATGGTCAGATAAATACTGTCGAACAAGACTGCTTTAGTGGGTATATACGACTAGGAGATACCCATCTGTTAAATACATTTAGGCATGATCTTAAATTTCCTACAGCCAACTTTGTCAAAATTGAATCAATTGGTTTGACTACTAGAAGAAAAAAACATTTAAATTTGTAAACATGATTTGGATCCTAAATCAAAAATTCCATTCCAAAAACAGCTGGGAAAAATTGGTCTAAACTTTAAGGTAACACAACTTTGTCAAAACAATATTACATTAAAAGTTGGAAACGAGATTCTGGCTTGAAAATCATGTTAAAATGTTGATCCAACAAATCCAACTTGGAATAGTCTCAAGCTTTTGATAATCATAACTTTAATGGTCAAAACTGAACCGATTTTGAAGAACCAAAACTTTTTGTTCATGGTTTGACCTCTTAGCAAAACTACATTTAAATTTTAAAATACTGGGTCGAAAATCATTTTTAAATGTAAGTTTAGAATGCTCTAATCGATTCAGATCGACTAGGAGATGTCCTGGCCACTACGGGAGATCGAAGTGCTTAGAAAAAAATGGTTTACACGACTGTTGATGCTGGCAAAAAATATATATACTCTATGGAGTCACAACTAATTTGACCCTTTTTCCTATTTTAAATTGGTTCAGATTATAGAAATCGAAACTAGTCTTAATTGTTTTCCGTTGGTAATTTCAGGGCTTCCAGCTGACGCACTCGCTGGGCGGTGGAACTGGCTCTGGCATGGGCACACTGCTCATATCGAAGATACGCGAGGAGTATCCGGATCGCATAATGAACACGTATTCGGTGGTGCCATCGCCGAAGGTGTCCGATACGGTTGTGGAGCCGTACAATGCCACGCTGTCGATCCACCAGCTGGTGGAGAACACGGACGAGACGTACTGCATCGACAATGAGGCGCTGTACGATATCTGTTTCCGCACACTGAAGGTATCGAATCCGAGCTACGGCGATCTCAACCATCTCGTCTCGCTGACCATGTCCGGTGTGACCACCTGCCTGCGCTTCCCCGGTCAGCTGAACGCCGATCTGCGCAAGCTGGCTGTGAATATGGTTCCATTCCCGCGTCTGCATTTCTTTATGCCCGGCTTTGCGCCGCTCACATCGCGCGGATCGCAGCAGTATCGTGCCCTGACCGTCCCGGAGCTGACCCAACAGATGTTCGATGCGAAGAACATGATGGCCGCCTGTGATCCGCGTCATGGTCGCTATCTGACTGTGGCCGCCGTCTTCCGCGGTCGCATGTCCATGAAGGAGGTGGACGAGCAGATGCTGGCTGTGCAGAACAAGAACAGCTCCTACTTTGTCGAATGGATACCGAACAATGTGAAGACGGCTGTCTGCGATATTCCGCCCAAGGGGCTGAAGATGTCGTCGACATTCATTGGGAATACCACCGCTATACAGGAGCTGTTCAAGCGCATCTCCGAGCAATTCTCGGCCATGTTCCGGCGCAAGGCCTTCCTCCATTGGTATACCGGCGAGGGCATGGACGAGATGGAGTTCACCGAGGCGGAGAGCAACATGAACGATCTGGTTTCGGAATATCAACAGTATCAGGAGGCCACCGCCGACGACGAGTTCGATCCGGATGTTAACCAGGAGGAGGTCGAAGGCGATTGTATTTAATGGTGTGGCCAGAGGAATGAGGTGCGTGCGTGAGCGTCTCGTCTTTGGCACTGGTGGTGCCAGTGGTGCTGCTGGTGCAGGTGGTGCTGGTGGTGCTCGGAATGTGTTTCTGCGTGGCATGCGGCATCAGCTACGCGCCAAACACTGCATCATCCTCTAAAGACGCAAGCGACTACAATAAACACACACACACACACAGAAATACAAATACACTCACACACACACTCACTCACACACACACACATACAGGAAATGTCAAGCGTAGTTTGACAGCAATCGAAACATCATCAGCCGGAAATGGTCCAAAGCTCTCATTTCATTTCATTTCATTTCACTTGCTGCCACTTAAGAGCATTCACTTTTCACTCCTCTATTCACACTCCATTCACTACTCATCTATCTTCTCATCTTTTCAATCCCATTCGCATCTATCTGTCTATCTTCCTCTTCATTCTACGCTACACTTTACACGGAGGCACGTCTATCGCATTTCTCGCAGCCATTTTTCTTCAATCTTTTAAACTGCTTACCCCCCAAACAACCCCCCTCATCGTGCCCTGCATCAGCTCTCACTAATTTAAGTCTCAATTTTATAACATTTTTAATATACATCATTATTTATATGCAAAACATGAAGCAAACGTTTAGTAACGTTTTCTATTTCAAATATACAATCGACAACAACAACAACAACAACAACAAAATACTGCACAATTCTCAAGAAAACAAAATACTTCATCAAAATATTTCAAATTGCACCGAAGACTGACGGACAGACATAAGTTTGGACTCAATGGCAATATTACGATTACTTTGTACGATGAGCGCACCCAAAGATCGATCCTATTGAAAACAAAACAAAACAAAACAAAAAAACCACAAAAAAAGAAACAAAACAAAAAAAAAAACAATTTGAATATTATCATTGTATTATTCTTAAGCACAACCAACACACATGTTTTTGTATTCCTGTGCATAATCCTCTAGTAGTCTTTAAAAGTACCCAAGTATTTAACTAAACTTGAATAATAATAATATGCTGCAAAAACTTTTTCAATAAAATGCAAATTTGCTAAAAAAAAAAAAAAGTCACATTCGTCTTTGTTTTTACCCAAAATTGGTAGATGGTCCACAATAAATATATAAGTATGCTAAGCGCTTAAGATATCTTAAAAGAAAAAGACTTAAATTCGACGGTTTATTTTGAATTTCATATGGAGGAAATTGCACTCGATAAATGAGCCAAATATGCTTAGCCAAGTTTCCAACCATATGATTTTTTGCGTGTGGCAATAGCTAAAACGATTGCCGCCAGGTGTCGCCAGCAAATGAAGAAAAACCGTGTGGCAACACTTTCAAGCATAAAAAGCTCTCAAGTGAAAGCTTCAGAGTGGCCAGCTGATTATTTAACAGTTATTTAAAATCAAAACATAAATTTATGTTAAATAATACAAAAATTAAGAAATTTAGTGCAAAAACGTTAATGTTTTTTTGGTAGTTGCTGACTTATACATTTTCAGAAGCTATAATTCTTAATCTGTTTAAGCTTTAAAAGACAAGGCAAGGGATTTATTTAATAAATAACCTGAATTTCCCCTATCCAATCAGCTTTGTGACTTTGTAATTGTCATTCTCCTATCATATAGGATTATATTTCATCAATTTGTTAACTCTTTCTGCGGCATTCTTGTTATCTGCTTAATTTCTTATCTGCCTGACGAACTCCACCAAAAACAAGTCTTGCAGACTTGTAAGCTAACCGCACACGCTGCCGCTTGTAATATCTTACGTAGATCTCCGAGTCGTACAAAGTTTTCCATCCAGCAACTCTCAGGCATATGCCACAAATTCAGCAGAACTCAAAGACATTAAAGTTTTGCCCTAATCCACCTCCCGCGTTTGCGGTCTCGTGACACAAAAGAAAACCCCTCAAAAAAAATAAAAACAAAAACAATTGTCGCATGATATTTTTAAGAATCTAACAGAACAGGGCACAAGCAGATAGTAAGAAGTAGAAGAGGAAGAAGAAGAACCATAACAACCAGAATAAACAAGAAACCAGTTTTGGCAGAAAGAGCCGGCCGGCATTCTGAATGAATGTTGACGGCAACCGAGTTCTTCCGTTTAGACTTGCGACTCGCGACTTGCAACTCGCGACTCTTGTTTGAGTGCCCAAAGTGCGTTTAACAGTTATGTCACTGACAATTAAACGAAACGCACGTAAGAACGAGAGAAAAGCAAACTTAGAGCAGGTCACTAAGGTCAACCGGGCAACGGAAGTTGAACTGAGAGAATAACTCTGAGAATTCCCAGTTTCTAAAGTTGAATTCATTTATTTCTGATATTCGTAGCTGTAGTTGTGGCTAGCAGTCGAGCTAAGCTAAGCTGGGCTGTCAACCAGTTAGTCGCGCACAAAGAAATATAGGCAAATGAAAAGGCAGTAAAAAGTTTGCAATTTACACTCTTTGACGCTGTACTCCCTACCCGGGCCCTCACCTCCCACCCACCTCGACATGCCCCTAACCAGTTGTCCATCCAAATCCAGTCGAACCAGGCAACGAGATGCAAGAGACACAAAAAAAACTAAATAAATACGTAGACAACAACAGACCAAGCAGCGATTGACCCAGTTTTCAAGACGACAACAACGACGACGACGACGACGACGACAGCAACGGCAACGAACGACCGGCGAGCCAACAACCTACGTGGTGCCAAAACGGAGACGGACGAGGCACAGTGTGACAGTTAACTCTAAATATATGTATATATTTAACTGAACAAGTCTAAAACCTTAGCTTTAGACTTACAGTCCACAAACTGAGACTGTTTTCCTACAAGAATCTGGCTTAATCAAATCCACTTTGAGTAGGTCTCTAAATGTTACAAATTTTACTAAAAAATAATAGGCAAAAATTTAATATTGATTAAGGCTCAAATTTGTTGAGACTATCCATGCTTTAAGCTATTACCAGAGTTATATAAAATAATAATAAATAAATAAACAATTGCACAAGCTGGAGCACTACTCCTAAAACTACTTTCATGCTAAACTTTTTCAGATATGAAAAATTAAACACATTTAAAGTTAATCATTTAAATATAAAACTAAATTGATTCTGGCTGTAGTCCACGATATATCCTGTTTTGAAAGATCCTACAACTATTTAATAAGAAATGAGGTAAGATAAATATTGAACTGGTTGCACTGTGCAACATCGCCATGGCTCTATGAAGCGTACCTGTATGCGGCACCGATCCTCAGCTTGACTACACCAACACTCTGGCGGAATCCAGCTGGAAACTGTAGCTGTGGCTGTGGCTGCAGAAGTGCAATGTACTCAACGCCAGCCAAATCGCAAACAGCAAAAAAAAAAAAAAAATACAAAAAAATCTCGTTTTCTGCAATTTGCCGATTCTTCAGAAATAAAAAAACACAAATGAAAAATGAAAAACGAAACTTGCTTGGCTAGAAGAGTTAGGTGAGGTATGCATGTGTGCAGTGTAGAGCTGGAGGAGGAGGACGGTGGGCAGGGGCTGAAGAAGAAGGGGCACATGAAGGGGGCATGAATAGAGCCAACAGAGATGGGCTGAGCTTTAACAGCGACTGCTGCTGCTGCAGACACATGCAAACAACACGTCAATGCACTCTGATGTTGCTAGTTGTTGTTGCTGTTGCTAGTTGCTTGTTGCTAGTTGCTAGTTGCTAGTCGCTAGTTGCTGTTTGCTTGGCCACAACGACCGCAACGCCTCGACTAGTTTAGATCGGACTGAGACTAGAGACAAACGCTGACTAGACTTGATCTGGGCGCTGTATTTTTTAATATTTCTCTTTTTCTTTTTTTGCCATCAATTTTTTGCGATACTTGTGTACTTGTATTTTTGCTGTCTTGCGGTTTTTCGTTTTAGTCTTCTTGTTTTTTGTGTGTAGTAGAACAGCAGCAAGAAAAACACACATTCACACATGTACTAAATGTAATTGCAGCGACTGGAAAACTCAAAGAGCTCTGGTCATTGATGCGACCGCACAGTGTGCCCAAACTTATGCACACACACACACACACACACACACGCACACGCATATAGATATATGTACATACTGTTCAGTTATTTGATTTGACTGGTGAGTTGGAGCCACGCCAAGGCAGACGTTCACTTGCGACGTTGCCAAGCTTCTTTGGCAGCAAGTGCTTCACAAAGTGCAGCGGAAGTGACTCAAGTGGCGTTTTTTTTTTTCTGCTGCGCTGTTGCCAATTTGCACGAACAGTCACAGTTAAGTTAAGAGCTGTTAGCTGTCATAGATAAATGATATATGGGCTGCTTTTTGGCATTATTGTGCTAGCCACTAGCCTCAGTTGAAGTATTAAAATGAAACTCGCGCCAAGGCTACATTTTTAGAAGTAGAAACAAATTGTTGACCAATTTTATGTTCCAAAACCTATTGCAGCCACTTAATGAGCTGTATCAAATCAATACGACTCAACAATGTTATTAATATTATTATTACTATTGGAATACCTGCACTGCGAGCTTCTGGGTCTATTGTGTCCCCTACTCAGCCTCTATGTCCTCCATCAGCTCCAGCTCCCGCAGGACACTCATAACATGCCGCATCTTCATCCCGGATGTGCATTGAGGATTCTTCCTCGTTTTGGTTCGCTACTATAGATACCCAGTTTAGTTAGGTGACTTCGTAGTCTCTAATCTCCTATCAGCTGTACAATACAATAAAATACAAAATGTGCGCACATAAAAGTGTTCTCTAAACATTTAACACAATTAATTGCGAATACTAAAAAATAAAAATGTTAATCTTTGATGATAATTAATGACAATTTTAATTTAAATTCTTTAGATATACATCTATAAATTCTCAAAACATTCAGCAAGTTTTTTATTATCTTGTGCCTAAATTTCGCCAAGAATTTGTGTCATTCCCCAACAATTATCGAGTGGAAAAAAGTTCAATGCATGCCGCTTTGTAAGAGATGCTAAGCTATTCATTCGATTAGATACTTGTGGCTGGTGTTGCAGCTAATCTCGGCTGGCAGCAGGCTCATAAATATGCGATGAATGTTTTCGTTTTTTTGAGAGTGTTTTGATCAGTTAGAAGAGTTCAATGTATGCCGCTAGTTGCCGCAAAAGTTTGCCTTCGAGTTGGTTGCATTTTGTGAGGGTGTCGATTTCATCTAAATGCGCATTTATTGTACGCCTGATACAACACTATATACATATCGATATCTATGTATATCTACATCTATTTAATCAATCAGCAAGCTATTGGAGTGCATTGCGCCTCTGCTGCTGCTGCTGCTGCTGCTGGATGTGGCTGTCACATTAGCATTTCCAGCAAATTGCATTACAAATGGGACGCATTGCAGCAGTTCCAGCAATTCATTGAATTGATTGGATGTTATTAGCACCTCAGTTACCAGTTGGCCACTTGGCCACTTGTCCACTTGACTACCTGTGGCAACAGCTCATTAGACAAATTGACTCCCATTCGAATTTGAAGTAATTTGATTTGATTGATTTTGCGACAGCTACAGCTGCCAATAGGCAGCAAAATCTCTGTGCCTCTCCGTGCGCACTTGGGCCTGGCTTAAAAGATGTTGTTTTGTAATTGCCGCAAGTTGGAAAATTGGAGCACACGGGCCACTCGCTGTCCGTCTGGCTGCTTGCTTTTCTTGGGAATCGCAGCTCGTATAAAACATGAAAATGTGCCATAACGGCACAAGCAGTGTTTTCAAATTAATTAGAGCTAACTGTAAGCGACGTGCGTTAAACAAATGTCAACGGTTAATAAGCCGAAAACAACACTCGGCTGAAGATGACATTATGACCACCGGCCACTGCCTGATTCCACGAATTGGCAAGTGATAAACAGCTCTACCCCTCCCCTCACAAATGTAAAAATATTAAAGACCAGTGGCTGTTCTCAGACTGGCAAAAAGCCAGCAACTGACTGATGCCAAAGTTAATTAACACACAATCAAAAAAATAAAAATAAAAAACACACACACTCGACGGTGTGTGTCTGTCTGAGACAGGCCTAAAGCCTGCACCCCAGCCACAGCGGTGGCAAAAAAGAAATAGAAAAAAAGCAACTGCAACAACAACAACAACAACAAGTGGCAATCTAAGCATGCAATAATAACAAAACATACGAAATTAGCCGCATGGGGAACGACTTCAATGCGAGAATGCACCAAAAATCTGCCAAAGAAAAAACAAAATTAAACGAAAAACTCAAGAAAACAGAAATTAAAGTTTGCAAGATTACAACAGTTTCGCTGACGGTGGCAATGCACCACCAGAGCCCCACCACCCAGTAGCACCATCCGACCACCATCAGTCAGTCAGTCTGACTTGCCGCAGAGTCATGCCATGTGAACCAATTTGTGGCATCAATCTCAGGCATAATGCGAAATTGGCCAAGCAGCCAACACAGACTCACATAGCACCAGATCCAGTCAAAACACTCGCCTCGAAATACTCTCATTAGTCAATATACCTCACTCGAAACAGCGCCAAGCTTCAAATAAGTGTTAAGCACTTAATTGACGTAGAACATTCATTTTTTAATTTAATATATTTACGACTGTACTCTGTAAAAAATAATAAATGAAACAGTTTCAACTACGATTGCTTGATTCGACGATTGCTCATCATTTTTGTTTTTCAATTATTTCATATACATATCAGAATTACCATATAGGAAATGCTATCTGTGGAAACCAGTTGAAATCAAATCCAACTTGATAAGACGAACTAATTGCTACAGCCGAAGAAACTGGATCAATTCGATTTTTGCATTAATTCGATTGATTAGTAAGAAAGTTAATTGATCAAATATGATGTCAGCATGTGCGTCTGTATCAAGTTTTCTTCACTGCTATTTATGCATACCCTATAGCATAACTCCTCTAAACTGACTAGACTTTTCTAAACAATAATTTATATACATAAATACTGCATTTGCATAACAGATTCTAAGCTAAATTTTAATTAAATCGAAAATTCCATTTGCCATTATTTTAATTATATATTTAATATTTAGATATGTATATGTATATATGATGCCCATTTGTAAGCTCCAAGGATCCTGCATGATAGTGCTTATACACAATTTCTTATGTGTTCGTATCATTTGGGTTTCTGGTTTTTTTTTTGCTGCATCATTGTATGCTATGAAAACTATATCAACACATTTACTGCAACCACATGGAGCATATGACATAAAAAGCGCAGAGATCGTGCCTAACATATTTGGTTTAATGTATTGTTGTTATTGTTGTTGCTGTTGTTGCTGTTGTTGCTGTTGTTTTCATATCACATTAAATCAAGAAAGGAGAGCGCTCGAGCTGAGCTGTTTACATGTGTATAAAACTTGATGAAAATGTCAAATGTTTTTAGCTTAAGACAAAGGCCAAAAGCGTATACAAAAAAAAAAAAAAAAAAACAACAACAAAAAAAATATATATACATATATAATAATAATAAAAAAGGGAAAAAATGTGGCGACAACAGCAACCAAAGCCAACAACAATAACGCGGCATAATCCAAAACGGAGATACGTGAGCTCATGAACGTGATTATGAGTGCCAAGCGTTGGGGGCACTTACAGACTTCCAGTTCCCGAATGGCCAAACAACCGAATACCAGAGTACAGTTCCAAAAGAGCCCTAAAATGCTGCACGATGATTCAGAAGACGTGAAGCAGCAGAAGTATATAAATATATATACAGATATACAGATGTGTGGAATGTGCTCAAACTATGAGCAAGGTATAAATCAAGAGCTAAATGGTCTGATTATGTTATGCAGCCGTAAAATTAAGTTTACATTATGCGAATTGACAATGAATTTTGGTAGTTCCCAGCCGATTATGTAACATGAAAATAACATATAGTAAACGGAGAGAGGGTTATTTATTTGGGATCAGCGTATAAATAAAAGCCTTTTAAAAGCGGAAGTTGTGCAAAGGGATACAACAGAAGGCAGAAGGAATTATATTCGACCCCTTAAGGTTTATATATATATATATATTATTGATCAGGATGAAAAAGCAAGTCAATCTGAAAAGCAAAATAATCCGTTCAGCGTATTTTATAGTCAAACTCGCTTTTAAATATGCAAATATATTGAAAATGAAATGCGAACTTTCGTCATCAACTCTCATTAAATATTTTCTTCTTTTTTATTTTTGGTTTACTAAGTTAAATATAAATATTAAGCGCAGCAGCGCTCAAGGACAATTTGATGCTTCAGCGCTGAATCATTTTGTTTTTTATATACGTATTAAAAAAAAATAAATTAACTTACGTTACGTAGTATTTGCCCAAAATCAAAACTTGCTCTGAATCACTGCGACACAAAAAAGAAAACCAAAATAAATGAAAGAAATGCTTTTTGTATATTGTTGACTGATAAAGTGATAAGATGGATAGCATGACATTAAAGCCTGGCCAAAACTGACGCAGCTGATTTTATTATTATTATTTCCTTTACATTTTTCGATACAAAACAATTTGAACGCGCGAAACACTCAAACAAAATGATTTTTGACAGCTTTTCACACGCAGAAAAATGCCATTTAGACAGTAACAAATAAAATATCTATACAAAGAGTGAAAAAAATTGAAAAAATAAAAGTATTATAGCAACAACAACAACAACAACAACAACAAAAAAGTGACATGAAAGAAAGAAAGAAAAAACAGCAAGGGGCATTGTTGACTTTTCAGCTGGGCTTTTGTTAGTAACTAACTCTTTCTTGTCGGCCAAAATTGAAAAAAGAAAAAATGGAAACAAAAAAAAAAAGCGCGCGCACAAAATTCGAATTTAGGTCAAACATTATTCAAATGCGGAGTGGGAGCCGCGGGAGCGGTGGGGAGCTGCAACGAATGAATGAACAGTGAGAGTGAGAGTGAGACGGCAGAAGCGAAGACGACGACGAAGTCCAAGTCGAAGACTCGTTGACTGACCAAGCAGCCAAATAGCCAAGCCAAGCCAAGCCAAATAGCCAACCAGTTGGCCAGTCGAGCATTTAGCGCTGCTGCTGCTGCTGCTGTTGTTGTTGTTGTTGTTGTTGCTGTTGTTGTTGTTGCTGGTGTCCCGCTTTGAAAATGCATAAAACGCGCACGCGGTCTCCTAAGTCGGTCGCTCCAGCCCCGCTGCTGACCATTTGGCTGGCACGTAAGAGCGCCGCTGATGATATAACCAGGCCCAGCGCGCTAAACAAAACAAAACTCAGCTACTAGCAAATAGTATGTGTGTCGTTGCAGCCAGCAAGGGGCATGGGGAGTTGGCGGGGTTTTGGGGGGTAGATAGGCCGACTGACTGACTGACTGAGTGACTGACTTAGTGACTTGATGGCTGGCCCAACTTGGCTTAGCTTGACTCGGCTCGACGCTGCCTGTCTCGACTTGGCTTTGCTTGTCTTGGCCTGGCCTGGCTTGGCTTGGCTTGGCTTGGCTTAGCTTGGCTTGGCTTGGCTTGGAGTATCTTCGTTTGGCTTTCGTAATCGCAGTTTTTTTTTTCTTTTTTTTGCAGCGCTTCGTTGATTTTAGCAGCTTGACGCCAAGTCCAGCGCTATATTGGCTTAGAGCTGCTTCTCTGGCAGCCGTTCTGCCCACACACACACACTCGCACAACACTCGCACACTCGCACACACACATTGCATACCTAATCGCCGCTTGTAAATCTGCTAAACGCGCTTTCTTGCTTTGGGTGTGGCTGCTCCTTGAACCGGTTCGGCTCACTCTGGGAGCTGAAGAGCGCCTTGGAGCCTTCTTTTGCTATCTGTTACCCCCATTGAATTTCATTTTATTATTTTTGTACTTTTTTACAGGCGCCTTTCAAATGCTGCCAACTCGTAATTGCCTGATCACGTTTTGGAGCCTGGGGCTGGCTTTATTTATATTTTGCTATCGCTGCATCTCGTTAAACGGGGGTCTCTTTGTTAGCCTCAATTGTTGACACATTTATTTATATATTGTCGGGCATCATCAATTGATGAGCATCTCAAATACAATTGTCTCTCAAATCGATAAACGTGCGCCAATTTTCACATTGAAAACGATTTTATTTGTTTTTTGTTTTTTGTTTTGCTTTTTGTTTTGGTTTCTTTTACCCCCTGGTATTAACATGATGCAATTGGCTATCATGGCGTATTAGTTATTTCATAGGAATCTGCTTCAAAGAATGCCCCATGTTGTCTTTTTACTATTTTTCTATAGATTGCTTTTCAGCTGATTTGTTTGGATTACTTTGAGTTATGTGGAGATTCGATACGAGGCAAGTCTGAATCATTGAATACCCTATGTAAGAGAGAGTATCTGTTGCAGTTTGCATTAATATTTTAGGTTGATTTCATCATTTCTGGCAATGCTTGCTTTATTAATAACGCCAAACTGCTTTTCAAGCTACATTCTTAAATATATGCTCAGAATGTTGAAAGTGTTACAATCTGCCTTCCAAAATATCTCCTGGCTGCACGGACTTATTCACCTACCCAAGATCGCCAAACTCTCTAGCAACTCTCCTGTAGCGTATCGTCACATTAACTCCCTATTAAATGTATATTGTAAACAATTTTAACTTATGGATGCCCAATTTTTTCAAAGGGCCCAAAACGTTGTAAATTGTTTTTAGAAATTGTTGGTTGCCCAAAACAAAAAAACAAAAAAAAAGGAGAAAAAATCGACGTGTGCTTGAATTGTGCCTCGATTTTTTATTATCATTCATTTATTTATTTATATTTACAGTGCTGCGTGCATAATTTTCCCTAAATTATAATTCAGTTGCCGCTCTTTCTGCTGTGTGCTGCCTGCTGTTGCTGTTGTTGTCGCCAGCAGCGTTGCTGCTGTTGCTGTTGTTGCTGCTGCTGCTGCTGTTGTTGCTGTTGCTGCTGTCGACGGCGATTATGTGATTTTTCTTGCCGTACATTCGTCATAGTCTCATAGCCATTTTGTTGTCGTAGTCGCTGTCGTTGTTGCTGCTTTGGTTGTTGCTGTTGTTGTTGCTTCGTTTTCACTTTCTATCGCGCGCCGGCAGCAACAGCAACAACTTACATGTGTGCATATATTTGTTGTGCTCTCGTCTGTGTGTGTGTGTGTGTGTTTGTGTGTGTAAGCACAAACGACACGCTGACCCAGTTTCTCACACAACTACAAGCGAACGTGGAAGCACACACTGGAATTAATATTATTATGGTTTGCTGTTGTTGTTGTTGTTGTTGGTTGTTGTTGTTGTTGTTGGTTGTTGCTGGTTGTTGTTGTCGATTTGGTTTGCTTGATTTTCTTGCTGGGCTTCGTGCCTGGTCGGCCTCTGCCTGATTCGGTTTCTTATGCAGTTTACACACACACACACACACACACACACACACACTCACACTCACAAATACCCGAAATAATCGTATCGAGTGCTCATATGGCATACACTCAGCTACTCACACACATGCCACACATATTTCCATTATCAATTATCGTGCGCTGATCATTCGATATTATGCAGGCGCTCCATGTGGGCCCAGTGCCTGACAAATTTATGGAAAATTCAAAAATTGAAGTTCGACTGCTGCTTGTCTTTTTCTCTCTCTCATTTTCTTGGACTCTAATTGACCAGCCAAAAACAAAAACAAGGCAAAAAAATCAAAGAGGCTCAAAAAAACAAACGGCACATAACAATCAAGGCGAGGGGGCGGTGTTGGGGCACAGGGCAGTCAGAGGAGCATTTTGTGTTTCTGCTTCGTTGATTATGTCTGCAACAAAAGCTCTATTAACTATAGAGTCTACAGAGACGACGCTCACTGCCGCTAGCTGGCTGCCTGGCTGGCTGGCTGGCTGGCTGGCTGGCTGGCGATATTGATCAGAATCACGAAAATGTAATGCACATTAACTAAGCATTTTGATACGCTTCATGAAGAGCATCTAATAATTGTCATTAGGCTTGCAACGCACAACAGTTTAACTTATTATTGCTTATCATTATTGTATTATCAGCATTATTAATGCAAACTCAAATATGCGTGTCAGTTCATTTGATTTTGTTAATATTTTATTACGATTATCAGCTGGTTGATTGAAAATTAAGAAAACGAAAACATTTGCAATTTATGAATATTATTTAAACTTTATTAAAATGTGTAAAATTGAGTTCAGTTCCGTTGCATAAGAGTACTTAAAATTCTAACATTAATTAGTAACTTGTTCATCAAGTTGCTGCTTTTTGATATTGTTGCTTGTTTGCTTGTTGTTGCCAGCTGCAAGTTGTTGTTGTTGTTGTCGTTGTTGTTGTTGTTGTTGTGCTGCATACGATTCCTGCCCTATGCAGAGGCACTTCACGCGTCAATGAAAGCGAAAGGAAAACTGCTGCTGTTGCTGCCTCAGCTCTGGGGGAGACTACGAAAAGTGAGGAAATGGAAAATATTGAGCAAATACTTAGTAAAGATTTTGCAAGCCACAAGAACCATGGCAGCGTGACTAGCCAAAAACTTTGAATCTAGCCTGAAGACCCCCAAGAGCGAGAGAGACCGAGAGAGAGAGAGAGAGATACCAACAGAGCCAAAAAGCAACCTGCCGCAAAGCCAACTGATGATTAAAATATGAAATTAATTTGTGGCTGACTCTTCGCATGCAAATTAATGTCAAACGCATAACGGTACAAATGATGTAACTGCCTGACAACTAAGACTATAAATTGTTGTTGTTGTTGTTGTTGTTTTCGTTACTGTTGTTGTTGTTGTTGTTGTTTGTCGCTTTCTGTAAATTTAGGTAGGTTCATAATATTTATGCATATGCATATAAAGTGTTAGCTGTGCCAGATGACTGTGGCCCAAAGTGTGTGCGTGTGTGTGCGAGTGTGTGCGTGTTATATATATGCAAACAACAGCAAACTCGTTTGTGTTTGTTGTTGTTTCTGTCGCGCTGTTTAATAAATAAATAAATACACACTTTTTTTTTTTTTTTTTGGATTTTAGGAAAACATGTTAGCATGGAATTACAAGTGTGCACACCAAACCACTCCCCCCAGTTGCCCAGTTGCCCAGTTCAAGTCCCAGTTCCAGTCTCCCTGTCACCCACTCCCCTCGGTCTTCCTGTTTGTCGCTCTCCCCTGTTGGTTTGTCGGCATCGCTGTTGCTGCAGTTGTTTGTTTGCTTGTTTGTTTGTTTGTTTGTTCAAGACAACACTTCAACACTTGAGTTCAGTTTTTTTTCTTCTTTATTTTTTTTCAATTTCCTTTCTACATTTTCCCCATTGCCCGCTCCAGCACTTTGCACATTTCAGCGTTGCAGTTGCACCTTTTCGTGGCGCCCCAGGCGCTATTCGAGTTAGTATATAATTTTTTTTTCAAATGATTCGACTACAAATGAACTGAGAATATTCAAAATTATTATGTGAATTGCCAGGAAATTCTTTCTTATTTTACTTTCAAATTTCTTCACAATAATTAAACTTTTTTCTTATGGTTTTCCGAAAACGAGAAGTATGTAAAAATAAGTGTCTTGCGTATGTATGTATGTATGTATGCTGTAGATAAGATATAAGATATATAAGAGTTGTATACGAATAGTTTGTAACCCCTAAGTTGGTAGATAAAATTGTCAGATAAATAATCTTACGAAACAAGCTGTAAAATACAAGACAATGAGTAATCTACCATTAGCGATACTCAACTCAACTCAACTGTAAAGATAAGCCAACGCTTATGTAATCAAATTTCTGATTTCAAAGTCTATTTTCTATTGATTGACATTGTTATAAATCTTAATAATTGTTAATATTATTAAGTCTGTGGCTATGTTGTGTATGAGTAATGTTTTCTTTTATTAAGAGTGACTGCTCCAAACTCCAACACTTATGTAATGTAATTCACATATTTGATGTGTGATTTGCTATAATTTATTTAAATTACATTATTTATGAATGTATGTATTGAATGGCTGCGTCAACATATTACTAAATCTATGGTTTGTATGAGCAATATTTGGTGTTTACAGATTAAAATAATATTAATAATAATATTAATATATATATATATTAATAATATATTTTATGCAATTAATAATTTAATTAAAATCAATTTTTCGATATTTAATGCATTATTTTAATAAATAATTAAAAAAATAGTTAAGTTCTTATAATTAGTTTATATTGGTTTGTATAACCGAATTAGTATCTTAACAATGTAATATCTGTGTAATTTGGTTAACTGGATTAGTTGCAGATTGGCCATGATTTGCATGGCTGTCACTTGCGCTGACCTAGACAAGAAAGTCTCTTAGCCAAATGATTTTTGCCGCATCATGCTCTGTCTAAACCGTGCCACCACATTTTGGCGCCAAAAGCAGCAGCGGCAGCAGCAGCAGCAGCAACAGCAAAAGCAGCAACAGCAACACCAATAGCAGCAGTAGGCAACGGGCCAAGAGCAGGCCAAGCCAGTTGGCCAGGCCTGAGCTGACATTGCCTCATTTTGCCGGCTGAGCTTGAAAGTAAAAGTGGTTTGGCTTTCTTTTGTGGCACACGCTTTTGGCGCTGCTTTCCAAGACGAGGCGACAAGTTATCGTTGTTGCTGCTGCTGCTGCTGTTGCTGTTGCTGTTGCTTTTGTTGCTGCCGTTGTTGTCGTGTTGAGTCCAAGGTCAAGAGGAAGACTTTGAAAATGCCTCAATGCGGATGAATAATGCAAAAGCAAAAGCCAGGCCAACACAATCAGCGCCAACTGTTTGCTGTGCGTGTTTGTCTCCGAAATAGAGAGAGACGGACAGAGAGAGAGAGAGAGAGAGACAGAGAGAGAGAGAGAGAGTAAGAGTGAGAGTGAGAGTGAGAGTTGAGCATAGCAGAGATATGAAGAGTTGGCTCGATTGCTGCCTCTGCTGGCTTGCTGCTCGTTGTACCGTTATGCGCGCCAGTTCCGGTTTATAACTGGTTGGCGCATCTCCAGAAATGTAGTTCATGTATGTAACTGGCACACCAGCCAGTCGTGTGTGTGTGTGCGTGTGTTGTTGTTGATGTTGCTGTTGCTTTTCAGTTTATGATTACGCGAAAAATGATTTGACGTGGGTCTCAGTTGCCAGTCTTTGTCCCGTATCCGTATTTATAAACATTTATATATATATCTATATATATATATATATATATATATATGTATGTGTATCTGCGCGCATTCAGATACAAATGTATCTCTGTAACTGTTGTCGCCTTGTTGGGACTTTTTATGGGCTTTTGGCTTTTTGACTTTTTGGCTTTTGCTTAGAGATGCATAACTATTTCAACTCTTAGTGTTTTGCCTATGCATAATTAAGCACCGTTAACGGAACTGTATTTTATTATTTATTCATCTGTTTTTGTTGGCTTGGAAAATGGGGCTTAATGAAATGACTTCGTTTTTGGTTTTCAAATATTTTGTAATACACGCACTAAACTAAAACAGTAAAACCAAAACAAAAAAATAAAATGCAAACCAAAAACAAAACATGTAATACTTAGCTGGATAGTTAAAACAATTAAATGTGCGCTTACGTGCCGCCTTATATAATGGGCCGCCCAGTTATTTAATTGCCACAAAATGTTTAGCTGCAACTGCTTATGAAATGAGGTTGGCCATGTTGCCAGCCGTTTTGGCCATTTGGCTGCTTTTCCACAATTAACTTGCAGCATTTAAGCATCTCATTGAATTGTGCTGACACAACAAACGAGACAATCCTCAAACAAATGCAAAGACTCCTTCAACTCGTGGCTGCCACGCAGTCCATGTGGGCGATGCCTGACATTTGATTTGGCTGTCAGACTGCAAGAAGTGCCAGAATTGGCGCGCCATTTAATTGTTGTTTAAATTTGCACTTTAAGCTTAGCTACACAAGTTGTCTTAAGGCCCACACACACACACACACACACACACACACACACAGTTACAAACACATACACAGTTAAACACACACATGTGAACAAATGCCAGAAAAGCGAAAGTTCCTCGCTCGACACCTTTTCACTTTCAAGGCCGCGTAATCGACACACGATTGTCACTGCTAAACACACACACACACCGCACACCACACACAAACACAAACACACACTAACACACATGCATATATGCAACCACAAATCTGAAACTAACACACCCAACCCAATCAAAAGGCGGACAAGACAAACCACACGCATGTGACCCGAAAATGCGGAAGACGGACCACAAACATAAGAAAAACAGCAGAGACTAGGTCGACACCTGAATACCCTAACTTTGCCCTTTATAACAAATTCATACTCAATGATATATGTTGAAGATAGTTAGGAAAATATTTTTCTATTAACTTTCAAATAATGAAATATATGTGATAAACGAGCTTATGGAATAAATATTCCCCAAGTAGATTCAAATTGTTGAAAATAAATAATATGCTGAAAATTTGTAATAAATATATCAATTTTTAATATGTATATCAATTTTATTTATTAAAAATTTGTAACAAAATAAATTCCGAAACATATAAACATATTATTAAAGTAAATTAATTAGATCATATATAATCAGATGAGCAAATCAAATTTAATATATTTATTAAAATATGATATAAACAAAATAGTATTTAAATAAAATATATATATATATATATATATATATATATATATATATATATTAAATATTATATAAAAATTGTTGGAAATGAAAGAAAATTTGTTATGTGCGAACTATTTAAATTTACCATATGCCAAAAGCTCTCAACTAGGCAGGTTGGCGCGTCGCATAGAGGGTATCGAGAGAGTAAAGTGATACAAATACAAAATAGTAGAGGCAAACAAATAGAAAATGCTATTGAGCGCATCGAATCCATTTGTTTGTGTATTCGATCAATGAGTGGGCAACGCTAGACTGATAGACACTCGCTGATAATACGCATTCGGCTACACATTAGAATCATGAATGGGATTCGGCTGGGAGAGTGTTGGTCAGGGCCTTAAATAGACAATCGGCCAGCGGGTTGCGCAACGCACGTTAAACTGGCTGCTTACGTAGCCAGATAGCTTAGGTCAGTTACGTAAAACGTGTTAGCTTCGAAGTGGGTTGCTGCAGGCGGGCTCAAACTAATATTTGGATTTGTGGGCAGACCCAACATTGACTGGCATTTATGCATACCTAATAATATACATTTATAGCCAATTAAACTATTTAGCGTGGATTTATTACGCTGAATGCACTTTGAGATTCATCAACGTCCAAAAGAGGGAAATGTAGTGAAACCAACTTAATGTGGCAAGTGGCAGACTAAATTTAATTGGCACCCTTACACGATTTATAATATATTTGACAAGCATACAAGCAAATAGGTCTATGCATTTTAGAATAATGAGGTTTATTTAGCGTATTCGATTTGTGACAGTTTGTCGTTGGTCGCTCAAATCAGCTCTGACCTTCAAGTGGAATGTATTGGTCTGATAACCCCCACCATCTATCACTCACAGGGCATATAAACCGTATTTTGGCACTGATTTAGAATTGTATCTGCCACAACTTTATTTAGGCTGATCCACAATTTGACAGTAATGCATTTTTGGGAATGATTTTGTCTCTAGATGTGAAGACACGCTTTGACAGTGATATTTAAGTAGAAATTCGATCAAGTTATATCCATCACTTTGCCAAAACTAATTCAATTTTCAAATACTCGATTTTAGATTAAGATTTAAGATAAAATTATACCCAAGAAAATTATACTTGAGGGACTCTCTCAACTCTCTCAACTTTCCATATCCACAACAACTAGATTTCTGTCCCAATGCAACATTCAATTATCAAAGCTGAACGCAACTGTACTGCACAGCTGTAAAATGTAGTTTTGCAATGCTCGAACAATGGAAAGTCAAGAGTTTGTTCCATTTGCTGTACTGCATTAATGTGATAATGAAAACTTTTGATCACTGATCACCGAGAATGATGTTAGCTGTTGCCCGTTGCCCGTTGCCCGTTGGCTGTTGGCTGTTGCTGACCTACTTAACAGCCAGTGTCTGGCCCTTTGAAGAGTTCGAGACAGCAGAAATGCCTCAAGCAAAGATTTTGCTGGTAAACGCATCCAGAAGCACTCACACACACACACAGGCATATACACCCCATTCCCCTGGACATGCTCGGCAATAATTATCAATTCGAAACCCAATTCAATTCCCTAGATGCACATGTTAGTTTGGCAGTTCTCCCCCAGAAATAAAAAAAAAATACATTTTTGTTGGTTTGATTGTTGGTGCTGTTGCTGCTGCTGCTGCTGCTGCTGCTGCTGCTTCTTCTTGTTTTAGATCTATGCGTCTATTTTACAGCTGCTGACCTACTTAGCTCAAAGTCAAGCGAACTCTGTGATATTATTCTTGGGCTCGCTGCAGACATTTCTTTCTTTCAGTGCGCCCAAATTGAAAGTGAATTCTGCTGCAGCACCACAGAGAAATACCCCCGCCCCACCCTTTGCCAACCACTCCACTCCCCGCTGCCCATGTAGCCATCTAACAACAACAACAACAACTGCAAACAACTCAACAAGCAAACAAAATTTAACAACAATTTCAATTTCGGTTCTTTAAGGGAGCTTTTTTCTTTATGGCTAGGGCATATTTAGGTTTGTTTGTGTTTCATATATGTGTGTGTGTGTGTTTCATATGTGTGTGTGTGTGCAGTAAAAAAAATATGTTTTTTGTTGCTGCTGTTGTTGTTGTTGTTGTTTCGAAAATTGGGTCAATTTTTTCGTTGTTTGTGCGCTGTTGCCTGCTTGCAACAAGTGTCTGGGTTCCAACTCGGGCCCGGGCCCGGGCCCTACGCCCATCTCTTTCCGTCGCGCGTCGGGTCTTGCCCTAAGATAAGTTGCCCACGCACCCCCTCCTAGCTCGGTCCACCACCCCGCACACCCCGGACGCAGGGCAGATTGATAAAGCAGCGACTGCGACGCGACGCCAACGCGCAGCTGAAAAATGAAAATAGCAGCGCGACTTTTTTTCGGTTTATTTTATTATTTTTTTTTTTTTTTGTTCGAAAGAAGTTTTTAAAAGGGCGCGCTGTAAATTTTGCCGCACCAACACAAACACAAACAAGCACACGCATTTCTGGTTGATTAGCGGCACACACACACACACACACACATACGCACACACACACACATATGCCACACTCATCTTGTGTGTGTTGGCGTGGAGATTATTTTCTAGCATATTTTTTGTTTTTATTGTAGTATTTCCTACATTCTTGTTGTTGGTCTGTAAGAAAAGTAGGCCAATGGGTCTTTGGGTGAGTGGTTTAGATTTAGTTTTCTTTACACACATACACGCACATGTATTTATAAGTGTGTGCGTGTGTGCGTGTGTGCATGCCCTTGCCAATAAGGGAGTATTTGGGCTACATTATGAAGTTTGCTTGCACTAAATTCAAATATGAATCAATTCAAAAATGTTGATCAGCATTTTGATGCCCAACTCAGCTAATTAATATATTAATTAATTAACAAAATGCACATTTACATTCCAAGAATCGATTCAAATCGTAGCCCGTTTCTTAAGGCTGCTTGCAACATCAGAAGATAAGCTGTAATAAATCAAAGTGTATTCAAAATGTCGTTGCAGATTAATGTGTTACTTTCGAATTTCGAATTCAGAAAAAACTATTTTGGAGAACAAGTCAAAAACAATCAAAAAAAAAAAAAAAAACTAGATTTTTGCACCTCACCTCGTGGAACAAAAAAAAACATCAAAATTTGTATAGATAGTTTAGGCTGTGTATCTGAAAGATACGCGTTGTAAATACTTTTCCCTTTTCCCTTTCTTTGAAAATAATTGTTGTGCGCATATAGCAGATATATAGCCAGATTTATATGTTTTTAATTGTGCTTGCTGTTTTTATATTGTTGTTGTTGTTGTTGTTGTTGTCTTGCTATTGTTGTTGTTGCAACTATATTTAAGTTGTTGCTGCTGTTTACAGTTTGCTGATTGTTATTGTTATTAACATTTGTGCCGCCTGAGTGAGCCACGAATAAACTCAATCCAGGCGATTGCATTTGATGCCAAAATTGCGTAACTCCGCCCATAGGGGCATGGCAAAGGGAAAGGGAAAGGGAAAGGGGGGTGATTGAAGGGAAGGGGTAAGGTGTAAGGGGGGTGGCAGCAGCAGAAAGATGTCTTGATTTTTGCGTTGACGCTTGATTTATAACGGTGGAAAAATCGTTTAAGCAACATCAAAAAGAAAAAAGCAAAACAAAATTTTTGTAGGCCACGTTAATAAGCGCAACATAACGAACATAATATCTTAACTTGGTCATCAGCTGCACAACAAAAGAAAAGGCATCTTTTACAACTACAACAACAACAACAACAATAACAATAACAACAGCTAGCCGATTACATAAGAGGCCCACACTCAGATGCACACTCAGAGACGCAGCAGCAGCAGCAGCAGCAGCAGCAGCAGCTCTTAGGAGCCGTCGAAAAGAAAATAGTCAAAGCATTGTTGGCCACAACAACAACAGCAACAATAACAAATACAACAACAGTAGCAGCAAAAAGAGGTGAACAGAGCAACGCCGTTAACGTCTCTTATACCCTGGACTCATAAAAGTCACTCAGGTGGGTATATTAATTAATGATCAGCAGCAAAGAGGAGAGACTTGTTAGCCACATTCACCTATGTCCGGCATTTCTTACATTCATTTTGGCTTAAATAAAACAGCTAATTGGCTTATATTTATTTGTCGCTGCAAGCTGAATAATAAAACAATTAATTAAAGTATAAGACAGGCGAAAACCACTTTTGTGCAAGCAACCCAATAAATAATAGCCAAATTTAAAAATGATAAAGATTTCATTTCAAATCACAACAAAATGATGACACTAATAAATTTACAACTGTATTTTAAACATACTTTTCTTAAAATATCAGCTGATTGACATCGATACGAAATTCGATAAATCATTGCAAAAAATACAAACTAATCTGGCAGAATTTCTAAGCTTTGCGAATATCGAAAGTATGGCAAAATATATACTTTAAATTCAATGCACATTCAAGAATTTCCAGAAATTTAAATTGTGGATATTGTTCTCTAACAAGTGAAGTTCTACATTTAAATTCAAAAATGCAATTTTTGGAACACAATTCATTTAAAGCGGATAAATACTTTTTCAACAAAGAGTTTTATTTTAAGAAAGTAACAATTAAGAAATTTGTTTTTTGTTTGTTGACCGTTTTTCAATTTGAATATGTTTTTTGCAGTTTAATATTTATTTTTTTCAAATACTTTATTTGAAGTCCAGTTGGTTTTTGTCCTTAGGAAGAGATTTGCATTCATCATTCGTTTGCTGAGTATGCTGTAGTCGTGAGTACTCGACTAGAGCACTCTTTGCTAGTTAATAGTTGTTGTTGTTGTCGTTGCTAGATGCTTGACGGCCCCAATATTGCCTATTTTGTTGTTGTTGCCTTTTGCTAGCTGCTGCTGCTGCTGCTGCTGCTGCTGCTGCTGCTGCTGCTGCTGCTGTTGGTAGATAGCAAAAGTCAGCGGCATAGAAAGTGAAACCATGCTTGCCGCAGCAGTTGGCCACACGATCAGCGACGCTGCTGCCAAGTTGAAAGAGTGGCGAGCAGGGGCGGGGTGCCAGAGAGACTTGGCTTTAAATATAAGCCAAACAGCAGCAGCGCCAGCAACAACAACAAACTATTACTCAATCTGTGCTAAAAAAAAGATAGACCGATAGATGCATAGATGTAAAGCTGGCTTAGTTGTTGTTGTTGTTGTTGTTATTGTTGTTATTATTGTTGTTGTTGTTGTTGCTATTGGTATTGGTGGCTTGAAAAGCAAGAAAATAAAAGTGAAGTAACCCACTTTTTTCCGTTACAGTTTTTATTGTTGTTGCTGCTGCTGCTGCTGCTGCTGCTGAGGCATAAAAAGAAGGCAACAATGATAAAAATGTGTAACAGTCGAAAACTAAAACTGAAACTGTAACTGAAGTGTGAAAGATGAAAGAAATGACTGCTTGAGACGCAGTGCGTGATGCTGTTAATCGAAACTAGAGCATTGATATCATATATATACATATATATGTATATATATATATATGACTGATATATTAGCGATGCAATCAAGTAAAAAGTAAAGTTATTTTTGGGTAACATAAATAGTAGTTGTAATAAAAGCAGACTAAGAAATGTTCTTTTTATCTCTTACTAAAAAGGAGAGAGAATAAAGAATTGCATATCGAGACCCTCGTAGGGTTGTCTGTTAGTTAGTCCATATAGTTTCTGCCCGTCGTAACTGGCATTACTATATCCCTTCCGATATGAGGTCCAGTTCTGATTGAAACTGATGACGTCATCCATTCGTGGCAGCATGTTCATCCTAGCACCGTCAAATATATCCGTAGGCCAAACTGCTGTACAGGGTTCAGTTCCCGCCATCTGAATAATACGGTGCCATTCCCCGATTGATCATAATCTAAACAATTGCCATAGACTACATCCACTTCCGCTTGCACTTCTGCTTGATTAAACCATTTCGAAAAGGCTTCTAAGTGGACCGTTGCCATTTGATATTTTCTCTCTCGTTTCTGTCACAAATATATTTTCGATTAATTAGTTGCACTATATAAAAGAAAAATATAATAAAATTTATTATTTGTGTATATATTTCGTGTGGTTATATATTTTCGCCAATGGGTCTAATAAATTCTTTTTATTAATCGCTTCATATACTCTGTGTGATCTTCAATCATTTTGTGTCGCTCTTTAAACCAATGCTTGCACTTGCACCCTTGCTGCCTTTGTTGCACTGCACATAATTAAAAGCGAGAGCCGAAAATAACAACCAAAAGAAACAGAGACGAGAAAAACACAAAATCTCAAGAAATATGTATATTTACGGTGCACAAGGAATTAATGTGCCGCTTGTTGCAAATTTATCACTTGGTGCTCATAACTCATACGACATGTGGTGCGAGAGCGCTTGGCGCTTAGTTGAGCAGTAATTGTGCGTCAATTTGTTGGCACTAGGCTGCAATCAGATGGGAGTTGCCAAGACAGCTTGCAGATGCAAGCGACAAAACAATCAATACTTGACTCTTTAGGGACTCTCTTATGATTTTCGTTGTTGTTTTTTTTTTGTGGTTTGGTCGATTTGACACGGATGCCGCTTTCACCTTTGGTAAGCGGCTTAGAACCCTTATCAAAGTCGCACTTCAATTTGAAATTGTACAGCAACAAATTGTGCCAAGCAGCTCCCGTTGCACTTGGCCAGAGAGAGAGAGAGAGAGAGAGAGAGGGGGGTACGCAAAGACACCCACACTGACAATTTCACTTTTTTTTTTTTTTGGAGGCTGCAATTAGCTGTCATCAATCAAAGTGCCCAACAATGCTGCGCTTTAAGAGCGGACCCAAAGCGGCACCTGAGGCAGGAGACGGGGGTTGGTGTAGTGGGGCAGTGTTGCGCCTAGACAAATTGAACGCACGCAGCTCAAATGAAAGTTGTAGTAGTTTATTTTTTTTTTTTTTTTGTGGACCGCCTGAGGTCTCCAAAAAGGGCTTAGCCCAAAAAGTTTTTAAGTGATTATCTGCCCCGTGGTAGCAAAGGCAATGCAGTTGCCACTGCTGTTGCCCCTTGATGTTAGTGTTGTCGTGGCTGCTGCTGCTGCTGTTTGGCTTTCTCTGTGCGTTAATTTGTCTTTTTAGTTGCATTAATTTTGCTGCTTGTCGTTTATAAATTTGCTTTTCGTTTCGGGTTTGTCTTACTGTCAAATTGTGTCAACAATTGTCTGGGGGTCCGTTCTGTGTGCACACACACACACACGTGTGCAACGTCGAGGGCAACTTGGCGCGCATGCCACAGAGCCCATAGATTGCCCTGTCGCCTATCGTTCCGTCCCGATCAACAGACTCACAGACAGACACGCAGACAACCCGTAGTTGCATCTTTTGTATGTGCTTGCCGCCTAAATATGGCAGACATTTAATTCGAAATTTTCTTCTTTTTTTTTGGCAACGCTTTTGTGCCTTTGTCTTCAGCCAAATGTGGCTCTAACCAATTGCAACGCCTCATTTGTGGCACACATATAAACTTGAAATGATAAATGGATATAATAAAAATATCTTTCATATCATCAATGCTCTACACTTAAATTGAAAATTATATACAAAACTTTTTTAAATGTTTTTATTAACTGTATTCGAAATTTGCCACTTCAGAAATCACAAAAAATAAATTATTTTTGTATGTTTATCGATCATGTTTAACATTCTTAAACAAATTTGAACAATTTTCTTTTATTTATTTTCCATTTATTTTTATTAGATTAGTTTGTAACGCATTGAAGGAGACGTCTCTAATCCCATGAAGTACACATATATATATATTCCTGATCAGTGTCCATATCTATATAATCATATCAATTTGCCTGTCTGTCCGTCGTTCGAAAGATGAGTTCTTGTTAGAACAACTTTCTAGTTTACCAAGATATCAAAAATAAATTTAAGCTTCATCAATTGGCGCAAAAAATCATTGAGATCGGACCTTTAAATCAGATGGGAACAATCAGTCGCAATATGAAAAACTCATTTGTTTACCAAGATACCCAAAACAAGTTCTTGGCAATGGGACAAAAAAGGTTTTTTTTTAAATAAATTTATAGCGAAATTTATACGTTGGTAACTTGACAAACTTGACTTGTCGACAAGGATATGTTCAAGTTTTGTTTATTTTTCAATTTTTGAAAAATTTACGAGAAAAATAACGAAATTGATTGATTTTTCTATACAAATTTTATTAAAATTTATTTATGTTTGCTTTACAGTGTGTTTTGTTTCTTTGTCGTTTAATTTATAAATTAAAAATGAGAACATTGCGTTTGCCTTACAAATAAATAGCATTTTCATCTACTACGCTTCTAAGCAATTATCTTGTATTATTTTATATGTTTGCGTTTTTTTTGTTTTATTATTGTAATTTTTGTTGTTGTTGTTGTTGTGGTTTTTACATAGTTTTGTATTGGTATTTGTATATTTGTATGCATTCTCATTAAATTTGCTAGATAACAATAATTATACACATATAATATTAAATCATTAATTAATTATTTTGGGTTTTTCTCTCTCGCTCTCTCTCTCTCGCTCTCGATTCCTGTGCAATGCAAAAAAAAGCAGTTGAAATTGTTTATATATTATTAAGCTTAAAGCTAAAGATTTGCTAATAAAAGGTTGTTGTTGTTGTTGTCGTTGTTGTTGTTGTTGGTGGTGTTGGGGGGTGGGGGGACAACTAAAGCGGGGCGTGGCAGGGGCAATCAGAAGCATAGCGCGAGCTGCACACCAGTGTTGTTGTTGTTGTTGTTGTTGTTGTTGTTATTGTTTCTTAGTATATTTAAATAGATTTACATAAATAGGTTTTTGTGTTTGTTTTTTTGTATTTTATGTTTTCTTTCCTGCTTGCTTTATTTATTTATTTATACATACATATACAGACATATACAGTGTATGGTTTTTACATAAATATTTTAACATTTTTTTTCTTTGGCTTAACTTATGCATACTATGTTATATAATTTGTATCAAAATGTGCAAAAGTATTTTACAATTCACTAAAATTAAGTACAAACAAATAAGAAGCAACACACAAACTATAAGAAACGCCCAGCCAAAAATGATAATGTACAAAATTAAGGAATGCCACAGGCAGCAGTATAAATCGAAGTATAAGTAGTAGATGAATTAGAAGTAGAAGTAAACGTAGAAGTAGAAGTAGAAGTAGAAGTAGAAGTAGAAGTAGAAGTAGAAGTAGATTAGAAATGTAAGCAACTAATGACTTATGCTAGTCATGTTAAAGAACTCGAGTCTCGCATCTATTTGCTGTCTATATACAGATTTTTTGGATGATTATATATATATATATATATAAATTTATGTATATGTATATAATGTATGTGATGCGCTCGAAGTTGTTTCTAACATCCTTTCCTTTTTTGCACTTAAACGCTACCCACACAGCTTTAATTGAATCAGTCACACAGACGCACACTCTCACACACACAGACACACACATTTACAGGCTCTCTCTCTATGCTCGTTGCACACGTTCATCACAGCGCATGATCGTTCGTGTTGAGAAAGCTCCGACAGACACGACTCACTTCGGGATTCGTATGATTCATTAGCTGCATATAGATCTGTTTATGCAGCGAAAGCTCATTGGTCATTTCGCTTAGCTGACGCAAGAGGGCGTCCTTCTCTTTGAGCAGCGATTTCACACGCTCCTCCACCTCCTTGGAGCGCACCTTTGCCTTCTCGCGACTCTTGCGCACTGCAATATTATTGCGCTCCCGCCTCCTGCGATACTCCTCGGTCCCCTTATCCACATGCTTGTTGCTGTGCTTGCGATGATGATGATGCTGCTGCTGTTGCTGTTGCTGTGCGTGCTGCTGCTGCGACTGCTGCAACTTGCTGTGATGCTTGAGCAACTGTTGCGCGTTCGCCGTTAGATGCGGCAAACTGTGATGGGCCAACACATTGGCCGTGGTCAAATTGGTGAATTGTGTTGCGTGTGTTGAGTTTGTCGAATTGTTGTTGCTGCTGCTGCTGTTGTTGCTGTTGTTGCTGCTGCTGTTGTTGTTGCTGCTGCTGCTCTGATAGGCAGTATACAGTCCATTGGTCGTATTATTGATAAACGCTGCTGCCGCCTGACTGCTAACCGACTCCTGCAGGTGGCGGCGATAGTCGGGATCGATGGGCTCCTCTTTGATGGTGCTGCTCGAGTCGCTGCCCACGGAACTGTTCTCGTCGCTCGAGTGATTGTTGTAGTTGGCATTCGAGTGCACCGCTTGTGGCATGTACGCGAGTGCGGCACGGCCATAGGAGTGTTGCTGTTGCTGCTGCTGTTGCTGTTGTTGTTGATGCTGCTGCTGTTGGCGTGCATTGGCCAGGTTTTGTTGTTGCTGCTGCAACACTTTGGCCGCTGCACTCACCATGCCACTCGGTGGCAGTGTGGCAGACAGTCCACCCGGACTTGTCACCATATCACTGAAAATGCCCAATGTTTCCGTATCCCTGAACTGATCATCGATCAGATGTTGCAAGTCGAGTGTTATTTCCTGTGTGGTCAGCTCGTCGAGGTCCGTTTGTGTGCTATACTGTTGCAGCATTTGTTTTTGCAACAAGTTGCTGTTGTTGTTGCTGTTGTTGTTGTTGTTGGTGCTCAGTTGCTGCATTTGTTGCATGGCATGCTGTTTGACAAGCAGCGCCGCATCCTGCACACTTGCATTATTATTATTCGCATCGGTTGTCACCTGTTGCTGCTGCTGCTGTTGTTGCTGCTGTTGTTGCTGCTGCTGTTGTTGTTGTTGCTGTTGTGCAGTGGACATCGCCGTCAGCGTTATTTGGCCAATTGTTGCCTGCTGCGGCAGCGGTGGCTGCTGCTTCTTCAGGTCGAGCTGAGCGAGCGTTTGCACCGCATCCGCATACATCTGGGGCGATTCCATGTTCAGCATTTTGAGTTGTGCGAATGAGGGTAAAATTTTGATGCCTTTTATTTATGATTATTTATTATTTATTTTACGTAATTTTTAATAATAATTTTACTTTTTGAATCGTTTTCGTTTTGAATTTGTCGCATTCCTTTTCTTTGCTAAAGCATTTTTTATTTGCTTTTGAGGTAAACTGTTCTTTGGAAATGTTTGCAATAATTTTTTGCTGGAAAACAATTTGCGTTTAGTTATTCAAATATTATAAATTTTTCAAATGTATGATTAGCTTTTATTTTTATATTTTACATTTTTTGGCGGCTGCACTTTGCGATTTTTTTTTTCTTATTATTATTTTTGTTTCAAAACTTTTTTGCCAAAAGTCACTTTTCTCATTTTATTGATTTTCTTAAATTCAAGTTTCTTTTTCTTAGATGCTGCTTTTATTTATTGTCACTGCAGCTGCGCGCACTGCTTCTTGTGTTGTTGTTGTTGTTGTTATTTGTAATTGTTGTTGTCGCGGTAAATGTGTTGCCTGCACGCACGCGATTCAACGACTGAAGTGTTTCAGCAATGATGCAACAGATTTTATACGCGAGTGTATTTCTTTATTTACAAGTCGCCAACGCTGGCGACGTCGCTGCTGACGTTGCCGTTGCCGTTGACGCCGACGCGGACGCTTTGTATTAGAAGGCAGCTCCTGAAGAACCGTTATGTGCGAACGAGTGAGCTTTTTGCCGTTTTTCTTCTTTGCTTTTTTCTTTAGTGGTTTGCGCGCTTCACGTCCGCTGCTTACAATTGGTAAATTGTAACTGTGACAAAAGTCTTTAGCGCAGCAGCAGCAGCAGCGCAAAGAAAATGAGACGCAAACGCAGCAGCGACGACAACAGCGACGGCGACGGCCGAAAAATAAACAGCAACAACAGCAACGGACAAGAAGCAACTCAAGCACATACACACACACATACGCACATGCATGCAAAGAGAGCAAAGCGCCATAAAAAGCCCCAAAATGACTTCGTCGTTAACTGCGCTGCTTTTACAGCAACTACCTGTGGATGGTGGTCAGGCCAAAGCGCAGAGACACACAAACAGCGCGAACGAGAGAGAGCGACAGGGAGAGGGAGAGAAAGAGAGAGCGCACAAACACAATTGAGAGCACAAGCAAACGATCGGCAGACAAAAGCAAAAGTTTTTCCCAATCACTTTTACTCTCAACGGAACGCCAAAATCAACAGTAGCGGCTGCGGCAGCAGCAGCAGCAACAACAACAGCATTGGACAGGGCACTGCAAGGCAGTTTACTTAGCATGCAAGTTGTTGTTGTTGTTGTGTTTAGTTTTGTGTTGTGAATATAGTCAAAGTGCTGTGTTGAAAAGACTCAGCAATCCTTTAAAATATAACCTTAAAAGTTATCCAAATATCGTTCACAACAATTAATGAAATAAATATATACGTCATTATAATAAAAATAAAAATAAAAATAAAGTAATTCCACATAAATACACCGCACTAAAATGACTCTTGAACCTTCTGCTTGATTAACTGATGCAAAATAACCTCGTGAATAATGAACAATATGAAGTCATAAGTATTGATCTTTTCTTAGTTGATTATTTACGCTAAACACGCATCTATTGATACGAATGACACAGCGATTTGCGTTTGCTAGTTCGTGACGTCACCAGAGCGCAGTACTCGCAGCACACAAAACCACACACTAAAAGCTAAACAACGAACGACGATGCGCTGTCGCCGTCGCTGCTGCCGAAATGACTTCGGGTTTTGCCTGTGCGCTCGCTTTCATTTTCGTTTGCTTCTTTTCGTTGGTTTTTTTGTTTTTCTTGTGGGAGAAGAGGAGTCGGCAGGCAAGAAGAACGACAAGGCAGGCACCACGCCCGCAACAACCCAGCCGGCAATGCACACCCCCCATCACCGCCCTCATCAGCCTGGCCCTGCCTTGCGCACTTTGATTTGTGTTTAGGCTGCCTGCTGTTTAGAAGTCAAATTAAGTTGAGCGCTTTTGCTGCTGTTGTTGTTGTTGTTGTCAGTGCTGCTGCTGTTGCGCATGCGTGACTGAGCGCCAAAGAGCGTGAGAGCATTGTGAGAGCTTAAGCGCAAGCGGAGCTTTCACGTAATATGCAGCGTTGCTGTTGTTGTTGTTGTTGTTGTCGCTTGCGTCTTATATTTAAATTAAAACGTTGTTATGAAATACATCAAAATTAGCACGCTTCGTAGTTTTGTTGATTTAAATGCAGCGATTTGTAAAAGGCGTCGCATAGTCTCCCTCTCTGTCCCTCTCTCTCTCACACACACTCTCTCTCTCTCTCCCGCTCTCGCTTTCGTTCAATCTGACTATTTAGGTCAAGTTGTGTTGTTTTTTGAGGTGTGCGCATTTGTCGCTTACCGTTTTGTTGTTTGGTTTTTGGATTTTTACTTATACTCAACCCGTTACTCATACGCTGTATGTGCTGCAAGTGAACGATAAGCGTTCATTGCTGCCGTCACTTATCAGTCAAAAGCATCAATGCACAGAACATATCGAAAAGAAGATATCGATATCGATGACTGCATGCAGTGTTGCAATGTGCGCATTGCAGAGTGATGCAAGTGTTGTTGCACAGTTGTCGCTTCCTTGTGCGCAGCATTGCACAAATGTAAAATATATTCATGTAATTGACGAAGCCTCACCTTTGTTGCTGTTCTTGTTGTTGCCTCACTGATAATTGATACAATTGACAAACTCAGGTTGACCAATCATCATTTTTACATATCAATCGATAAGTGCTTATCTTTATCACGCAGCGTGCGTAGCCATATAACGAGCAGCTGCTGTGGCAACGTCAATCAATAAAACACACCCACAAATAACTAACAATGCTTCACAATTATAATATGTAGTTTGCCTCCCTTCTGCTTCTTCTACTCCGTTTTTTTTTCTTTCTTTTTTAGCAAGCGACTGATAAGAAAACCGTAAAAAATTAAACAAAACAAATAGCATTCACAGAAAGAAGTAAAAACAACAAAAACAAATAAGAATCACACCGAAAATTACGCGTTCATTGCACTCGGCCAATGAGACAAGACAAGCCAAGTTAACTTGGCTAAAAGCTGGCAGCAGACAGCGATTTGTGCTCGAATTCATTTACAACTGATTGTAAGAAGTGCACAAAATGTAATTCCAGATAAAAGGCAGATTATATACAAATAAAAGACACAAATTTGCTAGCTGAAACTTTGAATCATTTTTTGTAATTCTCACTTGAAAGAAATTTGAAACCAAAATTTTGACCATGCATTCAAATTTGAAAGTTTAAAAACAGTTTTGTAAGCAAGATTAGTGAATTGAGCAAAACAAAACCGATAATTCCTATTTCAGCTATATATACTTTATAGTAGACCGTTGTAAAATATTCTCTCAAAAATATATATATTTTTTTAAGATACAGAAATCGAAAATAATCGAACTAATCTTAGTTCTCTCTTGCAGGGTGTATTTTAATATATGCCTTAAAAAGATACCTAATGCAATTCATGCACTTTGCAGGGTATCTATGCGTTAAGCACACTCTAATTTTATTTAGTTGCTTTTCAGCTGTGCTAGGCAAGTTCTTTGTCTTTGTTTTGTTTTGTTGGGTTCTTTGATTCTTCAGTTAGTCACCGATAAGCGATACGTTATTCTACTTCCTCAAACTCAAACTGATCGCATTGAACCCGATACACATATGTGTGTATATATATATATATATATATATCGCATATCTGGAGCTGTCAAAATTCTCACGGCACTGCAACTCGATGAGTTTCAATTGAAAAAAAATTGTTTTTCGATTTTTGATTTGCGTTCGGAACTTTTCGCCGAAGTGCATTCAACAATTCGACAAACACAAAACTTTCATTGTAGAATCGCTTAGCATCAGCATTAAAAATTTCCATCGTCATCAGTTCGAGAACTACGGGAATGAGGAATGGGCTGCCCTTCTATGGAAGAAGAGCTCTCTGCCAAAAAACCGAAAGCTAAATGCATAAGAATAAAAGAGTTCGATGAACTTTTCCACTTAAATGGTGTTAAATACACTGCAATTGAGTCGAGTTCAATTAAATAATTATAAAGAAATATATAATATGGCATTATGTGGCATATTTATACTAGAAATGTGCATAAATATATTGTTTAATGACTTGTAAATTAATTTTATTTAAAACCACATTTAGTAAATTGCTTAAAATATAACTAAAAACATAAAATGCGTATTTTGGCATTTTTAAATAAATTTGAAAAGCCGCCAATTTAATAAACTGCTTGAAACACTGCCAGTGCAAGCAGTATTTCTACTGCTTGCTTTGCACAGCGCCATCTACGGCTCAAGGCAGCGCAATAGGCAAGCAGTATATGTTGCACTGCTTGCTTGCGCACACTGCGCGCGCAATTTAAAAAGCTGAAATTTATTTAATTGAAGTTGCTGGAATTTGAATTAGAAAAGTATAAATTAAATTAAATGCTAAACTACTAACAAAGTTTTTACTTTTTTGTTTGAAATGCTAAGCACAAATCGCATATGATTTTATTTATTATTTTCTTTTGTTTTAATGATTAACAACCTATAATTAAGTTTGCTTTTATTGTTGTTAATTGAAATCTAGCTGCATTTTTATATATATAAACAATTGTGTGTGTTTTGCACAGAGTGTGCCACAAATGGGACTCAAGCGAAAGCAGCCAAAAAATGCCACAAAAAATAACTTTGGCATGTGAGCGATGGGAAAGAGAGAGATAGAGTGGAAGGGGGAATGGGGTATAGGGAGTGGGACAGGGGAGGGGGCAAAGAACTGATCCCTGGACTCGCGCATTGATTGAAATAGTTTATTTGCAGCTTCGATCTGAAGCTGAAGCTGAAACTGAAGACGACATCGAACTCTGTTTGCTGTCCGTCTTTCCAGGCTGGCTTTGCAATTGTTTTTATTTCTTTTTTTTTCATATTATTTGTGATGTTGGCAGCGCAGAGATAATGATGACGAGCTGCCAGGAGAGAAGCACAACAAGAAGAAGAAGAAGGAGGAGGAGGAGGCGGAGGAGGAGGAGGTTGTCGCTGTGCCTTACCTGAAGAAACGCCATAGAGTGCCACAGACTGATTGGGATGCCTTGTGTAGCGACGTGCACAGAATCCCATTTGCTGTCTCTCTGCGCACAGTGGGCGCGATAAGCGACAAACACAAGTCTCCTACCCTCTACCCCTCTACCCCCTCTTCCCAACCCCCTCTTCCCACTACCCCTCTCTCGGGAAGTTTGCTCTGATTTCAGGCACAAATTAAAAAATCGAGTGCAACATCGAATCGATCGCTGCTGGAATTTTCATATGAGCGCTTGATTTCAGCAAAATTACATACTTGTAATTTTAAAATGCTGCCGAGTGCCGACTTGCAGCAACAAGGAATTAAATAATATATATCTATATATAAAAAAAATAACAAACAAAAAAAAAGAGAAGAAAAAAAAGTCGAAGAATTTTAACCCCAACTCGCAACAGTCTCTGCTGCCTCGAACGTCTTCCACTGATCACTTTACGCACATTTTATCACAGCCAGGCTGGAGACATCGCCGAGTTGCAGCTCGAAGCTGCAACAGAGGCTGCCTCTTCTTGGCCGGGCAATAAGTGGAAAAAAATAAGTTACCGTTCTACGCGCTGAAATTTGTTGAGCGATCGTCGATCCGCAGTCTGCGCCACAGCCTGACACAGCCTGCGTGCCCCACACTGCTGCCCATTTAGCCAGCAACAAGCTAAAAAAAAAAAACAGCTAAAAAATACAGTCACAAGCAAAATTCAAAACTTGCAGCAGAAATTCAAGTAAAAATTGTGTTTCTATTCCTTCAGTTTGCGAATTTGTGACTGCTGGAAAATGGCTACTTTCAATCAAATAAATTATATTAATATTAATTATATTAATATTAATAATATTAATTAATCAAATTCAGTAGTAAATATGTAGTCGGGAAAGCTCTAGATAAACTCTAGTTATATGTGAAATGTTCCTCTAAAAAGTTTTGCACCCTCAAATGAAACATTTGCTCTCATTCTGTGTGCTTCCCATTCAATCATGATGAAACTTATTCACTCAATCATTTATATATACATATATCTGTTATAATATACATATATAAATTACATTTTTGGGTTTTATTTCCATCGGCAGTCGAAATATATCGATATTTATCGATAAAATGCAATAAATTTGATCTGCGCGGGGAATTATATTCTAAAATGGAAATTCCCAGCTCAAAAAGTCTTTGAGATGCACTCAATCATACAGTTGAAAGTCAAAGATCAAGAATATATATATTAAATATATGGCGACAATATTATCAATCCCTCCACAAGCGCATAAAAAACATATTTCTTCCGTTTTTTCTCGGCATTTTCGGGAAAGGGGTCCGAAAAATGTATTTTCCAGTTTTAAGTTTTAAGTTAATATAGATGAGAAAATCTTCATAAAATTAAAAATAATTAGAAGTTATTTGATAAGGTAAGCTAAGCTTGAAATTAATTCAAAAATAAATCGAATATTTATAAGTAAAAAAATAAACAAAAACAAAAACCAAAAATGTTCAGTTGCAGTTTGTTTGAAATGCGAGAAAAAAAACGGCTAAAACTAGCTGTGGAAAATATGGAAATGGATTATCGCTTACTGATTGCCTTGTGCCTTGCGCTGGCCTGGTGCCTGTCTGCCTGTCTGTCTGTCTGTCTGTCTGTCTGTCTGTCTGTCTGTCTGTCCTGACGATCGACGTTGTTGTCGTCGTCGTTGTCGTCTGCGAAGTTGTTGTCAGTTTTTACTCGGGGCAAGGCAACAGTAGCAACAACAAGAGCAACAACAGCAGCAACAACAACAACAACAACAGCAGAAAAGAACAAACAACAAACAACAACAACAACTATCGATCACTGGCAATCGATCAAGCATTTCGCGTACATTATCCGAGATGCGTGGGATAATTCTGTTCTAATTTGTAGCCGAAGCAGCCGAAACCGCAAAACTGACGTCAGTTGGCCAAGAGGTGAAGTTGGCGGTGCTACAGGAGCGCAGCGGGGGAGCAGTGGGAGGGGGTGGGGGATGGGGGCAGGTAAGGCTGTCTTATCGTTATCATTAGCCAAGTGGCATGCAAAGCACGCACACACACGCACACACACACATACACACACACATATAATTGACTACTTAAAATGCTGAAAGGAAATTCTAACTGGTCAGTCGGAAGGCAGCAGTGACGCAGTGGCTTGCAGCGGGGCGGGGGCGTGGCTGGGGGGGGTTGTACTTCCGTTTGCTGAGTGTCACACTTGTCGTCGCTTGCACTTGTTGTGCACCCACCCGCCCATTAGCCCACAGCCCTCCTCTGCGCCCACTTAACTGACTTCTTCACTGGGCCAACAACTTTTGCATGCAAATGAGATGTTTTTTGTTGTTGTTGTTGTTGTTTGTTGTTTGTTGTTGAAAATCAGGTGAAATGGTCACGACCTGCTAATCGTTTTATGATTGTAGCGGTGCTTTTGTTTCCTGTGCGACAAACGGTAAATTCAATGCAACACCAACACACACACACACGCACACGCACACACGCACACTCGCTGCTTGCCACATAAACACACACGAAACCCTTTTCCTTTTGTTTGGCTCATTTTATTTAAATTGTAACGCAACACGAGCAACGGCAGCGATTCCGTATCCAATCCCAATCCGTATCCATATCCCAATCCCAATCCCAATCCTTATGTGTTATTCATGAGCTGCATAAAGCAAAAAACAAACAGAAACAAAAAAAACAAAAACATTTTGCGAGTTTTGCCTTCTGCCAATTGGCAATTGGTAACAAATGCGCTTTTTCACTGTGCCACAAAGCGTTGGCGTTGCGAATGCACTGCGCAAAATTTACCATAATTAACATAAAAGTCGAAATTAGTTGGAAATTGGAAAATAAACAAATTAAATACGAAATTAAATATACAAATAAATTTTTACATTTATATGCAGAAAATTGCAATTTTAAATGTTAAAAAACAAATTGGAATTTAAATAGGTTATATATATATATATATATATGTGTGTGTGTATTCTTTTTTTGTTCAGTGTGTTGACGACTGACAACTTGCAACTTGCAACTGCCTCAAGTGACAAACTGTGCAACCGGTCAGTCAGTCAGCCAACTGGCTGGTTAAGTGCTTCATTGTCACCCCCAGCGCCCAATTAGACACCTGAGCGAAGGAGTCGCCTCCTTATCGCATTCTGCTCGCATTTGTAAGTCGATTAGATGCGCATGTTGCAAGCCACAAGCACAACAACAACACCAACAACTGCTGACGATGATTTACTTGCGAGCAATGCATGCAAATGTTCACATTCCAATGAGACTTCAAATTAAAAATAATAATATATCGATATATATATATATGTACACACATATATATATATGTATATGTATATATATATATATAGTATAATAATACAAATAACAATTTTGCACAATTTGTTGATATGTTATTTATAATATTAAATATGAAATGCTACTCAAAAAATACTCGAAAGTTGCCATTTTATTATTTTTACTCATCTTTCAAATCGACTTAGCTGGAATATATTCATTTTCATTCACTTTTTACTTATTATTATTAATTTTTATTTTCTTTGCTTTTTATTCATACGTTTTTTATTTGAGATCACACATAATGAATAATGAACAAATTAAAATGGAGTTTTTGGATTTTTGACTAACCAACTATTCAGTTTGATTAAAGTGTGTAGAAAATGTGGAATAAAAATCGTTTGATTTCGATTAGCTTCTGCAGACATCATTTGCTCTATGGTTACCATTTTATACTGGTTAAAACCATATATTATATAAATATGGGAATAATTTACATATTGTCCATTTCTGAAATTAAAAAATAATTAAAAATATAACTAAATAACATTTGAATTTCTTACACAAAGTAAATTACTTTTCAAAATGTTAAAAACATTAAATCTCAAATTAAAATAAGACCATTATCCAAAGGAAACCTGTGTTCCAAAGAATAGGCCGTTATCAATTTGGTTGTAAATATTTCAATTTTTACAGAGTACAACTAAAAAAGTATTCCATTCAACAGTTTTAAAGTTTATTTTTTAATGAGAGCATTTCGAACATTTCAGAACATTTTGGATGTTAAACATTGATAAATTAATTTTAAATTGTATCTAGTCATACATACTGCAAGACGGACAGATATTCTGTATGGGATCGGAGATGCTTCCTTCGGGCTGTTGCATACATTCGCACAACTTTATAATGCTCATGTACAATTTAGACAAGATGTAGACATTATACAAGTAGCAGCAGCTCTATAAATACTCCATGTTGTATTCCGTTCCATTTCGTATAGTTAAAGTGGCTGAGAAGCACAGCAAATCCAAAATGGTCGAAACGTAAATGGGACAAACATTTCCCTAAATATTTTCAGCCGACTAAAAATACAATACGAAATAGTCTATATGTATATACATATATAAGCTTAATATACATATGTCTATAGAAAATGTGACGAGTGCAGTTTTGAAGGTGAACTTTTGATTGGCTGTGTTTTTTGCTATTGCATAAGTGGAGCAGCAGCGGGGCAGGCAGAGAATCTTTACTGTTTGCGAGTGCTGGCATAAACGCACGTAAAACGCTTGCGAAACGCACACAAATAATTAAGTATTAGAAATGCTGAGAAATTCCAAGGAACAAGGAAAATGCAACACGCAGCAGCAGCCGTAGCAGCAGCCGTAGCAGCAGCAGCAGTAAGCAGAAGATCCGAGCAGCAAAAAGTTGTTCCCAGCTGAGATGCAAGCATGAAGAAGAAGAAGAAGAAGCATAAGAACAACGTAGAAGAAGAGAAAGGCGGTTAAGAAGGTGGAGCGGGGGTAAGGAGAGCATGAAGTGGGGATTTCAGGCCAGACTAGCTGACGTTCAGTTAGAAATACAGCCGGAGTGGAGCCAGCTGCAAAAGCTTCTCCTGACTAACTGTCAACATGGGCGTAGTTCTTAAAAAGGATGGGCTGGCAGCAATTAGAGTTAGTGTTATGTTAAGTCTAGACAGGCGTATGTTAATATGCGCAAAGCTTTCGACAGTTAACAGACTGAAGCAGTTCTGAGGCTGCACAGATTTAGCGCTGTTAACTTGTCACGTGAAAACAAATTATCTGTAATATGAAAAGTTAGACTTTTAACAGATGCTTGCTAACAGTTGTTAAAGTATTTGTATTCCTTTTATGTATATGTAAACATATGTAGGCATTTCATTAATTTTCATATGTATTTAACGCTTAACAGACTTATTTGCCGCAATGGCTGTTAACATAACGAAACATAAGATTTTTAACAGCTGATTTATTTATTTGATTTCAGATACAAAAAGTCAGAAATAGATTAAATTAAATTAAATTGAAATTAAACAAAAAGTTAGAAATATTTATACCTCAATCCGAAAAACATTTGAAAAGAATATTTATAAGTTAATTCGCAGGAGAGAGCATAAAAACTACGCCCATGGCTTGAGCGACAGTCAATACCAATTAGTAAGCGCTGCACAGCGCACATCAATACAATTGTGAGAACCTTGTGGCCAGCGTGTGAGTATGATGAAATGTCAGATGAGGCAACAGACTTGAAGATGCAACTAGCTAATGTTGCAGTTGGAGCTGGTGCACCCGCTGCGGGGTCGAGCCATATAGAGGCCGGCCAGCTAGCCAGGCTGACTGCCTGGCTGCCTGGCTGCCTGACTGTCGCTGAAAGCTAGAAGCGAGCGTTCTATTTTGACAGTCATTATGATTAATTTAAATCATTAGGCAGCCCAGGCAGGTAGACCGATCTCTACTGTGATTTTTAATTAAATGCAGACGTCGCTTGGCTGTTTGGCTGGTTGGCTGTGGACTATTCCTATTCCGCGAAAGAGAGACAAGCTGGCGACAACGGAGCCAAGGCAAGGCTGCTGCCAAAGTCTGGAAAAGGCAATGTTTGCCATTTGCAGCTGGGGAACGAGCCAGGAATGCGTCGATGTTGCAACTGATGTTGCCTGCTGCTGCTGCCTCGTCTCGATTATCAACTGGGAGCAATAACTGGCCGCTGGCTGGACAGTGTATCGATGGTTCGATGGATCGATGGATGATTGTCGACTCTCGACTGTATCTGTTAGTCACTGCACGTGGTCAGGCAACCAGGCAACCAGGCAGGCAGCGCTTCTTGCGAACGGCTATTTAAGGACATTGCGCAAATACTCGAGAAGCGAGCGCTGAGGGAAGTGGGGGGAGCGGCAAGTGGGAAGGCAGGAGTAGAAACAACGCCACCACCGCCACCGCCACCACCACCACCACCAGCACCACGCAAATCCTCTAGAGCATTTGCTTTGACCATATTGAACCTGACCAGCTGAAATTCCTGGCATAGTTTAAGTGTATCGCTTTTTGTGTGCGCCTAGGGGCAGTCTGCAGCAGTCTCTGCTGCTCAGAAGCAACATTGTACAACGGAGATGTTTATTTTTTATATATTTTCTTTTGAGAAATTAACTTAATCAGCGCTGATAAGCAACACAAACATCAACTCTAAAATGGCCGATAATTAAAAACTCAATCACGCAATAAAAATAACTGCTACAACAACAACAACGATAACGATAAACAGACGCGTGACGCGCTCAACACAAGTGGGCGGAGTTCGTAGCCAATTGAGATCTATGCGTCGGCGCACAGCCAATCACATGCACGCAAATGGCAGATGTTTTGCACAGTAAATTATGCATACACCTAAAAGAGCGAGCGCACATGCATACACACACACACACACACACACACTAGTACACATTATATACCTAGCCTATTGGTGGGCTTAATTAATTAAGCCATAAAGCAGCAGCGGCAGCAGTAGCAACAACAGCAAAGCTCTTATATATGAAAGCGCACGCTCTTTATAAAGAGAGCGCTCTTTCCGTTGCGCGCTCGCTCTCTCTCTCGCTCGCTCTCTCGCTCAGTGGCGGACCGGTTGTGTGGGCTCCAAGTTAGGAGCGCATTTTGAACGCCGCTGCGCCGTCGCTTGCCATACGCGTGCTTTGTTATTAGGTATTTGCACGCCATCTGAAGCACAACGAAGGCAACAATCGATCGCAAAGTTAGCTCGACACACCAAAAAAACAAAAAAGAAAAAAAAAAGCAACAACATATATATATATATATACAAAAGCAGCAGCACCAACAACAGCAACAACAACAATAAGAACACACACCTAAACGCGCAACGTTCGCAAACGTTTTCGAATTTGGCAGTAGCCACATTAAAACAGCTTTTAAAGCAAAAAAGACCAAAACAAGTGCCAAACGCATCTCGACAAATAAGTCAATACAAAACAATACCAAATCGAATCAAACAGCAAACAGCAACTACCGCAGCAATCAGCAACAACAACAACAACAACAAACAGTTACAAATTCAATGTGCAATTATTGTATTGCTCTTACAAACATTTTGCATAATTTTTCAAATTAGCGCGCGCACCACACACACCACCACAAACAACAACCAACCCTATGCAACTCTGCGCCCTGTTAAGCGACTGTTAGTTAAGCAGGCTGTTAGCTAGCAGCCCAACTTGTCAGTTTTTTTGTGTGCTTGCGCCGCGTGTGTGTGTGCGTGTGTGTTGCGTGCTGCGACCAAAAAAAAATAAAAGAAAAGAAACGTATCGGTGTTTATAATTGTTGTTAATAATAATACGCAAATATCTAAACGATATTAGACGCGCTCAATTACAGGCTGCAGCGAGCGCAGCACAACGCGTTTGGTGATTATAACAGCAAACGGCGAGCAGAGCACAGCAAGCAAAACAGCTGACGGCGACAGCGGCGCTTGCTTATTGAGCCTGTGTGTGTGTGTCAGTGTGTGTGTGCGCGCCTTTGCCTGTGTGTGCGTGTGTGTTATTTTTGTGTTTATTTTTGGAATTAAATAAGCTGAGCAAAACTAAAGCTAAAATCGAATAATCAAAAAAAAAAAAATAGAAAAACAAGAAAAAGCAAGAGAGAGAGAGAGTGGGAGAGGGTGAGAAGAAAAGTGTGCCGCAGCGGGCAATAATAGACGCGCGTGGTGCCTTGGATTTAGTGTACGGCTCCACGGTGGAGAACTTTTACCTGAGAATGGATCCGACGCGCGGCGATTCGCGCTATAACCTAAACTACTCGATGAGTAGCATTGGGTTAAGTCTCGCCGATCAGGCCGACATGTATGGCAATCCCGCCGTTGCGGCACTGGGCGCCCGCCCGCCCAGCGGCGGTCTGCTACAGAGCATGGGCGGCGGCGGCGGCGGTGGAGGCGGCGTTACCATGCAGCGACCCGTTCCATCAGTAGCGGCGCAACAACAGCAGCAGCAGCAGCAACAGTGCCAAACACTTAGTCCACAACACCAGCAACAGCAACAACAACAGCAGCAGCAACAGCAACAACAGCAGCAACAGCAGCAGCAGCAACAACAACAACAGCAGCAGCAACAATCGCGCGGCTTAAAACGCAGCGGCAGCGATTGCTACGAGGATCATCGTCCCAGCGGTGGCGGGGGTGGGATGACGCTGCAGGGCTTAGAGAGTTGTGCCGCCGTTGGCAGCGTTGTCGCCGGCAGCGTGGCCGGCGTCGATGTTGATGGTGTGGATGGCTATAATGCGTTGCCCAATAAGAAATCACCGCCCGCCAATGGCAAAAAGACAAAGGGTCGCGTCAAAATCAAAATGGAGTACATCGACAATAAGCTGCGACGATATACAACGTTCTCCAAGCGCAAAACGGGCATCATGAAGAAGGTAAGTGGCAAACTGGAAAATTACGACAAATAATGAGCAACAAAATCTTATTATCAAAAGAATAGAAAAAAATACTTAAACGATAAAGTCGAAAAGAACGTCAATTCGCGGAAGTAGCATATTATTTCTGAAGTCCATAAATCATGCTGCCAATATTTTGTATATAAATATTTCTTTTGGGATATTTCAAAAATGTCATAAATTCCCATCAAGATCAAGGCCAACTGATATGTATTTAAGCGCTCCCTTGGTTACGCAAAAACATTTAGAAATTCAGATAGTGTCAAAAAGTTCAAAACGAATTTACTAATTTGATAAAACACCATGAAGCTGAAATGTTTTGGGATTTGTTAAATACTTCAAGTTGGATTTTAATATGTATTTTCATATTTTTGTTGATGAACTTGCCACAGAGCATAAGCTCATTATAAATATCCACTAATCATTCTTTCCATTCGGTGAGTCATAAATTTCATCAGGGATTCAGTCTTTGGCATTTCCCAGTTTTGTTGTGTTTATATATATAATATATATATATATATACAGATATATGGATATATACAGATATATAGATATATTATATGGAAATTTGAAGAAATTTAAATATGTTGTGCGTAGCAAACATTTCTTGGCATATTTTGATGTTATCAGGCCAAGTAAATATCATTCATCTCTTTGCCGTTTAAGTTTCTAATTGTTTCACAATTTGTGGGCGTGGCTGTGGGAGGGGGCAGTGGGGAGGAGATTTTGTGGAGTGTGTAGCACGTTTTGAGCGCATGTGCAATTAATAAATGCTGCCGAATGCTCAATTCTTTGTCGTATCAATTCAAGAGTCCCTGCGCGCCTCTCTTGTGGCATTGTTTTCTTTGCTTTATCGTTGTGTTGCCATCGTGCTATACCTGAGCTCCTTAGAGCCCCCACACAACCACCACCCCCACTCCACACATACACACACACGGAGTCACACACACACACACACACACACACGCCCTGTGTCAATCGTAACATGGCCAACTGTTGCCGCTTCGCTTCTGCTTTTGCTTCTGCTGCTGCTTTTGCTTTTGCTTTGGCGGCGGCGGCGCTGTGTAAGCGCGGTAGCCACGATTCCGATTCCGATTCCGAATTTCCCTTTGTTTTCGGCTTCATAAAATGTTAATTTGCCGGCCCCGCAATTGCATTCAAAGCGCAAACAGCCAATACCTATACCTTATAGCTATAGTTATAGCTACACTAAGAAAAAAAATTCGAACTCTTGCACAAATTGTGAAATTCGATTTGAAAATCAGATCGAAATGTGTGCTAGGTTTTTTTTTTTATTTTCCAAATTTAATTCCTAATTTAAAGAACATTTTTTTATTTTTATTTATTAATTTCAAATAAATATTTTGTGAGATTTGGCAATAATTTTTTATTATTGAAAATTTGAAAGTAATTTTTTTTGTACAGCATTTGGAAATATTTTTTAGGTTAAAGGAATATTAAAATGCTCAACACTTTCAAATTAAAAGGCAGCAGGTAGAAGCTGGTATTATTTTTTTTAGAGTGTATACACATGTGCATTATATATGTATAGCTACACCAATTTCATTTCGCGTCCTTTGCAGCAGTTGCGTGCCGCTTGGCCTCATTGTCATGCGAAGATGCAACTGCAACTGCAATTGCAACAACTGCCACTGTCTGTGGCTCCTTCTTGTTGGCCTGCTTCTGCTGCTGTTGCTTGCGCTGCTGTTGCTGCTGCTTGGCCAACTCGGCGTTTTCCCCCTTTTTTTCAAATGACCAATTTTCACACGCAAACTTACATAATGCGCCTGCTTGGCTCGCATATGAAATGCTTAACATTTTTAAATAGACTTCTTGGCCTCAAAGTCGCTACGATCAAAATAAAACAACAACACAAACAACAAACGGAAAATCGCCAGCGCCAAATCACGATCTCAGCACGATCTTAACAGCGAAAAGTCTTATGAAATATTTTTGGTTGAAAACGCCACAAAATGTAAAATGGAAAACTCTAAAGTTGGCCTCTAAGCGATCTATACCCTTTTTGCCAAAAGTGGGTGTGTGTGTGGGAGTGGGTGTGGGTGCGGGTGGATCAGCTGATTCAATTACTATATCAAATATAATGTTCTCAACTACTTACTTTGAGTAGAGCAAGCTTAGCTCAACTTCAAACGGGAATTACACTTGAAAAAACATAAATTTAAATATTTGTCTGCAAATTGTTTAAGTAATTATTATATCTTTTGATTATTAATTATATAAATATATACTCGACATAATTCTTAATCGTCGTTAAAAGTTTTATTAAAACTGCGCAACTTTTGCAGTTGGTTTTTTGTAGAATTCACTTTGAGCGCATTGCAAAAATATTTGACCCCAGAGACATAAGTTGCTGCCTGCTTTTTAACTGCTGACTACTGTTGTTGTTGTTGCTGTTGTTGTTGTTGTTGCTGTTGTTGTTGTCGTTGTTGTTTTTGTGTTTGTTGTTGTCTGGCTGACTTTGGGGGCCCTACTTATGACAGGCGCGCGCCTGTTGACAGGGACAAAACTTTTGTTATATATTTTTAGTGACTTTGATGTGGCCCTCATCGATGTCCACGCCGCGGACAGTTGACAGGCACACAATGGATACGCTTGGCGCTACACACACACACACACACACACACACACACACACACTACGACACACACACGCACCGTCCTGGACAACAAATTGCGGTTATTGAACTTGATCAGTTAGTTTTGTTTGGCAGACGCCACAGATTTCAAAAGGCAACCTGTGCGTTTGCTTTCTTGCCCAGTGCCCAGTGCCCAGTGCCCAGTGCCCAGTTCTTCTTTCACTGTCTCCATAACCAATTTTGGTCATTTGGCAAAAGCTACTAACAAAAAAATATAAATATAAGTATATAGCTGGCTGGTTTTGGCGTGGGCGCGCTCGCATCTTGGCCGAAAAAGGCCAAAAGTGAAAAGTGAGCTAATGTCAACGCAATGATCTCATTTGTAGGCCTGGCCTAATTGCGTAGGCTGCAAGGCGTTGCTTCTTCAACGAATGTCTGCAGCAAATGCAGAAACAGCATGTGTGTGTGTATGTATGTATGTGTGTGTGTGTGTGTGTGTGTGTAATATACGTGTGCTGTCTGTGCCACAATGCACCATGGGCAGAATGTATTTTTGGTAAAGCATAAGAAAATTGTCAATAAATTCAACAATATTTCAAATTCATTGATTCTCTTCAAATTGTTCTATTTTCAAAGATTGAATACAAAGTTTCTTCTTTTATATAAGTATTTAAGTATTTTACTTAAAATCAACTTTAAAAACCTTTAAAAATTTTAGATTGTTTGACTATTAATGATCACTCTTCATCTTTTCAAATTGCTGTAAGAAAAATACGTTGAAAAATATTTAAATTGCAATTGCAATTTGAAGTTTTGCTCAGTTGAGTTGAAATTAATTGAAACTCAACAAAATTAGTCAAATTATAATAGTTATGCTTAGCTTTTTCGATGACAGTTCAACATTTTGAACATATATTCGCATATTTTTTTGGAAAATATATGTTCTTATTTTGTAGTAGTTGAAATATGCTCAAAATTGAGGTTGTAAGCAATTACTTTGTGGCAGCAAAAGTATGTTTATGCGCTATGGTGGCACTGTCTGTCCGTCTGTCTGTCTGTTGTCCCACTGCCTGTCGTTTGCCATGTAAAACGTTTGCAACAATGGGGCACCGCCACAGGCAGGCAGGCAGGCAGGCAGGCAGTGAGGCAGGCGCAAAATGCCGCCAAAAGGTGTTAAATTGAAATCACGAGGCTACGCGAGACACAGAGAAAGAGAGAGAGAGAGAGAGTGAGCATGAGAGAGCGAGAGAGAGAGAGTGTGTGAGAGATGGGGCGAGTGCTGAGGGCAAGCTGGGGGCCAAGCGCATTTCGGCTTTGGCTTGGGAATTGTTTTGCGCGTCTTGTGGCCAAGCACGGAAGCGTATTGATACCAAGTAGCAGCGGCAGATTGCGCACAGATAAGACACAGGCAGGAGCTGGAATAGTAGCTATAGCAGAAGAGGCTAACTTGGCCGACAGTTTGGCTGCGTCGGCTCGCCTTTTGGCCACATGCAACAGCAAGGAACAACAATCGCCTTCTAACAAATGACTCGGCCTCTCTCGCGCTGCTTGCGGTCTCTGGGGCTTGTCCTGTCAATAGCCCCCAGCCCTGTGTGTATGTGTGTATGTATATGTGTGCGTGTGTGTGTGTGTGTGTGTGTCTCGTATCCTTTTGTCTTTGTGTTCGAAATTCAAATTGACATGAATTGTTGGCAGCCTAGCCACCAGTTGCAATCGTATTCCCAGCCACAGCAGACACCTACTCACTGAGTTGGCCCGGGCCGTGTCAATTGTTTGCATTTACACATGTTACACATAAAATTGGCAGCCACAGAGGCAACAACAACAACAACAACAACAACAACAACAATAATAACAATCAGGCAGGCTGGCAGGCAGTCTCAGTCTCAGTCTGCCAACAATGTGTGTACAACAATTTCATTAATATTAATAAATGCTATGCAATCGAGTCGCGCGCGTTTTGTGCGCGTTTCTCGCGCGTTTCCTTGCCACAGCGTGTTTATTTATGCGCTGAGCCGCCGGCTCTGCTCTGCTCAGCTCAGCTCTGCTGTGCTGTGGTGTGCTGTGCTCTGCGCATGGCTCACTACCACAGTAGAGCAAGTTTATCGCTTTGGAGTAATTACGAGCTGTTGATAGGCAGCTTAAGCTACCGTCTCGCCGCCTCGAGCAGCAGGCGCTTTCAATAATCTGCATTAGAGATGAGCGCGTGTTTTGAATCAGAAAACAGCCAATTGAAAGATGTTAACAGCAAGATTTAATGTTGATTTCCCTTGAGCTAAAGAGGCGTTTGTTTTAACTGATTACTTTTGACTATAATTTTGCAAAATAAATGTTTGCTGCTACGAATACAAAAATATTCCCAAAAAATATTTACTTCTTGTTCCTAATTGACCATTAAATGCTTAGAAAAGTACATCTTGTTAAAAATACTTACTTTTTAATTATAATTTAGTATGTTTGATGAAATAAACGATTTCATAAATACTTTATTTATTACAATGCAAACTGAACAAGCGTCTTAAACTGCTCCATGGCGTTTGAGCAAATTTTTGGAAATATATTTTCATGTTCATACCTAAATTGTATACCAAATCGCGAATTAACTTAAAAATAGATTAATAGCCAATAATAATGAGGAAAATATGTTGAAAATTGTTGCTTCATTACATTTTTAGTATTCCTTTCGAAATAGACTTAGTTTTTGCATGCTTAGGTAACAACAAAATATTAGTGCTGGTTTCCCCTTTTAAGTCTTATTATACAATTTTTACACAATTTGGCCAAATTCGATTTTGTCTCACGCGGCCATCTCAAACAGTTTTCATAGGTTGCAGGCAGCCGCATTTGGCTGATCTGTTATCGCTGCAACATAATCGCATAGTTTAACTGAAAATTTATGTGCCGCTCTCAGCAAAGGCGCAGACTGCTCGTTGTAGTTAACACAACTTTTAACCACACTTCTACCACCCTCTGCACTCTCTCTCTCCGCAGGCCTACGAGCTGTCGACGTTGACTGGAACTCAGGTGATGCTGCTGGTTGCCAGCGAGACGGGACACGTTTACACATTTGCGACGCGCAAGCTGCAGCCGATGATAACGTCGGAGGCGGGCAAACAACTGATACAGACATGCCTCAATTCGCCGGATCCGCCAAGTGTTGGCGGCGGGGATCAGCGCATGTCCGCCACCGGGTTCGAGGAGACGGAGCTCAGCTACAACATCGCCGACGAGGACTCCAAAGTAAGACAATTGATTTACGGCCATCATGGGCACGCTCATCTCGCCCACCCCCAGGCGCCGCCCACCCACTACAGCCTCGAGCAGAGTCTCATGCAGTCCGGCTACAGTGGCGGCCAGGCATCGCCCCTATCACACGCCCAGGCCTACGGCGGGCATGCGCACCATGCGCATGTGCCGCACGTGCCACCGCCGCACTCCACACACTCCCACATGTCGCACACGCATGCGCAACGCTAGGCAACAGCCCCTCTCAATCATAGACATATATATATATATATATATATATATATATCTTTCAGTTAGTCCCATGCAAATTACAGTCGAACTTCTTTCAATCTTAACAAGACTTTGAGTTTGAGAAACGGAGAAACTCATTTCAAGCAGCACTTTTTAAGTGTTGAAATGCGTAAATCAATTTGAAATGCAAAAAATGTATCAAATGTAGCAAAAAGTAATATTTTTCGATACCATATAGATTCTATATCTCAGCATCAATAGTAAAGTCGAGCCTCCTTGTTTGATCTATCAGTTTTGAGAAATCTACAGTGTTATCCTTTTTTTTGGTCTGTATCAGACCACTATATAGTAAAGCTGTCTAGGCAAAAAATCGGATTTTGTGGCAAATTCTTTTTTGTTTCTAAAAATAACTTAAATACATTTTCCAGCTAAAAGACTTATTTTGCTTTAATGAATGAAATGAAATGAAATGCTCTTGTTAGACAGTTGAGTTATTTGTTAAAAAATATCTAAAATAAACTTAACAAATTTTGATTAACTAATTTATATTGAAGTTTTATAGACTCAAAGTCATATAAACAAAATTATCAGTTCAAAATGTGACCCATAAAATTAAATGAATAAAGTTTTACGAGGGTTATTCCAAATCAAAATTCAGCTCAGATAGTTTCGAGTTGGAGAAGTTTGACTGTATATGTATATTAGTATCATTCGTGTGCGTGTGTGCGTGTGTGTGTTAGTGTGTGTATAGGCAGCAAGTTGCAAGTTGCAAGTTTTCACATAAGCAGTTCCCAAAGTGCAGCATTTGGCCATGAATTTGTCACTGCAAATGTAATGGGTTTAGAGATATTATGATCATGGCCATTCGACGATCTCGCCGCTCGTTTTGTTGTTTAGCGTTGTGGGCGTGGCAGCTCATACACATATATATATATATACATATATATATATATACATATATATATATATAGTTATATTTGTTTAAACCAACATCATTTTGTTGATACTAGTCAAAACTCTTACTTAAAGGCAACTGTGCCATAGCAAAGCTACAGCTCTCATATATATTAAATATATATATATATATATATATATATGAATACCCATTTAGCAATATCCATATAGCCATATACTTGTATAACTATCGTACCGTATCGAACCCAGTGCCATCATTCTACAGCGTATCGACCAGAAAGAAAGCAAAAAGAAACAAAAAACAAAAGACAAAAAACAAATCTCGAACAGACACACCGAACAAAAAACAAACACATAGCCGAGACTGCTTTAGTTAGTCCTTAAGCATAAGTGCAATAAAAAATGAACTAGAGGAGGGGGTGGGGATGGGGATGGGGTTGGGGGGTGGGGTTATTAGCCACTCTATAAAGTTTTGCTGCGCAGAGTCTACATATATGTAAACTAAACTACATTTCATTAGTTACGATCTTTACTGTGTTTATATTATATATACTACATACATACACATATATATATATATATATATACATATATATATACGTACATATATATATATATATATATATATGTATATATTCGTTTAGCAAATGTTGTTTTTCTTTAGCGGGGCGGCGTCGGGCGTCGGCCTTCAGTGCGATGAGCGTGCTCAAAAAAACAAATCTTATTTATATATATATATATACAGATATATATATATATCTATATACATGTAGTAGTTGCAAACTATATTATCTATTGTTTTTTGTGTGAAAAAGCAATCATCATCGTTTTTAGCTTAATCTTAGCGCTATTTATAATTTATAGTTATTTTTATTTTTATTTGATTTCACTTTATTCCAATGGCTTTATTGGCGTATTTATCAATTGAATTCGATTTGCTAACTGGGATAACGTGTCCAAAATGGAACGATCAATTTGCATAAATTATATTACTTGAGTTTATGCGTGGCGGAAATTATGATAAATAAATATCGAAATCTGTCAAAGTATTGTGCGTGATAGGTCAAAAAAAAAAAAAAATGAATACTCAAATATTAAAGAAAAAGTGTTTTTTGGCTAATAGTCAAATACTTGTAAATATCACAATTAGTTGCTTTCTGCCACAAATAAACTCTCGAAAATTCTTATTGCCAAAATTCTTATCCCAAATAGCAAATCGAGACAAAAAAAAAAATGTACTTACCCTTTGAGCTGCTGCCTGCTGCTCTCTACTAATATTTATTGTATATTTTTTAATTATGAAAAGAAAAAAAAACAAAAATCGAATCAAAAACCAAATTTGAAAGGCAGCTCAAAGCATAATTCTTATGTGGCATGACAATAGAACGTAGAACAAACAAACGCAAAATACGTAATTTGCACGCAATTTATTATAATTTATTAATTACAACTTATTTAAATCATAATTTCAATCTAATTTAGTGCAGATTGCAGATTTCTGTCAAACAGAAGAAAAATATAATGAAAAAGCAAAACGCAATTCGCTAAAAAAAAATATTCGTAGTTAAATTAATGTTTAATGCTTGTGCAATTAGCTAAACAAAAACAAAAACACAAAACAAAAAATAAATTACATTTAAAAAGACACAAAAAATAACACGAAATTTGCCTAGGCTAAGCGAAAGACATATTATGTTTAAAAAAAAAAAACCCAATATAGTAACTATACAAATGCATATATATACATATACAAAAATATTTTATTTAGCGCAATATTATAAATTAATAAAAACAAGAATGAAAAGTACAGAAAATTGTACACACTACGCAAAACTCTTAACTCGAGAGTATCCTGAACAGAATTGACACCAGCGAAAATGTGGTGCTCTCAACTAGTTTGAGACTTTTCAGACTTTGGCAGCTTTTCAAGAGCAAGGTTAAGAGCTTTGCATAACCAACCAGCCACCAGCCACACGAGCTGCCAGTTTCTTGTTAACCTACACGCCAAAAAACCAAAAAAAAAAAAAAAAACAACAGAAAATGAAAAGGAAAAACATTATCCAACAGGCGAGTGGGCAGCCTCTGAACTGAATGAATTTGTATCTGTATCTACATTTATTTGTATCTTTATCTTTATCTGCTCAGTTTCATCATTGCGTTGTAAAAGCTTCCGCTTCTGCTGTGTGAAGTGAAGAGCGATTTCATGGCTTGTTTTTTCTCCTTCTTCTTCTTCTTCTTCTTCTTTTTTAGTTATGAACAATAGACATTGCTTGCTGATAACTGCATGTGGGTTTTGCGTGATGCTTGTGACGTCATAAGCGAACGCTCGCTTGCAGCTCGCTCGCTCGCTCGCTCAACGAGTTCATAAATCGATCAACAACAATTGGCTCGTCCAAGAGCCCCATCCAAGTCCAAGTCATGCATCAGCAGTTAGCCACACGCCTCCCGCCCCCCCCCCCCCACCACCCCGCCCACCTTTCGGCCCCAGTTCAGATCTTGGCATGCAAATCGCTGAGCGCGGCATTTTCAATGCCAGGCGGCCAGCTGCCAGTCGCGTAGGCTTCATCGCATCTCTTGGCAGCAACAGAGACTGCGACTGCGACTGCGACTGCGATGACGTGTGCCACTGAGCCACTCTTTTCGGTGGGTCCCAAGCAGCTGTCGTTTCATTCAGCTCCAACTGGAGACGATGAATGAACGACGACGACGACGACGACGCAAATGTTGTGGGTGTGACACCAACGCCGCTTCAGGTCACAACAAACATAAAATACACTCACACACACACACACACGCAGCAAGGAAGTAGGTGTGCTGCAACCTAACTGACAGACCAAGGGATGCCCTGTGAAGTGCTTCTTGGTTGGTTTTGGGCTAAACTTTGGATTATTTTGTATTTTGCATTTGTTCAGACTCTATTGTTCAAAGCACTAACTCTAAAAAACAGATCTATAATTCAAGCTGCAACTTTTGTTGGTCTTATTACTTATTTTTTGGCATTTCAATTAATCTTTCTTGTCGTTTCGCATCAGAAAATATGCTAGCTAGATTTTTGTTGAATTTTTTTGGGCTTAAAAATTGTACCCAAAACTTTTGTGCTAGGAATACTTAATTTTTTGAGTTTTGTTCATAAACTCTTTGTTTTTTTTTTGTAATTGAAAAATGTATTTAAATCGATTCTTCTGGGCTTTCTGAGCATTTTTTATAGTCTTAACTAAAATGTTTTCTAGCTTTAGCTTCAGAATAGTTAATTGCTGTAGTTCTGCTACTTTGATTAATGTCAACTCCAAAAAATGAGTAAATTAAGTCATATCCAAGCTGCTGCAACTGCTTTCTCTTAATTTGTCTTTATCGCCTAGCAGTTGCACATACCCCTTCGTGGTTTAATTATGTTTACAGAGTATTTGGCAGGCACGTCATCACCATTTGTTGTTATTACTGTTGCTGCTGTTGCTGGTTGCTGGTTGGTACTTGTTGGCCAGCTGACTGATAAACTTCATAGCTTGTTATTAATGCCTGGAGCTGCTGTAGGTCGTTCTCTGACACTGCCGCCAACTCCGAGTCCAGCCAAGGTTAATTGTCTGCATGCAGTGGGTTGCTCTAACTGCTGCTGCTACTGCCGCTGCCGCCGCTGTTATTGTTGTTGTTGTTGTTGTTGTTATTGTTGTTGGGCAACTTTGCGCCACTTTATACAATACTTATGTATAGCAAACTAATATGCGTGGCTTTTAGCTGCGCGGGTGTTTCTCTGCTTCTTCTTGCTATAGATCATTACCTTCTTTGGTCGCTCACCTGCGCATCTTAAACGCCAACGCCCCCGTTTCAATAAAAACACAACATGTTGCAAGTTTATTGGCTTTAGCTCAGTTTTATTTTGTTTTAAATGTCGTTTTTATTTTCATTTTTATTTCGAGGGTGTTCGCCAATCGCTGGCAATAACCCTTTTGACTTTCATTCCATGCTCTTTGGTACAGTTTTGCTCAGGTCAAAGAGCTGATCTCTTAAATATATTGTCAACTGGCTTTTATGGCTCTATTAACTTATTAGCTAAATGTATATTTGGCAAAGAGTCTTACTTAAATTAATAATGAGTTGACTGAAGCAGTTCAAAATTTCATAAAGCATTGTTTACCTAAGTTTTTTCCAAGCATTTTTTTGATTAGCATTCTTTTTCCTGGTTGTTTTCAATGACATAGATTTGGTTTTAAACCTTTCCTTTTAGCATTTCTTAATGATAATTAAGATGTATTCAACAAAATATATGATTAAATTAATTATTTTAGCAAAATTAGACAAATTTGTTAATGATCAGCTAAAATGAAGATATTTTAGTTGCCATTTTGTTATTTGATTTTTACTTAGGGTAATTAATATATTGCTATTGCATAAGATCCCATTTTGAAGATCTATTATCTATATTTGTCTAAAACCAGGAGTATTCCATATATTCCTGTAATTATTGGCACTATGCTGCAGCATTTGTAAAAATATGTATGCAAATAATGTAATTAGCGCAAGGAATTGTAAAATAATTGAACTCATTTGAACAATGCGAACTCCTTGAACTATTTGAAGGCTCCTTGGGCTCCACACCTAAAACTAGTCTACATTGTTGCCACCGACAACTCCTGCCAACTGCTGCTTGACTGTGTTGCACACACACACACACACAGACACAGTCACAGTCACAGCCACGTCTGCTTGCACTCCGCTCGCCCCTCTCTGTGCTGGCAATAGTCGACGCTCGCACTAAGTACATATCAGTTTGAGAAATTAAAAGCATTTTGCGGTTCGGCTGACTTTCGAAGCCGCGTGCCGCTCGAGCCTCTAACGACATTTCAATGATTTGCTGCTTGCTGCTTGCTGCTGCTGCTTGCGGCTTCTTGTTGTTGTTGTGGTTTGTTGTTTTTTTTTTTTTGGGGCCAAGCGTCACCAAGTTGGCCACGTGCGCAGCACAAGGCAACAGACAGAGGCAGCAGACAGACAGACAGACAGAGGGACGGACAGAGAACAGACGGCACAAAAGCAATGCATTTGCAATGCTCTACGACGATTACGTACGAGGGCGACCTCTGTCAGCGGTTTTCAGCGGTTGCCGTCGCGCCACCAACAACGCAACAACGCAAAGAATCTTGCGTGGCCCCTTGCTGGACCTGAACCTGGAACCGAACCTGGATTCGATGTGTGTGTGTTTGTGTGTGTGTTTGTGTGTGTGTTTGTGTGTGTGTTTGTGTGTGTGTTTGTGTGTGTGTGTGTATGTGTGTTAAGCCGCCGTTAAGTTCTAACCGCATGCCGCCACAATGTCCTCTTAATTTCCTAGGCCGCGCAGCTGCGCGCGATGATATCGTCGTTGTCCTGCTCACTCCATATCTCTCTCTCTCACTCACTCTCTCTCTCTCTGTCTCTGTCTCTGTGCTGTGCTGTGTTTTTTTGTTTTTAATTCAACTGATTGTACTGTGCAGCTTCTGGAATTCGGCATTTCTTAAAGCCCCGCACCCATTGTGCGGCGTCGGCAACATCTTGGGGCAGTTTAGTTGTAGCTGGCAGAAGGTACCTGAACTCAACGGCCACCGCTTCTTGTCTTCGCCGCCTTCGCAATCTGCAATACAGTGGAGAAGAGGAAGAGAATAAAAAATAAAACAAAAACTTTAAGAAATGACAATTTGTGAGTTGCTTTTTGCTGTTGTTGTTGTTGTTGGTGTTGTTGCTGCTGCTGCTGCTGCTGTGTATTGTTTTTTAGCTTTGACTTGTCTGCTGATCGTTGGGTTTTGTTTGCCTCTTGCTTTCATTGTGATTATTTAAAGGCCAAAACCCGCCGCTGGCAGGCGAATGCAGCTGAAGCTGATGCTGAAGCTGGAGCCTTAACGAGGCGCTTGTGCCTCCTTCAGGACTCTCATCGCATCGTCGCATTTAGTTAAGCAATTATTGTTGGCAATGGCAAACAAATAATGCGTACATTGTATGCAACTGTCTAAGCAGCGATTGTGCAACTGTGCAACACAAACACACACCCGCCTCACCCCATCGATCACCCCTCCCGAGCACCGCTCTCTGGACAGACTTACTCCAATGATTTTCCAAGTTAATCAAAATTCTTTGCTATCGACTATGAAAATCTCAACGATCTTACCCCCCAGGCGTGCCCGTGTCTGGCTATCTCTTTTTTCTTATTGCTACTAGCGCCATGTGGCAACATGCCACGCCCAAAATGTGTTGCCACTGAAGCGTGGCAGAGGCGGCGGCAAACTAACAGTCAGAGGTTTCATTTTATTTTATTTTTTATCTTTACTCGCTTCACTGCGCATTTTATGGCTGAGAATTAGCCTTTTTTTGGAGTGCTCCCCTAGATCAGATTTATTAAGTTGTCGCTTTGTTTTTTGTCTTATGCAATTTCGGAAGCTCTTCCTCATTTTATGCGTCACAGGTCCGATGATCTTTCATCTTTTCCAACGATTATATCACGGCTCCAAAACCGATTGCTGAGATAAGGGCTTCTTTTTTGGATATGCCAAAAAGAAAATCTGATTTGGAAACTTGTTTTTCTGATTGTTGCTTTTAGGCTAGAAAACATAAAGATTTGTTTAATCTTGCTAATTAATCTTAATTTGTATTTTTTTTGAATACAGTCACATTTTTGAACCGACTCATCACTCAAAGATAAATAAACCCTTTAGTTTCGTTTTAAAGTTATTAAATTAATATTTAAGCAATTTTTTTTTTAAGTTGTTCTCAGCTATTTATTGATACACTTCAATTAAGTTATTAGAACTATTGTTTCCAGCAGCACACGATTTTCTCAACTATTTACTTTGGCTATATGTTAAGTATATAAAAATTGTGTGTTGATTTCAACATTTCATTCGATTGTGGGCAGGAAATGAGCCGAGCTGAGCTCTTGTTGCCAGCGTATTTTTTATTGTTGCTACTTTGCTGGGGAACTGTTGGAACTGTTTTCAACTGGTGGCAGCAACTGTGGGCAGCAGCTCGGCTTGGCTCTGTGTGGGATGTCCGCGCGCTTCATTATATAATGGAAATGAATGAAATAAATGGATGGCACAAGTGTGCGGCGTTGGTGCGCTTAGAATTTATTACCGAAGATGTTTTGTCACTGCTGCCAATACTAATGCCTGTACAACTGACAACAGACTGAGCAAGAGTCATTAACTTGTCTCAATTGGTTTTGCAAACGTGTGAGGCGAAAACAACAACAACTTGCTGAATTTTGTACGCCTTTTCTGCTCGTCGAAATCTCAATTCAGTTTTGATATTAATATTTGCTAATGCTTTTATTCTACAAGTGCTCGTTTTGGTTAAGCAGACGTCAACGCCCAAAGTTGCTTTTACCCATTTTCAAGACTCCTAAAAATTATATTTGAGAATCCTTAAAGAAGAGTTGCTCAAAACATTGCATTAAGTATGTAAATAATGTCGGGCATAAAAAAGTATTCATAAAACTGTTAACTTGAAAAGTGCCTGCCACAAAAATGCAAAGTTGAATCAAGCGCATCCTTCTACTACTTCCAATCAAAACTAATGTTGCCACATTGTCATAATGACACATATATAAATCATGCACTTCTTCGACTTGATGAAAGTGCAATAAATTTTCAATTAAACTCTTCTGCTTCTGCACAAGGAGCGACGGCTTATGCAATCTGTTGATTTGTCTAGACAACGATGATGTTGATGTCCATGATGATAATGATGATGATGATGTCGCTGGCTGGGTAAGAACACAATCTTAGTTTGGCTTGCATCCAGCTCATCATCGCTGTGATTAGCACCGAATAAGAAATCCAGGAAGCAAAAAAAAAATATATATATATATATTTTGCATAATGTTCCCTGCAATTATTTGTGAATTAACATTTATAACACTTGATCCTGTGTTGAGTGGCTGTTTATTGTTGTTGTTGTTGTTGTTGTTGTTGTTGTCGTTGGTAGAAGGTAGAAAGCGTTGCGTTTGACGCTTCGCTGCGTTTAAAAAGTATTTTTCGTGCCTTGTTGTTGCAACTGCCGCAACAGCAACAGCAACAGCGCAGAGAGTCGAGAAATATTTGCAGCAGCAGCAAACAGAGAAACAGCGTCTGTCCAATTGGACATTTGTCCATTTGGTTGTGTATGTCTGTTATGCGGATTCATTGCAACCGCAGCCACTTGTTCAAGTTGCCACATGCTGCAGCTACTGCTGTTGTTATTGTGCTAAATTTCACACCAACAATGAGCGCGCGCCACAATGAATGAAAAATGAGTGACGCGCCGCATTGCGTTGCAAGGCACTTTAGTCTCTGGACTCTAAATCGATACCTTAATTCAAAGGCACGCCAGACCGCATTTTTGGATAATCAACACAGACGGAGCTGCTGCAGCTCGAGACTTCATCCGTTGCACTGACTTTTGTGGCACGCGTGAGATTTCCTGTCAGCAGGTCTCAAGTTGCAAGTAGCCAAAAAAAAAAAACAGCACGAAACAATAAAAACAAACTTTGGCATATATATCTAGATATATATATATATATGTATATATATATTTCTGCTTTTTTTGGCGCTTCCGATGGCTTATCTGCCACTTGGGCCTGGGAATTGTGGCAAAGCGAGAAGCGTGTGTTGTTGTTGTGCAATTGCCTTTAAAAAGCTGTTAACATGCGTTGTCATCGCTGCCATATGTTGCACGACGCGACGCGCATTCGACAGCGAATTCAACTCCTGCCGCGACACACACACAGAGAGAGAGGCAGAAAGAGAGAGATAGAGAGGGAGACAATTGTTGCCACCTGGCACAACTGAACCCATTTTGCTCGGCTTCAATCAACTTGCGAAGCTGCAGTTTGTCAGCATGCGTTGATTTCCATTGAAATCTATGCGAAAGTGCAAAGCCCACAGATTTGCGTAGCTCACAGCACTAGTTATAGCTTCCTCAACTCACATGTGCCGTCCCTTATTTGGAAGCTTGTGTGGTGCGCAAAAAAAAAAAAAAAGAAAAATTTACAAAATTATATATATATAAAACAAAACCAGCACAACACAGCCAACAACAGCTCAGCGTCGGCGGCGGCGGCAGCAGTCAAGCCGAGTCACACACAACAACAGCGCTGAGCGAGAGCGAGAGAGAGGGAAAGAGGGAGGGGTGTGCGCGAGTAAGACGGCGGCAATGAAGCCGAGCCGAGGCATAAACTGAGCCGAGTGCAACGTGGTCGCCACATTGGCTGACTTATGACGAAAATAATTGCGGCTATCGCGACTGGCGATCGCGTCATCGTCATCGACATCGACATCGTCAGTCTCAGCTTCAGCTTCAGCTTCAGCTTCAGCTTCAGCTTGAGCATTAGCTTCAACTACAGCAGCGTGGCTTGTAGAAAGCTCATCGAGGCTGTTTGTCGTCGTCGTTGCTGTCCCTCTTTTCGCATATACCCTGTAAAGTGCGTGCAACGTTGGCACAGGTGACTACTAACAACTGCTGCTCAAGTAATGTCTTCCTCGCAGAGCGTTTGGCAAGTTGTGAGGAATTAAAGCAGAGATTTCGAATGATCCCAAGTAGCTCGAAGTTTAATTGCAAAAATTTACATAAATACATCAAATTACAAAACTTATAAATACAATATAGAAAATGTACAAATCACGTGTATTTGTGCAAACATCCGCTTTAAAAAGTTTTCAAATTAAAATAAGGACTTTCTATCCATATCACCAGTGAAAAAGAATGCAAATTTGTTGCCATATAATTTTTTGCCAGACTTCTTCTGATAATGAACTTCAACTTTATTTCCCCATTTCGAGTGTATTCAGCTATATTTCAAGTGGTCCTCATCTATCCTCAGTACTTTAATACTTATTTGGCAGAGCTTAAGTAAACTCCATGTAATTTGATCCGCAAGAGTTCTCCCAAAAATTAACCTAAGCTTTTTTTCAAAATTTTGTTATTTTTTGAGTGTAAAAGTACTTTCTGGCTATTACACTTAGCTCACTTCAAAACTTCTTTGATAAAGTTTAAGATAAATTTAACACTTGAAAAACGTTCCGAGATCATAAATAAATGCTGCCAGTTTAGCATCTTAGAGGAAGTGATAATATAATCTATGAATAATTGGTAATATTAGACTTTTTCAATTTCTAACTTACAAAACCTGAATTATTCTATAAAAATGCACATTCTGTTGCAAGTTCAAGCAAGATTCTACGCAACTAAATGTGAATTCAGGTACAGAGCAACATTGTAGTCATGCACTTTGTGCTGCTGCTGCATTTTGAGTAGACTTGCCAATTTTTTATATTCAATTCGTGGCTTCCTTTGGCCGTTGCACGCTGCGTATGAGTAATCAATAATAATTTTATCGCCCGTTTCTCTGGGCAGCATGTGTGGTCGGCGCATTTAATTTTCATAAATGTTTTAAGACGCACAATCGATTGCCATAATAATTTCACGCAAATATAGCACAAATCGTCCAAGACATAGGGGGAGGGGGGGGGGGTGTGTGTTGTAGGAGGTTAGGCAGTGTTGAACCGAAGAGGGGCAAACGGGGAGTTGGCGCACAAGCGGATTCAACGACAATTTCACATATTGTAATTTAGTTAATTCGCATCGTTCGTCGTACGCAAATTCGCCAACATTGTCTATGCATTAGCTACATGTCGCAAATGTTGTTGTTGTTGTTGTTGTTGTTGCTGTTGTTGTTGCTGTTGTTACTGTTCTTGTTGTTGTTGTTTGGTATCGAAGGCGACTGTGCGGCGTCTGTTGTTGACTGCGTTTGATATGCAAATTTTCTGTTTGCCATTTGCTTCAGCAGGCATAGATACAGCTACAGATACAAGGCACAGCTACAGTTAATGCTATAGATACAGATACACAGATACACACATACACACATACACACATACACATACACAGATACATTTACAGATACATGCAAATGGGAATATCGTTCGCAGTCTTTGGGTTAAATCGCCAAACGGCATCGACACAGCAAAATTATAGTTTTTCTTTATGTTTCTCCATTTTTTTTGTCACTCGCTTCAAATTGCGTTTATATTGCTGCATATTGCCTGAATTGGGGGTCGTAAAAAGCACATAGATTATCCTTAAAGCATCCTCTTTAATGCATCTGCTTCTGCGTGGGCGTCGCCCACAATTGACTCTGCTTAAACTAAGTCTTAGAGATGAGTCAGTAAAATGCATATGCTAATATAGTTGAATGCAAATTGATTTCAGATATAGAATTCAGCTAAAGTTAAAAAAACCTTTTTTTTAAAGCAAATGGAAAATTTATAAGCATCATCACTATTTAAAGAGAACATCGGAAATATCGGGTTTAAATTGAATTTTATAAGATGATAAACGCAAATTAACGAAATGAAATGGGGAAAGATTGAAAATGATGAGAATTTGTTGAGATAGTTTAATATTCTGTAATTGTCAGATACAATTGCAACCGCATGTTAGTCGCATTGCTGCCAATTCACAACTGATGGCAGATGTGCACGGTTAACATTCAGTTCATGGCTGCTATTCGCTGATCATTTCCTTTTTGAAAACAGATGCCAGTGTGGGGGGGCCAATGAAAATTGCACATCCATGCCACAAAAAGCGATGCGCAACAAAAGGAAAAGAGGAATAAGCAAAAACTATGCAATGATCAGCAGCAAATAAACGGTTTGATCGCGTTCTCAGCATTTTCGGCGCTTCATTTGTCGCATTTCATTTGGCCATTTGCAGCTGATTGACTGTGAACAACTGCAGCCCCATGGCGTATGCGCAATATTTGCAAGCAGCCGCAGCAGCAGCAGCAGCAAGCAGCAGTGGCAACAGCAGCAGTGGCAACAGCAACAGCAGCATCAGCAGCGTTGCTGACTGCCACTTACGCGACGCCTTGACATGCCCACACGTAGCAACAACAGCAACAGCAGCAGCAACAACACCCCAACAACTTTGCAACATGCCACGAAACTTTTTGGAATTTATGTTGCGCCGCTTTTTTTTCTACTTTTTCTTGCCGTTTGTTTTTGCGCTCTCTCGTTTTTTTTTTTTTGTTTTTGTTGAACGGGCGGCGTGTGAGAATTTCTTTTGAAATGCAGCAGCGTGTGCAACGCGTGTTTTAGAAAGACAGGCATCGAAAACCTTTAATAAGCCACGTTAAATTTATAATGTGGCACGCAATTAATTCACTGCCAAAGCTGCCACGGGTGCAAAAATTATCACCACCATTCAAATGACGCTCAAAATGTTTGTCGCCCAGTTGTGTTTGCTTTGGCGGCAAAACATTTAACAAGCTCAGCGCTGTCCAGTTAGCCAAGTTGGCCCGAGTTAGCCATGACACCAGATGCGGCATGCCACCTAGAAAGCGCACGCTAGGCGTCCAATTGGCTGACCAACCGTTCAACAATGGCCGGTGGTCCTTTGTCAGTGCGAGTCAGCTGCGCTGTCAACGCTAATTTGTGGCCACAAAATGTTGCAGTTGCAGCTACTGCAACTGCTACTGCTACTGCTGCTGCTACTGCTGCTACTGCTGCTACTGCTGCTGCTGCTGCTGTTGGCCAGCCACAAAAATATAGCCATAAATGTTTAGCACTTTTTCAATAAAAATCTGCATGCAACGTGCGAGTTGTACAAATTATAAATCGCATAAGTACTTGAAAAAGCATTTCGAGAACGCGGCTATTTTCCCACGTCTCATTAAAATTGCAGTTAAAGTTGCTGCAACTGCTGCTGCTGCTGCAACTGCTGCAACCACCAGCAAAGGAGGCAACAACAAATTGAAGCCTCAAGTCTGATGCTGTTCTTCTTTTACTTTCTATCGCTGCATTGCATCGTCCCAATGTCCTCATCGTCATTATTGTCAACTCAGTCAACCAGGTTGCCAATCGTCTGTCCAGCTGCCTGTCCGTCTGTCTGGCTATCTTTCAGCCTTCTGCCTGCCGTTCTAGATTGATGTCTGCAAACTCAGGCAGTCAGCCAGCCAGTCAGCCAGCCAGCCAGCCAGTCAGCCAGCCAGTCAGCAGCCAGCCAGCCAGCAGCCAGCATGCCATCAACAGATTCTGAGATTCGAAGCAGCTTGGCACAGTTTGCGCACTTTGGCATCTCTTTTTTTCTTCTTCTTTTATTCCTTCTTTTTTTTGTACTTCCACGAAAAGTTATTTTTGCCTTGGAGTTAATGCAACTTGGCAAGCAAAGTTTGTCCTTCGCAGGACTCTGAGTTGGCAAGTAAATTGTCAAACTTTTTAAATAATACAATAATTTATGTACTTTAGTTGTAAGTAGACCTAGACCTCTATAATTCACTAGAAATATGTTCAACTATCTTTTAGCTTCAAATCTAAGTGAAGTACACTTTTCTGACATCTTTTCGTCCATCTATTTTATTAAGGTTCTCACCGAATTACAATTTATGTTTGGCTCGCAACTTTTTTCTTTTTTATACTGCTTAACCTTTAAAAAAACTTTCCTTTAACTAGAACTTGGTCAAAATTGATCAGATTTTCCAAAAACCACAGCTTTTTGATCATGGCTTAATTTCTAGCTAAATTCTACATTCATACGAGTAGTTGGCAACGAAATTCTGTCTCAAAAATCATGTTAAAATGATACCTCCAAAAATCCTAATTGGGACGGGTCAAAACTTTCCGTAACTTTGTTAAAATTTATAAGTTATACAAATTTAGGACTTTTTAATCAAGATTTGACATCTAGAATAAATTTACATTTAAAGTGGGCAATGCATTCTGGGTCGAAAATCATGTTCAAAATTCTGCCGGCAAAAAATCCACTTTGGAATGGGTAAAATCTTTCCGTAGCATTAATTTTGTTAAAAATTGATCAGATTTTTGAAAACTGGCGTTTTTTAGCCATGAATTCAGCTCTAGATGAAGTCTGCATTTAAAGTTGAGAACGCATTTCTGGCTCGATTTTCAAGTTGAAATTTCTGCCTCACTTTGAACTTTGCATTGCCAAAACTTTGTCAAGACTGATCAGATTCTAAAGACACAGTTCATTTGAATCTTGGCCATTATTACGTTTAAAGTTAAAGGCGCGATTCTACCACTACTCTAATCGTAATATTCCGAGCTATTGAGTTGAGATCGTTTAGTTCTCAATTCTTGTAGGTATTATTAATTTTTTGCTTTTGTAGCTGCTGCCCACTCTCGAGTCTTGTCAACTTGATTGTTTTGCTGTTGCTGTTAATATACATTTGATTCGTATATATTATATACTCAGTATATATATGTATATATATATATATGTATGTGCTTAAACATAAGCATTTGCGCCTTAATTAAAACTTGTGTGTGTGTGTGTGTGTGGTGAGTGCTGGCTCGTAGGAGTTAATTAGACTGCGGAGGTGTACGGCCCCCAGTTTCTTAGCCAACGGGTCGGGTTGCGGGGCTGGGGTTGGGGTCTTTGAATGTGTCTCCGGCTGAGAGTCGTTGGCCATTTCGTTCGCTTTCAAGTCAAGTTTCAGCTATTAGTCGCTCAATATTACGCGTTTTGCTGCTGTGCACAAACATTTATATTGTTCTTGTTGTTGTTGTTGTTGTTGCTGTGTGATCTTGAGTTCTTGGGGCCTTCTGGTCTCTCCACAGTATAGCATCGATCTCTGAGTAGTGGGGCCCCGTTCGGTCTGCTGCTCTGTTCACACGCTGCTCATCAACAATTGCTGTCACGAATTTTCCACTCGGCGCTTTTTGCGCGCGCTACTTGTTTGTATTTTAAAATTTATTTATTTGTGCAGCATCCACACACACACACACACACACACACACACATTCGTACACACACGCACACAGGCAGAGTCGTCCTCCTGGAGCGCACCAAAGAATGCATTTGATCAGATAATGTAATTCGCATTTTAAATTGAGGCGCATTCCCAGTTAGACTTCTTCTCACATGCATTTACCGTGCGCGCTCAGCTCACTGCTCGCTCCTTCGGGCGACTACTCACTGGACTCCCCGGCCTGACCGGGACTCTGTGTGTCTGTGTCTGTGTGTCTGTGGACCGTCCTCTTGGCCGGCCGTTCCAGCGTTGCGGGCGTTGCATTATTACGCACAAGTAAATCATCGCAGACGACTTTGCGTCGTTGTTGTCTTCCAGCAGCAGCAGCAGCAGCAGCCTCAACGGCTTGTTAAGTAATTTAGTTGGCTTCTTTTTTCTGCTCTCTCGTCTTTTTCTATATGATATTATGTATTATTTGTATTTGCCTTTTTGTCTTCGTTTTTATGTTGGCTTTGGCATATTTGTTTAGGCGCTGCATTTGTTATTCTTTATATGCATTAAATTGGCATTCAATTAGGAAAAAGGTGTTTTCTAATTTGTGCTCAAAATATATTGGCCTGATTGGCATTATTCTTGCCACTTTCCTCTCGAGGAAACCATTTTAGCCAAACTCTTCGCTTGCAACTCTATAATTATTTACAATAGTGCCGACTTTCTTACCTTTTAAGGCGTTTTTCAATTAATCAATCATTTAATACAATATTTTCTTAACATTTGCCGCCCCGCATGAATCAAGCCCGCTCTTAATTTATTCAATTTCATTTTGCTTTGCGATCAGTGACTTTTCGAACAAGTCTTGAAACACTAACACTAACTCGAACAATTTCTGTATCGTTTTCTATACCTTTTTAAGTCATGTGTGTTCAGTTCAGTTAATAAAATTTGAGATTTATATAAATGTGTCTGAAATGCTTGTCAGTCGTTTAGATCAATGTAAGCTCAAAGAACTTGTAATGCATTTCAAATAATTATTTTTTCTACAAATTGGTTCTCACATATTGTTTTTAATATTGATTTCAATCGAGGATCAGGAAATATATTTATAAAAAATTAGTTTGACGTCAATTGAAGATGAGGAAATAAACTGAGGATCATAGTTGGAAAGTTGTGCAGTTTTTTTTTGGCTACTCTGAATAAACGCTTTCCAGTTGCTGATTAAAGGCTGCTTATCATAAATGCGCAAACGCAACTTTTCTCTTTCGCCCAACCAGCAATCAGTTGAGGATCAAATCCTCAACTAAGCATCAGCATTTGCAAGCTGCGGCATTAGCATATCGCTGCTGGGATCTATAACTGGGGAACTCAACTCGACTCCAAGACAATTTGAATGTTTAGAGCTGGAGCTGGAGCTGGAGCTGAAGTTTGATCAGACTGATCGGCTCTCATAGTTTAACGATTGAATTTTGATATTTGTGACACGCAGATTTTCCATCAGTGTCAACAAGGCATTGTTTGGCCACATCAACGTGGTTGGTCTGCCAGCTCAGTAGGCTGACAGGATCGGCTGACTGACTGACTGACTGACTGCCAGACTGAAAGACTGCCAGTCTGGAGCTGATCTCGTCGATTTTTCAACATCGGCCCGAAAAATGCAAAAACCGAACACAACGCGTACATTTGCATAGACACAAAATTACGAGCCGGATCGATAAAAAAAACGTTAAGCAAAAAAACGCATGCTTCCTGGTGTCCCGTTTTTTTTTTTTTGTTGTTGTTGAATTTATGTACCCACACAATGGCCAAGAGAGGTTGAGACCCGGCCCGATCCGGCCAAGTGTTGGCCAAAACACCATTCTAGCGGTTGTAAAGTCTTTGCTTGTTTATTGGCATGAAAATCTATCAAAAATGCATCATGCATTTATATTTATTATACGTAAACATAAAAATAATGTGCTTGACATTTGACCCGCGCCCCAAAACAACGACAAACGCTTTGTTGGCTGGCCACATGTTGCCACGTCTTTTAGGCTGATTATGAAACGGCTTTCCGTTTGTTAGTTTGTTTGTTTGCCATACTGCTAGCTTTGTCGGTGTGTCTTTCTCCCCTCGCTCCTTATTAGCCATTGTCTTTGGGCCTGTTTCGGTGTGCGCAGCGTGTCTCGCTGTATTTTGCATTCTAACACAAATCAAACGCGAGCCCCACTCCGATACCCGATACTCGATACTCGATACTCGATTCTTGCCACTTAAACGCTCGTTTATAATGTTGTTAAAATACAATAAATAGCCAGGATTCGCAGCAGGCGGTTTTCAACGCACCGCCATGCGAGCTCTGTCTCTGTCTCTATCCACCTCCATCTCCTTGGCTAGAGAAACATGCTGATTTATGAAATGTGGACGACGACTTGGCGGCCAACCAAAGGCCAAATCCAAAATCCCCCCCACTGCAATTGACTCAACCTAAATCTTAAAGACCAACTGCTGCTGCTGCTGCTGCTGCTGCTGCTGTGGCGATTGTGTGTGATTGCAACTCTTTGATTGAGTTGTCCGTGTGCTGGGCTACTGTTTACATATAGGACCATGAGCTACTTATTAGCCACGAATTATATTAAATCATACCAATTTTCTTTAGTCTATTAGTTAGCTGTGCTGAGATGCTTCAGAGCATGAAACATAAGAGCTTGAAGACCAAAATGCCTATTTAGATTTGGTGCTTAGGAATGAAATGTTTTGCAAAACTTTATTTTTATTGAGGTTCAAGTTATGTTCAAACCGTATTAAGGATGATAACTTCGAGCTTAAAGTTGCGTGCATTTATAGCATAAATATTTATAAATGCTTTTTTAACCAACAGATCAGAATTGATTTTATTTTAACTAAAAATCAATTCGAAGAAGTGCTCAAAGTATTTTTATATAATCCATTTATATATTTGTTGTATATGCATTGCGTAAAGTTGACTCTCAACACTAGTTATGAATATGAGTTTTAAAGTAACAACTGATTCTAAAAGACATAATTTTCGGCAACTAAAAAAAAAATATGAATTTATCAATTTGCTTGTCGAAACTAAAAACCTCAAATTTTTCACATTAAGCACGACAAATAATTTGAAGCTTCTTGCACAAGTCGAAAAAATATCACATAAATAATACACATTTATTTTGAAACGAATTGCGAAATTAAAACACTTCAATAAAGTTAGGCAGCGAATTTAATTATAAGCGTAGTTAAATATAAATTTGTACTTAAATTTAAGTTAAGCTTTGTAATACTCACCCTGTATCTATTTATGGATATTTAGTTAACTTTAAACTGTAAGTTTTTATAGCTTTTACACGCCAACTTTTTCGTTCTAACTGTCACACTTTTGCCGAACATTATTAAGTTCGTCGGTCACTTTTTGCTGTTGACGTCTGTCCCTTTGGAGTGGGTTGGGATTGCACACGAGATCAACGCACGATCGTTCGCCGATTCGTGGATTGTCGTCGTGCGACTCACGCAGTTGCTCACAGACTGAAAACGCAATCGCAGCTGCTGCAGCTCTCAAGCCACACTGCGTCGATCTCTCAGCAAACGAGTTTCTACGTATTCCTACCGTTTTAAGAGCGCGTTGGCCATTTGATTGCGCGCGTGTGAGTGAGATGGTGCATATTGTGCGCTCTCTCTTACATGGCTCAATTTGGCGCTCTTTGCCGGCGCTCTTAAGTTGTGTTTTTTTTTTAGGCACTGATCTGCTGCTGCTTTATATTGTGTGGAGTAAATAGCCAGTTGAGCTGTGGGCGTGACTTGTGGTTGGCTGCACTGTGTTGCTGGCCGTGTGTGCGTATTAGATTTTATAGACTCGCTTTTGACTTGCTTACCTGTCCATTTTGGGCCGGGCCTTATGTACATTGGCCACGTTTGGGGGCTGACGCGACAAATGAGCAAACAAATGAGCGCCAATTTATTAGTTTCTTTCCAGTTGATGTTGTTGCATATGAGCATTTAATTTACACGAATTTGTTATAAGATCACGTATATATATATATATATATACACTTTATATACGTTGGGTGTAACCAGTATTTTTTTTTTTAATTTGCCGTGCACAAAATATGAAATCAGCTTTGATTTTTGTGGGCGTGAGCACGAGACGAGATTTTCTGTTTTAGCTGATTACTCTTTTTTTTGTTCATTTTTGTCGAATGACACAATTCGATGAAATCTTTCAAGATTACTGCGAGCCTCGTCTAATGATCAGCAACAGTCGCCAAGCCACGAAATCGGGCGTGTTTTTGTCTGTTTACAATTCATTAGTTGGCCTCTCTAAAGTTTTTAATTAAGTCGTTTTCAAGCTACATTTGCAGCATACTCAATAGCTCTCAAATAACACAATCTTATAAACATTGTTTTCAATTTTTTTGTTCTTTGTTTGCCAGTTTTCAATGTTAACAGTTGAATGAAACTAGTAAATCAGCTGACAACAGACAATAATATCTTAATACTGTGTAATTACCTTACCTAAGTAATTTCACACGTTCGAATAATATTTTTACGTTCATTTGTTGCTCAAAAATACTATATAATGATATTTTCGAGTTAATTTCATTTAACGATGCTTGCATTAGATATAAGGGGATTTTCCAATGCATGAATAAGACTCAAATGTTTTTTCTGTGAATCAAATCTTCCATATAATTTTAGTCAAGAATATAAAGCGTTGAAACTGAGATTTGAATAGAACATTGACTGACTAGTTGAGAAAAGATTTCTTATGCTTTTTTTAAGCAAGGGACATTTTTATATATTTTTTTAGCATTATTGAATCAAATATAAATATTTTTGTTACAATAATTATACACGTATAATATATATCTAACTTCATCCCGTCAAATCCCTACTTAAACCAATTATAAATCCAACTGATTGTTAGTAAAAATTGCATTATTTAATAGGAAAATGTTCTATTATTTGTAAGCTAATGAATTCATTGACTAGAATTATATATAAACATCAGTGAATTGGCTGCTTTAATCTGTTACAATTGTGAACTTCTTTTGTGCTTCAACTGACAATTGCCGGCTTATTCTAGAGTCTGAACTCTATTACAGATCGAACTGATTCGCAACTGAATAGGCCGCAACTGTTCTAATCGCTGTCAGTGTGTTGTGCGCTCTTCAGATTGTAAAGGCCAGTTACGCCGCTTTGGCCAGTTTGCCGGTTGCTGGCTAAACCGCTGTTAAAGTGCACCCACATGAGGGCCAGCAGCTCAGCTCAGTTGTGTGGTTAGCCACAGTTGTTGGTAGTTGGTGGCTAGGTTAAATGCAAAACAGATACTCGATACTCTCTCGATGCTTGTGGTATAATTGCCATGTCCATTCAACTGTTTGTTTGCGGCCAAGTTCATTTCATTTCGTTCGGTTTCGTTTGCTTTTTGGCTTTTAGGCCGTTGTTAGTGCCCATCATAAATTTGCGGAAAGCGGGCGCCTGGCCAAACGCCAGGCTAATCGGTGGCGTTTCATCTGACTGCGCCTGCCCAGCATCTGTCCCCCCCTCCTACCCAATCTTTATGTCTGTCCTCCTGTTCCAGTTCCTTGTTATACCCCTTAAAAATGACATCTAAAAGGCAGCAGGAGACTTCTCCAGCATTGATTCGCATTAAAAGTCGAAACGATACCTTTCAAAATCAGTTTGCAACACTTTTTTGTTAACAAATCCGGAAAACATAGATTTTTTGTAATTTTCATGTTTATATTATGCTGATCGCAGTTGATCAAATTGTAATTCTGCGTTGGTTTTTGTACAGGACATCTGCTAGTTGAGCACTCTCGACTTGAGCACTCTTGTGTTGTCGTTGTTTTCGTTGTTGTTGTTGTCATTGTTGTTGCTGTCGTTGTTGTTGTCATTGTCGTTGTCGCTGTCTGTGTTGTTGTTCGGTTGTCGGCGCACGCATAATTAGGCCTGGGGGCCTAGTCTCTAGTTGCAGGTTGCTATCGCGGCAGCCATACAATTTGGCCAAATAATTGCTGGCCGAGAACAATAAGGCAGCCAAGGCAGTTGGGGGCCAAGCTCGTTGCTCTTAGCCGTTGCCCAATCGTGGCATCTTAATGCTGTGCGCCTGACATTTAAATAGATGCTAATTCTCATCATCATAACTGTATGGAACTTAAGAGTTAAGACTTAGTCAGCGAGTTGGTCTAATAAATGGATTTTCGCTCACGATGTGCACTTTCTTGCTGGGAAGCAACTATTTGAGCTACTTCCCGCTGGCCGCTTTCTTTGCGCGTGAATCCGTGTAACCGCAAACAGTGATTTGACCAAAAACAGAAAGCCGACGCCGACAACCAGGCTTGCGGATATAAACGCTTTCAAAGTGCATGTTTTGCTCGCCCGGATGCGACCGAATGACAAACCCCACAAACCAACCAAACCAACCAAACCAAACCAAACTGAACCAAACCAAACCGAACCGAACCAAACTCCAACTCTGACAATGTCTCTCTACGCAGTGTTTGTTGTTGCCAGATTGTTGCTTTTGCTGTTTCGTGTCAACTGGCTTTGGCTTTTGCTTTGTTCGCCAGCCGCCCCATTTTGCCCCGGCTCGAGTCGTCCCGGCCTGGCCATAACATTTGCTTAACGTTTCCTGTTGAACTCATCGCGCTGCCTCACTTGGCATCGTTTGCTTTGGGCTTGGGTTTGGGCTTGAATTTGGCTTTGAGGTTTGGGTTGTGATTCTACCTACCCACACACAGTGGGTCCTCTCGCCTCAAATATATCAAATGTCTGAAGCTTTTAGTGGCTGACTAACTCCACCAAATTTTCATCCCTTAGCCCAATTGTTATTTATTCAAGGGCAATTGATTTTATGTCTTTGATTTGCTGCTTTACCATTTGCTACAAACCAAAACGAAGTTTCCTACTTTTTCTATACTTGAACGAAAACAAACGCTAAAATTTGTTTGCTTTTGGAAAACCATCGTTTTTATTTGTCCCTCAACTTTGGCACTCCACACTTGGTTTTAAGAAGCAACAAAACAAATCATTCAATCGAAAATTTTATTGAATATGCTTTGTTATGAAAATACGTGAAAATTAGAAAATGATGAGTTCACTGCTCGAATTATAAAGGTAGAATAAAGTTGAGAACATGAATTACTGGCAGGAATATATATTGCTAGTGCTTGACAAGCCTTAGCTACGACATTCATGTATCATATGTATATATGTATTTGGAAGTATGTTGAAATCAATGATTCTATTGGTAGTTTGATTTTGCGCACCACTGTGGATGATGGGTTTGCTGTTGTTTTGCACTGTTGGAATTGTGCGTTAGATTTAAGTGCTTTCGTTGTGGGGCTTAATTTGCATTTTTATTTTTATGTTTTCATTGAAAGCGCCAGCATCAATGGAGCCCGCAAACTGCACAGCGCAAACTCAAACTGGGGGCGCACACCGACAGGGAGACGGACCCACACATTTGGCTATTCCTTTGTTGTTGTTTGTTGTTGTTTTTTTTTCTTTTTAGCGGCGGCTCCTATCAGTGTCGGTAGATGCACACGCCATCAACGGTAGCAGCAGTAGCAACAGCAGCAGCAACAACAGAAACATGCAAATGCAAATGTTTATTGCCCAAAATGCTGTGAGAGGGGGCAGAAGGGAGAGGGGAGCCAGAAGTGCATAGAGCTGAAATTGAAGTTGAAGTTAAGCGGGTGCTGACTGTCAACAACGAGGCAGCTGGCCAATGTGCAACATGCAACATGGAAGCATAAAGGCAGCAGGCTGGCAAGCAGGCAGGCAGCAGGCAGGCAAGCAGCAGGCACACAACTGTTGTCGCCATATCCAAGTGGCCATTTTGGTAAAAACAACTAATCAATCGGCAAATGTGCCATCCGTCAATCATTGACTTGTGGTGTAGGTCACACGACACCACAGAATTGAATTGAATCGCATTCACTTTGGCTCAACCAAACAAAATGCCACCTTGGCTGTGAATGTCAGTTGGCCAATTTGGTTGCAGCTAGGCAGCCAGGCATTCAGGCATTCATTCAGGCACTCATTCAGGCACTCATTCATTCAGTCATATCATACCGAGTACTGACGAACTGACTCGCACTGACTGACTGAGTGACGGATCGGCATTTATTATTAGCCTTTCCCAAATTGCCTATTTTTGGCGCTGTCGATGGCCACACAACAACAATTACAATTGCAACTGCAACTGCAGCAGCAACTGCAGCAGCAACTGCAGCAGCAGCAACAGCAACATGCCGCACATATCACAGCAAGACAAATTTCTATATAATTGCATTTGTTGCAGGCTCCACTCGAGGCCAGCGGCCCCACAATAAAATAAAATACAAATAAAAATAAGTAAAATAAAAAAATAAAATAAAAAAACAAAACAAAACGCAAACAAAACACAATACAAAACAATGCTGCATTATTTTTATAAATTGCATGCCACTGGCCGCTGCATTCCACGCAGCTACTTGCCACACTCGTCTCACATTGGGTTGGATCCGCTCCACAGCTCCACAGCTCCAAGCTCAACTCTAATTGTCATTTAATGAGACACGCTCGGCATTTGCGCACGACACACGACTATCAATTTGGCGAGCTGCTCCTCGTATCGATGGCTATTTTGCTACTGGATCGCATCGCTCGACTCTCTGCTGAAGCGTGTCCTTCTCCTTCTCCATCTCCTCCTCCACCTTTCCCGACTCCTGCTGCCATCCTAGCTGCTGTCGTTGCGTTTGGAGTGATTTTTATAAATTGATTTGTTCAGCTAAAGGGTACGCATTAAAAAGCGAAATATTTCATCAAATTTCCCACTCGATTTCTATGGAAAAACATATAAGGTTATTCCGTGCCGTAAATAGATAATTATTGCGATTTTTACTTGTCATAAAACATAGCTTTTTACCACTGTCTCCTTTTTTAAGGTTCAATTTCAATTATAATAGTTCATCATTTTCTACACTAATTTTATGGTTTGCTAATGTTTTGCAGCAATTTATGGACCTGCAACAATTAATACTATTTAGCTAACTGACACAACATGACACAACTAATTAATTAAACTTTAAATGTTTATTGCCATCAGCGACAGCGACAGCGACAGCGATTTCCTAGTATTTCCTAGTATTATTTGTTGTTTTTGCTGGCGTTTTACTGGCTAATCATTTGGTTATTGTGTTGTTTATGTAAAACAACCCTGTTCATTGTGCCGCCAAGCACAAGTTGGGTTTTTTTTCGGCTGGCTGACAACTGCCTCCGTGGCGCAATTGGTTAGCGCGTTCGGCTGTTAACCGAAAGGTTGGTGGTTCGAGTCCACCCGGGGGCGGGTTACTTTTTTCTAGTTTTATTATTTTTTCACAATTATTAAATACATTTAACAAGTGCTAAGTGACTCAGCGCATACATATTACACCTAATTATTTTATTTAAATGCGATTTTATTGTATTCGCAGTCAGTTTTTTATGGAACCATCATTATTTATTACTAGAAAAATAGGTAGTAGAATATTTAAATACATAAATGATAGCAATTTAAATGCTGTATTCATCTGTCAAGTCATAATTAAAAATTAAAAATTAAAACTTAAAATTTCCAAGATTCCAAACTTCAAATAAATTCAAATAATTTCATTGCCCTTTGCGTATTGAGTTACCAGCAATTTGCACATGATAAGGGGGAAAAAGCTCATACGCTTGTTAAACACGTTAACAGGAGTGGCAAAATGCATGCAGGTCTTTTGGCTTTGTGGCAACTGCAACATGCGTATCTTCTTTTGTTTTTGGTTTGCGAGCGTAACAGCAGTTGCAGGCGTTGCTGCAGTTGCAACAGTTACTAACTGCTGCCAAAAGTCAAGTTGCGCGACTTAAGAGACAATTTGTCAACGTTGCTGTTGTTGCGATTGCTGCTGTTGTTGTTGTTGCTGTTGTTGTAGTTGTTGCCTGTGTGCTGTTTGCTAATTAAAATGTCTCGATGCTGTCACTCAAAAGGCAGTTGCTCGATGCCGGCAGACGTCCACAACAACAACAACAACAACAGCAACAGCAGACGACGCCCATTTTGGTCAGCTGTGTGTTGCAGTGGCAACAATGCAATTTAACCATACGCGTCACTGCTACAATTTCATTGGAAGCTGATGGCATGACGCAGTTGCACAGTTGCGGTGGCAGTGGCCGCCGCTGGCAGCAGCGCACGAGACGTATGCGAAATGGACGGACAAAATGGCGAACGCATTGTTACAGTTCGCAATTATATTTTTTTTTTTACCAGTGACACTAATCAAAATTAAAATGATGCGACGACAATGTTGCTGTTGGTGTTGTTGTTGTGCTTGTCAATGTTGATGATGAGCTGGAGAGCTGTGGAGCAGTGGAGCTGTCCCTGCACAGGTTCGTTTTCAGAGCCAGAAATCAATATTCTAAATTCTTTAACGCGTGTGCACATTTAAGGCAACAAGTTGGCTCATTGAAATGCGCGCCGGCGTGCAACGCGGCCAGCACTTATACGCAATTTCGCGCCATATTTGGTGCAAGCATATTGCTTTTTTCTTATATTCCTTCTTTTTTTTAGTGTATGTGTGTGCCAGTCAGAAGTACACACACACACACACACATTCATTTACTTACTTGGCCCGCATATAGAACAGTTGGCTGGCTCATCTTTGGCTTAAGATCAGGCCAGACTGTTTGGCTGCAACAGCTTCTAATCTGCCCCTCTTCTACGCTCTCTCTCTCTCTCTGTTGCAGGATGAACGTTCGCCAACATCGTCGGGCAATGAATCGGATGATTCGTCCGATGTCGAAATGCCAATGCCAACGGATGCAGTCGATGATGCCAAGCCAACGTCTCAGGATCTGAAAGCTGAGGCAGTGGCAGCAGCAGCAGCAGCAGCAGTAACAGCCACCAATTCAGTGTCTGCCACTTGCCCCAAGGCAACAGCATTGAGCTATCAGACTGAATCGGGACCCTCGACATCCATGGCGTCAGCAGCGGCATTAACAGCAGTGGCAGCCACAGCACCGGATAGCAAATATGTTTATTCGGCTACCTCGTTTGCCAATATACCGCCGGATATGCTGCGTCAGCTTATACAATCAGGCCAGTTGCAGCTCCACGCCGAGGAGGGTGAGTAATCCTCGAGAATAAGGCAAATATATATATGCCAGCTTAGCTCAAACACAATTGACAAGAAAGAACAGCTTTCAATCAAGCTCTGTTTGCCACTAAATATTCGTTTTTGATTGGAAATAGTTAATAATATTTATTAATTTAACAAATACATATTTTTTAGCTTGTAAAGTTATTGATTTTGTTGTTTTAGATGGCAATCAGTATGTGACCATACCACTGAGCTCCACTGTAGCCAGCTACATTAAGGGCAAATCAACGGCTGCTGCAACTGCCACCAGCTCCAACCAGAAGTCTGAGAAGAGTGCCGAGAAAATCTTATCAATTAAACAGGAATACGATTAACCGTTCTCCAATGCATTGGAGTGGCATAAATGGAGATTGCTTTTATGACGACATTTGAATAAATACCGTATACCGTATACTGTAGATCCATATCCAATCATGCAACATGCAACATGCAACATGCAACACAACATATACACACAAGTCTATCCATAGTTTACATGCGAATTTTTATCATAATATTGATGCATTGCTGATCACCCACACATACCCATACGCCCAAGTCACATACATATATATATATCTATATCTATATCTATATCTATATACGCATAAAACATATTTATATAGACTATTTTTATACCTATATAAAAGCTGAGCTGGCTGCTGACACAGTTGGCCTGGCATCTGTCTCAGTCAGAGGCAGATAATCTAATAAGTTATAAAGTTTACAAGTTCTACGAGATTGAATACCAGACCAGAGTTGAAGTTAAGGGGAGAAGGAGTCAACATATTAATGATGGTTCTGATCTGATGAAGCTGATGATGTTCCTAAGCTGCCGATATAAAGTTGCTTTGTTAATAGTTTATATTGTTTTACTATATTATACACATAAACCACATTTTTTTGCCAACAACCAAATGCGGAAATGTTTCTAAATTGTATTTTTTAAATAAACCGAAAACAAATGGATATCAAGCAATTACACTTTGTATTTCTTTTAAATAAACTGTGAAATTTGCCATTTTGCGTAAGTATTTAGTGAGTATAAAAAATATTAATTTCTCTAAGTGTATTTATTTGTTTAAATTTGCATCTGCCTTTGCATCTGCTACAAAAATTAATAAAATAAGATTCAGTTGGAAAAAGTAAGAAAGCTGTTCGAAATATTGGTTTTCGTAATTTGTGGGCCGGATGTAGGCGTGACCAGAGCGTAATTTTTGTTTATCTATTTTCAAAGCTCTAAAATTGTAGAAAATATCGGTGTGAAAGTATAAAAAGAATAAACAAGACTAAAATTAAAATGCTTTCAGTATTTAAGCACTTGATTGATATGTGTGCCTTCAGCATGTGTGTGTGTGTGTGTGTGTGTGTGTGTGTGTGTGTTTGTTCAATTGATTGATTGACGACACAATCTTATTGACACTTAGCCTAATTAAACGTCGCACATTACTTAGTGGCAATCTCAAGGGAGGGACGCGTGGGGGGTGGTCTCTTCCGTGGAGGACAGCACCTGTTGTTGTTCCTATTCTGCTTGGGTTCTCTTGTTAACCGTTTCGACAATACTTATTTGTTGGGGGCAGTCGCCGACGCTTCCGCTTGTAAGCCATTTGCATGCCAAGTGGCAGCCACTTGACCACAGAACAAAATAAAAAAGAAAAGAACGTGTGCCACATGCATAATGTATACTTATGTGAACGCTTTGGGCGGTGCTTGGCACGCGCCGGAGCTTCCGTAGGTTCCGTAGGTGCCGCAGGGGCGGACATGCTGCTCGTGGTACTTGGCCAGCTTTCAAGCCGGAAGCCGTTAGTGTTTCGGGCCCACGGCCACTTATATGGCCAAGCGACAGCGTTGACAATGGCCAACTGTAAAAATCGAATGAAAAAAACCCTTTGGTCAAAGTTGAGTGGGTCACTAAACTTTGCTGCTTAATGTTTAACTGTGGTGCCTACTTGTTAACTATTGTGTGTGTGTGTGTGTCTGGTGTGTGTGTGGCTGGTGTGTGTGTGTGGTGTGTGTGTGTGTGCAAATACAAACGCAATTAGCGTTGATTATGCCCACGAGCTGAGTTGACTGACATTGGTCACAGTGGCCAGTGTCTATTCAGTGGGTGTGAATGTGGGTGCGTCTATGTTTGTTTTGCTTACCTTTATTGTCCGCATCCACGCAACTGCACGCTGAAAAATACTTGCCTCATGTTGCACAAAATATTCATTAACATTGTAAAAGCCAAAAGATCGTAAATAAATAGAAATAGATTAGCAAATTTATGAAATATGAAAAGTTGGCAAAGATAAAGATAAAGATAAAGATAAAGATTAAACTTAAGTATTTGAATGTCTTAAGAAACTATTCCTAATTCAGATTTGGGCCAGCATTCGTTTTCAGTGTAGTCAAAGTGCGAAATAGAAAAAGAATATAATATACGTGGACAGCTCACTCATATGAGTATTGATCCTGTTGGCGGACAGTTGTCCTGGCTGCGCCCCCACGATTATTATTAATGACCAACGCAAAACTTTGCATTGCAATTCCAATTTCAGTTTCCATTACGACTCGCTGTCAAGCGGGTGCACATTTTCGACAATTTAAAAAGTGTCTGCTGCAAAGTGCTGCAGCCAAAGAATAAAAGTTAAAAAAAATACTTACTCAAAATCAATATTAATGAGCCATTAAAAGCTGCTGCTAATGACTGAAGTGAGCGGAAATTAAATAGGTGGAGCGTAGAAGGAATCACAGACTTTGACTCGGATGTAGCTAGTACACTGCCAGAAGCAGGAAATCGCATTAGCATCAACATCTGCATCAGCAGCAGCATCAGCATCGACATCAGCGAGCAGCTCAACTGATTCACGTTTAAAAGTCCCAGCCTAGAAGCGGAAGTATTAGCGTAATGCCTTGCGCCTGAGCTGCCAGCCAGGGCAATGGGCTGCTCCAGTTCACAGACGACGACAGCAATTGACGAGACAAGAGCAAAAACAAGGCCCAGCAGCAAAATGGCCGAGTTGCCCGAGCCGGAATACCGTAAGTAGGGTCCTAAATTATAAATTCTATACCTTGAATAAACATTTACGCATTAAATGTAGCTGCCTCGGAGGCATTCATTATTCCCCTCGATGATGACGTCGTGGCCAGTTCAACGGATCAATTAAATGACACCCTTCGTCAGCCGCCAAAGCGACTGCAGCAACTGATGCAACAGGCAGCCGAATCGGAGCCAATCACCTTCGAGGAGCTGGAGGATAAGCAGCAGCGTGCCGAGCAGCGACGCCAGGAGCTATTGCAGCAGAAGGTCGAAACCATACAGAAGAACACACAGATGCTTATGCGGGCTCCTGGAAAGCGAGAGGAGAACTTGGAAGGAGCAGAGCTTGACGAGGAGCAGCAACAAACATCCGCACAGAATTAAAGCCACAATTTACTGGCATTATTTATTGCTATTCACACTCATTCAAGTGCACAGAACCAGAATGAGTGAATGCACTCAAATATATTTATATTATTTATGAATGCAATTGAAGTTTGTCAAACGAGTACTTTTGGCAAATTTATAATGCTTACAGCGAAAGCGCATTTTGCACATATTTATGAATTTAATCAAGAATATTAGGAAATTAAAATCAAATATAGTAAATAAATATTACAAATGATGCAGTTACTCACCTCTAATATCTATTATATGAGTCACTCAACTGAAATAATAAGTACTAAGAGAACATATTTAGCATGGTAGAACATTACTCATTATTGATGTGCCAGTCACACACTATATAAATATCGTATTATATATATATAAATGTGTTATGTACCCAAATCACATACTTGCACCCTAGTGCCAGTCACACACTATATAAATATCGTATTATATATATATATACCCAAATCACATACTTGCACACTTGATTGAGCTGCTGCATTCACTGGCCACTAAATTCATTATGTTTGGCAGCAGTGAATACAATAAATAAAATAAATAAAATGATCGAATTACTTTTCATTCACATTGTTTTATTGTTAGCTTTAATTCATATATGTATTTTAAATTGTATTATTATTATTATTTCATATATCGTAGCATATTTCCAAACAATTAGATTGTATGCATTTAAATGTTCATTTTCATTTCTTGTTCTTCTGCTTGTGGAAGCAATACAAATTGTTGTCAAAACCGTGATCTATGTGATCTATATATAATTAGTCCGGGATTGATTGCAGAGAGATATATATGTGTGTGTATATATATTTATATGTATAAATATATACAGTTTATTATACGATTCATTTTGGATGTGTGCGTGTTTTGTAAATCATGTCTTTTGGGTTGTAGTTTGGTTTCGCATTGTTGGTTTGCTTTTCAACTTGTTTACTTTTACGTTTAGATATCTTAAGTATACACATACATGTATATACTCGAGTTGTGCCATTGAGACTACAAATGTTGCATTGATTTCAGCTTAGGATATCCTTCCCATATCAGGACAATATCCAATTGTTTGTAACTGGTTGTAATTATTGAACTACAAGTTGATAAAAAGAATTTGCATTCATTTGGTTTCACTGCGCTTCTCATCTTATATATGTATATGTATTTAGTTATGTATCCGTATATATATGTATGTATTTCTGTGTCTGTGTCTGTATTCCGCTTATGCTATTGTATTTGTAATTTATTTCTCATATGCTTTTAATATATATGTATGTAATTTCATAATTTGTTTTATATTGGTGCAGTTGGAAAATTGTTTATTTAATCATTAAATGGAATTCAAATTGAGGACAGTCGATGGAGCGTTTCATTTGATATATATATGTATATCCTGGTAAAACCTATATAACTGAAACCCATTCACCTAACCGATCGCTTGACAAGCTCGTCGTGTGATATATGTATGTGGCATATATGAATACCCTTCCTTTAAAACGGCACAACCTTTATGTTAAATATTGCTAACTATTTGGCATAAACATGATCTATTTAAACGTCTTTCTATTGTGCAGGTCTCTTTGTTATCTGCCCTTCAAACTTCCCCTCAAACTAAAATATTAAAGTTTACGATTCTTTTCAGATTTTCTTTCTCTATATACCCTACCAACGCTGCTCTCCCATCGACTTCCCCTCGCGTTTGACTGTGATGCGTGCCTGATTTTCTATTGCTTTTTTGTTCAATAAACTTTAGTTCTCTTCTCGTGTTTTTTTCTCTTTTTCTTGAGTTTTGTTCTTTTTGATTTTTTTTACAAAGTTTTAATCAACAGTTACAAAAGTTTTGTTCTTAGTAGTTGAACTATGGTGGGTTACGTTCTTAATAGATACATATACTTGTGTTTTCTTTTCATTTTTCTTGTTTTCCATATATAATATACTATAAATTTGCTTGGTTTACGCATAGTTGATGTTTTGGGCTTCTGAATACTGAAACTTCTTCATATTCTTTTACTTATAAGTTAAGGTTTGCTTTACTCAAGATGATTCAAACAATCCAAAAAATTGTCGAAAATAATAATAAAAAAAACCACATGTGCAATGCAATCACATTTTGTCCCCATTGCCAGCGATTTCTGATGACTCTCCGCATAATCCAAGATGTTGCAAATCCCAATCCCCAGTCCCCCGTCCCCCTCCCCCCCAGTTACCCGTAACACAATCTGGAAAAGTGCACTGCTCGCGATTCGTTGCCCGCCGTACAATATCTCTGTAAGTTTGAACTGTATTAAAGCTTTTTCTTTCGGGTTTTGCGTACGCCAACAACTTAAGCTTAACCATATACATATATATATATATATATATATATATATATATTTGATTTATGTATAATATAATATATATTTATAAATATACACATATACATACATATACATATATATACGTATATACATATATATATATATTCATATAATGTATTCCAAATCATTATCTTTTATATTTGTATTAAATTCTTGTTGCATGCAGCATGTGCCTACCTAAAAGTAAACGCCTAACAAAATTGCGTTTCTCATATGATGTGGTTGCTCTTAACTAGAAGCTACGATTGCTGCTCAATAAGTTTCCATCTGCCGGTGTGTTGGGGAAAGTTTGCCAAAATCAATTTCTTGGTGCTCTTCATGTTTTTAGTATTAGTCGTATTATCGGTCAGTTCTTTAAAATGCAAATATTATTTTGATTATAATTCATTTCTTGGGACTTTTTCGATTTGCTATACAAAATTGGCACATTGAATTGTGTATTCGAAACATATTCCAAATGGAAGAACATTTTCATCGAGTTTTGTACTTAAGGAGAATTCTATTGGTATTTATTGGCTTCATCGATACATTTGCATCAAATTCTTTTCACATCTTTCGCTTTTTGCTTCAAAATCAAAATAAATAATAATACAATTAATAATATCTAACCTAATATATCAAAAAAATGCTTTGTATATGTGTAAAAAAATCTAAATTAAAGCATAATTGAATTAACTATCATCTATGGATTTATTGTACTCTTGTTTTATACCGAAACACTTGCAGAAATTCAACAATATTTGTGACAGATCCGTGGCAACATCAAGTGTCATATCTATAGCTTTTTAATACTGAGAATGTGTTATTCAAAATACAAAATTCATTCTTATCTTATGTTAATGTTGGGCACCACAAATGTGGAATTGCGGTGACAAATTCTTGACAAATTCTTAGCCATTCAACTTAACTTTCAAGCTTTGGCATATGGGAAACTTAATGAGCAACACTCTCATGTTATAATTACATATATGCATGTATATATATTTATGTGAGTGTATATATATACCTTTGGGGGCTAGACATCAAAAATCAGTACTGCTTGTCAAAGTGTTTTGCCTAAGCCTAGTTTTGGTTTTTGCTTTTTACCAACAATTTTATTACTTTTTTGCCTTTTACTTTTGCACACAACATTTATTGCAACTATTTATGAACAGAATTTGTGTTTTATTTGCTGGACAGGGGCTGAGGCTGACTCTAGTTATATACGCCCCTGACCATGCCCTCGCGATTACGCGTATGCCACTTGCAGGTGAGTATCCTAATGTAGGTGCGCCGGAAGGATGCATTGCACAGGGCATAGCACATGGGATTTATGGTCGAGTTGATGTAGCACAACGCATAGAAGAAGTCCCACAGCTCGGGGGGTATGCAATCCGAGCAGGTGGTCAGCGGCTTGATCAGCACCAGTATGTTGTACGGCGTCCAGGTGATGATGAAGCTCAGCAGAATGGCTGATAGTGTTTTCGCCGCCTTCGATTCCTGTCGCTTCTCCTGCGATTTCTTCTTCTTCTTGGCCGCATTGCGCGCATTCAAAAGGGCGTGCTGTCCCGTTACAACACCCGCCTTGCCCAGCTGCTTGGGTATAACTTTCGCGTTGAGCAGTCGCATATCCTGCGGTGCATGCGACATACGCCGGCCCAGCGGCAAACTAAACTCCGAGTCACGCGACGGCAACGGACGACGTGTGGGCGGCGGCGGATTGTTGACCATGCCCACGCCCACGCTCACGCTACCAACAGTTGAGCCGGTAATGGTTGTGGCCCCGGCAACAACATCCTCGTGTATCATCTTGATGGAGGGCGCATTATCCGTTTGGGTTGCAGCGTTGCCAACACTTGGAGCATTGTTGCCGCCATTCGCTGCACTGGCGCCATCTGGCGGTAGTCGTATGAGTATCGTATAAACAGAATCCTGGCTAACGGAACGCGATCCAATCCTGTTGCTCACCGGCAGCGAACGTGAGTTGGCAGCTGAAATGCTACAGCTGGCAACACCATTCAGGTTAGCATTGATGGCACCACCGGCACCACCAACAACGCCACCGCCGGCGATGACACCGCCACTGACATTGCTGCTGCCGCTGTTTATGCTGATGTTGATGTTGCCGTTGCCATTGCTGTTCACCGCATTCATATCCTGCATTTGCAGCTGCGAAATTGAATTATGGGGCGGACGCAGCGGTGTCGGCGAAACATCCGCCAGCATTATGCTCGGCGGCCGGACACCACTGACACTGCCGCCCAACGAGTAGTTGTCCCGCATCACGTTCATCGAGGTGCATCTGCGAACGAATACAAAAAGAGAACAAAAAAGGACACAAAGGCATGTCGCACTTTAGTATCGCCAGAAGCTTCAACACGACACCTGACATCAGAAGGCATCAGGCGTCAAGCGGCAGGACATTGACAGGCCTTACATACTGTGACAAGCTACGACAACAACAAAAACAACAACAGCAAGGATTAGTTTGGAGCAGCGGATGCAAACTGCCCCACGTCCAAGCGCACACACGCACACACACGCACACATACTCATACACACAGAAATGAGAAAAACCAGCGAGGGAAAGGGGGAGCAACTGGAATTGGTTTTCATTTGGCAGAAAGAGTCCCTTGCATTCCAGCGAAATGTAATCAATTTTAAAGTTGAGAGTTTACTTACTCAATCGAAGCACAATCTATCAATGCTAAACTGAAATCCAATAATATTGTAAATTACTAAACTATCCGTGTTGTAAATGGATTTTTAAACAGCAAGCGAAACTGGAACAGAACAGCAGAACTTAACTTGATGTCGAACCAAAAATTGTGCGTCCAAGTTGAGATGCAGAGTTTAGTCTGAGGTCAAAGCATGATTAACAAAAATCGGTTCGGTTTTGACACGTCTTTATTATGCTCTCGATTCATCCCAAAATGTAAATTCTTTGGGTAGAATTTTCACTTGAATTTCGAAGTATCCTCTTTTAGCCGTAAGGCTAAGCCCGATCTAAAGTGCATTATTTTTGATTGTGGCCACGTTTTTGCTTGTGGCCTTGGTAAATTTGAGTTTATGTGGATTAATAAAAGAACAAAAGTTAAAATGAAAATCCAATTACAAAAATGAAAAACTCTGGCTCAATAGCTGCTTCAAAAGCTGCCACAAATTAAGCATGCAGAGGAGAGGAGAGAAGAGGTGAGGAGAGGATGGGGGGAGGCGTTTCCACTTCTCCCTGACTGAGTTTGGCGCATTGCTGTGCATTCGTCTGTGTAACTGAAGTACGATGTGCGAGTACTTTTTGGGTGCACTGTGCGTCTATCGATGACTGTGCTGTGCTGGGCTGTGCATGGTGCATGGTGCATGGTGCAAAATGAGACCGTTCTGTGTATGTGGGTGGCAAGTGAATTTATTTTCTTTTGGTTTTCCCCTTGGGGCAAGCATCGATTCGAGTTTTGTGTTGTTCTTTGTTGTGTGTGAAGTGCTCTGAGTGCATTTGCGATTCGAGAAACCCACACAAACACACACGCACACACACAGTGAGTGTGTTTGTGTGTGTGTGTGTGTGTGTGCGAGTGTGTGTGTGCCTTTGGGTGCAGTGTTTGCTTACACAAAATTAGACGATTAAAAGAATGAGAGCTGCTTTTTTTGTACTACCTGGAGACGGAGCTTTGTAAAGGAGTTTCAATTGTTACTGGTGTTGCATACCCTAAATCAGATGGCTCCTCCTGCTCATACGCAAAATCATCGGAATCCTCGCGACCCGAATGCCACCACGCGATGCACCACTCCTTGATGTTGCCAAAGCATGAATATGGCTTTTTGATTGTATTTGTGCTCTTTATCTGCATATCACAAAGATGCAAATGAATCATCAGCAAAAAACCATACAAAAAAATGCATTGTACACTTTGAACTTACGCTTGACTTGCGGGAGTGCATGCCATGATATCCCGAATCGATGACCATGTTGGTCATGTAAACGCTTTCAGCATCTGCCGAACTCTCGGAGCGCGGTCGACGCCACGTATCGTGATCATTGCCACCCAGCTGGGGAAATCCCAGCAAGCCTCCACCAGTGTGATTCACCACGGTGTTTTCATCGCTAAAATGTTAAGCAAAGCGTGAATTTAATTATATTTGCTACGCTCATAAAAGTATGCAACAGAAAATATAATTATTTTTATTGATTGTCTCATTTGAATAAATTTGAATTTTTGCATAGTTTAACAAAAGCATATTTAAAATTTAATTATTTATCATCTCATTCGAATATATTTGAATTTTTGAATAGTTTAATAAAAGTATTTTTATTATATGTTTTGTGTTTAGTTCATAATTAATTAAAAGAGTTATAAAGAGAGGAATTCCATCAATTTCACTCATGCAAATTTCAAGAATTTTTTATATTCAATTTTTAAGAAAAATAAATTAATTTGCTGCATTAGATGAATACGGAGAAGTTTTTATTTGTTACTATTTGAAGATTTGATTTATAATATTTCTGAAATATTCTGAAGGAATAAGTAAGTATAAGTTTGGAAGCTCTAATATTGTTATACAAATTTGTTAAGTCGATACAAAAAAATGTAAAGTCATCTTCTGTTCCAACTTTGCTTAAATTTCAATAAAAAAAAGGCAATTCAAATTGCATAAAAGAAATGAATTAGGAAGCCAACATAGATAACATGGATTATGGCTCACCTGCTATTGGAACGCTTGCTGGAATCCTTTTTGCCCGCCTGCAAATTGGGCAAATCCTTTTGCCGCTTCTTCGTTTCGCGCCAGATGCGAAAGTAGAGAAAACACATGATCGTCACGGGAAAATAGAATGCGGCCAGGGCTGTGCCAAATGTAATATACTGATTTGTCTCTATAAACTGTATGTAGCACTGGTCCTTGGGCACGGTGCGTTTGCCCTCGATATAGGGCCAACTGTAGATCCAGGGCGGCCAGAGGAGTAAACTAACTCCCCAGGCGGCGCCAATCATCACCGCCGCCTTATTCGTCGTCCTCTTGGCACGATAAGTCAACGGCCTCGTTACACTAAAATAGCGATCAAAGCTAATGATCAGCAGATTCAAAACGGATGCATTCGAGGCCAAATAGTCGAGGGCCAGCCAAGTGTCACAGATGCGTGGCCCCAATGGCCAATAGCCCAAAATGGTGGTCACCGCAAACAGTGGCATCGAAATCGCACCAATTGCAAAATCCGCAATCGCCAGCGAGAATAAAAAATAATTGCTGATCGTCTGCAGTTGTTTATCGATCTTGAATGAGATCATCACCATCACGTTGCCAGCAACTGTTACCGCGCTCAAAATCGCCGCTACGAAACCCATGACCACCATTGAAGCCAACGAATAACGGGGTCCCTTCGTCTCATAGCCCAAAGTGCCGTTCGTTTGATTCCCATACGGATCATAGAAATTGCTGGCCGCCGTCGACGTTAGATTCTCCAATAGGGCTGTGAGCAATGTGGTGCTGGTTGTGGGGCTGATGGTGGGGCTGCTGCTGCTGCTGCTTGTGCTCGGTGCAGTTGTTGTTGTTGTTGTGGTTGTGCTCGTAGTAACGGTTTTAAACAACGGCTCGAGTATGCTGGGCGGCCCGTGAGCGGCCAAGGCCAAGCTCATAACCGGCTCCATGGCGTATGTGTGATGTTATTTTTATTATTATTATTATTATTATTTTTTTGTTTCTTTTAGTTTTGCTCGCTAATTGGATTTTGATTTGATTGCGTTTTGCGACTGAAAGCGTATTGCCGTTTATAATTTGTGGTACGCTTTATTTGAGTGGTGACTTCTAAATGGCATTCGATGCGAGGCGTTTGTCCTGCTGCTTCTGCTGCTCTTGCTGCTCTTGCTGCTCTTGCTGCTCTTGCTGCTTATCCTTGTTGCACCCACGCGCTGGCGCTGGCGCCTTCCTTGTGCGCATTTTTGCACTGGCCCTGCAAAGAATACATATACACACACACACACACAGATATATATATATGTATATGTAATACAGAGAGAATTATGAGCTGTCGCAGGCCTTTGATACAGCCCCCACTTCCCCCGATCAAACGCAGAGAAGCCGCCTGCGGCTGCAAGTCCGCTTTGTCCTTTTTGCAAATGACATTTGCTGTGTGATTTGTTTTAATGAAAATGTAAATGAAAAACTGCTTGAATGCGTTTCCTTGGCAAGTCTCGCACACAGTTACAGATAAACATGCCACGCCCACGCCTTGCTTGTATTTATTGTTGCTGTTGTTGGTATTGTGCCAACAATGGGCTCGAACATGCAACAGTCAGTGTAGGCAACAAGAGTAACAAAAAAAGACAAATACAACAAAAATAGAAACTTGGCTGGCAACCCACAAAAGACACCCGTTTCCCGCTCGTGCAGAACACTTTGGCACGGAAATGTTCAAGACGGCTTCCTCTGACACTTTTCAAAAACTATTGATGTTGTCATTGGCTGTATATATATATATATATACATATATACATATATGTATGTATGTGTAGTCATAGACATGTACATACAATATTAGACATGGTCTTCACATTGTGTTTTGATTTGGAAAGTTTTTTAATAAGTTACGCATACGGCGTGGCATTGGCGTCCTTTCTGCTGATGCTTTTGACATGATATGCGACATGATTGATTTGTATTGAGTCCTTTGGCAGTTTATTCTCTGCTCCTCTCTTTAGACTCATCTGGCATTGACAGCATTCAGGACATTGTCTGAATGCCACTCAATGCTCATCGTGCATTGTCCTGTGCGTTATGTATTTTTCCGCAGCACAAATCACAGGCTCGCAGAATGTGTCAAAAGGCTTTGCGTATGAGCATGAAAAATGGCAAATAACAAATATAACACAAGTTTATAATTGAATTATGGGATTTGAAGATTTGAGCGCTGTGACCAAAATAGATTTCAATGTGCACAATAAATACAATTCAATTATTTGATAATGGAAAGCTTTTAGCCAGTCAATAATGAATGCACGTACTTAGCAAGGGACTTTTCCTAAATAAATTGAATTGCTTATTCCGCTTTTATTTTCGATTTGTTGAATAGAAATTAAGCTGGCAAGGATTAAATTAGTAACTCACTTTTTCTGCTTCGAAAAAACTGAATTCTTTGTTTTAATAACAATAATGTTTTCGACTGATAATAACCAAACGCTTTTGAAGAATAACAAAAATCGCGCTAAGCCTTTATTTATAAATTATATAGTATAATCCAGTTAATGCTGCTAAACAGCTCGCAGTTCGAGTACTTGGTCTAAGTAGCTTTGAAACTTGCCTAAAACATTTTCAATTTGGTAATATAAAAGCAATCTTTTTAAGAGCCAAAAGCTAGCAAACCAATATGGAGAGTAGTTAGAACTTTGGACATCCAGTATGCAGCAATTATGGCAAACAAAGGTCCACAAAAAAGTACTGAAAATAGTCTAATTTCCGAATTGAGCCATATTTTCAACAATTTATTATATGCAAAATACATTTCATTATTTTAATAGCCAATTAGAAAAGGTCTACTATTATTTCGCGCAGCCCTTTATTTGATTATCTAATTGCTTTGAAGAATTAATATTTTGAATTTATGAATATTTATGGCATGTTAATGAGCTACGTTAATTACTTTGAAATCCAATATTAATCTAAGTATTAACTGCCATCTGTTGTTAAACACATATTCAATGCATAAAGTCAAAACATTGAGTGCTCAACTACTTCAAGATCCTTTAAGTTCTGTTAAGCCTTTCGAAAGCCACATTTCAGTGAGTAAATTGGAATTAAATATTGTATTTGACAAGTGACAACCTACTAAATGGAATTCTGTGTTGTTGTCTTGTTTATTTTAAAAGCAAAGAGTTAAGCTGCCAATCCACTTAAGAAGCTTTCAATGTACCAACACAAGCTGCTACTTGCTCAACGCATTTTCTAGCATACTTATGGGAAATGCAAATGGAAATGTTGGAAATGTGACAAATTCAATGGTATTTGGTGGAATAATTGAGACACATTTCTCGAAAACTTCAACTTCAACTTGGAAAGCAACTCAAATGTTTATCTAATTGCTAACAATAAATATGTTTAAAATCTGCTAGTTCTTGTTGCTTAAATTCAACATAGTTTATGATAGCAATTTCAGCAATTTCAATGCATACAGGGTAGATGGTGCATGGTAAAAAAGTATGCTTACAAATTGTGCAAACTTTTTTTAACAAAATATTTTCAAGTGTGTGCTGAACTTTTTGGCATTACCCAAAAGTCAATGTCAGGCCAAGCTCAAAATGCAAAAATGTGACAGATAAAGTATTTAGCAAGTATGCAAGAGGGTTAAAAGCAATTTTAATAACATCACATAAGGAGCACATAATTGAATCAAGACCAACTTCTGCACAACATAAGAAATTTAAATTAAATGTGGAAAATGCAGATGTGAAATGAGGAAAGCTGCTTTTCAAATCACTGACGACTTGTGCTTAACTTGTAGCTTTTAACAAGTCCATCAAATTTGAACTTGAAAATCTACACAAAATGTGGAAGCCGAAAACAAATCGCTGGCCAATTAAACGCGACGCTAGTTAATAAATCAATCACAAATCTGAATATTTATCTCAATTGCTGTCTGGCACACAAACACACACATAAATCAAAGCCGCTGGCGGTGGCCTGAAAAACAAGCAGCCATAAATGAAGGGCGCCAATAAATTGGAGGCCAACAAATGACAACAACGGCAATAATTGGGCAAAATACCAGAAAAAGAGAACGAAACAAAAAAACAACTTTTAGTTGCTGCTCCTGTTTGCGTGTGTGTGTGTGTGTGTGTATGTATAAGTATGAGTGTAAGTGTATAAGCCTGGCTAACCTGGCAAACCAAACCTTTTGGCCACGTCAGCTTATGTTGGGCCAGACCCGTTAGCCGGGCAATCTTGGCCAACTGTCGGCTTAGCGTTACATTCAAATTTGTTAGTGTCGATTCTTAGCAAATAATCGAATTGCCTGCCGCGCCCGTAAAAAAGGATTTATGGATTTATTATGAAAACACGACAATGAAGAAGCATACAAAACACTCGACCAACCTGCGGCTTTCATTTGCCAATTTATTAGGCTATTTTTATGACACACACACTCACACACACTCTCACACATGCCCTGATCAGCTCATCAGCAGCTGCCTTAATTTTATATATGAATTTTTCGTATTCTATTTTCCTCCTTTTTTTTTGGGCGCCTAATGCGGGCGCTGTCAGTTCAGCACACACACATAGATGAGAGATAAAACTTACACAGACACATACAGCGACGCCCACTGAGATCTTAAGCTTTTATCAAATTGTACAACACACATACTATAAAAATAAATAATAAAACAAAAACTAGCTGCCAACTTTTGTGCGTTTGCCTCTGCTTAGCTTTTATGTTAATTTATTAAGCGCGAGTTTAATTGCTGGGCTTGCTTGCTGCTGGGCTCGCTGCCCTTTGCTTGTTGGCGGAAATTGAATTGCTGCTGGGCGGCTGCTGCTGAGCGGCTGCTGCTGCTTCTGCTTCTGCTGCTGCTGCTGCTGCTGCTGCTGCTGCTGCTTGCTGGTTGCTGCTAACACCTTATGCTGGTGGGCTGGCTCTCAATGCTGAGCATATTGCGAACACACACACACACCAACATATACACACACCCGCAATTGCCGCGCCCCACCGACCCAATGCGAGCGACCTACTCGTTGCTTTAAACAAAACGAGAGCACTGGAAACAGCAATAGCAAAAATGCCGTTGCTACGCACTCACACACATGAATACCATGGGCAAGCAGAACTCTCTCTGCCATCACATTTACATACAACTTACGTTACAGCGCAAGCTCTCGCGCTCTCCCCGCAAACGTAGCTCTCTCTCTCTCTCGGGTTTTCGTGTTTGTGTATGTTTGCGTGCGTGCGTGTGAGTATGTGTGTGTGTTTGTAGCTTATTTGTGCACGCTCAGCGTTGACATTGTTGGTGCTGGCTGCTTCTGATGCTGCTGGCTGCTGCTGATGCTGCTGTTGCTGCTGTTGCTGCTGCTTCTGCTGTTGATTTTGGCCATTTGCCGCTCCCAAAAGTATGCTTTGTAATTTGTTGTATTGTGCGCACACATCTTTACTTTACATCAAGCTCAGCGTCGGCGTCTGCGTCAGCGTCGCTGCCTGGCTCAATTCATTTCTTCTTTTTATTTTTGCAAAATTTTATTATACATAATGCGGGCGGCTGCGTCCACGCCGACGTTGACGTTAGCGTTAGCGCCGACAGCGACGTCAACGCTCTGACGCGCTTCGCGTGTGCTGCGCTGCCCAAAAAGTTTTTACATTCGGCCTGCGCTTAACATTGTAATCAAATTTATGCTTTTGTGTTATAGATACAAATATATAAACCGATTTTGCATTTACTATGCCTGCCCAATTATCTAGTAATATGTCCGATTCACACAACAACAGCTCCACTTAATTGTTTGCGCTTATTGTAAAAAATTATTTCTGTTATAGCGTGTGTGTTGTTGTTTTTTTTTTGTTTTTTTTATCGCAAATATTTATCCGTTGTCCGCCCATATATAAAATCGTTGCACGCGTTCACTGTCAACAGAACCACGAGCTGGAGAGCTGGTGATGAACCCAAGCGCACGTTGCAAAATCTCGTCCGGGACTGAAGCTGAAAAGCTTCAAGCACATACCTTAACGGTACCTTTCGCTGCGAGAGCAACCCGAACTTAATACTCTCTTTTCGTGTGCGCGCTCTCTCTTTCTCTCTCTCCCTCTCTCTCATCTCATACTCTCGGCTCGGTCCAGTCAGGAGGCTGTGTATTAGTGTGTGTGAGTGTGTCAATGCTGTTATCTTTCGCATTGTGCTGGAATTTGTGTTTGTTGGGCAACACGGCGAGCATCCTCAGCAACACCCTCAATAAAGGCCTCACTGTCGGGCTAATATGTGTGTGGGATGCGAAAGCGGAAAAACTGTTAAAATGTGTGTGTATGTGTGTATGCATGTCAGCGTGTGCGTGTGTCGCCTGTGCGTTTCTTTACACTCAGCGCAATTGTTGCTAATGCTCTTGCAAAAAATCCTTGAGCTAGATCGATTTTGACGATTTATCTACTATTTATGAGATCGCGTTCATTTGAACTGTAGTCCACGGAAAATAAATTGTTATTATTATGACATTTAAATGAAATTGAAATTTTGTTGTCATAGCTTCGCAATATGTTAATAATATATATTCATTGGTGAATCACTCAAACAATTATTTACATCAGCTTTACAACGTTGTATGTCATCTAATATAAATAGTTAACAACTAAGAAGCACAATATTAATATGAGATAATTTTTATAATTGCTTAATATAAATGTTTTCTTTTTACGCCATTTAAACTTTAAATAGACCCGTTTGAGTCATAGTAATTTTGCAGAGTGTATGTTGCGCATTAAGCTGCAATAGAAATGACAGAATGAAACCAGTAAAAACCCGCTAGTTGAGAGAACCGAACTAGGAGACACCCTGAACTCAAGTCTTTTCCTATGAAGAGTTGTCAAAGTCTTAGATATTCAAATCAACACGTTGAAAAATTTGTATTGAAAAAAAGCTAAAAATAAAATAAAATACATTAGATCTGCGTATATACAGTGTGCGTCAGCTTATTTTCAACAGTGTCAAAGAAAAAACGTAATTGCCTGCCATAAAGTAATTATACATTATTTTTCAAAAATTCCAAAGACCGATGGTAGGTACATTTATTACCCACCAATATGAATGGATGACCCTAATAAACTGAGGTTTCCCCACCTGCTAGGTAGAATTCTAAAAGATGCGACGGAGTAAAATTTATAGTCTGAAAATCGTTATATGGGCATAGTTCAAATTTCAAAATGCCATAACTTCGTCAAAACTCAACTAATTTTAAAAAGCAAGGGCTTTTTGATCATAGTTTTGCCCCTAAATCAATCGTACATTTAAAGTTGAAAACGTGATTTTAGGTCGGAACATAAGTAAAAATTACAGCCTGAAATTCGATATATGGGCACAGTCCAAACTTCAAAATACCATAACTTCGTCAAAACTCAACTAATTTTAAAAAGCAAGGGCTTTTTGATCATAGTTTTGCCCCTAAATCAATCGTACATTTAAAGTTGAAAACGTTATTTTAGGTCGGAACATAAGTTAAAATTATAGCCTGAAAATCGATATATGGGCACAGTCCAAACTTCAAAATGCCATAACTTCGTCAAAACTCAACTTATTTTAAAAAGCGAGGGCTTTTTGATCATAGTTTTTCCCCTAAATCAATCGTACATTTAAAGTTGAAAACGTCATTTTAGGTCGGAACATAAGTAAAAATTACAGCCTGAAATTCGATATATGGGCATAGTCCAAACTTCAAAATGCCATAACTTCGTCAAAACTCAACTAATTTTAAAAAGCGAGGACTTTTTGATCATAGTTTTGCCCCTAAATCAATCGTACATTTAAAGTTGAAAACGTGATTTTAGGTCGGAACATAAGTAAAAATTACAGCCTGAAATTCGATATATGGGCATAGTCCAAACTTCAAAATGCCATAACTTCGTCAAAACTCAACTAATTTTAAAAAGCGAGGGCTTTTTGATCATAGTTTTACCCCTAAATCAATCGTACATTTAAAGTTGAAAACGTTATTTTAGGTCGGAACATAAGTTAAAATTATAGCCTGAAAATCGATATATGGGCACAGTCCAAACTTCAAAATGCCATAACTTCGTCAAAACTCAACTTATTTTAAAAAGCGAGGGCTTTTTGATCATAGTTTTTCCCCTAAATCAATCGTACATTTAAAGTTGAAAACGTCATTTTAGGTCGGAACATAAGTAAAAATTACAGCCTGAAATTCGATATATGGGCATAGTCCAAACTTCAAAATGCCATAACTTCGTCAAAACTCAACTAATTTTAAAAAGCGAGGACTTTTTGATCATAGTTTTGCCCCTAAATCAATCGTACATTTAAAGTTGAAAACGTGATTTTAGGTCGGAACATAAGTAAAAATTACAGCCTGAAATTCGATATATGGGCATAGTCCAAACTTCAAAATGCCATAACTTCGTCAAAACTCAACTAATTTTAAAAAGCGAGGGCTTTTTGATCATAGTTTTACCCCTAAATCAATCGTACATTTAAAGTTGAAAACGTGATTTTAGGTCGGAACATAAGTAAAAATTACAGCCTGAAATTCGATATATGGGAATAGTCCAAACTTCAAAATGCCATAACTTCGTCAAAACTCAACTTATTTTAAAAAGCGAGGGCTTTTTGATCATAATTTTACCCCTAAATCAATCGTACATTTAAAGTTGAAAACGTCATTTTACGTCGGAACATAAGTAAAAATTATAGCCTGAAAATCGATATATGGGCATTGTCCAAACTTCAAAATGCCATAACTTCGTCAAAACTCAACTTATTTTAAAAAGCGAGGGCTTTTTGATCATAGTTTTGCCCCTAAATCAATCGTACATTTAAAGTTGAAAACGTTAATTTAGGTCGGAACATAAGTAAAAATTACAGCCTGAAAATCGATATATGGGCATAGTCCAAACTTCAAAATGCCATAACTTCGTCAAAACTCAACTTATTTTAAAAAGCGAGGGCTTTTTGATCATAGTTTTACCTCTAAATCAATCGTACATTTAAAGTTGAAAACGTGATTTTAGGTCGGAACATAAGTAAAAATTACAGCCTGAAATTCGATATATGGGCACAGTCCAAACTTCAAAATGCCATAACTTCGTCAAAACTCAACTAATTTTAAAAAGCGAGGGATTTTTGATCATAGTTTTGCCCCCAAATCAATCGTACATTTAAAGTTGAAAACGTGATTTTAGGTCGGAACATAAGTAAAAATTACAGCCTGAAATTCGATATATGGGCATAGTCCAAACTTCAAAATGCCATAACTTCGTCAAAACTCAACTAATTTTAAAAAGCGAGGGCTTTTTGATCATAGTTTTGCCCCTAAATCAATCGTACATTTAAAGTTGAAAACGTGATTTTAGGTCGGAACATAAGTAAAAATTACAGCCTGAAAATCGATATATGGGCATAGTCCAAACTTCAAAATGCCATAACTTCGTCAAAACTCAACTTATTTTAAAAAGCGAGGGCTTTTTGATCATAATTTTGCCCCTAAATCAATCGTACATTTAAAGTTGAAAACGTCATTTTAGGTCGGAACATAAGTAAAAATTATAGCCTGAAAATCGATATATGGGCATTGTCCAAACTTCAAAATGCCATAACTTCGTCAAAACTCAACTAATTTTAAAAAGCGAGGGATTTTTGATCATAGTTTTGCCCCTAAATCAATCGTACATTTAAAGTTGAAAACGTGATTTTAGGTCGGAACATAAGTAAAAATTACAGCCTGAAATTCGATATATGGGCATAGTCCAAACTTCAAAATGCCATAACTTCGTCAAAACTCAACTTATTTTAAAAAGCGAGGGCTTTTTGATCATAGTTTTGCCCCTAAATCAATCGTACATTTAAAGTTGAAAACGTCATTTTAGGTCGGAACATAAGTTAAAATTATAGCCTGAAAATCGATATATGGGCACAGTCCAAACTTCAAAATGCCATAACTTCGTCAAAACTCAACTTATTTTAAAAAGCGAGGGCTTTTTGATCATAGTTTTGCCCCTAAATCAATCGTACATTTAAAGTTGAAAACGTCATTTTAGGTCGGAACATAAGTAAAAATTATAGCCTGAAAATCGATATATGGGCATTGTCCAAACTTCAAAATGCCATAACTTCGTCAAAACTCAACTTATTTTAAAAAGCGAGGGCTTTTTGATCATAGTTTTGCCCCTAAATCAATCGTACATTTAAAGTTGAAAACGTCATTTTAGGTCGGAACATAAGTTAAAATTATAGCCTGAAAATCGATATATGGGCACAGTCCAAACTTCAAAATGCCATAACTTCGTCAAAACTCAACTTATTTTAAAAAGCGAGGGCTTTTTGATCATAGTTTTGCACCTAAATCAATCGTACATTTAAAGTTGAAAACGTGATTTTAGGTCGGAACATAAGTAAAAATTACAGCCTGAAATTCGATATATGGGCATAGTCCAAACTTCAAAATACCATAACTTCGTCAAAACTCAACTAATTTTAAAAAGCGAGGGCTTTTTGATCATAGTTTTGCCCCTAAATCAATCGTACATTTAAAGTTGAAAACGTGATTTTAGGTCGGAACATAAGTAAAAATTACAGCCTGAAATTCGATATATGGGCATAGTCCAAACTTCAAAATGCCATAACTTCGTCAAAACTCAACTAATTTCAAAAAGCGAGGGCTTTTTGATTATAGTTTTGCCCGAAAATCAATCGTACATTTAAAGTTGAAAACGTGATTTTAGGTCGGAACATAAGTAAAAATTACAGCCTGAAATTCGATATATGGGAATAGTCCAAACTTCAAAATGCCATAACTTCGTCAAAACTCAACTTATTTTAAAAAGCGAGGGCTTTTTGATCATAATTTTGCCCCTAAATCAATCGTACATTTAAAGTTGAAAACGTCATTTTAGGTCGGAACATAAGTAAAAATTATAGCCTGAAAATCGATATATGGGCATTGTCCAAACTTCAAAATGCCATAACTTCGTCAAAACTCAACTTATTTTAAAAAGCGAGGGCTTTTTGATCATAGTTTTGCCCCTAAATCAATCGTACATTTAAAGTTGAAAACGTCATTTTAGGTCGGAACATAAGTAAAAATTACAGCCTGAAATTCGATATATGGGCACAGTCCAAACTTCAAAATGCCATAACTTCGTCAAAACTCAACTTATTTTAAAAAGCGAGGGCTTTTTGATCATAGTTTTGCCCCTAAATCAATCGTACATTTAAAGTTGAAAACGTTAATTTAGGTCGGAACATAAGTAAAAATTACAGCCTGAAAATCGATATATGGGCATAGTCCAAACTTCAAAATGCCATAACTTCGTCAAAACTCAACTTATTTTAAAAAGCGAGGGCTTTTTGATCATAGTTTTACCTCTAAATCAATCGTACATTTAAAGTTGAAAACGTGATTTTAGGTCGGAACATAAGTAAAAATTACAGCCTGAAATTCGATATATGGGCACAGTCCAAACTTCAAAATGCCATAACTTCGTCAAAACTCAACTTATTTTAAAAAGCGAGGGCTTTTTGATCATAGTTTTGCACCTAAATCAATCGTACATTTAAAGTTGAAAACGTGATTTTAGGTCGGAACATAAGTAAAAATTACAGCCTGAAATTCGATATATGGGCATAGTCCAAACTTCAAAATACCATAACTTCGTCAAAACTCAACTAATTTTAAAAAGCGAGGGCTTTTTGATCATAGTTTTGCCCCTAAATCAATCGTACATTTAAAGTTGAAAACGTGATTTTAGGTCGGAACATAAGTAAAAATTACAGCCTGAAATTCGATATATGGGCATAGTCCAAACTTCAAAATGCCATAACTTCGTCAAAACTCAACTAATTTTAAAAAGCGAGGGCTTTTTGATTATAGTTTTGCCCGAAAATCAATCGTACATTTAAAGTTGAAAACGTGATTTTAGGTCGGAACATAAGTAAAAATTACAGCCTGAAATTCGATATATGGGAATAGTCCAAACTTCAAAATGCCATAACTTCGTCAAAACTCAACTTATTTTAAAAAGCGAGGGCTTTTTGATCATAATTTTGCCCCTAAATCAATCGTACATTTAAAGTTGAAAACGTCATTTTAGGTCGGAACATAAGTAAAAATTATAGCCTGAAAATCGATATATGGGCATTGTCCAAACTTCAAAATGCCATAACTTCGTCAAAACTCAACTTATTTTAAAAAGCGAGGGCTTTTTGATCATAGTTTTGCCCCTAAATCAATCGTACATTTAAAGTTGAAAACGTCATTTTAGGTCGGAACATAAGTAAAAATTACAGCCTGAAATTCGATATATGGGCACAGTCCAAACTTCAAAATGCCATAACTTCGTCAAAACTCAACTTATTTTAAAAAGCGAGGGCTTTTTGATCATAGTTTTGCCCCTAAATCAATCGTACATTTAAAGTTGAAAACGTTAATTTAGGTCGGAACATAAGTAAAAATTACAGCCTGAAAATACTCAACTTTAGGTAAAAAATCCGGGTTCTATGGCTCACAGGTGTCCACAATGTACCTGATCCAAATACGCGGTCCCCTAAAGATAGGCTACTTTTTTACATAATCCTACCTAGCAGGTGGGGAAACCTCAGTTTATTAGGGTCATCCATTCATATTGGTGGGTAATAAATGTACCTACCATCGGTCTTTGGAATTTTTGAAAAATAATGTATAATTACTTTATGGCAGGCAATTACGTTTTTTCTTTGACACTGTTGAAAATAAGCTGACGCACACTGTATATATATATATATATGTGTATATATATATGTGTATTCTAAAGCGTATATCTTATATAGTCTGATCAGACAGCCAAGGAGAATCGGCTTGCCTTTTGATGCTGATCAAGAGTACATGGTTCATATGTCGGAAATGCTTTCCTCTGCCTGTTACATTCACATCCACCACTTCGTTATACCCTTGTCAGGCATTTTCAATGGGTTCAGGATATAAACAGAAAACAACACAACACAAAACTAAATGGAAGAATATGAATGAAAGAGCCGCAGAGCAGGCAAGTGCAGAGTCCAAATGCTCAACGGCTGAACGGACAGGCAAGCAGTCAGCCTAGGCTAACAGTGACTGGCTGGCAAGGAGGATGAGCCTGTGCCCCAAGGGGACATTGGCTCAAGCATGCTTCTGTGTAACTGTAGCACAGTTGCTGTTTGTGCTCTTCATCAGCCTGAACTGGCAACAGCGGCAGCAACTTGTATCTCTGAATGGGTCTCGCAGGATTGTGATGGAATGGCGAGCACGATGGCGATGAGTACGGCGAGGACAGGGGGCTTGGGGCTTAGGCTTGCTGAGTATGTCTCCTATTCGCATGGGTGGTGTGAACTGCTGCGCTGAAAAAGCGCATTCTCACATTTCAATTAAATAATACCACGAGCGTATTTTAATTTTGTATTTCTTTTTGCTTGTCTCTCTGTCTATTATTTCTCCACTTTTATTAATAGCAACTCGTGCTGCTCTCGAACAGGACAACAATGGTCGTACGAGAGCCACTGCTCCCGAGAGCTAATGTCAGCCGGCAGCTGGCATGGCTAGTGGCCATCAAGTGCCCATGGGCACTATCCTACGAGCTCTGCACAAGCAATTCCATTATCATCGTGTGTGCCTTCAGCAAAATGCTCAAATTCGGCACAATTGGATAGAAGACTTTAAGGTACGCGGAATATAGAGCAAAAGCAAAATTTAATCTGACAATAAAATAAATCACTGTCGATAAATTGTATGGCATTATCTCCAGTTTTGCATTTTTGCTTGTGACAACGCAAAATAGTTTTAATCTATGCCTATAATAAATTCATTGTAGTTTCTGAAGTAAGCTATTTAATTCTAGTTTCTGCTGTGTTTAAACTATAATTATAATATTTTGCTATTAGGTCCCTTTAAAATTATTCAAATAATTGCAATCTTTACAATGTTGAAGTAAAATCATGGCATACTTTTTGGCTTTTTAAATATCTTAGTTGGATCAGTTCTGGTGTGTGAGCAGTTTTTTGTTGCATACTTTAGGGGATCTGAGAGTAAACATCATGGCTCCAAACATTTTACAAAAATAGTTATATTTCTGTCAAATCCTTACCGCTTATAAAGAGACGCCGCTTTAGATTCACAAGGACTTAAGAACTTCAAGAACGATTGGTCAGTTTGTACTCCTATTCAACACATATAGTTTTGATACACAAGAATGCGGCCCAGTAATGGCCGATTTTCTATTTACAAAAATTTCATTTTATTTTGGCTGTTTCAAGATCTTTCGTCCTTGTGTTACTTTATTCGAATTGGCAGGTCAATGTCTCCGTGATAAAAAGGACATCCAAAAACATTTTTCTAGCGAAACCAAACCCATACAATTCCCAAATAAAGGTTGAAAAAGACACGCGTCGGATGTTTTGGAAGTATTTTTTTTTATATATTTTCTTGTTTTTATATTAAATTTAGGTTTATATATGTATATATAAAATATATAAGCATAAACGTTTACAAATATAAATATCTTTTATCATTCTCCAGCGACATTCAAGGCCGGGCTCTCTCTTTTTCTTTCTTTCTCTCTCGCTGGTCTCAATTCTCAATTCTCATCTCGATTGGAGTTCGAATCCCCGTTTGAGTCGAACATACAACTATTTCAGATGTGCCACAATAACTTTTGCTAAACCCTCACATACCATTACATCATAGACTTAAGTATTGTATGTCTGCCTACACTCATCAGTTATGAATAATACATGTGTGTATGTAACTATATATTTACAATAGCGATAAGGCCAACAAAAGATCTGTGTGTGTTGTGTTGTGTTTTACTTTTTGTCTATTTGTGTGTGTGTGTGTGGTTGCGCAATATATATATATATATATATATATAATTAATTATCTTTATATTTTAAGTAGAATATTTGTTTACTGCTCTGAATGATTTTCTTTCGCGTGCATATTACGATATCGACATACATGTGTGTATGTGTGTATATAGAAATATAGTTGTAGCATATGTGTAGAGTTAGTTATAGGGATAGTACATGTACATAGTTGCATATATGATAAGTATGAGTAATTGAATAATAAGTAGGCTAAAATACAATGCAAAAAAAAGTAAAATTACGTCTTATGCTTAAAGTTTGACGACACAAATTTTTGCTTTACCCAAAAAACGCGCTGCTTGGCATTTGCTATATAGTATATATATACCTATGCATATATATATATATATTCATATATATATATATATATATATTATGTATGTACGTATTTATTAGATAACTGGAGGGGGAAAGGGGTATGCCTTTTTGTTTAGCATCAGCCTTTTTATAGATGGCTGCCAGTTGTTGCTTAGCTGCTGCTGCTGCTGTTTCTCATCCCTCGGAATAGGAGCTGAGGCTGCTGCGTGTGGAGCCCGTGAAATGATCGCGCTGCAATGTATCCGTGGGCACAGAGACTATCAATGCGCCGCCATACAGCGTTTCCATCTCATCCAGCTGCTGGGCAAATGTCTCCTCCAAACGCTGTCAGCCGCAAAGGGGAAAGAACATAAAGTTCAATTAATAAAGTTTCCAATTTGTTAACATTTCAAATCATACGCAATAACATTTTGAAGCACACAACATCCAATAATAATAAGTGTCTACTAAAGCAACTAGATAAGTATAAGTATATGTGTATAAGTATTTTATATTTTGAGCATGCATTTCAATCATAATAAGTAGAGTCTACAAGAGAGTTTAGATAGTTATAGATAGATAGATAGTATAGAGTTAAGAGCTTTTGGGCCCATAGACTAACCTCTTGTTGCAGCTGCTGTTGTAGTTGCTTTACGAATAGTAGAAGAGAAGTGCCGGCAAGAAAAGGTTTTGTTTTTGAACATAATTTTGATTGTGTTGTGGTTTTGGTTTTTTGTTTTTTGTTTTTTAATAAATATATTAAAAGCAGCGCGTAGTTTGTTGTTGTAAATGTATTTGTTGTTGTTTGAGTGTGTGTGTGTGTGTGGAAGTATGTATGTGTGTACAGTGAAGCATCATGAATATGAATATCAATGTATACATAGACATTTATATAGTAGGATTATAGTAGTTAAGTGTAGTATGCTTGGCATCCGGATAAATATTATTTTACTTTTATTTTTAATTTTAATTTTTTTTTTTTTGGTAGCTAAGTACTTTTTTTTTTGTAATACTGCTAAAATGGAATGCAACGGTTGCAGGGTTGGTCTTAAACAATGTTATAACTGGCATAATAAATAGGCGAACAATTTATTATCATTATTTTCAGTTAACAACAAAAAAAAACAAGATTAATAATAAAGAACTTTGGCAAATAATTGTTGTAATGGCAATTTTGCAGCGTTTAGAAAGAAGTAGCGGGAAGATGTAGTTAGAAGTAGGAGTTGTGGGCTGGAGAGTTAAGATAGATTATTAGTTCATATGATATGTGTTCTAGAGCACCATAAGCGAGCAGTAAGGATGAAGGATATGAAGCGCAGTTCATGCTGGTTAAGTGTGTGTGTGTGTTAAGGAGACGCTGCTAACATGAGGCGAGTGCGAAGAGTAAGCAATTGTTTCTTGTTTTTGTTTGGTTGTTGCTTTTGTATTTGTTTTTCTCTCTTTCTTCTTCTTGTTTTAAGTTTGCGTGGAAGCACTTGAAAGGAAGCTGCTCAAGCGGCTTTGTTATTCTCATCAAGGCTGAGCTGGCGCTGAGTAATGCGCGGCAGCCTATATTTGGCGGCGTACAAATCTTGGTATAAATCATCTGTGGCACTGCCACCATTCGGGGTCGTCTTCAGCGTGGAACGCAGCTGCGGCTGCACCTCATCCAGCAAGGCGGCCGCCTTGACTCCCGCATCGAATATCAGCTCCGCATCGCTGCAGTAGCGCGTCGAGCTGCTCAGCTCGTGCATATTGTACATGGACTGGGCGCTGCTCAGCGAGGAGCGACCGCTGCTGTTGCGACTGGCGAGCGAGGGTCGCTTGATGGCAAACGAGGTGGAATGCAGCAGGCGCTGTGTGCGTGCTGTCATCACGGGGCCCTCGTGTATGCGCAGCTCCACGGGATCTGCGGGCCGACCAAAGCGATGCTGCACCATTCCTAGCTCATCGGGCGTCTTTGGTGACGTGGGTGTTGTTGTTGTGCTGCTCTGCTTAAAGGTGCTCATTGCTGGCTTGCTGTTTGATTCTTCGGCGGTGTTCAGCTGCGGGGTGCTGGTGACTACCTTGACCAGCTCATTGGTGGGTGGCTGTTGATGGATGTTCAGACGCAGCTCACGCGATGCCGGCATGGTGGCAACACTGGCACGTTTCAAACTCTGCTCCCTCTCGTCATCTTCCTCCTCCAGCACCAGGTCGCTGTGCATCTGGGCCCGTTGCTGTCTGTGCATGATCGGAGTGCTTGGCACACTGCGACTCAAGTCAGGTGCCGAGCCACGGAAATTAGCGCGACCAGCGGCGCCCCCAAGCAGTAGAAGCGAGGAACGCGACCTGGGCACCTGTTGCACATCGATGAATGTGTTGCGTGGCAGCAGACGCGCGGACCGCTCATTGAAGATGCCGCGCAAACGTACGGGCAGCTCCACCTCAAGATTCTCGAATTCGCTGCGATTGGTGACGAGACCGAGTCGCCGCTCATGCTCATCAATAGCAGCACTAACCAGCAGATTCACTCGCTGGTTCGATTTGGGGTTCAGTTTGTTTGTTTGTTTGTTTGTTAGCAACACATGCAAGCCCGAGAGAGTCGTTTTAATTGTTTGGTTAGTAGAGTTTGGAAAGCACAGCGGTAAGCGTTTGTTTTTTGTTTTTTAAAAAAACATATTTAAATCATTATTATTATTATTATTATTATTATAATTATTATTATGTTTTTGTAGTTTTGTAGTAGGTAGTAGGTACAGTAGTAGGCCACCAAAGTGTATGCATTTGCGTGGAGGGGTGTAAAGAGAGAGAGAAAAGTTGATCAAAATATATATAATTTGATTTTGTTTTGGTCGCGTTGCAGTTGCATCTTGTTCCTCGATTCCGCAAACTCAAAACGCTTCCAGCATTGAGCAATAATCGCATCAGACTAATAATAATTTATGACAATGGCAATCTATTTAGAGAATTAGTCAAAGCTTGTTGCTAACACTATTTTAACTTATCGTTTTCAATTTTGGACTCATTCGTTTTCAGTATTTATTGCAATTAGCATGTCTTCGATATCTTTACGAAAAATGATGTCATTGAAAAAGGTGTGTTAGTTAATCAATTGTTATCATTATCTTTAGTGCACCTGCAAGATATGGTGCATAAGTCATATGGGCTACGATATGTCCGATTATTGCTCAATGCTTGCTGCAAACGTTGTGACGTTTGGCGGAACGGGCATAGGGCAGGGGCAGAGGCAGCGGGTTAAGGGGGAGCACAAGACACCACAACAAAATACCACCGATAACCAAGAAATATGCATAATATTTACAACAGTATTAAAAACTAAAACTTAGAACCAATTAAAATAAACTACGCACAACTGTACAAAAACACCAACAAAAATGAGGCGAACAGCTTTGTTTTTTTTTCTTTTGCCTTGCTTTGTAGGGGCGGGACGGGTTGGTTTTTTGTTTTATGGGAGGAGAGAGGGAGGGAGGAAGGAGCGGAGGGAAGAGAGAGTGAAAGCGGCACTAAACACCATTGAGGTTACACACCTGTTTGCGTGGCACCAACTGCTCGCGCCAATCGCGCAGCTCGGCCTTGAGGCGCTCATCGATCTCCGAGAGCTTGGCATGCTCATGCTCCACGAGTGCCTTGCGCTTCTCATTCTGCAGCTGTTCCAGTTCTCTGTGGAGGTACAGGTAGATATGTTAAAGCAACCCTTTCGAAATGTAGAAATGTAGAATGGAGAACTCACCTAATGGCGCTTTCTCGTGTGGCGCGCAGCTCCTCCAATTGCTTCTGATGCTTGACCTCGAAGCGACGCTCCTCCTGCATATAGCGTTTCTTCTCCTGCTCCTGGAACTGTACAAGCACAAGGCAATTAACACAAATCAATCATGCGAAACAAAAACCTGCAACTCACCTTCTTCAAGCGTTCACGCTCCATATCTGGATCCATGCTTATGGATATGCGCAATGATTCGCGGAACATGAGATCACGTGCCTTGCGCTCGGCTCGAATGCGCTTGGGCAAGGCGCGCTTCTCGAGGGTCTGCTTCTTGACGAGATCCTCCTCCTTGCGCTGCAGCATGCGCTTGACTTGATCGAGCTCCTTCTCGTGCCGAATGATCATCTGGTGGCGCTGCATAAAGCACAACTCCTTCACATGCCGCTTGGACAATTGATGGCGTTCGTGCAGCTGCTTTTCCTCCAGCTCCCAGAGCAGAGCCTCGCGCGTACGCATGGCATTCTGTTTCTGCTGCAGGAAATTGCGGTTGATGGTGGCCAAATGATCGCGATGCTTCTCGCTGAGACGACGCAGCAGCAGTTCGTGTCGCTCCTTGAGCGAGTCGAGAAATGAGCGCTCCTTCTCCTCGTGGTCCAGCTCCATGGCGGTGCGCCGCTGCTTGAACTCATCCTTGCGCTTGTCTTTGGGAAACAGATCGACCTCCTGCTTGAGCAGACGGATCTCCTGCTTAAGATTCTCGCGGAATATCTTCAGCTCCTGCTCCTGCTCGGACCGGATGCGTTTCGACGAGCTGCGCAACTCATTCTCCTGCGTCTGTTCGGTCTTCTCAATCAGCTGCTTGTGCTGACGCGCCAGCGTATCCATATCCGCTTCGTATGTTTTCTCCAGCGAGATGCGCTCCTGATCGAAGCGACGATCCTGCTGCTCCTTGGCCAGCTGCTCCTTGAGATGCAGCTCCGTCTGCTGTTTCTTCTCCTGCTTCTGCAGCATTTTCAGTTCGCGCAGCTCCTGCTTACGGAAATCATGATCATCATAGATGCGCCCGTTCTCCTCATCCCCGTAGATCACACGACTGGTCGTTGTGGTCATTTGTACGCCATCGATTTCAAATTTGCGCGTACGCTTGCGCGTCTTCTTGCGCAGATTACGCAGCTCGATCTCCTCCTTGGTGAGCCCGGCCGACTTGGCCGAGGCGGGTACACGTGGTTTCGTCCTAATGACCACCACATCAGCCGCCTCCTCCTCCTCGTCAATGGGGAGCGCAAGACGATTGTTTGTCACCAATGGCGGTGGTGGCATCATGGATTGCTGCTGCTTGTTGTCCACCTCGGTGGGACTGTCCTGACTAGTGTTGGTGCCAATGCTGTCCGCATCTCCGCCGCCGCTGGTTATCTGCACCTCAACGCCCCGTCGGCCGCGCACGGAGCCATTCTCGCTGGACCCAGAGCCCAGACTGCTGTCCGGTGAGATGCGTTTCTCATGCTCCTGGCCGGGCTTAAAGCGATTCACTATAATATTAACATCCTCCGGCACAATGCCATTCGGCTGCGACTGCGGCTGCTGCTGACGCTTGTTTGGCTGCTGATTGCTGCTATCCTTCACCCGGATGACCTCATCGCCAACTGTCACAACAGAAACATGGCTGGTGTCCATCAGCTGATCACTGTGATTATGACTGCCCGATGCCGTATTATATGCCGAATCATCGTCCGCATACGAGGGACTCACAATCAGTACCTCGCTCTCATCCAGTTTGCGTGCATGGACAGCTGCTGCTGCGGCGGCGGCTGCTGATCCTCCTACTCCTTCTTGACGCTCATTGACGCTAAGTATCATGGATGATTGCTTCACCTGATCCCCGAGGCTATCGTCCAGCGAGGGGAAGTCATCGTCGGTGGATGACTCGTGCAGATGTGTGCTCTTATTCAAATCATTCGACACAATGATGACCTCATTCTGTGCCGTATTATCGATGATCACCGGCGGATGCGTGCTAGTCACAACGGTGATTTGACTGACCGATTCCAGGCTATTCGGCAGCACCAGGTGCTGTTCAGGCGGCGGTGGTGGTGGCGGCACCGATTGCTGTTGACGCGCAGCCGGCGATGCGTCGCTGCTATTGATGGTTATCAGCGATGTGCTGGAGCTTAAAATGGCGCCCGTTACACTGCCCGAACTGCTGGAGGCCACCGAATGCACCGATATTGTGGACGAGGCGGTGGGCGATGGGGGCTGCGGCTTGGACTCCATGGCATCCTGGCCAATGGTCACTTCAATGGCAGTTGTCGGCTCCGGCTGTCGCTTTGGCGATGCTCCTTTCTCCACATCCGTTTGTGGCTGCTTAGCACTGGCAGCAGCGGCAGCTGTAGCAGCAGCAGCAGCAGCAGCAGCAACGGCAGCGGCAGCAGCAGCTGTGGCAGCAGCAACTGCTGATGGCGGTGGTGGCGCTTTGCCCTTCTCCTTTTTGACAAAGTGCTGCTGTAAATGGCCAAAAACATATGGACGCGATTAGAAAGGCAGACGCAATTAAAGAACATAAATTTGAAGCAAGATTGGCAAAAATCCGAGGGGCGACTCACCTTTTTGTCTGCATCAGACTTTTCATTTGATTCGGCAACATCTTCAGTTGATTTTTGTAGCACAGCTGCAGCTGCTTGGGGCGATTGTTGTTGTTGTGGTTGTTGTGGCGATGGCGGCGCTGGTGCTGGCACTTTGGTATGCGACGCTGCTGTTTCGACCACTCCTACAGGCACTTGGTCCTGTGGCTTGCTCTGGTTTGGTTTGTCTGGTGTTGTTGCTTTAGTTGTTGCTGTTGTTGTAGTTGCTGATGCTGCTGCTGTGACTGCTGCTGCTGCTGCTGGTGTCGGTAGACTGCTACTTGGTTGGGATTGCTCTTTGGAATCCCGCGATATGGATGTAGGTGTACCTGGAACTGTGTACATATCAAGTTAAATAAAACCTCATCTTAACATATCAAGTGCAACTTACGTTTGTCAATGTCTTGGCTCTGCAGCGAAGCAGAGTCATCGTCCAGGTCGAGCTGGAGCGCCGAGTTGCGGGGTTCCTGTGCAAGAAATTAAAATACAATAATTAGCAAATACTTTAACAGCTATCACAGAATTTCCTAGCACTGTTTACAACTACTATTATTTACTTCTAGGTGATTGCTAAAACAATTGCGTTTACATTTATTGCATAGATATTTATTTATTTTCAGATGTTGATTTCCCTTGAAGCTCAGGCACGTTTTTACTTATGGTGTCAGTAAAGCTTTATTGTTCCATTTATTGACTTGATAACAGGTCAATAAGTATTGGACTAACATGAATCGGGGGCTTTTTAAGGAATTTAAGTTTGTTATCAAAGTCTAAAAATATAAAATGATTGCCTTTGCTAACCGAGTGAAAAATTCTATCTAGAAATCAATGAAAATCAACGAAATCTCATCGAGATACGTTAAAAATAAATGAAACTCATTTAAAAGACAGCTCACCGAAATATCAGTGATTTGATAGTTATAGAAAATAATCTCAAGTTAACCTATTAATTTTAATAAGATTAATTATTGACGATAAGAAATGAGCAATAAGTTTGATAAGCAAGAATACATGGAACATACTCGATTGATAAAGTATGAATATATAAATATATATAAATGCATGTATACAATATCTAAGGAATGCTTTGAAACGCTACAATGTGTTTGTAACCTCTGAACAAAAGCAAACCAAATACAGAAGTAGCAACATGAATGCCGAGTACATGAAGCAAAGATAAACATATTTGGCAATGCTGATAAAAAATAAGTAAAATAACTTGAATAAAGTGGAGCGTGCGATAGAGGAGGCTGTCACTGACGGGGCGGGAGGGACGGCTGACTGACTGGGCTAACTGGGTTTTTGGCTGCAGAACGACTTACCAACCCTCTGATAGAGCGAGCGCCGCTTCACCTGGCGCTTAAGCTTCTAAATCAATTGCAGACAAACACACACATAAAATAATAAACGAGTGAAGAAGAAAACAAATTTTAAAATTTAACGAATAACGATAAGAACTCAACATGGCCGGCAATTGACGGAGAGTAAAAAGTAAATAAACGAAACGATTTATCGCAAAGTGCAGAAATGTTGGTTTTTTCGGTTTTGTTGAGTTTTTGTATTTTTTTTGGAGCGAGGAGGCAGCGTGTAAGAGAAAATTGTACAAAGAGAGAGAGTTAGTATCATCTCTTGCTCTGGCTGTTTTACAGGTGCATATATTGTGCTGGCAACAACAGGTAGAGTGGATGAATTTGAATGATAACTAACCTCAGCCTCATCATCGACGACCTCCTCGACAACCTCGGCCTTGTATTCGAGCAGCAGATCCTTAATGGGTTTGGCATCCAAATTGCGGCTAATAAACCCATGTTGCAGCAACACTTCCGTTGCAGGACGCAGCTGTGGATCCTACAAAACAAAAGAATACAACATTAGTCAAGTTTAATGGGATGTAACTTATTGGGTGCAATTCAAATATCGCACCTTGACTAAAGACTTTTTAAGAAAATCATTGAATTCCTTGCTCCATCTGCTGGGCTGCTCCAATTTGGGCGGTTCGCTCTTTTGTATTTTGAGCAGGACGCGCATTGGCGACATTTCGCTATTCGGTGGCTCCATTTGCGCCAGCTCAATAAGTGTTATGCCCAGGGACCAAATGTCCACCTTGTGATCATACGGATTATCGCGAAACGTTTCGCACAGCACCAGCTCGGGTGCCATCCAATAGGGCGTACCGATGAACGTGTCGTGCTTTTGCATCGTGTGCTTATTTTTGGCCGACACACCGAAATCAGCTGCAAAACAACGACATAGCAAAAAGGTCAATTAGTTTGGATTACGACTTAATTAATTTAGAGCTGCGTACCCAGTTTGACGCCACCCTCCATGGTGAGCAGCACATTGCCAGCCTTCAAATCTCGATGTATGACCTTGTTCTTGTGCAGAAATGTCAGGCCCTCAGTCATATGCTTGCACACATAGGCAATTTGTGGCTCGGTTAGGGGCTTCTCCAGCTCCACCATAATGCTGTCCAAGGCGCCGCCGTCACAATATTCGATAAGCATCTAATGAATTCAAATTAAAGATTTATAAACATTTACAGCGAATACAAGCTAAGAGCTAAACTTATTTTTAAATTTAGTTTCTACTATTTAAATAAATTTTATTTATATAAATTATTTAGTTTATATTATACTATTTATATAATTATATAATTTATATAAATTAATTAGTTTATATTATACTATTTATATAAATTATTTAGTTTATATCATTTTAAAAGTTGGCAAAATTCCAATTATTTAATCACTTAAAATTACATTCTTATATTTCATATCTTGTTACTATGAAATGCATTTGAAGAATTAGTCGAGTACCCGACTGAATCACTTGTAAGCACTTCAAATATACAAACATAATAACTGAAATGTTAAATGTGATGTGATGAATGACTCACCCACAGTTTGTCATCTATCGAGAATGCCTCGTACAGTTCAACAATATTCGGATGTTTGATTTCCGAGAGTATATCGATTTCGACCATGTGATCGCTGAGATTTTCCTCATCCTCGAGCGTGCACATTTTGGCAGCGGCAAAGCGTCTGTGCTCCTTGTGCTGGGCTTTGTAGACCTTGCCGAATGCGCCGTCGCCCAATTCACCGACCATTTCCCACACTTCCGCCGGATCCGTTTCCATTTTGATATTGTTATAGAGGCGTTTCTTTTTGGCATCGCCGCCCCCGCCCAGGTGGAAGACCTTCTTCAAATTCGTTATAAAGGACATTTTGGGGCTTTGTTAAATTTTCGGTTGCCTCTGTCTCGCTCTCTGCAGTTGCTTCTTGCACAAATTGAATTTATGAAATTTATTGTAGTTGTGGCGCCTTGTGTTCTACATGCTGCAAGGAGCGCATTGGCAACCAGCCAGGTTTTAAACTCGATTTGGTGAAAGCTGCGTAACAACGACAACAACAAGAAGAAAAGCAAACACATGCATCATTGATCGAGCTTGAGTTTCATTGATTGATTCGAGCTTTGCTAACTGCTCTTTTTTCATCTTTTTTTTTCTAAATTTAAAACTCTCTCGTTGCTCACCTGCTTCTTCTCCTGTTCTGCGTGCTTCTTCTTTGTCGCAGTGGTTCGAATGAAAATGGGCCAAAGCAGCGCTGCCTAGTTTGGGGTCGTGGGTTTGGCTTTGGCTCTTGTCTCGAGACTCTCGTCTCCTGTCTCTTTTCGCTTCTGTATGTTTATAATTTAATTAGCAGCTCGCGAGCTCTAATATTTGTACACCACATAGAAAGAAACACATACGAATGGCTGGAAAATGATTACAAACGAGAAAAGTAAAAGACGTAGACAAAAAAAAAGAGCGTAAAACGACTGTCTGTGTGTATAGTGTGTACAAGTGTGCGTGTGTGTGCATTTGCATGTGTATGCGTGCGTATATGTCTACCGAGCTGAGGCTGAGTCTCTGCTTGCTTGCTTGGCTCTTCTTCTTCTTGGCTTTGGCTTTGGTCTTCGCTGCTTTTCATTCGCATTGACAGTTTTTTGGCACAGACAGCAGCCTGCTTTGGCTAAACCCGATACGATAAGCAATTGAATTTAAACAATGCAAACACACGATTTGTAAACAACACGCGCGCACTTTGAAGCTGAAGCCTCAGGTTCAGTCTGAGTCTCAGCCTCGTTTTACAGTTGCTCATTGATGATTACGCCGCGGCCGCCCATCATTGGTGTGTATTGGTGTGTGTGTGAAACTGTAGACGAAAGCAGCAAGCGACAGCAGCTAAAAACAATTACCTCATCGTCGCATCACACTCATTTTATCATATCAGTTAGTTTGACACAACAACGCACGACAAACGCGCTCAACGAATTTTATGGCATTACTAAACTTTTCGCTTAGATAAAAAAACGTTTTGCACTCAGATTGCTAATTGCTTTGGATATTTTGTCAATTTCTCTCGCGCAACGCCAATCAGTGTGACCAGTTATTGCAGTATAGTCAGCGACGATATGGCAACGCGCATTTTCCTATTCTGCTGAGCAAAATGGCGATTAGCGTGTGAGAGAGGAACACAAGCGATGTATGTGTGTGCATTGCCGCCAAGGCAAAACAGAACAGCAATTCACAACTACTACACATGCACGCAAAGTAAATACCGTTGGCGGTCTACCAATTAGCATTCAACTACTAACACTAATAGTTTTATTGTTGCCTTAGCGCATTAGTAATTATTAAAAATATTTTTACAAATTAAATTTGTAATTCTTATACAAATATATCGATATATCGACGTTATTTTAACTTTTTGGTTGCCAGCAGCAAGTGCTTAATTAATGTTGCATAAAGAATGCTTATATCGATACCTATGGAAGAGTAGTTGAATGTGTATCGAATCATCGCCCTATGCAATTAATCGATATAATAGCCATCGCTAGCCACACGTCAAAAGAAGAAGAATTTGCTTGTCATTTCGGTGTTTCGCTCAAATTGTTACTCGCAACAAATAACATTTTGTTGCAAAATTGTCGCAAGTACGTTTTGCATATAAGACACAAGCATAGCACGCTGTGCGTAGCAAATTTGCCCCAACAAGCACAACAACAAACAAAAATACAAAATGCCGTCGCTGGAAGTAAGCGTAAACAAAGTGATTGTCCATCCGCTGGTTCTGTTATCGGTTGTGGACCATTTCAATCGCATGGGCAAAATTGGCAACCAGAAACGCGTCGTTGGCGTCCTTCTTGGCTGCTGGCGCTCCAAGGGTGTCCTCGATGTGTCCAACAGTTTTGCAGGTGAGTAGTAGGCATTTAAAAAAAGTATATATAATCAATACTCAATGACTATTTTTTTTACAGTGCCTTTTGATGAGGATGACAAGGATAAATCGGTGTGGTTCTTGGATCATGATTATCTGGAGAATATGTATGGCATGTTCAAGAAGGTCAATGCACGTGAACGCGTTGTGGGCTGGTATCACACCGGACCGAAGCTGCATCAGAATGATATAGCTATAAATGAGCTGATTCGCCGCTATTGTCCTAATTCAGTGCTTGTCATTATCGATGCCAAGCCCAAGGATCTTGGTCTGCCCACAGAGGCGTATATATCCGTTGAGGAGGTGCATGACGACGGCTCGCCGACCAGCAAAACTTTCGAGCATGTCCCCAGCGAAATTGGCGCCGAGGAGGCGGAAGAAGTAGGCGTGGAGCATCTGTTGCGCGATATTAAGGACACCACTGTGGGCAGTCTGTCTCAAAAGATCACAAATCAGCTGATGGGCCTCAAGGGCCTCAATGCCCAACTGCGTGACATTAAACAGTATCTGCAGCGCGTGGGCGATGGCAAAATGCCCATCAACCATCAGATTGTCTACCAGCTGCAGGATATATTCAATCTGCTGCCAGACATTACCAGCGATCAATTCACGGGCACAATGTATGTGAAGACCAACGATCAGATGCTCGTCGTCTATTTGGCTTCGATGGTGCGTTCGATAATTGCGCTGCACAATCTGATCAACAATAAACTGGCGAATCGTGATGCTGAGGAGGGCAAGAAGGTTGTCGAGGGTGCTGATAAAGATGGCAAGGATAAGAATAAGGATAGCAAGGATAAAGAGAATAAGGATACTAAGGATAAGGATGCCAGCAAGGACAAGAAGTCCGATGAGAAGTCAGACAAGAGCAAGGACGATGGCGGCAAGAGTGCCAAGAAATAGGAACGAAAGAAAAAACGCAAATCACGTCGCAAACGCAAGAAGCAGCAGCACTAACAACAACAACAACGACTGCATCGAGAACAACAACATCCGCAGCAGGCGACATAAACAGCAAAAACAACAGCAAACCATTTTTGGGCCACCTCAGCGGCCAGTGTTTCACATGTCAACAGAAATCCTGGCGAAATAATAGCTTACATTATATCTCTTCATAATACATGATTCACACACTTGAATATCGTACATGGCTATATGCATATATATATATGTATGGATACACGCAGCGAGATCATATTTTAACTATTTTTTGTAGCTATTTTAGTACGCTAAAAAAAAACAAAGTAACCAGCAAGTTGATGTAATTAAAATTTAAAACTAATTTAAAACTTACCGGCGAATTTTTCATTTAAAGAAAAATTATAAAAATCAATCTAGAATTGAAACAAACCAAATTTAATTGTAGGGGTGCCTGGAGACAGACGAATTTGTCAGGAAATATCCAAAAATAAATGTATAATCAACGCAGAGGGAAGACCAAAGGAAAACAGTGATTGCTTTAAAAAAATCCGTGGCAGTGGAAAATTTAGACCCACTAAGATCTCCGCAAAATGAAACATTTGTTTTCTTATTGGTTTTTGGTACTACCAAAATTATATTCAAAACAAAAAGATTACAAATCGAAAAACAATTGTAAATGGCTGTTCTACAATTGTTTTAAATATATATGTTGGCTTATATGCGCATTGTACAGGGTGTTCTTAACATGTTGAGCTAAGTATTATTTATCTCGCGATATTGCTATTTAAAAAGCATTTGTTACCAATTTACTTTCACAATATACAATTATTTAACTTAATGCTAATTCCAAATAAAGGAGCTTGAACTATATAATTTTCGACAATACTTAATACATATTTGTTTTGCAACGAGCAGCAATTTAACATGATATAAATGTATGTATTTATGTATGTATTTGCTTGTAAATTACGGTAAATTTTAGATAGTGGATTATACGAGTATTTAGGCTAGTTCAAACAATGAGTTCTTTGCAAATTGTGCACTAACAACTATAATTACGATAAATACTTGCAGTAAAAAAGACATAAGCTGGCCCAAAAAAACGAAAATTCCGCAAATGGCTGTTTGCAGAGCTTTCGAATGGAACGATTGCAACTTATCATTTGATTCTTTTTGCTTATAGTAGTGTTTTTAGTAAACTTTATACCAACCACTCACTGGCGAGTGGAAACTTGAGCGGTTTGCAGCGGCTGATCATTCGGGCGCAGTTATTGTCCTCGGCAGCAGTTGTTGGATTGCTTTGGTAGCTTTTCTCGTTGACCGAGCCGAGACTTAAACTATGGCTAAGACTAGCACTAGCACTATATGTAATAATATCATTGCTATTCCGTAAGTTTGTGTGTGGCCGATTAGCCTCCTTTTCCTTCTCCGTATCATCATCCAATCCATCTGTTTCCATATAGCTAAGATTATTTGTGTGGTAAGCGTAGTAACTGTTGAAATCTAGCAGCTTATTACTGCTGCTATCAACTTCTGTATTTGCTGATGTTGCTTCTTTTTTAGTTGGTGTTAAGCTTTTACAATTTAAATTATAGATATTTATGTTGGTTTTGCTGGTGTGTATATTCAAATGGACAGCATTGTCATGTCACACCGAAGTGCCCTGCTGGCCCGGCACCACCGAGCCACAGCTCTCGTCCGGCTTAAACGTCTCCTGCAGCCGCTGCTTACAATTGCCCTTGGATGCGAAAAAGAACTTGTATATCATATACATGGGTATGCACATCACCGATGAGCACGTGACAGCCCAGCCCACCTGGGTGCTCCATGGTGGATAGTAAAACTCCTCGCCCAGCATCTCCTTGTAGCCCAATATCGAGAATATAAAGATGGTCTGCAAAAGGATATATGATATTTAATTGATACCATTTGACATTTGTAACTTGAACTAACCAGCAAAAACACTGGACTAATGTACGTCCAACAGATGCGCCAAAAGAGACCCGGCCTGGAGCCCAACATTTGCTCCACATCGTCGCTGAAGCGATCAACGCCATAAAACCAAAATACGCCAGCTGCTTCCACAAATACCACAAAGAGTATGGCCAGACCGGGTCCATAGACATTCAAAAAGTTGACCAAAACAACTCCGCCCTGAAAAACATGATGGGCATAGATACAAAATTGTGATTAATACCGCAAATTTAGACTGAATTATGAATTTCTTAATAGGAAAGCAATAATATGTTGTGTCACAAAATTCTTTCTTTACATGCAAAATAAATCAAAATATAAAATAAAATATTCAATTAGCTGCGGCAGTAAAAGTCCTATCTACACAAAACAAATACTCCATCATAACAAAACCCAAACAACTGCTGCTTATGACGCAACGGAATTAAAGAAAATAGAAGGATGCGAGGAAAAGGATGCAGTTGTGTTTGATTAATGGATGCAGGTGGAGTTGCCGGTTAAGATATGCATGGAAATGGAATAGCTTGATCCATTTGACCGATACGGCAAGGCGAGTGGCCAAGACAAAATATATATCTATATATATATATATATATATATATATACATGTGAAAGATACTAAATTACAATTTCAAATGTAATCAGACAAAGTGGCAAACGTTCGGACAAGTGTTTGGCCAATAGCGAAAGCCAACAACAACTGCTTGGCTCAGCCAAAAGCAAACATGTGAGCTGACAGGTGATAAAAATGCAGGAGCAAAGGATGTGGTTGGGAGGAGGGGGAGATGAAAGGAAGCCACTTGACTGGAGACTAAGTAAGTATGTGAGATTAACTGAAGGTATGATAAAAAGCACTTAACATGGCAATCCATCGTTTTTTGCCTCAACTAAACTGGCATATTTAAACAGTTATCCGACTGACTAACTGACTAACTGACTGACCGACTGACTGACAAACTCGAAGACAATCGCCAGTCATCGCAGTAGCTGCGTTTAATGAGCCATGTGTGTTGTCCATGGGGGAGGCTGCTATCCTTAAACCCTACCAACCCATGCATATGGAGTAGCTTCAGTTCTCGCACTTAACTAATTAAGCGAATCATTTCGACTGATAGATAGATAGATGGTTGGATAGATGGCGTTAGCCAAGTTACTTACATAGGTCATTGTGGGTAACGCACACAGGAAAATGAAGGCGAGCAGCAGCAGCACAAACAGCTCACGGCGTCTTCCAATCACACGTGGATACTCATCGCAGAGAGCCGTTATCATCGCCTCCAGTCCACCAAAGGTGCTGTCCAATCCCAGCGTGATGAGCATTAGAAAGAATATAATGCTCCAGAAGACAGAGCCACTCATCGTTGCGATGGCCTCGGGATACACAATAAAGACGAGACCCGGACCTTCTAGGCCCACCTTATCAATGGATGTTTTCTGCACAAAGGCCATGTAGCTAAATGGTAAAGGTTAATAGAAATATTGCTTCAATGAATATATAGATAAATAAATAAAATATTCTATATAATCTGTTATTAGTTATTTAATTTAATCTATATGTTTGGCATAAGAACTTACCCCAGCACGGAGAAGATAACAAATCCAGCCAGGAAACTAGTCAGGCAATTAATGCTGCTCGTTATCAGCGCATCCCTGTAGCAATTGTTATTAAATTTATTGTAGCTGGACAAAGCCAGAAGGGTGCCAAAGCCAGGACCCAGCGAGAAAAAGATCTGCGATGCGGCATCGATCCAAACTTTGGAGTTCTTCAACTTATGCCACTCCGGAGTCAAGTAATACTTGATGCCCTCATCGGCGCCGGGCAAAGAGACGCCGCGCACCAACAGAATAATGAGCACTACGTAGGGCGCCAGGGCGGTAACCCAGACGACCTTTCCCGCACTACGTACACCCTTCCAAAGCGAGAAATAAACGAGGACAAAGACGCCAAAAACACAGAGCGCCAATGTGGGCTTAACTGGGCCCATAAAATCCAAACCGTTGCTCTTATAGCTCTCCAATACTTGTCGTCTATATGATCAAGTAAAATATATATATATATATATATCTATATAGGTTGGCAGTTTTGTGAAACTTACTCAAAAAACTCCTTGGCTGGCGATGTGGCCAGTTCAGTAAAGTTCTCGTTGGTCACTGGCATGCAGTTTTGTGTGTTCCATGGATTATCGCATGACGTCCATGGCAACTTGGAGGTAAATGAGGCAAACAGATAATAAACCGCCCATCCAATAATTGTATTGTAGTACATCCCCATATAGATGTCGATCAAACAAATCGCATAGCCAACACCTGTCCACGGATAAGGAAGTATCTTTTAGTTGATGATTAATAAACATTAACTTATTAAAAGCCATTTTTATTTGAACATACAAGTTTCATTAAAAAATCATGTTAAATTTCCAAGTTTCATGACAACATTTAAATGCTCATAAAATACGCACTTTTTATCAATAGGTATCCATTGTGTGTGTGTGAGTGCATGTGTGTGTGTGTGTGTGTGTGTGTGCATCATGGGAATGCCAATCTCTGATTGATAACGATGAGAAAAATCATCAAGTTGAAATATTCCCACGTGACATTTTACACATTTCTGCTTATTGGGTCGGACAGAGGAAGGAACAAATGGATAACTGAGATGTCTTTATGAATTCTGCTACCAGGTATCTATCTAGCCAGCACACGCCCCGCCCCGCCCCCCTTTCACACCAGCGCCCTTCCAACAGTTGACTTGATGATGCCAATAAGACACGTCACGTGATTTTGAGTTGGCCTTGTGCCTTGCTTTCCTTTATTCAAACATTGCCACAAGCACAACTTAAGTGGGATATTTTCAAGTTGATTTCGAGGGCGGCATAGTAAAGCTATTCGCTTGCCACATATTGCTTTTCGAAATGGGTTTAGTTTTTAGTGTACAAATTTGGAGGCTTTCCATTTGAGGAAAGACGTCTTCGAGAGCTAGCTACTGGGCATCTAAGAGTCAAGCATTCAGTATTTAAACGCTCCTAGTTGCTTTTTTTTGCAACGTTTCTTTTCAGTTTTAATCGCCTGGCAGAAAGTTGGCGCAAAGGTTTCGCCGAGCAAACACTTGTTGAGCAAATGATGGGCGGCCACAAAGTAATATTTGCCGTTCGGCTCTGGGTGCCCAGGAAGCGTGAACAGAAAGCGATTCAAAGCGGTTCCAAGTGTGTGGCACACAGTGAGTCAGCAGAATGAAAGTTGATGCAAGTTTAAAGCGCCAGTCAGCCGCAGAATAAATCAACTTAAGCATGTAGAGCGAGGATAGTCATCAAGCAAGAAGCAAAATCCATTTGAGAGCAGAGAGCTGTGCCCATTTTGTTTTCGCCATTTAATGGAATTATCAACTTGATATGCAAAAACTTTTGAGTGTCTTCGTGTTTATCGAGATAAGTCAATTTCCGGAAGGCGACGCCTTCGTCAACAATTTAATTACGGCGTTCCGAATGCGCCTGATTTGTGCTCTATTCAAATATAAATTTCACTTGAATGCGGCATTAATTGTTGCAACAATATTCAGTCAGTCCGTCTGTCCGTCTGTCCGTCTCACTGCCTTATCAGTTTCAAAAGCTGAAATCGTGTCCCTTTCAGGCTTCAGCTGATAATGTTGTCAACATCAGTTTGGGTGCCAAAAACAATGAGAGCCAACTCCCAGAGACATGTGTTGAAAGCAGGCTGCGGGTGCCCCAAAGGCCAAAAGAATAACAGTAACTCGGCCTATCACCAGCAACATCATACTCAATTTGTGGCATCATTTTTGCTGGCATATTTTTAGACTTCATGAAATGTGCGCATCTGTAACATATATAACATATATATATATACATATAAGTATATATATCTATATATATATATATATTTGACTGGCAGCATTTGACTGTGTAAACACTCCGTATTAAACGTTTATTGGCTGCTTAATAGATTTCAATAGTCAATTTCACTTTAATGCTTTTTTTTGCCACCCTTAATTCAATGTTTGCGATTCATTTATATGCTGGAGCCATAAACACAAGCTACAGGTAGCAAAAATGCTTTGCCTGAGGGTGTGTCAAAAAAATGGACGAATTAAAAGGAATATTTGATATATAATAAACAAAAATCGTAAAATCCGGCGAGCATATTAATTCAGATTAAAAACAAAAATTGACAAGTACTGTTTTGAATCCGATCTCAAGATTACTTATAAAATGTGCGGAACTTTTAAATAACATCAGTTCAAGCTTGGCGCCTGCATTCCATTAATATTTCTATTCCTTAACTGAACTGTGACGAATTTGTTTCCACTTACCCTTGAGAGCTGGACAAATGCGCTTCCAGATGCTAATACAACCGCAACGATGAAACTGACCCAGTGCCAGTTCCATGTAGAACAAAGGTAGACCCCCAAAGATGAGAAAGACGCAGTAGGGCACCAAAAAGGCGCCACCGCCATTCTGATAGCAGATGTAGGGAAATCTCCAAACGTTGCCCAAATCGACAGCAAAACCAATGACGGCCAACAGAAACTCCGCCTTTTGGCCCCAAGTCTCCCGAGGACGCTCCGTCACAGAAACAACCAAAACGCGCTGCAAAGAATAAGAGAAACAAATTTTGGGAAAATTTTAAGTGAAATGATTTTGTTTGGGATTTGTGGGAAATTACGGGAAATGAATTTTGAATGTACCTCGTTGTTGGTGAGCCGCGGCGCCAACGGATCGGTGACCTTGGCTGGTGTTGCAGTATCGCCATCATCTTCGTTGGAGTCATCCTCATTGTTCGGCGACTCCTTGTTGTTGCCCCATGGTGCAGTTGCGGTTGTACTCGTTGCCGCCGCACTGTGAGCGAACTCGGTGCTGTTGCTGTTGCTCTTGCTACTGCGATCCATGTTGGGCTTGAGTATCTCTGTTTCTGCCCTGGTGGGCGTTGGCTTTGGCATGGGCGTGGCCGAGTACGCCGATCGGGGCACTAGCGTCGCCAGCCGGACTGAAGGACTACCCTGCGCCACGGGATTCGTTTGCGGCTGTGCCAGAGCCGAAACCCAGAGCCAAGGTCAGGCTCCTCTCTCTCTATCTCACTCTCACTCCCTCTCTCTCCCCTCTCTCCCGCTATCTCTGTCAGTCCTGTGCACACCTGTTTCGTCTGTTTCTCGGCCAACCTTTAGCGTACGCTGTGCATTGAAAATTGCATTTCGCCTTTTGTGTTTACATGCTGGTCAACACATCGCCCACGGACGGGGGGAGTAGAGGCGGTGGCGGTGACCTTGAGACTGCAATTGCGATTGCCATTAACTGCAAGCGGTTAAAGGATTACATGTTACTTCCATAGATGCACAACTAATGAGGCTCCACCCAATTGCTGTTCACAACACACACACACAAGCACTTATTTCAGTGACATTGCAGCAAATGTGTGTGTGTATATGTGATGTCCTTAAAAATTCATATCGAAAAGAATGAGCTAATATTAGGGTGCTTCAGGCTGGTCAAAAATGAAATATTGGTAAAAAATAAAAAAGATGAGCAAATGAATAAAAAGTGGACGATTTTCCCATGTTGGTCATTATTTTAATTTTTTCATTATGAAAAATCCGATCAATTATATGAAAATTAATTAATTAATAATTGTTTTTTATGTTTTCATTCATTAACTTATACATATTTAATTTCAAATGTTTATCTCTAAACAATAATAACTATATTTGGCATTTTTTGACTGGCTGCATTTTGAGTTAATTTCTTTTGACTTTTACTAGCTGCCCTGCGGAGAAATACATATGTACATATATACTCGTATTCTGTCCAACGCATCGCGCTCCCTGATGTGTCCTTTGTGTGGTAATCTATGGCTCAGTGATTGGACTGATTTGCGTTCTGAGGCCATCGCCGTGCATCGTTGCACAATTGGTGGGCATCGCTGGCCAAATTGACGATGTTCAATGTCAATGTTGTAAATACTGATGGACACTCATGTGTGTGTGTGTGTCGCAATGAATTTTGCTTGGCTTTATTTTAATCGTTATCAGTTACAGTTGCGATGCGTGCACAGCAGCCGCCGGGGCTTGAAACTGTTCAAATATTGACATTTAATATGTTTTTTGGAGTGCAGCGATTGAATTTGCTTCAGGCGAATACCTGTTGGAATATTTATATAGGATAAGCCTGAAGTTTTGACGGGTTCTCTTTTATACATTTTTTGGTTTCAAGCAATTACTGACTTTCATATCTTGTTTACCAAGTATTGCCTTCTTTGCACAGTAAACAGAAGACATATGCCTTTAAATTAACATTTTTAATTACCATTTAATGATACCGATATTTTTGCACCTGTCACAATTTCTGAAGAAAAAAAAAATCTTGGTGTGAAGCTGCTTTATTCGGAATTCTGATAAGACAACACAGCACAGCACAGCGCAAATTGGAAATGATTAAAAGGCACTCAAAGATAGGGCGAAAGCAAACAAATGGCACGTGTGAATTGCAAATTAATTGCTTATGGTAATTCCAAACAAAAAAGGAAATATCAAAAAATAACTTATTGAAGTGGATTATTATCGCATTGACAATATGCCATTTACAAATTCTACACAAAAATTATCCAAAAGACAAATTAAATAAATTGAATAAAAGTATTCCTAAGTAATGAGGTGAACTAAACTTTGAAATAATCGTTCACCAACGTCCAAAAACTATTGAAATTCAAAATATAAAATATAGATTATTTGTTATAGCTATCACATATTTGTATGTGTATTTATTAATAAAAGTTACTAAATATTAATTTTATTATTAGCTAATTTAAACACTGAAAATATAGAAAAATTACGCTCAAGGAAATATCTAAAAATATTTTGCTTTTTTCTTAACTATGTTAAATGTTAAATAAACGAATAAGTCATCAACCATACAATATTTTGAAATCATTATTTAAGTAAAATCATTTCAAACACTTACATTTGACTGCAAAGATCCAACTTATTTATTGTCTTACAACATATATTTATTTTTTTAAAACCCACGACATTTAAAATAAAATATTTCAATATTTCACTTTTCCACTTGAACAAAGCAAATTTTGAAAAATTTGAGTGGCGCGCGCCGCTTCTTGGTGGCAACTGCTGCCAATGCGAGCGAGGCACCTCCTTTTATAGGTGGACATCCGATTCGTGTTCAGGACAACAGCCGAGCCGAACTGTTATCCTTCGTGTGTCGGTTAAGTGTATGCGGACTTTTTGCTGGGAATGGGGCAGGTTCTGGGGCGGTTTGCTGGCCGACCGTTGCCTCAGCCGGACAGGCAACTGTAACTTAAATTGCGACAAACTGTTGCTTGCGAAAGTTGATTGAAGGGCATCAGCAGGGGAAGTGGGAGGGGTTTGGTTGCAATGCGCTATTTGCCATTAAATGCTCGATTTTAACTGACTCTCCTTAAGTATGAAGTTGGCTTCTTTTGAAATGTTTATGTTCAACGGCAATGCAACAAAATCAATTCCTGCTTTAGTCTTTTATTTTATTGCAAGTTGGTGATTTAACAAAAGTAGTTTCTAAAAATTAAATACTTACTTACGATTAATTTATGTTTATTCGCATTTGCTTATAAGCATTTCAGAGTGCTCTTTACTCGTTTCAATTGAGTGGCAGACAAACATCTTAAGCAAAATCCATTTTAATTAAAACACTTCACATCTCACCCGAAAAAAAAAACAAAAGCCACTTGTTTTTTTTTTATTGAGTGGCTATTCTTAATTCTTTTTGCACAGTTTTGGTTTATATGCGGATGCTAATTTTCTTAACGCGCGATTATTCGGAGTTAAATTTATAGAATTTCAATAAACAAATGCACTCGTTGTGCAGATGCAGTTGCTCTAAATTATTCAAGTCAAACAAATCAGTTTAATTACAATTGACTTGTGACGACGGCGACTGTCGGCGACAGCGGCGACCGCGGGGCAGCGTCATCAGTTGAATACTGATTGTGCGCGCCTTGCGCTGCTCACGTTTTATATGGTTGAGGTAGGTGAGATTCGCAATTGAAGCGATCGCTCTCTCTCTCTCTCCCTCTCACTCTCTCATCAGCTTAGCGGACTTTCAAAGAACTGTATGCACCCTTAAGCTGTGACGTCACGCCCATGAGCGCCTCGGGCAAAACCTTGCGATCTGTGGTCCATGATTAAGAACGATGTTGAGGACTTTGGTATTGTTGTTGTTGCTGGTGCTGTTTCTTGGTGTGGGCGCGTCTGTCAATGAGCATGTTGAAACGGCTTATTCTACAAATGCCATTTGGTGCCGCGTCATCGTGTCTCAGTACATTTATGGGGTATTACACGCCCCGAAACTTATATAAATGAAATCGGATATTTGAATTTCCTAGCCAGCGCGCCCACGACCACAAACTGCTTACATACGTCATCGGCGTGAAGGTGCCTCACGCAAAGACGCAGCACCACCACCAACAACAACAACAGCAATAGCATCAACAACAGCGTCTGCTTAAGTTTTTGTAATTGCAATTTACTTGCTAGTCTCTAATTTGCCGCGTAAATAAGTAAGTTTATTCGTATTCAAACTTCAACTTGCAATTGCCGATATGCTGATAATGGAAAAACACGAAATTAAGTTATTTTCTTTCAGTTTCGTTAAGTTAATAACCGTTATCCGCTTTGGCGCCGTTGCACCACAGTGACACTTAAACTGTTAACTTTACAGTGCCATTTCAGTGTAAAATACTGACAGCTGGCTGTGCTGAAATTTTACTCAATTGAAGAGTACGGCATCTATTAAATTAATCTCCTTTTCCCAGAATTATTAGTTTGCTTACACCCAAAAGAAAGCTTTTAAATTCCTATCAAGAGTGCGCGCCATGTTCCTATGAAGTATACATCAAACTGTACGCATAACAGTGCCATTTTGAGTGTTATTACCAAACGATATATTCCTCGATATATCGGTGGACAGCGATGCCAGACTTTGAAACTTATACTTGTATTTTGTAAACAAACCCTAAAATCAGATCCAAATAGTTTGCTTAGTTTAGTTTTAATTTGATTAATTGCAAAAATGCGCATTACGCGACACTTTTCACAACTGTGGGAGAAACGCAACCCCACCGCTGCCTACCTGAGCACCTATTTCTTCTTCGCCGCACTGCGCCTGGTGCTGGTATTTGTGCCCCAATTGGGCTACGTGCATCCCGATGAGTTTTTCCAGAGCGTCGAGGTGATGACGGGTGAGTAGAAATGCTTGGCATGACTATCAATTAATTACTCTTGTCTCTACTAGGTGATCACTTTCGCTTGGAGCACACACGCACCTGGGAGTTCAACAATACGATGCCGGTGCGGAGCATAACGCTGCCATGGGCTTTGCTCCGTGTGCCGTGGAGCTTCTATGAGTTTATGGCGATGTATGTGCGTGAATTCTGGCACCTGGAGCTGATCAATAGCTATGCCTATTTGGTATTCCCACGCCTCATTTACACACTGATCTCGTACAGCAACGACTATTGCCTGTATCGCATTTGCCGCTTGTATGGATTGCGTCATGAGATTCGTCTGCTGGCACTGGGCAGCTGTTGGGTGTTACTCGTCTTTGGCACACGCACCTTCTCCAACACCCTCGAACTGGCCATGTGCGCCTGGCTGCTCTGCCTGGTGGCCGAATGCATGCTGATAACAAATACAGTTGTCTACAAAAAGGAGTTTCTGGAGGAGAAGTACGATAAGGCGGCATCGATAAGTGAACGCGTCAAGATCTGGAAACTGAAAAATGCGCTGCCTGCGCACAACTTGCAGCATATGTTCGCCATGGCCAGTATTTGTGTCGCCGGTGTCTTCAATCGACCCACTTTCCTGCTCTTCGGAGCACCCATGGTCTTCTTCTGGCTGCTGCGTGGCATGGGCACGAGGAGCGTCACCTTTCGGGACTTCAATCTGCGCATTGGACTCTTCTGCTTATGTGCCCTACCAGCTCTACTGCTGTTCATATTCTGTGATTCGCTGTATTATCAGCACTTGACGGTCGGTGAGCTGCACATGCTCCAACTGGGCATCGATAATTTTGTTTTTACGCCGTGGAACTTTATCAAATACAATCTGGACTCGGCGCAGACAGCGTCGCATGGCGTGCATCCGTGCTATGTGCATCTGCTGATCAATGTGCCGCTGCTTTTCAACGTTCTGGGCCTGGCCGCTTTGGGTGCATTTGCTCAGCTCCTGTTGCGCTTCTTTTGCGCTGAGTATCAACTGCTGCCCAAGTTCCAGAGCATTGTGTCGCTGATGTCGGGCGCAATCTTTGTGCCACTGTTCTTTTTGTCACTGATCAATCATCAGGAGCCGCGTTTCCTGCTGCCCCTCACATTTCCACTGCTTCTGTTGCATGCTCCAAAGCTGATTACAGGATTTACACCCGTTTATCCATTTCAGACGCAACATCCACTGCTGATTTGGTTCTACAAGCGGCTGCTGTGCAGCAGAGTGTCGGCGCCGCATCTGCTTCGCATTTGGTATGTGTGCAACGTACTGTTGACGCTCTTCTTTGGATTCATCCATCAGGCGGGCATCTTTCCGCTGGCACAGCGCATGTCGCATGTGGTGGCCACCAAGCCGACGGCTACCCATGTCCATCTGCTCACCTCGCACACGTACAGCCTGCCGCTGCATCTGGTGAATGTGCCCAGCTCGAGCCTGCAACACTTTAATCCGCAGACACATCAACGCTATCGGCGCCAGCGTGACTTTTATCTGTATGAATATGGTGGACTCGCATTGGACAATCTGATGTACAAGGTGAAGCTCATCTCGGCCAATTGCGAGCTGAAGCGGAATGGTGTGAATCGATTGCGTTACAAGATCTACTTGGCCATACCAGCTGCACTAAGCGGGGAGCTGCATGAGGCACTGCAGCGCTCCAATGCCAGTAGCTATCTGAACTTTGAGCTCGTCTCCGTCTTCTATCCACATCTGTCAACGGAGGCGTTTCCTCGCCTGCAGGGCCGCCATCCCTGCGATGTGGATGCACCGCATTGGACGCACGATGATCTGCGCGGCACTTGCGCTGTGGAGCAGCCGCCAACACTGAGCTTTGCCTACCTGAGCCGCCAGTTCAGCTCGTTTGTGCATCAGTTCGGACTGGCGCTCTACGAGATTGATGTGCGCCGGAAACAGTCGAAGACAACGGCTACTCACACACTAGATCTGGACACGGCTCCAGCGACGCCGTTGCCCGAATCATCGGCGTAATAGTTGGCGTTTTTGTTTCGGCCTCAGATTCCTGTCCAAAGTGTGTCTTATACCAAAGATTAAGCTAAGCATTAGATCAATCTTGATTGTTGATTCTCAGTTCTAGTCACACAATCACCTGTAATTGTAACAATTATTCATCACGGAACCTTTGATCTACAAACTGCAACATTCCTGCTTGAATCGAGTAGCTAAATATCAACACATTTCCAATGCTCATAATACAATTATTTATTAACTTAAATTTATATTCGTTGAACACGAAATCCTTATCTTTTGTAACGTAAAGTAAGTTAATTAATATATGTTTCATTTTTTTTTAAGCTTGCTTACTTCCTAAATATTCTAAATCATATTGTAGAGCATTAATTATAATGTATCTTAAATTATCTTGCAAATACATTGTTTTCCTTAAAGCATTAAATATGCATTTGAATTGATGTAAAAGAGAAGATTTGAATTTTAGATTATTTAATTTTAAATAAAGCGGATTCATATAAAGGCAGCTTAGCAGCCGATTCGTGCCCATAAAAAGTGATCCCAAGAACCTGAATATGATCAATATATTTATTTATTTACTTGCCAATAAGCTGTTTATCAACAATTTGTGATTAACTTTTTACTTTGATGCTTTCAAACAAGCGCTGATATAATTTAATTATAAATTTTGGCAACATTAAATGGAAAATACAATTTAATCCATTTGACACGCCGCGACAAACATTTGGCACTTGGTTGAGATTGGTTCTTTCGCTGCGAGGTGCGGCATCCGCGTTCATTGAACGTTACCAAGCAGAATAATTGGGGCCACAAACAATTTCTCATTGCGTCCGCATTGTGTTCTAATTCAGCCACAAAATATTTTTTTTGGGTCTCCGGCCTAAGCCGTAAACTCGTTTGCGGGCGTTGTAGGCTGCGACCGCAGACTGGCTATAAAACCGTTTGGCTAATTGGCAAAAGGCATCAGTCGCTGACAACTCAAACCAAAATCAACAACATGAAAGTAAGTCCAAGGATCTCTTATGCTCTTTTGGTCTACAATTTCTAATCCTCGTTCTTACTTGCAGTTCCTCATCTGCTTCGTTGCTCTGTGCGTGGCCGTCGCTCAGGCTGGCTTTGTGGCTTCACCTTTGACCTATGCTGCTGCTCCTGGATTTGCTGCCACATATGCTGCAGCTCCCACGTATGCAGCTGCCACGTATGCAGCAGCACCCACCTATGCAGCAGCCACCTATGCAGCAGCACCCACCTATGCAGCAGCCACCTATGCCGCAGCACCCACCTATGCAGCTGCCACCTATGCCGCTGCTCCAGTGACCACCTACTCGGCTCATGGTGTGCCCGCTGCCTACTCCACTTATGCAGCAGCTGCTCCCGCCTACACATCGTCCGTGTACAGTGCACCTGTTGCAACCTATGCTGCCGCTCCAGCCTATGCTGCCCCAGTTGCCACTTATGCTGCACCAGCTGTCATCAGCCCCTTCTTGAAGAAGAAGTAAACTGTTTGACAAAAAACATATTTGCGATCCATTAAATACTGCATAAACTGTGAGAACTAATCAAATTAATCTTGAAATTATTGTGTAAGGGATTCTTTATAGGTGGAAAACTATCAGAGCTGCTTTATCTATTGGGAGGGGACCTGCATCAGGGCTGATAAGCATTTTATTTTTACTTTAATTCAAAGCACATTATTCTATTCTGATTCCAAAGGTGATTCAAAGATGGCCACATGAATTTCAAGCGTCGTTTTTGAAAAGTTCACCACTTTTAACAAAGTTATGGCTCTGAAATGTTTTATACAGTCTCTATAAGTACTATGCAGTATTAATGTAGAACTCAAACCATGATCAAAAAGCACTGGTTTTTGAAAATCTGATCAGTTTTGTTAAAGTAATGTTTGCCCAAATTTGGAACCCTACAAGTCCTGATAACCTGAAACTTATTGGCCAACTGCTGTCAGCTAACAGATTATTCCACGGCCAACAACAATGCTCTGATTCGATCAATAGAAGTCAAATTGTATTTATGTTGCTCTATTATTTATTTTTTGATTGCTTGCAACCGTAAATGCTTAATAGATATTGAATCGTTGATGCTACAAACTTGTAACTAGACTACATTTAACTTAGAAGCTGGTAAATATTATAAGCCAAATATAAAACAAATAACACTAAGGGTTAACTGAATGAAGGACACACTTGATTTTAATGGATATTACGGCTCAAGTACATGGGATTCGGATTCGGTGCGTCAACATCCTCGAAGACAAACTCTTCCTCGGCGTTCCAACGCACATTCCGCTCTCGATTCACACTGAATTTTACAGGGTATCGTGCCATTATTGTGGGTTTGTCGGTTGGCGGTACGAGAAAAAAAGGTAAGGTTCAGAATATATAGACTTTGTCGCTGTGAACTCATAAGAATTTGTGTGTGTTTCGATTGGTACTCTTTGTCAAGAATTCGATTACAAAACAAACAAAAAATCAATCAATATCAAATGGAACAAAAAACAAAAGCACATTCGATAAATGTTCAATAACGTTGATAGAACCTGTTCATCCCAGCCGCTGGCGGTGGCGGAGGAGGCGGTGCACCGCGTGGCGGAGTGCGACGGGCACTAAAAAATAGTTAAAAATTAGAGATATATAGGGATTAGTAGACGCTTCTAATAATGAATCTTACGCCGCTACAGCGTCAGCGTCCAGGTTTGCCCCAGTACCATACACATCGCTCTCTTCCAAATCAAATTCATCGGTACCAGTGCGTTGGCTGTGAAAAAACAGGGTATCCAATTCAACAAGTTGCTTTTAATTAATAATAAATGGAATGCAACAATCATTCTTTAAAATGATGGCGCTTGAAATGGTTTAAGTGACCATAAGAAAGATCTGGAATTATTTTTAAATATAGCTGGGTCGATTAATTTGTTTTTGGCGGGTCTTTCAAAATTAGACAAGGAGCCTTGAGCACTTTGGTTTCCTTATGCAAATTGATGTGTGGAAGGAGCAAGTTTCGAGCTGTCATCTCTAATTGAGTCTCTATGGGCTGGATGCCAACTCACAGGCGCTGACTCCGCTTGTTGATAATGTCCTGCACGGCTCGGGCAGTCAACGTGACTTTGTTCCGCAAACGCATCGGCGTTCGTGGCATGGGCACCGCAGAGGGTATATCCGGATTGACGCTCAGAACGGCTGTGACCGGACGACGAATCAACTCACTGCCGGATCTATCCACATTGCTACTACGTCTTCAATGGAGAAACGAGTCACTCAAAGACGGAACAAGGGGGCGTGGCACACTTACAGCTTTGGCTTAGCACGCAACTGGTTGCGATTATCCGACTGCAGTCGGCGATTATCCGGCTGACGCTGTTGCTCGGGACTGTCGCTATTCTTGGCGCGCCAACCGCTGTCCTGCTGTGCATCGTCGAAGTCAAACTCCTCAGTGCCCTGGCGGCGACTGGGCAGCAACAACAACAATAACAGAGTGGAATCAGAGGGGGTGGTAATCTGTGAGGGGCGGGTGGGCTGAGGCAGCTTTGGGGTCAACTTACAGCGGTGGTTTGATCTTATTGCGGGGCTGCCAAACGTTGATAATCTTTCTAGACTGACTGCTGTCGCGCTCATTGGAGTTGGCACGACTGGCCGCACTGGATGAGCCCCAATTGTCATCGTCACGTTGCCTGCTCAGCATTTTCCCAATGTGATGAGTGAAAAAGCTGGTGAAGATGTGTGGCTTGCAACAATTGTTTCATCTATCTACTCACAGCTGCTGGCGACTGCGCACTGGCGTATTGATGGTCGCCATTTCGCGTCCGCGGCTCAGCTCACGCTCTCGACTCCGCGGCTCACGCTCCCGATCCCGATCACGCATCCGCTCACGCTCCAGCTCACGCTGCTCCGACTCCTGACGTCTCAGCTGGTGCTGCGTCGGTGGCTGCTGCTGCTGCTGGGTTTCCCTTGAGGGCGTGGAGTCGTCATCGGCTATGTCCAGTGTCTCCTCGGTGGCGGTGCGTCGTCTGTGCACAAGATTGATATTAGAAGAAGAGAAATTAATCTGGATATTAAGTTATTTTTTTTGTATTTTTTTGCCTATGAAAAACTTAAAAAACATTGAAATGTATTTTTAAACATAATATTTTAGATGAATATTTTTAGGTTGTCCAAGGGGACCCCATTTAGGCCACATTTGACTCATTGAGCCACAGCTATATTCCTAACCCCTTAACTTTTCGTACTCCTTCGCTAAATGTAAGATTTGAGGCACCATCCATCCTTTGGATTGGATGAGCCCTGGCTTAACTCTTTCTGATATTTATGATTTATTTCTTTAAGTGTAAACAAATCTCTGCATCCAACTCACATTGGTGGTCTGGTTGCTCTTGCTCTCGCTGTGCTGCTGGTACTGCGCTCCCGCTGCTGTTCCCGCTTCGCTGAGCTGGTCGTGCGCTGCTTCTGGCGTCCCCGACTATCCCCTCGTCGACCCCGGTCATCGTCTCGGTCACCTCGGTCACTTCGATCGCTGCGTCGATGCTTGTTCTTGTTGCGTGCTTGGGCTCGCTGCATGGCACTGAGACGCGTCTGTATGGTGATCAGGTTGAGGCCCACTGGCGTTCCAATTGCCCAGAGCAGTAGCGTCAGGATGATGAAGAACCACAGACCATTGATGAAGTCAACCAGGTTGCGGCATAGAAAAATGCGACTGGCATCAAAAGTATCGTAGAATGGACGACACTTGGTGGTCGTATCACCCAGCTGGGATTCCATGGTGGCGCGACTGCTTGTCAAATAGGTCTTCAGACTGTCAAGGTAAACATTATCATATATATATAATGTGATCATCTAATTCCTCTCATTACAATTGTGCTTCGATAAACATAAATATTCAGACTGGTTTTCATCCACTTGCAACTCAAAAGTCAATTTGTAAATTGCATTATGCAACAATTGCAAGTGGCATGCAGCTGAAATTGTCTGCTGTACTTCGAGTTGTACTTCAACTTCGAGTTGTCCCTTAGGAAAAACAGAAATACAATCATGACACTTGGCAAACTTAATCAAACGATTACGACTTTCAATTATCTGATAAAACAAGAGCGACCATGTACAATGCCCCTGGTGGGGTTGAGGTTGTTTGCTCGATGTCGCTTGTGTCACTTGTTTATGTTTGCCTGCTGCTGCTCTGAAAAGACCAGAAGAGCAAAGCAACAATAAGACACATACACACACACACATATTGATATATAGACGAGAAGTACTCTGGTGAGCCACAGGCGAGATGTAACGAGTGTTGATGCTAGGATGTGATTGCCCCATAGAAAATCACTCAGCTTTCAGTGCAATTAAACCCGGTAATTTGTTGCCTGTCTCCCCTTAGACATGTGTGTGTCTGTGTGTGTGTTGCATGCCGCATGTTGCATGTAATTGGGTTAGTATGCGCATGCTTCACTCACCGCTCTGTGTAGACACGCGTCAGATTGTGACAGATCTCGCCAGCCTTATTCTCCAGATAGCCCTGAATGCTCTTCAAATGATTGAGCGTCTGATTGACCTGCTTTGCCCACGGATCTCTCTGCAGCTCCAACGCTGTCAGATGGTAGAGTATCTCATTCTGTAAATTCTCCAGCGGCTGCAAAATGGCCGCCTGCAATCGTTTCGATCGACTGCCCAGCGTTGTCATGCGAGACGAAGTGGCCACATCCTGAATCTAAATGGGATTACCAATGGGTTGTTTGTATGAAGCACACGAGTGGAAAAATGTATATAAGAAGATGCGTGTAACTCTCTCCGAACTATTTATTTATGTGAAACTTTAACAACAATTGTTGTTGTATTAAAGTAATGAGGTGTGGGCTGCTTGCTCACCTGGAGTGCAACGCGTTGCATTTGATCGATGAATGTGGCCAAATCCTTTTCGGGTGTGGGTGCGCCGACGCTATTACGGTATGTGGTTAAATTGAATGCTGATGTCTGCAGCATATTCTCCAAAATGTGCTGAATGGACTGTGTCAGCGAGAGCAGTGTGCGTTCCGATACGGAAATTGCATCGATGGCCGTTGAGACTTTTGGGAATTGTTTTAAATCGGCTATTTTTGTGGTATTAACGAACGCATCCAATTGAAAGACATTGTACGATGCTTGATTTTGTTCGCAGCCCCTGAATTGCGTATACGCCATGTAAGTGTGTGTGTTAAGCAAATTTTGATAACGTTGTGGAAAGTGGCAAAGAAATTTTAAAAGATTTTCGATTTACTGCACGCAAAACTTTGTCAGCTTTGCAATATTCGTTCAGTTCGGGTGCTACTTTTGGAAACAAATCAGATACACAAACACACACACATAGCCAGCCAGCCAGCCAGCCAGTGAGACAGACAGACAGTTTTGTGGCAAGAATTGGTGCACTCGAGGGGTGGGGGTGCGGTGCGATGTGCTGTATGCGGTCGTTCATGCATATTCTGCATCGGTGGCATGCACATTTCGATCTCTGCAGATAATTGGAACTGGGCTTAAAATTTGTGGCTACAAGGGTTGTGGGCGTGTGTCATGTGTGCAGTGGTATTTCTGCGTAAATTTAAGTGGCATGAGGCAGCTAGCAAATTTCACTATGATTTCAAAACTTTGCGGCTTATTTGGACGTACGTAACGTATCTAAATTTATGTGCACTGCGGTTGGAATAATAAGTTTTTGGACAGTAATGAACATTTGATGGCTGGCCATCTCGACAACTTGCGGCCGAGGAGTTCGCCAAGTGTAAACTTCTGATAGTGCTCTCGTACGGAGGGACTTAGACCCAGGAAACTTTTGAGTAATCAAGCAAACGGGTGAGAATCAATGGACACGTTTCTGGGTGTCACGCACAAGGGACAATTGGTGTTGTGGCAAGTTGGCAAAGGCCTGTGCTGAACTATTAACTATCTTAGTTTTGATTAGCTTCATGCAACTTAAAGATGAAAGTTCCATGCCATTGAAATATGCAAAAATAATTCCAACTTGGTGAAATAATAAAAAAATAAATAAAACGATAGCATATAGAAAAAGATTCTTAAAAGTAATATTAATAATAATAATAAAAATAAATAAAATGATTGCAAATACTACAAGATTTCTAAAAGTAATATCAATAATAATATATGCAGATAAAAATTGAGTTTAATAAATTTGAAGTTCTTTTGCAATTTGAACAGAACTTATTCCAAGCCATTTAAATTGAGTTCTCAATTAAGCAAGAACATTCAATGAATTTGATGACCTGCAACTATGCCACCTCTGCAGAACCAGAATTGCCCCAGCTAAAGCTTTAGTGACTATATGGAGAAAAAAAGAGCACACAAAAATTGACAGCTCATTGAAGCTGGCCAAGAAAACAGGTAGATTGAGCGCTTGTTCGATGGGTTTGAGGGCTATCAAAATTACAGGCACGTACAGTATCAAAGTAATTGGATAACAAAATTCGTTACTTGTTGGACTTGAGTAGGTTATACTTGTAGGTGCTAATTGGGTTAACTCTCTATCTCTCTCTCTCTCTCTCTTTCTCTCTCGCTGGGATGTCTAAGTTAACGCATATATATTAGTGGGCAACAGGTAAGAAGTAACTGTTGTGCTTAACTCACCTGAGCGCTGTGCCCAGACTGACATTGACCACAGAACGATTGACGCCAGCGGGACGCATTAGTTCGCCAATGATGCCCGTTTGGGGTTCCTGGGCATAGACATAGCCGGGCTTATCGAATAGCTTACCCAGCATCTCATAATTATTGCCGTTGAGGGAGCGACAGAGGAAGACTTCAGTGTTGCCGCCAACGGCCAGCGAGGCAACGCCATAGAAGGTCAAACAGATGCTGCCCAGGCAAATGATCAATACTGCAATGAGAAAGACCACGCCCGACTTCACATTCGATTCGCACAGGAAACAGCAGTAGGACATCATCATGAAGAGCATGACCCAAACGATCAGCATCGCTGCTATCCAACCGATGCTCCAATATGTGTTCGCCCACTCCTTGAGCTCATTGTAAGCCGGCTCCAAGGCTGGCCACATTCGCTGCAGTCGCTCAAGCAAGGCATTTATTGTCGATGTGAGCATCTGGGCATTTGCGGTTGTCCTGTGCCTGATGCTGGCCAACTGTTCCAGCGTATCTGTGCGGACAAGTTTGGCAATTCAATTAGTGTGTTCAATTTTGTTGCCCAAATGACACTAATTAATATTGTGTTAAATCTGCACAAGTTATGCCACCCCTAATCCAACCTGTATTCTCATCGCCCAAACATGTTTCCAACTACTCTGGGCTGACATGTGCTATTGATTGAATTGTACATTTAAAGTGAGACCATAATTGAGTTTTGGAATTTATGCATTTTGTTATATTAAATCGTTTTATCTCTGCACAAATGTAAATGTAATTAACTAAGAAGCTTTTACAAAAACAAAGACAAAACAGTTTCAGAGCTGCTTAGAACAATTTATTTTCATAAATTTCGGTTAAACTCAAAGAAAAAAGGCAATTTTTTGAAATGTAAAAGGGGAACAATCAGTTCAAAGATAAGTTCTAAGTTGTGGCATTGATATTTATAGTTATACATATATCAAACCATCTGAGAAATACAGAAATATGAAATATTTAGCTTGCAGCCAGACGTGAAACTTGTATCATTAAAATAAATAAAAAAAATATTTAATTAACGCCTTGATCATTGGACTCAAATAATTTTGCCCTTCATATTTTGTGGCTCTAACGAAGATTACTCCTAAAACGTTGTAGAGGGTATTATAAATTTCTCATGAAGTTTGTACTGCATTGAAGGAGACTTCATCGACCCATTAAACTATATATATATTTTTGGTTAGCATCACTAGCAGCACAGCCGATATAGCAATTTCCATCTGCTCTATCTGTGTATGCAAGATCCTAAGCCTTAAAACTGTCTGAATGAAACTCGGAAAATATTCGTATTTTTAGATTGGTTTAAAAAGATCAAAAATATAATAATATTTTCAACTCCAACTAAACCTTAAACTTTGGCAGGTGGACTCCGGTATTCGAGGGTATATTAGCTTCGGCGTGTCTAAGATGGCCGAGTTTTGATACTACTTTACTGGTCATGAAACGTGACATAATAATGTATAAGTCGTTATTAAACAATTTTGTTTGTTGTTAGCTAAACATGCATATATGATGCTCTCGAAAAATTATCAAGCAGAACGCCTGATAAATTCGTATAAAAGACACTGCCATTCTAGAGTGGAGCATCAGTAAAAGTTCGCGCTGCATTCCGCAATCATCACTAATCAAAATGTTTAAAATCGTAAGTATTTTGGTGCGAACTGAATCATCAAGGACTGTGGCTACTAATAATGAACATCTTTCAGCTAATGATCTGCTCGCTTATCGGCTTGGCCTTCGCCTTGCCAGCTGGATCTCCAGGTGATGATGTCCACGCTGAAGTCGTTAGCCGCACGGATAATGTCCGCGTCGATGGTTTTAATACAGAATTGAAGACCACCAATGGCATTGAACAATCTGCCAGTGGCAACGAGAATGGCAACATTCAAGGCGTCTTCGGCTGGACTTCGCCCGAGGGTCAGCAGGTCAATATCAATTATGTGGCTGATGAGAACGGTTATCAGCCAAAGGGCGACAGTCTCCCAACATCTCCCCCAATTCCAGAGGCAATTGCGCGCTCTCTTGAGTGGATTGCTGCCCATCCCCCAAAAGTAGAACCAAACCATTAAATGTCCTTTGATTGTACGTGGACTGGAATGTTGAAATCGACCAGATAACATTAGTTATTAAGTTTATCGCGCAATGCTTCTGGCAAATTAAAGAGTACTTTTTGTCTTAGCAATCATTATTTTTATCAATTGGCCATCTCTGGGTTAGCTTATGGACTAACTGAGTAGAGTCTGTTTGCATTTCTTCCGTTATGGGTTAAAGAAAAGTTTATCTTTCAGCAGTTCAGCATAGTTTGACTGTGGCTTACAGGGTATGTAATATTCGTTCATTATTGTTTTTTATTTATATTTTGAATGTATTTGCAAACGTTTAAATATTTGATTGGTCCATTTGCCTTCACTTGTACTATTCTTTAACGATGGCTACACACAAGCTACAATTTCATGACCAATTTTTGCCAAATCTTAACCGCTTGAAATTTTCAATTTTATTTTTTTTTAGGAATTGCCATAATTTTCTTGGCTTATTTTCAGTTGCAGTTCAATTTATTATATTATTTTGTGAGCTATGAGAACTTACAGTTGCGTTCATATGCCGTGTCGTGTTTAACTTGTTGCGGGAAATTGCTGAAAATGGAACGTGAGACGCCAACTTCCGATGTTAGGTTTTTGACAGTGGCACCAAATTCAATTTCGCCCAAGTAGCGCATGCGAAAGATGCTCTGGTCCTCTTGCAGCTGACAGATTGTACATAAAATCGGATACAGGCAGACACGGATGAGGCACACATACAAAATTATGGCAAAATAAAGTCGACTAAACTATAATTGACCAACTCACCGTTTTGAGGGCGTCGACGACGCCGTTCTCCTCGAAGCTGCGTATACGCAATGTGTCGCATAGCGGACGATCCCTGTACGTGCACTGGCGCTGCAGCACGGACAACTGTATCTGCAGCTCCTCCATGCGAGCGGCGGCCTCCTGTGATAACTTCAGGGCGCGTCCAACGGTCTCCTGGAGCATGAGGACACGATAGATGAGTTCCGCGTTCGCTGCAACAAAATCCAATGAAAATATTATTGTAGCACATATTTATTTGGGGGGCAACAGTGTGGACAGTTGGGATACGATACGAGTCCTCCTCTAAATTACACATTGTGTGCGAATTTAATGCAGTTGTCCTCTTGGCATTTGCTCTGTGCTTGTGTCAACTTGTCAACGGATGTGGATGCCGACTGCCAGCCTGCCAGCCTGACAACTGATACTGCGACTGAGACTGAATATTTCGGAGCATCTTCTCGAGTTTGTTATTTGCCCGTATGCATCCCCATAATGAAATTGGTCGCATGCAATCCTTTCTTCCGCAGCACACATCAACAAACATTTTGTTGGCATATGATACGATATTCCTGCTATTCCAGCTTAACTTAAAACTGTTGCAAATTTATTGAGAGATGATTTAAATGGACACAATAAAAATGTTTATGTCAAGTCAAGCGTAATCAGTGCAGCAGTAAACAGAAAACGACAAAATTTAATAGAAATAAGCAAATAAACCAATGAAAATGTTTTCAAATTCAAACTGTAAATCAATTGCAAAAATTCATATCTCGCAATTTAAATACAGTACTATTAATATACTCTCCAGACAATTGTTAAAGAGCAATCATTTACAGAAATCAGATCCGATGTTGACGAAGTTGTCGCAGCTTAAAGTCAATTTGTGGCACTTGCGTACTTTATAATTTAACACACAGAGCTGAGAGCTACCTAGTTGGGTTTGTCCCTCAAATAAACACAAGGCGAATAGAGTCGGGATTTGGGTCAAGTCCGAGTTGTAATGCATTGAGGCTGACAATCGCAGTGGAACACTTAACCAAAAGACTCACCCAGGCTGAGTGTCGTCAATGAATCATATGCGAGCTCGAGGCCAGTGTGTGCAGATATTTCCGCTTGAATTGGCTCGCCAAGGAGAATGTCCACGTCTGTTGAGTATAGAAAAGAAATATACAATAAATTTAGTTCACATGCGAGGAGACCCATCGGTGATAGGCAGGGAAAGCAGGGGGAGGGCTGAGGGAAGCCGACCAGAGCCGAGCAGAGCAGAGAAAGTCACTGCAATAACTCACAATGCAATGCATAAAGTTTTAGCATAATACTACATGAATCGAAAACTATAAAATGTGCGCCATAAAGTTGGCAGTTGGAAAAAGTTGTTCTTATTTCTCATTTTTCGTTGCCACCCACTGACCTTCCAAGTCTTTGACGACCCTTTCAACGGAAACATGAAAGCCATTATCCAGTTTGTGTTTGATTTGTAGATGCGTGTCCTTAAGAAAAACCTCCACATCGTGCACGGCTGACTTGACCATCTCCGGCGTCATCTCAATGCCCGCCGAGAGGCGACTGTTCGCATAAAATATGCTAAAGTCGCTCAGCCTGCAAAGTGCCAACAAATTGATGCTGAAAACTTTCACAAACGTTGCAACTTCGTTGCCAGCTTCTGTGTGAACTTACGCGAGCAATATAAAGACAATCCAGAGTGTGACCAGTCCGGCACTCTTGCGACATCGCAAATTCTCCTCCAGCGACTCGTCCCGTATGTGAACAGCCGCATTGCGTATGAGATCCACCTCGTCCTCGGTGGTGCGACGACCACAGCACCACGCACACGTGGCAATGAACGGCACCAGCGCCAATATGGCAAATATGCTCATCAGCGCAATGAAACCCGATTCGATTTTGATAGCCTTCACAATAATATAGTATCAAAGTTAACCCATTAATAGGTTTGCAATGAATCGAGAAAAAATTTCTATCGTTTACTTACATTGGCGGCAAAGTCGATAAGGCTGACATTATTGTGTAGTACATCGCGTATGGAATCTGATATGATATTTAAATAAAGTTAAAATTATAATAATAAATAATTCAGTGAAGATGTTAAAAGTGCTAAGATATTTTTATTTTTGTTCCTTAAAGAGTGAAGTTTAAAAACGCTCGCCAAATTCTTAGAAATTCGATATTTAGTAACAATTCTAAGATGCTAAGAATAATAAATAATTTATGTATAATTTTGAAAAACTGCAACTGAAAGCGTAGAATTCACTACAGTTAACAATTTTAGTAAATGAATTTTGAAGATAATATATAGTTAATAAATATTCAAAATCTCAGTCTGTCGATTGATCAACTTGTTGGAGATCCTCTCGCTCATTGATGTGCTGGATGATGACCACATTAAGTAGATTCGCTTCGGCCAGGGGACGTTGGTCGTTCTCAATGAGTTCGTTTCGTGGAAATGCAGTCATGAGCAGAAAGTTTTCACTGGCAAACTGGGGTCGCGCCATTCGCACAAATCTATAAAGATCTCCCACATTGTGTGTGGTATTAAACTGAGCGGACATGCGGCTGCCATCTGCCAGACGAAACTGTATTGTGGTCATTGCAGTTAGTCTGTTAAGCTGGAGCGTATCTAGTGCACTCTGCTCCTGTCTCTGCAGCTGCTGCGCCGGTGACAAGACATCGTCCGCCGGTGACATGGCATCGTCCGCCGGTGACAAGGCATCGTCGGCCGTTACCAAACCGGATGGAGTGCTGGACAAGGAACGGCCAAAGCCAATGAATTGCTTGCGCGATTGTTCGCGATAAGAGGTATTCGTGTGATCCTGCACAGTCAACTCCAACCGCTGGCCGAGCTCCAGCATCTCATTTGGGAAATCTCCACGCATAACACTACTCAGAAAACGCTTATTCTCTGGCACCTCATAGAGTCGCAGTGGTCCCTCGCCCAGTGTGAATCCCTCGCTCCACAAATGCAAAATCACCACATTCTGCACATCTTGGTCGGTGGAGTCCGAGTCAGAGTCGCGTGGCGGCAGCGGAATTATTGGATGAGCGCTGCCCAAACTTACTCCATGTCCCCAAGCCCTCATGCTGCGATCACTATCCGCTGTCGTCAGCGCTGGTGTGGAGTCCTCAATATGCACCCGCTTCGACTGCTGAAGCTGTTGGAGCACGGAACTTTCGGAGACATCGCCGAGATAAGCCTCCCGGGCTGCCGTCGTGGTGAGCGTCTGGCGACTTAAAAGGCTCTGCAGCGAATTTAGGTCCGGCACATTTCTGGCTCGCTCCTTGGCCTTGTCCGCCTCATATTTGAGGCTGGCCTGTTCCAGTGCCCAGTTGTTGGTGGCGAGATAATGGCGTGCTACCGTCTCTTCTTCACCATATTTCTTCATAAAGCTGGCCAGCTTTTTCTCATCGGACATCTGACATCGGCTTCTATTCGCTCCTCCCCCAACTTATTGATAAATTTTTTTTGTTGTTGTGAGATTAGTTTCGTTAACTCATATTCAAATAGTTTTCTAAATCAGCCGAAGTCGTAGCCAACTTTGCTTTAATTTTGCAATGCTTGAAAATGTCTTTTCCGACTTTTTTGATTTGCTAAGAAGGCGGCAAAAATGCCACAAAATGTACGCCAACTGAACTTCGTGTCATAATTTAATCCGATGTCGAGCAGCGTGCGGCATTCACAATGCGATTCAACCATGGAAATCATCAAGTGGAGATTGAAGGCTATTGTTTGGAATTGGGATCTTAAAGATGACTTGGAAACAAAAATAAAACAATGGTTGATTTATATAGATATAAGAAAACTCATTCTGATGTTTATAGTCTCTACATGTTCATCGTATAAACTATACTGTGATTTGATATTTATTGCACCTATCAAATTAAGGAAAGACTTTGATTTTCAGTGTTTTTCCTGCAACCAGTTGATTCCATCGATAAGCTGCTGCTTAAGGGCCTCTTGCTTTTAAAGGTCAATCTATAATTTGCAAGTGCAAACGCTTGAGTGTAGGTCAAATAATTGAATTGTAGTTCAAACACATGTGCATACCAGTTGCATAATTTTCAAAGCTGTAAACCATTTTGTAAATGTTATGAAATTGTGGCCCATGCCACATTCCCACATTTAGTGCCTTGGATGTTTGGCAGACAGACAAAACTAGACACCAAGCCACACACCCGATGTCACTCAAAACACACTCGCACACACACATAAACATTTCTGTACATATATACACAATGCTGACCCTTCTCCTGGCATCTCGTGCAACTTACCAAGCGGCAATTCTTCGGGCGTGATAAGCGATAAAAATTCACTAACGTAGGTGAATATAAATGGTCCTGGCGCAATGTCCATGCCTGGTATGCTGTATGTAAAAAATGTGGATGTCGTTGTTGTTGTTGCTGCTGTTGTCGCTGGTGATATTGTTGTTGCTGTGGCACTAGACATTGCTGCGGCCGTTGCTGTTGTTGCTGTTGACGAGAACATAATTGTTGTTGCGCCTGGCGTTGGCAGTGTTAGATTACTTATACGTAGGTCCATCTTTATGGCCAGTCGCTTCGTCTTGTGATTGTGGCTGTGTGTGTGTGTGTGTGTGTAGCTAAAATGAATAAATGGGATAAGAGGACAATGAATGCCTGTGGAAACACACCAAGAATACATACATATGAACATACATACACAGGGGTATGTTGTGTGAGCAAGGATGTTGTAAAATATTTTCGGAATTTTATGTTCCAATTATGTATTCATATTTATAAGGGCGCACATAGATTACATGAAACATTCGGATATAAATTATTAATTATGGCCTTGGCTCGTGCCACACATAATTTTCCTGGAAATTGTTTTACAGATTAGGCTGCTTATGCATTTTAATAAACTTGCAGCGGTGCAAAGAATGTCTTGTTATGTTTGTATGCTACTTTTATGTAAATATTTAAGCTAAAGCTTTAAGATTAATTTGGGTAAACGAATAAAGAAAGAATTTTCTTAATATGTATTTAATACAGAATATATTTTGAACAATTGCTGGTAATCAAAGCCTTGCTTAAATATGTACATATATACAAATACACCCTGACCAAGTTCGTAATGCATTCAACTTTTAAACTGTTCTATTGTCTCACTGTTATTTCAAGGTGCTGCCCCAAATTGGCAAACACTTTTGTTTTAGCCGTGTTGTCCCTGAGTGTAAGTGGCGCCTTGAATTGAATTTTGCATACACGTTAATTCCATTAAATTAATTTTTCATTTATTTGCAATTGTTTCGCTGGTGTTGTTGTCTGTTTTGTGTGTCTTTTTGTGTGTTTGCTTCGCTGTCAACAGTTGAGAATTGCATTTCACCTCATGGGTAATGACTTTCACTACCTGCAACATAATGTTGCACAAATATCTGTATACATATTGTCATTGCGTTGCTGTTGCTATTTCTTTGGCAGTTGCTGTTGAGTGCGGCAACCCCAGTCGCTTGGGAAGCCCCTCAAGCAATCGGCAACTCTTTCGGTTCGGTTTCCTTGACAATATATATATATATATATATCTATATATATCTATATATATCTATATATATCGATATATATGTCTAAATATATATGTTGCGGCTAATTGCTCTGCTCTGGGACTTGCACTCAGTTCAGAATTAGAACAAACCAATACGAGCGAAACTTAAATAGTCTTGGGCTCAAAAGTGGGCCATTAAAATACGATACCCTCTGGCAAAGCATTTGCTGCCTCCACACAATTCTATATCTATCTCTCTCTATCTCTATCTCCTTTTCTCTGTCTCTGTCGGTGCCTGTGCGATTATGTGAGCTCAATGGACACAAGTCAAGGCGCCTCGAATTGCTCGCCAAGCTCTTTTGAAGGCAACTCGATACGCAACTTCCATGAGCATGTTGTTATTGTTGTGTTTATTGTAGTCACTGTTGCTGCTGTGTATTGTTCGCAGCATATTAGTAAAAGCCGTTTTATGATAATTACGGGTTCCATGACATAAGGCGGACAAAGTTCACAACACGGCTTAGATCTGGGAATATAACTTCAAATGCCATAAGCCACTGACTAAGTCCTATGCCATGTTCAGTATATATATTTATATATAATTAGTTAAGCAAATACAAAAAAAATAGTTTATTTATGCTCACATAAATGCAACTAATGTGCATATAAATAAAATGCTCACATTAATGTATCTAATGTGCACATAAATAATAATTGTGCAACTGCCTTATTATTTATTACTCTTTTAATATGTTGACATTTGCAACAGTGTTGCTTTCAACATGATCAGAGTGCCATGGCTTTGTTATCAAATGTGCAACTCTGTTCATTAACACCTTTCAAAATTACACAAAAAATGAGCAGACTAGTTTTTTTTTATTCATTTATGACATATATCTTAAGCCATATATTCGCATAAAAAACTACAGATAATGAAAACGTCGCGTATGCTCAATATAAAGTGTACCAATAGATATGTAAGTTATAACCGGTAGTCGGTGGTAAAAGCATTCATTAAGCTCCAAATGTGAATATGAATGAATGTGTGTAAATAACCAGTGGAGTCAGTGATTTCGATGTTAATCTCGTTTAACGCTCCAATTCTTGCCAATGCGCAGAAATCTACTAATTAATAAATTCTATATGCTAAATAAACTTACCTCGTTTGCCGTTTGAATTGATTGACTTAGTTTGTTCTCACTCTCACTTTTGCTCTTCCTCTGCCGGTCTCTGTCTCTCTTTATTCCACTTTATGTTTGCGTCCCTTTCACTGGTTATTTGCATAATTGGAGTGCCTGTAAAATGATGACTGACATTCCGCCAACTATTTTCGAATTAAAACTCATTAAAATGCCAATTTCAGCAATTTGTTGTTGCCGATTTATTTACTCGCACGTTTAGTTTACAGTATAACGCAAATGAAATAACTGCAACGACAACACTTATTTACTGACATATGCAGAATAAATTCGCTGTTTGCTTTTCACCAATTTGCATTTTTCTGCTGGCCTGTCATTTTTATCGATTTGATGAATGCTGAACATGAACAAAATATGTAATTTGTTTTAGATACACCAATTCACCGACCATCATCAGTTGATGCATCCGTGCGCACTTCCCAGGAACTGCTGCAGTATCCTGGGACTAGAATTTGCGCATCATCCGCATAGATTATATATTTTCAATTTATATATTTAGGTGCAAACAATAGCTCGACACGTTTTACAAATTGAAGCGCCCACAGAAGACTGAACGGAACAAATTGCTTGAAGCCCAAATAATCGCCAAAGAAAACTTAGAAATTCTCTTTAGTTTATTTTGTGGCAACAGGCGAGTAAAAACCGGCCAAAACGTATGGTATGATTGCCTATAAACAGTGGTGAATTCCATTCAACCATTTGACTCGGCACACACAGCACGTGTTGGTTACACCAATATTGGCGGGAAGGCTTGGGGATCTAAAAGAAAATGGTTAAGCATTATTTTAGATAGATTGGTTGCTCATATATATATGAATTTATATATTGAAGATGGATTCAATTGCACTGAAGCGTTAAATAACTTTTCTGAAATCAAGCAGCATCGTTAAGTAAAACTTTGTGAGGTGCTAGCAAACATATCTCTATAATTACCGCTATATTGCTCAACTTGAAGCAACTGAATATTATGCGAAATTATAAAAAAAAGCTTTCACTGTTTTTTATTCTAGTTTCAAATAAACTACTTGGGCTTGGTCTTTGCATAAAACACTCGAAGATTTTGTTTAAAGTGGCATCAGCGCCAAGCCAGACAAAGTTTCTGCACGACCGTTGACTGTGGTGCCTATGGGGGTCTGTCGTTGCCAGTCAGAGTGGGTGGGCGGTTGCTTGGACGGGGTTTTTTTTTTACAGCAAATGGTGCTACTAACATATTGTCACATTGCCTCCCAGCGTGTGTCGACTTCGACGACAACGTTGTCGTTTTCAATGCGCCTCGGCATATGCACGGCTTTACATGGGTAAAATTCAATTTTCCTTTGATTTATGCATTTGCGCATCGGATTTGCACAGCATTCTGCCATCCACCATTCAACGTGCTTTTCTAAACTCAAAACTGACAAGAAGGAAGATTATATACCCTTGTTAACCTGTCGACATCTGAATTCCGTTGTTAATTTAACAATTTGAAAGCTTAATGATATAATAATTTGATGTTGTTAATTTTTAATCCAAATTGTTGGTCCGGATATCTTGGTAAGCAAGAAAGTTTGAAACAGAACGTCACACGAACATGGCTTTATTGACTCGGCCCATTATGGAGTTGGAGATGTCTCTTTCAACGAATTACAAACTATAGCACAAAATTCAAATATCCTCAGAAAGGGTATAAAACTTGTGAAATTGTATCAAACGAAACTTGACAACATCTGCAAATGGAGTTGCCATTTATATTTGCGGTTGCTACTCACGTAAATTTGCTTAAAATGCGAACATGATTTTTTGAACGGATTTGGCCACTTTGCTGTTTCAGAATAAATATATAAAATAGTCAAAAACATTATCGAAACTCATTCATATCTTTCGCATTTTAAAGTGTTGCTGTTCAAGCATATTTCTTGCTAGTTTACTTAGCCTTTGCTGCACATTTAAGCCAGCAATTAGACTAATTATATGGACATCGTGGCAAACTGGTCCCCGAGCGCCAAGTGTGACATCCCACAAGAATGCTCTGGTGGTCGCACCCATTTTAGCTCTGGCTATAAAACCACAAGTCACACAACTGTAACAGCTTAGTTGTGGCAGCAACGTTAGTGTTTGTGTTGCATATATGGGAACATGGCCGCAGCAGTGGTGCCAGATGAAAAGCCTCGCAGCCTGTTGCCGGGACCGGAGCTGTTGACACTGCCAGGACTTGACTATCAACGTGCCAGCATTACTTCGGCGGCGTTAAGTGATGTGCCCAGTGATGTGATTATCAAATCCCGGATCAGATACGGCAGTCGTCTGTCCGCCTGCAAGGGTATCCTGTTGGAGTACTCGAAGAGCACCACCATCCACGGCATTCGCTACATATTCGAGGTGCATCGACCCATCTATGAGAAGTGTGTGTGTTTCCAGTTTTATTGAGCTTTGATTTGCTTCCGCTGCTCAAATGTGTCTGCTGTCGTCTTTAGATTGTATTGGCTGGTGCTGATCTGCACGTCGCTTTACTTTGCCGTCTCTCTGATTTGGGCCACCTATTTGAAGTGGCAGGACTCGCCAGTTATACTTGGTTTCGATGAGACGCTGGTGCCGGTACACAAAATACCCTTTCCCACCATTACCATCTGCCCGGAAATCAAAATGGAACGCAATGTTTTCGACTATGAGAAGGTCTCGCAAAGCATTTTGCGGGATTTTAAGGAAAATAATCAAACGTCTAACATTGATGAGGAAGAGTTGAGTATTGCCGAGACACTAGAATTATGTTGCTTGGAATTAATGCAATAATTAAATTTATTAAAATTATAGAATGAAGTTGTGCAAAATTACGTAATATGCAAAAGGTAGCATCTCTTGATTAGAATTAGTCATCCTAGTCTAAATGAATCTAAAAGTTACAAACAAATTTCCACAGATCATATTTATTCCAGTTTTTCGATCACTTTTTCCATTTACCAAATATTGGAAAGAATCAATGTTTTTTATGAACTTCTAATTGATATATAATATGCAGATCATTCAAATCAAATTTTATTCACAGTTTGGAGCGCTTGGCCGCCACGATGCATATCTGTGACACTGATGTGGCAGCTAAATTTGCCCCTTTGATATCAAAGCTGAGGAGTTCGCAAAAGCTGGACGTGACCAAAACACTGGTGGATTTGAGCATATCGAAGAATGAGACGGGTCCGTTTTGCAAATGGAATGGTCGCTTTTACTTCTGCGACAAATTGTTTGACTTTGTGGCCACGGATGAGGGAATTTGCTATCAGTTCAATGGACTGCGTCCCAAGGACATTTATCGCGATGAACGCTTTATCAGCTACGTGGATCCAGCAGTTGTTGACTTTCAGAATTACTTTGATACGAGCTTGCCCAAACTCAATAGCATTACGGGCAATTGGTCATTGAGCTCGGGTTATGTGGATCAGGGCCAGAATTCGTATCCACAACGCACTGTGTTCTCCTCGGTGCGCAGTGGTTTCTTTGCCTTTCTGCAGGGACTGGAGCACAATTACGACTACGACTGTCGCAGCTTTAAGCAGGGCTACAAGGTGAGTAACATATTTAGGTGTTATTTTACTTTGTTTTTGGGTGTGTGTTTATTGTATTGTTGCTGCAGGTGTTTCTCAACTCTCCGGAGAGTGTGCCGCTCACCTCGGGCAATTATATACTGGTGCCCCATGGCAATGAAGTCATGGTTAGCGTGCTGCCCAACTATATCGTGTCCACGGATAATTTACACGAAATTACCGCTGAAAAGTGAGCACATCAGAGACACACTCATACCAAGTATTATACATGGTTACATTCAAACCAACTATCATTATTAATGTTTTAAAGTTTTTTTTTTTTGTAATTTTATGACTTTTACAAGTCTTATTGCATTTGTGGCATGCGGCATATTTATAACATTCATACGACTCATAACTGACCACCTTTAAAATATTTACTACATTTTAGATATTTAAAGATTGATTCCAATTGTTCTTAACATTTTAAGATTTATAATATTTCCAGATCAAGTGTTATTTTTATTTTTTAAATACTCCGATATATGTCGAGTGAGTGGACGAGCGGTGTGAATCCTTCAAGATAAATCCCGATGCGATTCAAAATATACAGGAGTATCAAAAATTAAAAAAAAAAACACTTGAGCTGGAGATAGCGAAAAATGTATTTAATTTTAGATTATAAAATCTCAAAGAATGCATTTGATTTGAAGCAATTATAAACATTGAAAACATTCGCCAACATTATTCCACAGACGTCAGTGCTACTTCGATGATGAGCGTGCTCTGACCTTCTTCCGCAGCTACTCGCAGAGTAATTGCCAGACCGAGTGCCTGGCCAACTTCACCATGTCGAAATGTGGATGCGTCAAGTTCTGGATGCCCAGTTAGTGAGATTATCGATTATCTTATATTGTCAATAATGCAATTCAATATTTGCATGCAGAACCCCTGGATGTGCCGGTGTGTGGTCTGGCCGATATTGACTGCTATACGGCCGCACAGGATGAGCTATATACTCTGCTGCAGAATCAGACAATACAGCAGAGCCTCGATGTGAATGCCAAGGTCATGTGCAATTGTATGCCCGCCTGCACCTCGCTGGAGTACAACTTTGAGATCTCGCGCGCCTTCTACAACGTGGAGAAGACAATAAAAGCCTTTCGTGAGGTCTACGAGCACACTGAGTATATCTTCATCTCTTTATATTGACAATCGAATTCTATACGTGTGTTTTTTTGCAGTGCCATTGGCTCTCGCCTGACCGTGTACTTCAAGGAGCATCAGTTTACGGCCATCAAGCGTACGATTCTCTTTGGCGTATCCACATTGATATCCAATTGTGGCGGCATCTTTGGCTTGTTCATGGGCATCTCTAGTTTGAGCTTCATTGAGATCGTCTATTTCTTCTCGATGCGCTTCTATGGCAGTTGCAGCCAGCGACGCAAGCGGAAGGCAATGCGCCAGTTATTGCCACAGGATCAAAACGAACCGGATGAAGTGACCCTTGAGCCCTAAGGCTTTGCCATTCATATTTTCCACTTATCGATGTTTATATTCAATTCTATGAGAAATTTTGAATAACAAAATGCAGTCACATTTCCGAAAACAAGAATTAAAATCATCAAAAAATAACTGCAAACCTATAAAAATCGTTTTAGAGCTAATCAGGGTTCCATTATTTCTTCATTTTTTTTATTTTCACTTTATCCAAATCAAATAATAAACATTTTTACTAAAGGTATTAAATAGAACCATTCGCAGATAGCTTTTCAGCTAACTGAAAATCGTATCTCTGGTAAAATGTTAAAGATACAAATAGAAAACAATTGTTGTCTGTGGAAATGCTTTAAGCATAGCAAATATTTAAGAAATCAATATATGTATTTATGGAACTGCCAACTGGCATAAAAGGCATAACGTTTTATGGGTCAGGCAGAGTCTGTGGCAAATGCTAACCAGACATAGACCGAGCATTACACACGTATTTGTATATTTTATTAAAATTCCAGTGACAATGTGCAAATATTAAATAGTTGACAGGCGTTGAAGTTGCCGCGAGCAGGCAGAAATAATGCAATGGTTGTCCGCGCAAATAAAACTGAAGTTGTTAGGATGCAAATTTAGTGGAAAAGCACAAACACCGTTAACATGAGCAGCAAAACTAAAACCTCAGGCGGGACCACAAACAAAACCGAACATCGGGCAAGTGAAATTAATGCCACACTAATGAGCAGAGACAAAGCCGAAAGAGTGCTTAAATGTGGCAACAGCACAGGTCCCAAGCCCGGAATATTGTGGGCGTGGCAGCCGCAGGCCCCTCAGTGGCCAAATGCGGGCAAAGTGATTTTGGTCAAAGTTATATGGAGGGCTTTTCCGTTGCCTGCAGCTCTACATGACAGAAATGGACAGAAAAGTCACGTTCCGGATGGTCAGCTTGCAAAAGCAATGGAGATTATAATGCCAAAAAGTCTGGTTACAAATGAAGTCAACATATAAGGGCACATCCATTTATGTGCCCATAAGTACGCGTTTTTCTGCGTGACGAAAAAATTGTGTGTAAATTAAGTACTTAAGTGGTGCCAAAAGGATGCTGAATAAAATATACTCGCCCGCAATACACAAATTGTCAAAAGTTTAATATCTCTCCATTGCATTCGATTTTGTGTATCAGAGTTTTATTTACCATTTGTATATCTCTAAAATTATGGAATAAGAGGATTTCGTAATTTTTGGGGAAGATTGAGTGCGTGGCCTGGAAATTTATTCATTCATCACCAATATTCTTCTTTAAAATGATGGAGTGTTTCTTAAGAAAGGCCATACTATAATTTGAATATCGAATATTTATGAAAATATGTATATTTTGAGCCCTTTTGGGCGGCCTTTACGAGGTTAGTTCTTCGACGGACATGAAGCCAGAATCGCCGAGGCAACGGAGTGTCACATACCCAGATGGCCATATCGTCAGCCATGTGATGGAGCCGTGATGCAAGCTAAAACGTGTCCACGCTTCGGGTGAGAACTGTAGGGCACGGCAGACCAGATAACGGATGACATTGGCGTGGCCAATCAGGAGCAAGTAGGAGTCCTGCTTCTGGTCGGGCGAGGCGCGAAAGAAGTAGCGTCGGAAGGCGGCCTCGATGCGTGGCCCATCGCGGCGATAGGCCCGCTCCACGCTGGCAACACTGCGCTTCTGGGGCGGATCTGCCGGGCAGGGTGTGCCCTCCGGCAGCAGTTCGCAGCGTTTCATCTTGAGCGGATCAAAGTTAATTTGCTTCAGTATGATCATCGCCGTCTCCTGGGCCCGTGTCATGGTTGAGGCCACCACATGATCCCACAACACGCCCATCTCACGCAGCCGCCGACCAGCACGATGTGCCTGCAGTCGTCCCAGCTCTGTGAGATGCCCCCCATCCGGCGAGGAGGTGTACTTTCCATGCCGCACCAAGACAATGTGACGCAATGCAACGGGTCCTTCCTGACCATCCTCCTGTCCAGTTGACGTCTCCATCAGCTGCTTGCGCTGATCCCAGTCGTGACACCAGCCACCCTTGCTCTGCTCTGCAGACTCATCAAACTGGCTTTCGTCCATCTGTCGACGATCGAGCATCCGTAGGCTGCCATAGGTCGCCAAGGAGCCGATGCTAAAAGCACCCAGCGAATGCCAAAGGCTATGTAGTTTCATTGCTTGCAAATGGGAAATCTTTAAAAGCTGATTTGACATGTAAAACTTGTGAAAAGCCATTTCGAATACTTTTTCTAGATGTAAAAGATGTAGAAAATGTGAAACCAAACGCCATAACGAAATTACATAAGGAGTTTAGCAGTTTTAGTTGCAATTTAATGGTCTCAATTGAAATCCATTCAGTAGCAATTGTAAATCGATTTTCATACTCTGAACCAATTAAAAATGGATAAAAGGGCAATAATGGTTTTGTGCAAATGTATGTGACAGGCAGAAGGAAGCACCTCCGACTCCGTAAAGTACATATATTCTTGTTTAAGATCAGATTAGAAACAGCCAAGTTGTGTTCGAAAATATATTCTCATATTGATTTCTATCAGCAAGCATTTTCTGTATGTATGCGAGCACATGTGTGAGAAAGTGATGGCATGATTATCGACGCGAGCGTCAATATGTTTGTGTGTATTCTGCACAGCCCATTTACCTACGATTGCCTGTACCTATGCATGTATGTATGTGTTGTAGCAGGCCACTTGTGATGTAGGTTAACAGGCTACTAGTGACGAGTAATGAGACTGTAACTTAACATCTGTACATAACATTGATATCGATGTCGATCGATTGTGTGAAGATGAAGAAATTAATCGTTGTGAATAAAGCAGAGTAGACGTGTTATAGAAATAAATTTAATTTTGTTTTGACTGCTGCAGTATATGTATAGGTTTGTCGCCAGACGTTGGAATCCGCTCGGACTTGTGAATAAAAATATGCGCTGTATTCGTATTTGTTTTTACTTTTCAGTGGCATTACTTGCCATAAGAGAAGAGTGCACTTTTGTGTGCAACACTTTTTAAAGATAAATTTTCCTATAAAACAAAAATATATTTTACAGCTGGGTTCAGGGTATTCGACTGCATGGTTCTTACTTGCTTAATTATTGAAGTGATGCAATTCAAAAGTATTTTGGACTTTTGCATTTCTGCTTGAAACTGCACACTTTATGAAGATTTGTCTGTCTGTCGTCGCGGTTTCAAGCGCATTGCTGATTAGCATTGGAAAGTGGACTTGTGGGATTGTGGGATTGTTAAGAGACGACTTTGCTTGCCAACTTGATGTCAAAGTTATTTTTCCCCTTGGCAAAATACTTATGACCAACTTTGAAGCGCAGAACTTTACGCCTTGCACAATCAGCAAACCAAACCCCAGCAAGTTTGAAAGGTATTCATTCAGTGCCAATTAGGGCGTGACCGACTATAGAATACCCTTAAGCTGGAATTTAAAATATAGGTAAATAGATACTTTATTAAACATCAATAAGAATATCTGAACTTATCTCATTAGAATTATTTATATTTGGTCTTAACATAAACATTATTTTCTCAGCTATAAACTGACCAATCTCAGCAAGCTTTTCGGACAATCTCATCTTATTAAACTCACCTTTTTCTCTTACTGTCACAAGCCGATTAGTGTAGCCAAATATTCCAAAATCCTTTACAGCTGCGGGCCATAAAAAGTCAAAGGCCTATCATCAACATTTTCGCTGGTTAAAATACTTTTTGCCAAGTTTCTGGTTCATTTAATTTCGCCTGCCAGCACTGAAATCGCAAAGAATTTTAGCCATCGTCAGGGCCAGAGGAAAATCAGTACTCGGAGTGGGTTATGGAATACAGACATATCCACAAGTGGCTGGCCTTGGAAGGGATTCACTTTTGCGCTCAGTTGCCTGTCAGATTTCTACTTAATGAAGTTCCAGCAACTTTGGCATCTTGTTCGGGTCACAGTACCAGCAACTGCCAGTCGTAAGAAAATTAAATTAAACGAATAAACTGACAGCACACTGGGAAAAATGGATGTATGCGTCTGAAGTAAGAAAGCTTCGTTCAGCACTGAGCGTTGTATGCAAGCACGAAAAACAATAACTAATTCTCAGTTCAACTTTAAACTTTCTTATAAATTGTAGGCCATTTGATTTTTTCTGAGTGTAGTGTTGTGTCTGTCTGAACTCAATGTAAGATTGAGCTACAAAATATGTGCATAAGGTGAGGCTTATAGATGCGCATAAAAGTCTCATCAATGGCTAGGTGGCATACGGAGAGTGGGGTTGCATATGTCCTTGTGGCGCCACTTACATGCGCTTTTGTGAGTTACTTGGTGCATTTACACACACACACACACACACACATTCGCGTATTCACATTCACACATTCGCCAAGATACTTTCCCCGATAACTTTTTGTCGGGTTGTTAAAGTAAGCCACTTGCCATAGCCATAAAATACACCAGCGCACATTGTTAGTCCCTTTGTATGACCTAGAAGCGTAAATCTTATTAGATACGACATCTATGTGAATACTACTAGTGCATGCCACGTGTGCATTATATATATACGTGTGTGTGTGTGTGTGTTTGCCAGGCTTGTCAATTTAAAGTTGTAATTCAACTTGAGGACTCGTTGAGCTGCCCGCCCAAGGCCAGTGTAAATTGCATTGAAATATTACTTTTAGATAATTGCATTTGGCTTTAAGGATTTTAGGCGAAATTACTGCCGTTGATAAAGTGACTGTGAATAATAAACAAAAGAAAATGTAAGAGATTTAAGTTAAACTATTGATTTATTAGGCTGCCTCAATTTGGCTTATAAGCAAAGCAATCGTCTTTTCAATGGCAAATAAGTTCCATAGATGATTTATGAGATGTCGCTAAGCACTTAATTTAATTAAGACTCATTGCATTTATTATAATAAATGATTTATCTATTTGCATGGTTAGTTTTCATAATTGTTTGCAACTAAACGCGCCACATGGCATGGGCCGTGTCCTGTGGTCGATAAGTCTCTGCCAAGCAGTCGCATCCTGGGAGCTGCTTTTTATTGCTAATTTGTGTGTTAGTGTGTGGGCGTGTTGTGTGTGTGTACTTTGTGTTGTGTTGTGTTGTCTGTGTGTTGTGCTGTAAACAAATGTGTAAGTCGGCAAAAGGGAAAAAGGCAATGAAAGTTCAACAATGTTTGCGGCGCTGTTTTCCTTTTCCGCAAATAATTTCTTGAATTTGCCTCCAAGTGTGCCTTGAGGCGTTGTGTCCTTGACACAATTTCAGGCGCTTGTTTCTCCCGGCTGACACGCCCACTATAAAACCCACTTGCCACAACTTCCTCCCCACCCGACAGATCCACATAAAAGCCCAAAACTTTTGATTTTGCCAGCGGATAATTTCAGTGAGCCACCGCTGGAGCGTCAAGAGTCAAGTGCGGGCGAGCCGTGTGGAGCCGGAAGAAGGGGAGGGGAGGGGATGGGGTGTTTCGCAGTTTTTGCCACTTAAAGTAATGCAACGTTGGAAGATAAAGTGCAAAAGGCAAATGAATGCAAAACGCGACAAGGCAAATAAGGAAATCAAAATGGTAAAGCGAAATAAGAGGCAAGCGAAAATTGAACATCCTGCTGCAGGATGTGCCGGACGAAGAAGGAAGCACACGAAGGACATCGCTGCCCCTCTATAGCTGCCACAAAGTGCGTCATAATTATGGGGCAACCGCGATAAGCGAGTAGATGGCAACAAGACGCACTGCTTCTAAAGGACTATACATTTGTGTTAGGTGGAAAGGCACAATTGATGCCAAGGACTGCTGTTCCAGCTGCTCGAGCGGCATCACTTGTGCACAACACAGGGTGACCATAGCCATAACTGACCCAATCGCAATGCTCATCAGCCACTTAGCTGGGCACCCAGTTTATTTTATTTTTTATGTGTCCTGCACCACTTTGCGCAATGAGAAATTTCCGTTTGTCCAACTATATATTTTCTATTTCTCTTTTTCTGCAGTTGAGAGATGACATTTTTGCAAATTGCCATCATAATAATAATCAAATTCGTGTAAATTTTGCGCAAATTCAAGAGGGAAATGGTGCCACGCCCTAGCAGCCTGCCAGCCTCCCAACCCCGACCAGTGGCACATTCAGTTCCTCCAGCTTCTCATCCTCATCTCGGACGCATTTCGAGTTAATAGCTTTTTCGTTTTAGTTGATGTTGATGAAATTGAAAACATAAACTAAAACTTGCAACACAACATTTGTACACTCTGCAGAGTGAGAAAGAGAAAGAGAGAGTTGAGAGAGCGAGAGCGAGACAGAGAAAGAGTACGTTAGAGAGCGAAACGATTGCAGTAAGTAAAATAATTAATGACATTTTCGTTGCTATTAAAAAAAATGCATTTGTTGGCCAAGTTTTGTTAATCCATATAAATTTTTCAAATTTCAAAGAGTATCTAAATATCCACAGCATCAGAAACTAATTGAATTCGTAGCCACTTAGACGGAAATTAAATATTTTTTGTCAAGCATAATTAAAAGAAAATGAAAATGAAATTTAATGCAATTTATTTATATTTTTCAAAATATTTATATGTTAGTAATTGGTCTGAGTTTGGCTTTGTTTGCTTGTTTGACAAGTTGATCAATAGAAATATTCTATGCAGGCATCTTCTAAATGGGGCATATGTGGGTGGTTGCATATTTAAGGGCCAACACAATTAGAAATGCCAAATGCCAAACTAACAACATTTAAAGCAGGTTGCAAGCATAAGATATACGACCATCACACACATGGCACACACACATGGCACACATACACATGACACACTTAATAGCTCATACGACATGTTGGCCCTTTGTTGACTGGCCTCGTTTGTTTACGGTTTACTGGATTAATGTTACTGAAAAACTTGGAATTGCAACAGCAACAGCAGCAACAGCAGTAACAGCAGCAACAGCAGCAACAGCAACAAGAGCAGCAACAGGATCAGCAGTAACAGCAGCCAATGCTATTCAGTTTGTTATTTCTTTTGAAGTTAAACAAATCTGCATAAGGTAGAGCCAAAAAGCCGTTAAAATTTATGTGCATAAATGTGGCACACATCCAGCTACACTCAGACCAATATTGTGCTCACTATGCTAACTGTACCCAAAGTCAAATATGATTTTTGTTTGTTTGGAATATTATCAAAATGTAATCAATTAAATAATAAATAAATACAAATATTTTATTTGTTATATATTTTTTGATATGTTCTTTTTTCCTAAACAAATCAATGTTTTATAGACTTTCTGTAGATTTTATTTAAAAGCATTTTCGTACACATTCCTTTTTTCTCTTAGGCATAAATAAATAAAGAAAAATACATGGCATGCAGTGAAGTAATTTGTAAATATTGTATTCCAAGTCAAGAGATGTTTTCTGTGAGTGCAGCAGCAGCTGGAGTTGGAAGTAATAGTGAAACTGCTGGCCATTGGTCAGCAGCTCTCGTTGACCATATCCGAAAGGCGAACACAAACTTCTGTCGACTTATTTTGCATGTGCTTGCCATAAATTATTCATTTGTGTTTGCCATTTTGCGCATAGCCGTATTATATTTTATTTTATTTGCATTCTTGCGTTTGGTGTTGTTCATTTTTTATTTGTTTGCCACACACAAATATATATATATATATATATATATATATATATATATATGTACAGAAAATTTTAATTGGATTATGCTTTGCTAACTAATTGCATTGCCAGAGTGACTTGAGTTTATTTCCGTTTCTGGTTTTTTGGTTTTTTGGTTTGCCCAAACATTTCAGTTAAAAGTCACCAAAATATTTTGTAAGAAAATATTTATTTTTCACTGCTATTATTGTTTAAAAGGCAGCAAGTTGTGGTTCATTTGCTGCAATTTTGTCAAAAAAAAATTAAATAAAAACAAAATCATAAATTGAAAATGCATTATGTTTAAGCACACGCATCAACACCACCACTACCACCACCACCATTGCCTTGCCAGCCCTGATCCACAGAAAATACATGCTGAACATTATGAAATGGATTGCAGACAAGTATTGCAAGTGTAGCCAAAATGCGGCAACGATTGTCTAACTAAATGCAATAAATATTCATGTTGAACAATCATAATTTAAATATAGTGGGGCTTAAATCAAATAACAAAACGCACAAGAACTAAGCACACACACGCACACACAAACGCACACACACACACACACACACACACACACACAAATTTATTGGTCTGTCGATTGAACAATTGTTCGAAGCGTGGGGTGAATGATTGGGTGGGGTTGGGAGGCAGTTAGTTTAGGGTGGGCACACCAGACTGCCACTTGTTGTGGTAAGCATGGAAATTCAATTTGACAATGTTTTTTAACTAACTCACCCGGGAATATTTACGATATTTTAGACCTTTGTTTCGGAATTAGCATTTTTAAATTATTTGAAAGTTTTGTATCTGCTAGTTCTTAATTAAATATTTTTGTTGTTGTGATGTTTTCCGTTCGTTACTTGCACAGTCATCCATGAAGGAGAAAGTTAAGTAATATATTTAAAAATTACCTAAGTTTCTATGCGTTGCAATCACAAGTTTGCCATGCAAAGTTTTGGCCCATAAAGGTCCAGCCCAAAACATAGTTTTATACGCAAAACCAAAACCAAATCCAAAAAAAAAAAAATAAAATACACACAAAACATGAAAATTCACAATCGTATTTTCGCATTTATAAGTACGGGCAGTTAAGCAATATATTCCATGTTGTTGAACTTCAAGAGTTGCCCAGTTGCATGCTCGCGTGTGTTGATTGTGTGGGTTTTTTTTTATGGTCGTTGCATAATCGATTGAAGATTGAAGTTGAATGCAGTCACGACTTTCGAATGGAAATCATATCAGTTCGAGTCTGATATTCACATAATTGGACTTTGATTTTGAGGTTGAAATGATTATTATGATAAAGTAGACGTGATAAGTGAACAATATTCATGCGCTGAGCTGCGATTCGAATCGTGAACATATTTAGTAGAAAAGTTAACTCAATGCAGTGTTTTGAGTTAACCTATTTGAACAAACCGCATGATGTACTTAAGCTTAATTCGTGCAGTTATAAAAGTTAAGTTTAAAAATAAAAAATAAAAATAAAAAAAATTCGGAAATTGAACATCCGATGCAAGAGTACTAAAGTGCTCTGGAAGAGGCGGAGACAGACAGGCAAACTATCACAAAACTAAACTCAACTAACCCAAACTCAACTCAACTCAGCTCAGCCGAACTGAACTCGACTGAACTGAACTGCATACTGGGAACAGCAACAGCAACAGAAACAGGAATGAAAATAAAGTGCATCGTGTCACACACACACACACACACACACACACACACACACATACACAATGTGTAAGTTTAGAAAGCAAATGGCGGAGCGGGGTGGGCGGCATTAGCTGATGATTCGCTGACTGCTTGGAGAAGATGGTCTCTTCTTATCCGCTAGCTTGGCCAACGATGCAGACGGCTGAGCAAGATGAAGTGGATAGAGGGCAGAGGCAGGGGAAGGGAGTAGCGGGGTGGGTTGAAGTTAGCCATGAATGAATGAATGGCGAATGTTTGGCAACGGTGGCAAAACTGGCACTAGTGCGATTACAAGAACAATTAGAAGCTGAGCTTGCCCCAGAAACGAAGCCAAGCAAGCAAAAAGCAGACGGAGGATAACCAAAATAATGTGACAAGGCTAAATGGCGTAGCTGACATTGCAAGACTACCAAAAATCCCAGCAGCAGCAACGACCAGGAACATTAGGCTGCTGCGTGGCAGGAAGCAGGCGGCAGGCGGCAGGAGGCAGGAGGCAGGAGGCGGGAGGTGCTTTAATGGGTCACCGCCTTGGTGAAGCATTCACGACCTGCAACTTTCAAAGTAAGCAAAACTTTTGTTACTTTTAATTACTTTAAAATCTAATTGTGTTGCATTTGTGCAATATTTAAAAGTAAACCTAGACGAATGCATTGCATACAAAGCAGCTAATTGCGCATAGAGCAAAAGTCGCAAGAACTTTTTGGGTGTGAGGAACAAATCGAGAAACCTGTGGTAATTCAGTGCTAATGTTGTTATAGTAAACAAGGCGACAATGCAACAATACACAGCTATCAAAATAGTTATCCATTCAGTAAATGCAATTCGAGTAACATGTACTCCTCAATTGTGCCAAGCTATGCAAATTGTCTATAAATATCCATGCTGAACCCTCTTATTCTTACCATATGTCACATTATTGAGCAGTTGCCTAGTGTAATTTGAAATTCAAAGTATGTGTAGAAGCTGATAGCCTTAATTGCATACAGGGTTCTGCCTCTCTCCCAACTTTATCCTCTGTCTTTCGGCCTTACTTCAATACCGAATGCATAAAACATGCAAATGAACTTTGCAGAAATTATGCAAATTTATGTAAAATGTCCTGGAACCGAAAGGCTTCTGCTCACACCCTGGGAATCTCGAAAGGTACTGTTCCATTTGCCAAGTTGTTGCGTTCGGTATAACAGTTATAATTGTTATACGCAGCGCTGATGGAGCATCTCTTGGCGAGTTTCACTCCAATTTCAGTTGTCGCATGGCAAATGAATGCAGAGGTTGGTTTTTTTTTTTATCTTTTCCCAGCATTTGTAAAAAAGTGTTTTTTATAATGGTTTTTTTTATTGATTTTCTTATATCTATTTTATATTACAAATTCTTGGAAAATAAAAAGGCCATAATCCATAGGTCTATTTGCTTATTGTTGAAGCACCTTCAAAAGGCGCTCCAAATTGCTTTTGAATACTTTACCATTTAAAGTCATATTGCATTTTGATTTGTACACATTTAATGTGAGTTGTTGTTGTGTATTTTCTTATACACAAGAAATACTTAATTATATTTAACTCATTTAACAACTCCCAACGGGAGTTATTCGCACTGGATTGCAAAAGAGCAGGTGATTGTTTACATTTGAATTACTTTTATTACTTTTCTCATTATTTGGCACCTTTTTCTGTACATTGTGCATTCTCATGCAAATACTTCTCAGCAACTTACAGCACTTGCAGTGGCATCCGCTACATGCCGCTTCCGTCCACACTTACTGTTCTCAGGTTTTTGGGTCTGTTCCTCAAGCTTTTTGCATAATGCGGCCATGTAGTGCAAATGAAATAAAAGAAAAAAATGGAAAAACAAAAAATACGTCTGGGAACTTTTGTTTAAATCCACAGCAGCGCATGCTGCTCTGTCGGCACAGGATATCCACTTGTGAGGAGGTGGAAGCACTTCTCGCTTAGCTTCTCCTCCAACTCGCCCACCCCAATCTCTTGCTGGTCCCCAACCAATTTGTACGCCTCAGTGCGCCCGCATTTCTGGGCACTTAAGTTTCTATATAGTATCGTACTGTGTGTGTATGTTCAAATAGTAGCTCTATAATAAGTGCTAGCCGCGAGTCAGCGCTAATTTTTGCCCTGCTCTGGCTCATTTTATTCTTTATGCCATTGAACATTTTATAAATGGAGAGTGTTTTGCATTTCTCGTTAGTACAAGCAAAAGGGACATGGCGCAACCCTTGATGAGTACAATTAGCAATTTGCATAGTAAGAACTAAAGAAATCTCCTTATTATACTGTGCAATTTGTACAACAGGAGATTGCTAAAGAATGCTGCCTGTTGACGGGGGCCAAAACCATTTTCATAACTAACAAGTAGCTCCCTTGTGGGTCAACTAGCCTTAACGAACCATTCCCGTCAATCAGGGTTTGGATTTAATATATTCAGCTTGCTTTCGCCACTTATCTTTAAAAGTCACTAATAACAGCATACTTTTTTGGGTGCCCTGAAAAAGCATAAATAATTATAAAAAATGGCAAACAAATATATAAATGTTAAGCTTTTAATAAAACGTGTTAAATATTCTGAGCGAAAAAAAAACGTACATTTCTGATGCAGTGTAAGCTTAAACATTAACATGAAATTTAATCTTCTTAAATTTATTTTTTTTTACCTTTACATACTGCTTAAGGTAAAAGTTAAATATTATATTGTGAAGCAGACGAACACACAGAGTTGTTATCCTCGTCAGATTTTCTGACATTTAATAACATAATATTCTGTTTCCACATGCCAAGTTTAAATTAAAGAACTGCACAAAAGCTGCTTAAGGTATACATTATTGATGGGGCAAGTCAGACACATCAGTCGCAGATTAAGTACCATAATACTGTAATTATGAGAACAAAGCTACGTAGATATGCTCTGCTATGCTCTGCCCTGCTCTGCTCTGCTCTGCTCTGCTCTGCTCTGCTCTGCTCTTTTCTGCTGTTGTATTCAGATATTTTAATTTGGTAAGCGACACAAGTGTCCTCAATGGCACATAATTAACCCATGAAAGCGCAGAAAATGCACAACAAGACAAACAGTGAGAGGCAGAGAAAGAGAGAGAGAGACAAAGTGAGAGAAAAAGAGATGCTGGAGAAGCCGCTTGTTAAAAATGCGTTTTAAGTTTAATTATTTATTCTTAATATTATTGTTGTTCTTGTTTTTGCTGTGGCCAGAAGTCGTGGCATGTGGCACCTTCAGAGAAAACAAGCAGACTACAGAGAAAGAGAGGGAGAGAGAGGTGGAGAGAATGGCAGACAGAGGTAGACAGAGTGGCAGACTGAGGCAGACAGAGGAGTTGAAATTATAGCCGCACTGGTAGTTTTTAATTTTTAATAAACCACACTAATAATTGGCAAAAGAAACACGAATGCTGCAGCGAGTGAGCTCGACTAAGATATACCCTGAACCCCAGCTGCTAAAAATATTAAAACGATTGCAACACAGGGCTTAGTTTTTGCGCCATATTTCCCTTTAAACGGTTTTGAAACTCTAATCAAATTAGGCCAGCTAAAGTGCTCTCTTTTTATGTCTGGCCCAGGTTCCGAAGTTTCACCAATAAAAGTTAAGGGCGCACTTGATGTTTTTTACGGCAAATGCGTACCTAAAAGATTTTTGCATATATTAACGCATTCACTCATAGATATCGGGCTTCAGCGGAATACATTATTCGCATCTTAAATAGGCAAGCATAATTGTAAGTATACAGAAAAGGAAACCTTGAGGAAATTTATACACACGGTCTATTACGAGGCAAAAGATATATCTTTAAAATTGAGTATTTCGTTTTCATAAAAAATTGATGAAAAGGTAAAAAGAAAAAAGGCATAAATAATGGAAACGTTAGCTAGACAAAATCAATGGAATTGCTATTTTCCTAATTAGATTTAGTCAATGATGACATTTGTCTAACTTAAAATTGCAAACTTGAACAGCAGTTTTGGCTGGTTGTTGTTGCCACATGAGCAATTCATATGTTTATCGAGTGCCGCTGTGTTGCAGCAACTTCTACATTTACAATTAAGAATGACGTTAAAATGTCGACCACGTTGCAAGTAGATGCGAAGTGAACTCAAATGTCGTCGAAGTCAATTTGCGTGAAGTGCACACAACTGGCAGGTAATTTGCCCTGTGACTCCGCATAAGTCTCTGGGAGTGGCCAGTTAGGCCAAGGGATGGGCAAAATTCAAATTTAATTACAACTACATATTAGTTAGGTGCATAAGCAAGCCGACTCAAGAAAACAAAAAACGAAAACGGGATGAAAAGTGTTTGCAATATTGGACAGGCAGCCAAATTGGTTTGAATGCCAGGATGCCTGGATGCCTGGATGCCTGGTAGCCTCGAAGCCCCAATGCTTGAATTCTTGAATCGTTGCTGTCTGGCAGTAGATGTGGTTTACGTTCACGTTTCCTATCTCGAACTGCTGTCAGCTGTGTTGCTAGCTGAAAAACTTGGCCAATTTTATGCTGCTACTGGAAGCTCACAAAAACTGACGTTTATTACTTGCTTGCCATGGCCATAAATTATTAAATTTTAACAAGTTTTTCTACTCTCTTGTCTCTTGTCTGCTGTCTGGCGTCTTGGCATCTTTGCATCTTGGCTTACATTGTCAGCACTTGGTCAGCACGTGACCGAGCCAGCGGCGAGACTCTTCCTCTTCGATGCGGCTGCTTTGATAGCAATAATCATATTATTAATGGCAAATTACAAGCAAAACAACAACAACAACAACCGTATTTAAAGCGACTTTTAACTAAAAGTTTATAGTTTCCACTCTGCGTCTGTTTATGAATGTTAGAAGATTGTCTACAAAAGTAAACATAAACTTGAAATAGCTTAAAACAATTTTCGCTTATGCTGTTTTCAAAACAAATCTAAAAGCACGAACCCCTTAAAGTTTCGGGCATAAAAAGTTAAATTTTTGACAACAAACAAAAAATGGATAGAAAAAAGAGAAAATGTGAAAACTTTTGGCATTTGTTGGCCCAGCTATCAGCACAAACCACCTGTGGAGTGAATCTAATTTACGTTGTTTTTTAGTTTCAACTTGCAGCCATTGTTATTGTTATTCGACACACGTGGCAGTCCAAAACTTTTCATATTATTTGCAAAAATAGAAAAAAGAATAGAATAGAATATTTTTAGTTTTCGCATAGAACGCGCATATGTTCGTTGGGATTTAAACCAATTTATACACCGAATTTTCATACAGGTTTTGGGACATACACACCGAGAACAGTTTCGCTGCAATTAAAAGTGTTATTCATCCATGTTTGAAATAATATCGCACACGGCTTTTGTCAGCTCTGAGCACTTGGCCGTTCCACCGACATCCGGGGAGCGTATATCGGTATCCTGGAAAAGCTGCTCGACAGCACATTGAATGATATCCGCATGCGAGTCCAGTTTCAAGCTTCGCAACATAAGCGACGACGAGAGGAACATGCCCGTCGGGTTGATAATGTCCTTGCCAGCGAGATTCATGTTGACCTTATTTAGCGTATCGTAGATCAAGCCATATTTACTAACACCAAAGCCGGGACACAATGACTTGCCACCCATAATGCCGGAGGCCATCATGACAAGGACATCGCCATACATGCTAGAGGCGACGAGTATATCGTTCAAGCCGGGCTGCATGACCAGATTCAAGCAGGCCGTGTCCATGTACCGCTCTTCAAACGTCACCGAACCAAAATGCTTGGTGGCTTCCTGCCGCATGCTACTCAGAAAGTTGCCATCGGTCAGTTGCATAATGTTTGCCTTGTGCGCCACGGTGATCTTCTTGCGCTGATGCATCTTGGCGTACTTGAACACATAGCGCGCGATGCGGTCGGCATTTACCGAAGTGGACACCTTGATGGACTGCAGGACACCTGGCACGACATTGTGTTCAATGCCCGAATATTCGCCCTCGATCACATCCCGGATGACGACACAGTCAAGTGGGTCATACACCGTCTTCTGACCCTTCAGATTGCGACAGACTGCCACAAAGGCGTACAAGTCGAACGCTTTGCGCATCTGCTTGAGGAAAATGGGATTCATGGGCCCCTTGATGCCCACTTTGTTGCGCTTGAGCGATTCCACCAACATTGGGCTAATCTTATTGGTTTTAGAATCCTTGTAATCCACAAACACCTCCCATTTCACTGGCACTTTGGCTGCCTCGAAAACCTGCCTCAAAGCGGTGGTCAGCTCACAGCCCACCCCATCACCCTGGATCAAAGTGACCTTTTGCTGATCCTTGCTTACTGGCGGCTTCTTCTGTTCGGACATCTTCTTCTTATCTGGCTGCTTGGGGTCCTTGCAAACAGCAGTTGCTTTGTGGTCTGCGCTCTTCTTGGACTCTTCCGTCACTTTTTTGGTACAGTAATACAGCGACTCGTTCGCATTTGTTCTTCTAATTGATAGAATTTTTCGTATTGTTTTCATTTTGAAATTTTGTTTGAGCTCCTAAACAGAAATGACGGCAATCGACTTATTAGAGTAGACTGCTTTTGTTTTTCTTTAAATTTCAAGTATTCATTTTTCAGGCACAGATTTACCAATTTCATTTTATGTTCTTTAATGGGATCTGGCTTTACAAATATTTTCCATACCTGCGCCATATGCAAATTAACATCCAGAGCAACATTCATGGAGGCGGCCAATGTTTTTGTGGCGAGGCGTGTGAATATGACAAATGACATGTCAACAGTTTTATGTTCTCGACTCTACAAGACAAATGGCGTGTGGGCGTGGCTTCGTGTGCTTAACAGCCCAGTGATTTTTCATACGACACGGCGTAAAGTGACCAAGTCATTAGCACTGATGACCATTATGAGCAGGGCAACAGCACATAAATATTTATATACCTCACCGTATCATAAACACATTTTTAGGGCTTAGATACGAGCTGCTGGGCGTGGCACTTGAGGTAAATTTATGTTCATTTGATGCTCTTAAGTATTATTCGTACACAAGTGTCAGACTTAAGTACAATATGAAATTGAGCAACAAATGATTTATTTGCTTGATGTGGAATCCCTGACTTATGTTTTCTATACCATATTTATGTTATTATATTTAATACTTCAAAGATCGAATTTTATTTGATTCAATAGAAGGTTAGTCATCAAAGACGAACAAAAATTCATATGTTTATTTTTCTTGTGAATTTTTATATTTTTATAACTTCTTTTTTGTCGCTTTCTTTCAGTTGGTTTTCCATTTGTAAACATTTTTTATTATGCTCTCAATATTATGAGCCAGCTGAGCTCTTGCTCAAATATTTATTGTCAAACTGCGCACCTATCAATAACTCCATTTAACTGTCCCACAAGACTGAGATTGACATGCAGCAGCAAACTTCTTAATGTCCTGCTCCCACCTCCCCCTCCCCTCCCCCCATTAATCAGAACCCGACCATATTCCAGTTTATGATCTGCTTTTGAACATTTGCTGCTTCGGCACGTACTCGTAAACCTAACAAAGTACAGTTAACCGACGAAGTCCTGCCGTAAATGTCCCAAAATTTAGAAATACTTTTCAAGCAGCGAAATGTTTTCCGGACTTAAATTAAATATTATTATTAAATTCGTTGAAGTTGAGCTGTACAAAAGTGAATGTTAATTTGTTAGGAATAATAGTTGCTCAACTTCTTCGTGACATATTTGTAAATTGTCTGCTCAAGTGCAAACATTCGATGTGTGTGTGAGTGTTTGTGTGGCATCTTAACTTAAAACGCAGACAGCATTTTGAATAACACTTAAGCCTCTCTGAATGCTTGTTGAAATCCATTGAGTTATGAGATGCATTGAAGTGTGATTGAGTATTATTCACAACAAGCCTCTATTCAGAGTTTACTTTCCTCTTCTATTAACTGCTAACGTAATCATCACGATGATTAACCATTTAATCCGCCCATTATATGGTAAATGCGAATTGTGAATGTGAATCGGATTTGTAGGCCAAGCAGTCTGAAAACGTTGCTCTGTATAGTTGCCTAAGTAAAAATTCATTCAAATTTACTCTTTAAATGGCAACTGGTTTTTGCTGCTATTTTATAAATTTAAAAACACAAAACTTACATATATGGCAGCGATTTGGTCCAAGGGTTTGGCGGTAGTCCTCTTGTCAAATACACAAAATGTTTCTCGCATAATAAAATATAAATTTGAGGCAAGTTTATCATTTGTCTCTGAAGCTCAGTCTGTTGATTTAAAGCTTGCAATTGGACAACCCAAAAAAAAGTTACTTCTTCTTGCCGCAGTTTCAATACCCTGTCGCGTTGTGACAACAATGTTTTCTGAGAAAATATGTTATCAAAATGTAATGAAAGAAGTTTTCAACTCCTTTTAAAACCCGATTTGATTATTTAGTTATTGAAATATAAATTAATTTAGAAAGAGTTTTCGATTCGATTATGCTCACCAAGAAAGGGTATATGGATATCTTGAGTTAATTTTTTTGCAGCTCCCAGCTGACTTGCTTGTGTAGTCCGCACAGCAATCCTTTGGCCCAATCCCCGGGGCCTTAATATAATGCCAGGGCATATAGCTGCCCTTCAGCGCGTTGATACAAAAAATTACTGTTGCATATTTGATTGTCTCGTTCAATATTTGCATATTTTTCCATTTCTCTTTTTGCTTATATCCATTTTTTTTTTTTGCTGATTTCTGACCCTTGTTGCGCTACCAATTTTCAACATTTACCCGTCAATGGTTTTTCCTTACCTTTTCCTTGTCAGTTTCCACTTTGTTTGGCAGCTGCTCCGGTTGCTGGTTAAGATCCTGCCTGACCCGACAAGTTAACGGCTCCAATTTGAGACTGCTGCTGGTGCTACTGCTGCTGCTCTGCATTAATGCAAGCAATGCAGTCCGCTGGACATCTCTTTGGCATGCTGTTCACATTGTTACTGCCACTGCAGACTTGTTTTTGCGTATCCGTTATTTCGTTCATTTCCATGCCGGAGCGTGAGAGCGGCTGCACCTGTTCCTGGCTTGGCGGCCTGACCAAGAATCCTTTAAAAAATGAAAAAAATGAACCAGCTGGCGCACAAAAGGAATTCTTACATACAAATAACAACTAAGAATATCAAATGTCGATTGAGATCAACTCGCAGATACCCTGTACGCCTGTGTGCGCTTGGAAACATGCAAAGTAAATAAATTGATCGAATAAACGAGCTGTCTTTCTTCACATTTTATTATGGAATTGGATTACATGCACTTACGAAACTTTTGCGATAACCTTTTGTTTTCAAACATATCGCTCGCTACAGTGCATACAAACAAGGACCCGGGCATCTCACCGTCTCCCACTCCCCTCTCCCTGCTGGCCAATATTTTGTTATTTATAGCAATTTATTCAACCCACAGCCGGCAGCAACAAAAAACATAACCAAAAAGGATTCAAATGGTCACCCTCAGAACAGATGGTGATATCAGCATTTATTTTTAAGTATTTTTTATTTTTTTTGTACTTTTTTTTTGTTTGTTCGGGACCGCAACTGAATGATTAATTACTTGCGATTTGGACTGAATGGCAAAATATTTCCTCACTTGTTTGGTTGAAGTGGCTTGTTTACCATAGCTCCATTTTTATATGGCATCAAATTGACAGCACAAACAAAGTTTTAACAGCATTTATAAGCGTATTTAATACTCGCACTAATTTGCTTTAATCCAGATTAAATGTTTATTGCATAAATATGTGGTTTAGACCTGTATGCTTATGAAAGTATGTGGTCATTAAGATAACAGCATAATCACTTGATTCACAAAATAATCTCTTGCAGTGAAGCTTGATAAACAATTAATTTTGCGGCATTTCATTCATCGCTTTAAATTCGGCAAAGTTCAAAACATACATTTTCAATGTTTTTTTTTTAGGCCTTGTGTGTGTCGTTGATTAAAGTTAATTAATTATTTGTGGTTGTTTTTTTTTTTTGGTTTTGGATTATTTGGCCTAAATTAGCATATATATTATGCAATAGTTCGAAGAATGCTAAGTTTCGGTAGGTGGAGTCAAAAGTAAAAAATGAATTTTGGAATGTTGACTTTGTTGGTATTTAACCGCAGTAATTATGTAAATAAAAAACTTTACCTCGTTGAGTGCATTTTTGCTGTGTACGCACTGGCAGCAGTCAGTGGCAGACATTAAAAGAAAAATATAACTCTAAATGGTTAATTTAAATGCTGTCGTGGCTGCCACATGACACACCACTGCAGCGTGGCAGAACCCTACACAACCCACCCATCCACCCACAGCGCATTGCGTTAACCGTATTCAAGTCACAATATTGAGAGTATTTTGCAAAAAGTCGCCCTCGTGCGCTTTGTTTATGTGTGTGTCGAAGCGTAAAAAGGCGCACAATGTGACAGTTAAATATGGCCGGATATTTTTTACGACTCTGACCAACGTGCGTCTGTACACAATACCAACAAAAACAGCAACAAAAGTTAATTAAGTTCTTTAAGGACGTGTTGCGGCAGACTCAACAAAACGACGAGTGTTAAATGCCCTTTTATTCTTTTTATTTTTTGGCTGCCTGTGTGCATAGCGCAACCATTACAGGAATAAAGGATTGCCACAGTCCAGCTGCAGCTGCCCCGCAGATAAGAGGCATACCAGCAGAAGTTCAAAGTGCAAGTAGCACACACAAATTGATTTCGTGCGAACTATAATTCATTTTCATTTGGCACGCAATTTTAATACTCCACGCATTCGTGGATGTGTCCCAAATGACTGCAGCTTAACTCCGCATTGTTAACCAAGCTGCTCGGTAATTGGGTCATATTTAATATGAAAAATTATCTGCAGTACGTTTCCTTTTTGCCAGTTCATTACTTCATTATACGTTTTTTAAATATGCGAACACTCAAACTACTGCATAAAATGTACAAAATTCCACAAGGATAACAATAAATGAAAAGTGTTATTTGGCCATCTTTTATTTATACACACTTAATTGTGTTGAATAGCCTTAATTAGTTTGTGATTCAAATTTATGCGAAACGCTTAATAATTTATTTAGAAGTCAAGGACTTTAATTGTCTTCAAACCGCTGTCGTATTAATAAGCTTGTCAGCATTCAAAGCCGAATCAATTGGAATCCTTTTTACAAGCAAAATGAATTATTCATTCACCATTCACCCTGCCAAACACCATTTAGATTTCTGTTCCGATTCATAGACCAACTCAATTTCACAGCACTGGGGCAACTGTAACTGGTTTAATGAGCGTTAACTGACCGTAACTTCATTAGAAAGCCGACTTCATTTAAGGTGAATACACATCTTAAGTGTTGGGTCTTAAATAAGCAATACCGAATGGTGCCTGATATTATTCGTTTCAATTCACGGTTCGTATTTGCAGTTCGTTGCGTTCGCATTGACAGGAAACAAATAAACTCCGAGCTAACTGAGGTAAACGCGTAATTTAAACAAAGAAAAGGGTCAAAAGGTCGAATGCCAAACAAACACCAAATACAGCACATCAAAAAGTCTATGTTCATTGAACATCATGATCAACGGTATGGAGAGAGTGCAAAGGTAAAGACTGCCCGACTATTTGGCACTCTGTTTAGAATTGAACTGTTTTGATTGCTATATATGGCTTTTGACCTAGAATTAAATTGTATTTTGTGAAAAGAAAAAGAAAGAAGAAAGAATTTCACAAATATGTGGCTAAATGTTTTAGAAACACCACAAAAGAAATGTAATATATAAATGAATTAAAGCAATAATTGCTTGTTACTTTGGGGAACACTCTCTCAACTATCTTCCTTAACTAGTTTTTATTACAAACCCATTACCAGTCAAAGAGCGAAATGTGAATCACACAACAAAATTTAAGACACATGTGCACAGGGGATAGTAAAAAAACACACACACGTACACAAACGAAATAAAACAATGCGAGACAAGCAAGCGGAAACGGAAGTCAGCGCCGACAGACAGCAGTGCGAAAAGGGCGCCAGCAAAAGGATGCTCGTAAAGTCAAGGCGAACGGGAAGACAATGCCCAACAGAAATGTTAGCAGGAAAGGCGACAACAACAACAACAACAACAATGAGCATAACAACAACAATAACAAAAACAAAACAACTGTTGACCTCATGTGTCTTGGCTTTTTGGTGCATGTCACGGCCTGTTGTTAGTTAGTTTTTTACGATTTTTTAAATAAGTAAACACTATTTTATGACATTCCAATTTCAAGCCAACAAAAGAGGCCATCAACTACTCGAGACTGTTCGGGACAAATTGGCACGCCTGCAACAGCAACAGCAGCAGCAACAGCAACAGGAGGTGAATTTGTTGACAGGATGACAGCAGCGAAATGGCATTGGCCATAAACGAAAATGTGCAAATGGCTTATATGTCGCTAAAAATTGGACGGTGAACACAGCCCATCAAACATGTTTCACATAGTAAGTAGCACTGTATGTCAACATGTGTTTTTTATTATCAGGGAATGCAGTCTGCTTGCAACATGCATGCTTCTGCACTCGCGCAGCTCCAAATTGAGCCCTTAATTAAGAGCCGCCTCCCCTTGCAACCCTGCAAAATGGCAGATGCAACCGAAACGAAACGGAAATGCTAACTGCAGCTCTGACTGCGGACTGTGGACTGGCGTTTAATGCCTGTGCCATAAATCCGGCGAAATTCGGTCGCACAGCGGCTATAAAAATATATACGACGAGCGATAGCCGTGTGAATTACGACTTTTATGGCCTTCAAGCCGGCCAAGTGAATTTAATGCCAGCTAATTACTTACTTATTAGAAATTCGTTTAGTTCAACTGAATATCATGTTGTGCTATAAAAAAGTGTTTGTTTTTTATGGTTTCTAGATGAAAATCAAAATGTATGCTGTGAAGAATTTTATGCGTGCACAAGTAGTATTTTTACATGTATTCTAAATCTTAATGTAGTACTAATCCAGATGGAAAACTGTAATCAAAATTCTGTTGCTTTTCACAGGCGGCTTAGTTTTTACGAGTCGAGTTTTCGCAGAAGAATTTTTAGATTAATTGCAATTAAACATTGCAAGTGGAAGCCCAAACAGGTGGCTTTGTATATAAGCGAATAAGAAGACAGAGTATTTTATTTGAAAATGTGGTTTACAATTCAATTAGCGAGCACTTAGTAGTAGTTTTGTGCTTGTGCCATCTGCCGTTGCCTGTAGGTTCTGCTTAATGTTTGGCCCGCAAACGAGGCAGCAGCAACTGCAACTGGCTGTAAACATGTGAAATATAAGCAGCCATCAGCAATTTTACCTTGTTCGCCGATGATAAATTGCAGCCACTGCAATTAAGAATGCGACCGACAGACTTCACTGTTTGCCCACATTGTTTTCTCCAAATCATCCCATTTGCCCACACTATCCTTCCGGTTTGTTTCTGGCTCAATTGTGCACTCTGAGCTGGGGGCATGCAATAAACAATTGCGAATGGTCGGTCGAGTTGACAGCCAGCGAGACACTAAAACGGTAATTGCATGTAAACATTTCTTTATGTGCGTCGCTGGATCGGTTTTTTGTTTTTGCCACTAGCTGCAAGCGGTATAATTAGATGGGTAGTAGGATGGTTGATTGAAGCCGCGAGCAACGCTCTGCTCAAAGTTGACAGATGACTAAATGGAGTCTCGATATGTGGGAAAGCAATTTCCTTTGTGGTATTAAATCGTTGATGAGCTGCGCAGGATTGATTACTTGATTATGATGAGATCATTCCTGCTTTGTAGTATGCGTCATGAATTTTTGATAATAATCGCATACAAACGCATAAACACAGTAGTTTTAAAGGGTTACAATATTTCACGAGAATGCCAGAGTTTACGATCACTTACCAAATTTAACTTGAACTATTACCTAACCTAAAATATGAGAAACTAACTAACACAATTAAATAATTGCATTTAAATGGAAGCAGACAGCACTCTCAAAATAAATAAAGACATCAATTTCTAGATAATTTTACATTTCCCAGAAATCGGGCAACAACAACTACCTTTACGAGCTCCACTGGCAGCTGCAGCTGTTTTGACTCTAAACAATAACATAAACAGTTGATGGAGTTGCGATAGCAACAATTTACAGTTATGAAAACGGTGCCACCACCACAATTGCAATAATTTAACTTCCGTTTCATGGCGGCATTTTGTGTTTCCGTTTATGTTTCGCTGCCACTGCCATTTCCGCTGTCCGCCGTTAACCGCAATCTGTTCGTTACAGTCGGAGCTTGTTGTTGCAGCTATTGTTGCCATCGTTTTACGCTTCATTCGAGCGAGCGCCCTTTCGCTGTGACCACACCCACCATTACCCGCCCCCTTTCTAACACAGTCTCGGCGGCCACGCAACTACAAATGGCCACAGCCGATTGCTTTTGCTTCAAAAACCCGATTCAATGTTCCATGTCCTGTTTCATGTTTCCATGGCTTTGGCTTTGGCTACGACGCTTACTGTTCCAACTATCATTGTCCCATTCGCAGTTGTTGGACTACACTCAAAACAAAATATGCTTTAGAGCTTCAAATCAATTCAAAATTACTTTCCAAAAATAATACATATTTTTTCTGTACCATATTCGAAAAGTGAGAAGTGTAATTTGCCGATGCTTTGAAAGATTTCTCTGAATTGAACATTTTTTTTATCGATATTCTTATATGTCTTAGCTCCAAGTTTTTAATAGTGTGTGCTTAGGCTTACACCCTTAAAAATTCTTATGCACATCCAGTGGCCTGCGGACTGCATTCTTCGTCGCTCGACGGCACCGTAATTTATTCAAATTTCAAGTCGTAAATAAACGCGCATAAACATAAGCACAGGCGCTGACGTTGACGCTGCGTCTGCCTCTGCTTCTGCCACTTGCCACGCCTACAAAACATTTTTCAGATCAAATATGTTCCGTTGCCGCCCGCACCCCCTCATCCTGCCACAGCATCTATCGCAAGCTCCACTTGTGCCACATCGTCGAGAGAGTGCTGCACAGCTTCTGGTCTGTGCTGCAAATTGGCCTCCAACTCACTTGCTACATAGTTAGTTTCAGACGCCTGTGTTTAATGTTTCGTTCACACAAAAGGACGAATTAACAGCAGCCTCAAGAGCAGCTCAGACAACCCGTCAGCTTCAAAGCAAACCGTGTTCCGACTTTGATTGGCATTTTGAAAGCGCACGTGCCATTTTAGTCGCTTCGAATCACCCCTTCTGCGCGTCAGCATTGACATTTGCAATCAGCACTCAGGTGACTTCCATGCGACTACATACAATGATATATATAAAGCTAAGGCTAAAGCTAAGGCTAAGGCTAAAGCTAAAGTAAACACATTTGCAGTCTGTCTGACTGTCTGTCTGCCTGACGTGCTCAAGATTTTTGAATTGAACCAACTGGCATTTGATTGATTGATGCTCGATTCATTTGTTGTTTTTTTACTTGACTCCACACGCTCTTGGGCCATAAATTTACTTTATCGACAGCTTACATTTGTAAAACTTGCTTACCGAACAGAGCAGTAAAATGCATTTTGCAGTTTTTGTTTTATCTACAATATTAATATTTTATTTATTTTTAATTGAATTCACTTTGATCTTATTGAGTGCATACATGTTTAAGGTGCGTTTCCTTTACTTACTTTGGGAATCGTCACTACAAAGTATTTTCAATTTAATGGCATTTAATGTCATAGACAACAAATATATTTGACTGAAGATAGGATAGGGTTCGTGAGACCCAAGCGTCAACTCAAAAGTAAAAAATAAACGGACCTTGAACCGTATGTTTATCACAGCTCATAACTTTAACCGTACTAGGTTAAACAAACAACCCTCTGAGTTATCAATGAAACAAATGTATTTATTAAGCATACGTTTCCTTATCTTACTTAAGCAGTGTTTTTTTAATGCATTTTTTAAAGAATTTAACAAACAAGTGTGGGAAACCTGACTCATTGTATGAACTTTTAGGACTGCTGAGACAGAATTAGTTCATGTTCTTCTCAAAGATTTGTCTGGCCTCACTTCTCAACACCTTACCGTTCGAGTTGAGGGGAAATGTGTCGACAAATTGTACGCCCGATATCAGCTGCTTGTATTCGACAATAACGCGCTTGGCCACATGATCGATGACCTGCTGTTCGGTGAGGTCAGTTCCTGGTTTCTTGATGATCAGAGCGCCGGCAGCATCACCATACCTCTCATCCCGAACACCCACGACACAGGCATTGACGACGTCGGGCTGCTCGATGATGACTTGTTCGATTTCATTGGGCCAATAGTCCTGGGACTTATACGACAGCAGATCCTTCTTGCGATCGATTATATACAGATTGTTGTCGTCGTCAAAGTAACCCAAATCACCCAAGTTAATCCAACCGTCCTGCATGGTAGATTCCGTGTCCGCAACATTGTTCACATACCCCTGCCATTTGAAGCTAGTTTTGATCAGCACCTCACCAACCTCATTGTGCGCCAAATTGGTGCCCTCCTCGTTGACAATCCGGATACTCAGTCCCGGAAACACACGACCCACCGAATTATTTAGGGTGTGATCAATGTTGCCCGATACGGGGCCCGTCTCGGTTGCGCCATAGACGAAAATTACGGTGCATTGTTTCATCAGCTCCTGCGCACGATGCAGCAGCTTCATCGATATCAAGCCACCCGTGATTAAGGTCACGCTCACACTAGCCAAAGCCTCCTCGGTGGCCTGCGGATGGTTGAACAGGTCATAGGCCTGCCACGGAGCCGTCACAACAAAGGTTGCCTTATATTTCTTAATACTTTGAATCATTCTCTCCGCATTGTAGTCACCCTTGAATATCACGATAGATGAAAGAAATAAGAAACTGACTACCCTACACATTAATCCTGATCCCCAATCGACGGGCGCATAAGTCAGTATAACATCTGTGCTTTTGGTGAATCTGTAAGGAGTTGAAGATTGAAAAAATTAAAAGCGAAATTGATATATCCCCTGCTCAGTTAAAAGTTCTGAATTATCTAAAAATTGAAAAGCTAAGGAGTATAAAAAGTCTATAATTGGAAATAATTTGGCTTACGGTGGTCTCGTGGTAATGAAGTTGTGGGACATGTGCACCGCCTTGGGCAGTCCAGAGGTGCCCGAGGAGCACAAAATGGCTGCTGTCTGATCGCCATCAGTATCCAACTTGGCTGGTCTGCAAATTGAAATAAAAATATGAATTCGTTTAATTTTATTTGCAAATGTTTGTTACTCACTGATATTTGGCCTCATCCGGTGAGGGCACCAGCAGATCCTCAATATGCGTCACACCCTCAATGCGACCGCTGAAGATTACAATTTTGGGTGTCCACTCCTTGGTGACTTCCTTGATGCGCTCATAGTCGGAGCCATCACAGAACATGATCTTTGGCTTGGTGATCTCATAGAGGTACTGCACGGCTATCGTGTCCCTTGTCACATTTACCACGTGGAATGGTGTTGCATTCAAGAGACAGCCAACCATCACAGGAGACACATAATTGTTAGACTCGGAAATAATGCCAACCACATCCGTTTGCGTCATTTGCTTCTGTTTTAGATAGATGGCCACTCGTATGCTCCATTTACGCAACTCCGCACTTGTTAACTGTTTACCGTCGTCAGCGTTGATCTACTTCGTTGCAATTCATTAGAGCTTCAGCTGAGGTTGTCCTTTTTTGTAATCCCTATTTACCTGAACAACATTGTTGGGGAAATTCCCGAGGATTCTGTAGATGACTTCGCCCGCGGAGCATTGGGAATCGTAGTAGGGTCGCTTCTCAGCACCACTCCAGATTTTGGTCTCTGGATCGTAGAAAGTGGGAAACGCTGTTTTGGTTGCCATTTAACCTGAATCAATACAAATTGCATACTGAATAATTTCAGCCAAATCCATTGCTTTTATATTATACGATTAGCTCATTACGTACATAATCGTACATGTTGTAATGTTTCGTTAATTATTTTATGTTACTAAGTAGGTTAGATAAGGCATATCAAAAAGATAAGGCAGGTTGGATTTTTCTCTCTATTTAATTTTGAAATATTTATACTTCTAGCCCTTGCGAAGATTGCCATATCTGTTTTTTGATAAATTAGTTTTTTATTGCGATTTTAAAGTCACTGTTGCAACAGGCGATTTTAATTAATTTTTTGTGGCCAGCACATGTTTTTTTTTAGGCGCGTATCTTGCGTAAGGGCGGACGCCTAACACCGGGATCGAAGACGCCAAACAACTAGGATTGGAATCTTCAAAGTCGATGTAAAATTCTGGCCGCAGCACTGTCCTCATGGCAGAATAACAATTTTTTTTCTGTGCTCCCGCAAACCGCCCAAAATATAACCTATATATATGTGAAAAAAATATATATAAATATATATAATATATATCCATCTAAATATGAGTACTCAACTCAAATAAATATATATATCACAAATTATATACCAAATAAAACTAACTATAAAATCCAATAATATATAAATAAAAAAAACAAAAAAACTCAGCCTGCAGAGCAAAAAAAAGCTCTGCAGCTTTAAGCGCAGAAGCAAATCTTAATCAAAATATAGAATAAATAACAGTGGTAATAGTTATAAGAGTTAAACAATTTTTTTTGTGTTCTCAAGCCAATTCAGTTATCTGTGAGTGAATAAAAACCGTGGACAACATTACATTTCCATATAATACTTAATTTTCATATAACATTAATAAACAATAAAACGTGCCCTAGAATATACAGTATTAATTAAATTAAACCAAAAACAAACAAACAACAATTTAACAACACCAACACCGTCTACGAGGATGCCTTCATCGTGGAGTAATTTGGGTGAGTGTTTGTAGTGTTTGTCCCACTGTAAAGGCTAACGCAGGCTTTTGCACACGGACGAACAAAACGAAGAGGAGTAAAATGAGAGAGTGAGAGAGACAAAAAAAAAATTGAGAGCGAGCCAACGCGAGCGTGAGCGAGGTTCCTCGTAAGCGTGAGCGTGAGCTTTGAGCATGATTAAGCTCTAAAGCTCTTGCACTCTCCGCTCTATTACATACTGATATTCTTGTGGTGAACTTTTATAATGTAACTTCTAATGACGCTCTTTTCCTTGTGCTCAGAGCTTTTGCCTTTTGCTTTTTTGAAACAATTAACGTAATGTAACAAGGTTACAGAGACAATTTTGAAGTGAAGTAAATTATCCCTCCTTCAACACTCATATACTTTTATCTTTAATCGCCTATACATATCCACTTATTTCTTGTTACAAATAAATAAAAATTTATTCACAGCAGTGACACTGAATTGAATTGAGAACATGTGCTTGAAAAAAGACAAAAATATAATCATAGATCTTATTAATCATTAAAATGAATAAAATTAGTATAAGAATTAGTTAAGCGCTACACTGAAAGAAAAGAAAAATGAAAAATATAAAAAAACAAGAAAAAAAAATGTAATTCATGAAAAAATACCAAAAAAAAAAACAAATAATAAATAAATAAAGTATATATATATTCACATACTAGTTTTTAAGCATTCATAGGTTACTCTCCCCAAAACAAATGGAACTAAAATATATATATAAAACAAAATAAAAAAAATTCAAAAAAAAAACAAACAAAAAAAAATAAAATTAAAATTGCTAATATTAAGACACAATGTGAAACAGAAAATTTTAGAATTGCAAACAGCCTTCTAATATTAAGCTTAGTTTTTATTGAATATATTAATTTTTTTGTTCATTAAAATTTACAACGCAATGAAGCTTAACAAAATGAGATCGTAAAATATTTCTTCTACTTCCGAGTCATGGGGTCGTAGAAATTAATTGAATTGTTATGTACATATGGGGATCTGCAATGACAATTACCCTTGCAGGTCATGGTCGGGTCGGGTGCAGAAGGTGTGTGTCGAACGACACCTAGACCACACCGCCGTCGTAGCTACCGTACGTATCCTTGGTTCCCTCCCCCTTTTTCGGTCTTCCTGAATTCCCATTTATCCCATTCTTTTGTTTTTGCTTTTTGGATTAGGTTTTTTATTTTTTTTCGTCGTGTTGAATTCGAATTGACCGGAATGGTCAATTCATTTAAGTATTTCTCAACAGGGTTTTTAGGGACTCTATAAATAAAATTACGTAGTGTGCCGAGATAGGTCAACAAAAACCCCGCCCACATTCCCGAACAGAGCTAGTTCGTTGACGGGTCCCGAACAGTTGAATATTTCCGGCGAGTGGAGACAACCAGCAGCCGATACCGCTAGTGGTTATACTAACACTATCATCGAATTTTTGACCCACCCCGTGGGGCAAGAATTTCTGAGGCTGCACCACAACTATATATATACCCTATATATACATACGCACACCAAAATTACAGCTGACAGAAGACAACAAATATATTTCACTTTAGATAGGATAGGCGTCAACTCAAAAGTAAAAGATAAACGGACTTTGAACCGTATGTTTATCACAGCTCATAACTTTAACCGTACTAGGTTAAACAAACAACCCTCTGAGTTATCAATGAAACAAAGGTATTTATTAAGCATACGTTTCCTTATCTTACTTAAGCAGTGTTTTTTTAATGCATTTTTTAAAGAATTTAACAAACAAGTGTGGGAAACCTGACTCATTGTATGAACTTTTAGGACTGCGAGACGGAATTAGTTCATGTTCTTCTCAAAGATTTGTCTGGCCTCACTTCTCAACACCTTACCGTTCGGGTTGAGGGGAAATGTGTCGACAAATTGTACGCCCGATATCAGCTGCTTGTATTCGACAATAACGCGCTTGGCCACATGATCGATGACCTGCTGTTCGGTGAGGTCAGATCCTGGTTTCTTGATGATCAGAGCGCCGGCAGCATCACCATACCTCTCATCCCGAACACCCACGACACAGGCATTGACGACGTCAGGCAGCTCGATGATGACTTGTTCGATTTCATTGGGCCAATAGTGCTTGGACTTATACTTGAGCAGATCCTTCTTGCGATCGATTATATACAGATTGTTGTCGTCGTCAAAGTAACCCAAATCAGCCAAGTTAATCCAACCGTCCTGCATGGTAGATTCCGTGTCCGCAACATTGTTCACATACCCCTGCCATTTGAAGATAGTTTTGATCAGCACCTCACCAACCTCATTGTGCGCCAAATTGGTGCCCTCCTCGTTGACAATCCGGATACTCAGTCCCGGAAACACACGACCCACCGAATTATTTAGGGTGTGATCAATGTTGCCCGATACGGGGCCCGTCTCGGTTGCGCCATAGACGAGAATTACGGTGCATTGTTTCATCAGCTCCTGCGCACGATGCAGCACCTTCATCGATATCGAGCCACCCGTGATAAAGGTCACGCTCACACTAGCCAAAGCCTCCTCCGTGGCCTGCGGATGGTTGAACAGGTCATAGGCCTGCCACGGAACCGTCACAACAAAGGTTGCCTTATATTTCTTAATACTTTGAATCATTCTCTCCGCATTGTAGTCACCCTTGAATATCAGGATAGGTGAAAGGGATAAGAAACTGAATACCCTATAAGCGGAGACAGAATTAGTTCATGTTCTTCTCAAAGATTTGTCTGGCCTCACTTCTCAACACCTTACCGTTCGAGTTCAGGGGAAATGTGTCGACAAATTGTACGCCCGATATCAGCTGCTTGTATTCGACAATAACGCGCTTGGCCACATGATCGATGACCTGCTGTTCGGTGAGGTCAGATCCTGGTTTCTTGATGATCAGAGCGCCGGCAGCATCACCATACCTCTCATCCCGAACACCCACGACACAGGCATTGACGACGTCGGGCAGCTCGATGATGACTTGTTCGATTTCATTGGGCCAATAGTTCTGGGACTTATACTTGAGCAGATCCTTCTTGCGATCGATTATATACAAATTGTTGTCGTCGTCAAAGTAACCCCAATCACCCAAGTTAATCCAACCGTCCTGCATGGTCGATTCCGTGTCCGCAACATTGTTCACATACCCCTGCCATTTGAAGCTAGTTTTGATCAGCACCTCACCAACCTCATTGTGCGCCAAATTGGTGCCCTCCTCGTTGACAATCCGGATACTCAGTCCCGGAAACACACGACCCACCGAATTATTTAGGGTGTGATCAATGTTGCCCGATACGGGGCCCGTCTCGCTGCAGGCATAGACGAGAATTACGGTGCATTGTTTCATCAGCTCCTGCGCACGATGCAGCACCTTCATCGATATCGACCCACCCGTGATTAAGGTCAGGCTCACACTAGCCAAAGCCTCCTCGGTGGCCTGCGGGTGGTTGAACAGGTCATAGGCCTGCCACGGAGCCATCACAACAAAGGTTGCCTTATATTTCTTAATACTTTGAATCATTCTCTCCGCATTGTAGTCACCCTTGAATATCAGGATAGGTGAAAGGAATAAGAAACTGAATACCCTACAAGTGAATCCTGTCGCCCAATCGACGGTCGCATAAGTCAGTATAACATCTGTGCTTTTGGTGAGTCTGTAAGGAGTTGAAGATTGAAAAAATTAAAAGCGAAATTGATATATACCCTGCTCAGTTAAAAGTTCTGAATTATCTAAAAATTGAAAAAGCTAAGGAGTATAAAAAGTCTATAATTGGAAATAATTTGGCTTACGGTGAACACTTGGTAATGAAGTTGTGGGACATGTGCACCGCCTTGGGCAGTCCAGAGGTGCCCGAGGAGCACAAAATGGCTGCTGTCTGATCGCCATCAGTATCCAACTTGGCTGGTCTGCAAATTGAAATAAAAATATGAATTCGTTTAATTTTATTTGCAAATGTTTGTTACTCACTGATATTTGGCCTCATCCGGTGAGGGCACCAGCAGATCCTCAATATGCGTCACACCCTCAATGCGACCGCTGAAGATTACAATTTTGGGTGTCCACTCCTTGGTGACTTCCTTGATGCGCTCATAGTCGGAGCCATCACAGAACATGATCTTTGGCTTGGTGATCTCATAGAGGTACTGCACGGCTATCGTGTCCCTTGTCACATTTACCGCGTGGAATGGTGTTGCATTCAAGAGGCAGCCAACCATCACAGGAGACACATAATTGTTAGACCCGGAAATAATGCCAACCACATCCGTTTGCGTCATTTGCTTCTGTTTTAGATAGATGGCCACTCGTATGCTCCATTTACGCAACTCCGCACTTGTTAACTGTTTACCGTCGTCAGCGTTGATCTACTTCGTTGCAATTCATTAGAGCTTCAGCTGAGGTTGTCCTTTTTTGTAATCCCTATTTACCTGAACAACATTGTTGGGGAAATTCCCGAGGATTCTGTAGATGACTTCGCCCGCGGAGCATTGGGAATCGTAGTACGGTCGGCTCTCAGCACCACTCCAGATTTTGGTCTCTGGATCGTAGAAAGTGGGAAACACTGCTTTGGTTGCCATTTCACCTGAATCAATGCAAATTGCATACTGAATAATTTTAGCCAAATCCATTGTGTTTTTATATTATACGATTAGCTCATTATCGTACATATTTTGACCTTTCGCTAATTGTTTTATGTTACTAAGTAGGCCAGACAAAGCATATTAAAAAGATAAGGCAGGTTGGATTTTTCTCTATGTTTAATTTTTAAATATTTATACTTCTAGCCGTTGCGAAGATTCCCTTATCTGAGTTTTGATAAGTTAGTTGTTTATTGCGCTTTTCAAGTCACTGCAACTGCACCGGTTGAAAGAACCGCAAATCATTCACATGATTTTAATTTGACTCCCTTGTTATCATATAAGAAAAAATTGTCTTTAGAACAAATAGGAAACGTATATTCGAGAGAGATCTGACGAGCAGGCCCTTTATTTATAAACAATTCTTAAATCGAAATACATAATTAGAAATACATTATGCAGCCGTTCGTAAGGCGACCGCATTGGTCTCTTATCGAGTAAGGCGACCGCTGTCTCACTCCATCGAGTGCAGCGACCGCAATATTTGTCCCATGCCCTCTTGAACTCTAAAATTAGCTGGACCCCATGCATGCTAGCCTCAAGTGCCTAATCTTGAGAACGCTGCATTTAGTCAGCTATCAGCATCTCTCATGCTCATACTTGAACATTCTCCGGTGGGCACTAAATGTAATATTAAGCAATTCTCTAGTCTGTAAACATCTTATCCTTATATAAATTATAAGACCTATTATAACAACTATTACTACAATGACTGACATGTGTCCACTTGCAGTGAAGAAATGCAAGTTGAGGCATTACATTTTCTTTTGTAGTTTCTCAAGCTCCCTGTGCTTCTTCGCAAAGTCTTTTGCTCTTCTGTTTGATCAACACCACTTGACCCTCCTTAAGGTTTTCTTTCTCGCTTACCCATTTCGATCTTTTCTGCAATGACACCAAGTAATCTTCTTTCCATTTTTTGCCAAATTCTGAAGTCATTCGCTGTATGTATCTATATCTGTTGAGCGATCCTATCTGCCCATGCATATCTATATTTGCTGGTGCGCTTATAAGTTGCCTACCCACTAGAAAATGTCCAGCGGTGAGTACATCGTCCGTCTCGTTCCCATCTCACCGCCTCTATGCGACATAGTAGCGTAGAAAACTCCTCATAGGTGCAGCTGTTGTTTCCAAGGATCCACTTTAAATGGTCCCACAATCCACAATCCAGGTTATGCCATCTTTCTGCAAAATCAGTGCCAACTTGGCATTGTTTCAAATAGAAGCTTCTAGCTCGACATCTAGTTCTGCTCCACCGAAATTCGTTCTATTATCGGAGTACAGGGGATTGCTCTTACCCCGCCTCGTAAAGAATCGCTGCAAGGCTTCCAGGAATTTGTCCGTGGTCACGTTTAACCCATTTTTATTGGGTTCACGTAAAAGTGAATAAATGCAAGATTGTGAATATTTTATTAGTTTGTTGTCTTTGTTTCGTATCTATTTTGGTGTTTAGGTGTTTAGGTGTGACAAGCCTTTGACTAAGAGCAAATGCTTTAAATAAATATAAATTAAAGAAATTCAATATCGATCTGAATTCTTTTGTATTGTATAAAACTAAATAGAAAATAAACAAATTGCGTAATTTGACGAAAAGTTTATGCTAAAACGAAATCTAAACATTTTCATATCAAAGTTTTAATGTCTTGTGCTGTGTTTATGTTTTATACTAAACTTTAACGCATTGAAACAGATCCCAGTTGCGCTTAAGCTGAGATTAAAAAGAATTTTAAAATTGCTTAATAATGAACGCAACTAGCTAACTTGTTCTTAGCGCGTTAGGTTTTATTTTTATTTCCCTTAATGCTGTGGCACAGTAATTTATGCACGCCTCCTCCCTCTCTCCCACTCACCAGGGAGTCTGTTTCTCCCCTATACCTACCTCTCAGCCAAAACAATGTTGGTGCTGTGTGAATGCCTGACTGGTCCAATTTAGTCGGAGGAGGAGGGTTGAACTGCATGCATACATTAACATCAAATTACGTCCAACAGCAACAGCACCAATATTTAAAATAAAAGAAAATAAAAATAAATAAAAAAGGAAATATAATTCTTTGGTGCGCGGAAAATGTTCAACTATTGTAAAATGAACTCAACGAGTCCATGTATATAGAACATACATATATAGTACAATATATATGTATATATATTATATGTAGATGAAAAGGTCTGACAAGGCAAACTCCGAAATTGCTGCTGAAAATAAAAGAATGCAAATTGAACAAAAAAATGTTTCATCCGTTCCTTGAACTACTTAAAGTGTGCGCATCTCGCGAAATAACTTTAACGACTGCGTGCCACAAGTTACAGTTAGTATTAATGAAATTAGTCCTCGGTATGGGATATTGGTTTCTGTACCGGTTTCGGTTAGCTGACCCTCTGCCGGCTGCTGAACATCGGCTAATTGGCTTTGCCATGCGGTGCAGAATTCTAACCATATTGACAGTTGATAAAGCACATTATAATTACAAACATTCACACACAACCATACACATACACACACACACACACACACACAGAAGCCAGGAAGGAGTGCATGTCCACCCACTCTCCATTAAATTGTTTGCTCAGAGGTCAGCAAAAAGCGATTGTGAGCTGTGCCTGATTTTGACCTGTCTGTCCGGCTGCACAATTTGTTGTTGTTGCTGTGTTGGTTTTTGGTGGGTGTTGCCAGCTTGTGGTCTGTATATAGATGGGCTTTGTATCATACCGATTAAATTTCATTACAAGGCCCAAAAAATTACATTTCAAATGATGGCGTTTACAAGATGGCTTTAATTCAATTGAATTTATTTATGTAATATTTTCAGATGAAAAGTTCTGCAGTTTATAACTTCATTATATATGCATAGTTATTGTGAACAGAAACCATTACAAGAAAATGTCAGTAATTAAATGAAATGTTTTTAAATTTCTACAAACTTTCCACAATTTATAATTAAACATTTTCACAAATTTCAGCTGGAAAACGATGCATCTAAAGCGGTTCCCCATGGCATTGAGCAAACATCGCACACGCCGCGCTGTGTCCCTGACCTTAGACAAGAAGCCAAATTTGCGTGCTGGTGTTATCAGCGCGTGTTTTCACGCTTATCACACTTGTTGGGGGCGCCACGTGCTCGATGCTTGGCACTCTCGGTGCTCTCGCTGTCGTCCTCTCCGGAACTGTCATAAATCTTTCATACTCGTGCGGCGCATGCGTCGAACGTGTTCCGATGCCGAAATGTTTCGTCTGCCAGACGGAAACATCGCTCCATTCATAAAACGTGGCGATGTTTTTGCCAGGCAGTAGGATGCTGGGGCATCCTCGGCAAAAGGACTCTGTGTGGTCCTGGGACTTGGGCACTGGCAAACAGTTTGCGGTGATTCCTAAGACGGAGCGGTTGCAAAAGCGGCAAAAGATATTTGGTGAGAGATACAATTGAAGAACTTAGCCAAATGTTGAGCTACCAGACGTGTCAGAAGCGATTTAAATTATTTATTAGCCACAAACTCCAAGTACATTTCACAAGCCAAGCTGTCAAAGTAAACAATCAGAATTGTCTCCACCACAACAGAAAATAAAAGAATATTAAAAGAAGAGTAAAAGTTTCCACTCAAGTGCCGTTAAGTGTGTGTTGCAAAGTTAGCCGTGAAACTTAAGTACGCGCTCGTAACTTGGCCGGAATGGTGCGTCAGTTGCCGTAACACGTTGCCTCGACTGCTTCAAACTATTTTTCGGCCAGCCTGTCAAACTGCACACGGAGTTAGCAGTAGTTAGCCCTTTACTTGCCAACTACCGCTGTCTGTATACTTGTGCTGTCTGCCAACAAAATTTACAGTTTTGACAACAACATTTTGTTAAACAAACGCAACGGTGTCGTGCGCGGCCGGATACGGAAGCGAACTTGTCCCAACAATTTCAAGCATAACTTGAAGTCGGTTACTGGTTAACTAGCGACCCCACACAAACAACCACCCACCCAGCAACACACACACACACACACACACACACACACACATACATACACCAGAGGACACGTGTGATGTAAATGGTAAGTTCAAGTTCTGCCTGTTGTGAGTAACGTTACAATTTCAAACCGTCGACGCACTCTATATATTTCATCGTTTTTTTGGTTGTTGGTGAACCTGCCACCTGCAAATTGCCATTTCGAGTTCGTTGCATGTGTGGTTTTTGACTTGTTTCTCATTTTTAGGTTTGTTGTTCAGTTTTCTTTTTTGTCGACGTTTATCCTTTGGCTGCTGGGCAGATTATTTATTTTTGTTTCACAATGTGCAGAAGTTACAAGGTGTAACCAAAAAACCAAAAATCGGTTAAATATGTATGCATGTTGTGGTTAGGTTGGGAATTTTATTCGACCTTTTGGTATTTAATTGCATTTTTGATTTATAAATAAACTGGCTCTTTGTTAATTAAACACATTTGTGTATCCAGATTAGAATATTAATAAATGATCACATTTTAAACAGGCTGCATTAAATTTAGAGAAAAAATACGCATTTTAAAATTTTTTTGATATTTATTGCTTCAGTAATCAAAGCTGTTATTTATGTGAAAATAAGTTAGGACTTTTTTATATTACTGTGTCAAATCAATTAGCAAAGTTTTTAAGGAATGTTATGATTTTAGGTCGTAAATTACATTCAAAAATTGTGAAGCAGTTAAATAATTGCATTTACATATGTACTTCGGCAGCATTAATTAGTCTGAGTAATGACAAACACGCAACTTAATTAAAAATCTTGTCAAACAAAATTTACAAATAAATTTAAAGCTGCCTTGAGAAATGTGTTTTTGTTATTTCTCAGATATTTGCATGTGTCGAGTGTCCCTTTGTGTCCTGTGCGTGTGTCGCGTGTTCTGCTTCTTATTTGCTGTCTAATTGTAAGTTTATTGCTGCTTTGGGTGCTATCCAATGGCCCCAAATCAACCTGAACTCGCCCAGACATTAGCTCCAGGCCGACTTCTCTGGGAACTGGTGACCAAAGGGCCACAGCACTCAACGGCTCTTGTCCAGTGGAAATGGTATGCGTGTCGCGTCGCATCTATAATTAAGAGAATATATACTTGCTTCTATACATAAATATGTATACGTGTGTATATGGTGCTGGCAAGAGTCCAGTCTCTGCTGTCGACATAAGGAGGTATTTTATGCTGAAATTTGCACACAACAAATATTTTGGAAGACCCGTACTATTTGTCCTGGGTGTGGTCGCCATACCAAAAGGACATTTTACATTTGGGAATTTTATGTGCGGCACTGAAACTGATATGTAGTGCAACATGCACCATGTTGAATGGTGCAATTAAAGAATTACACTTGTGTTGATCTCCGTCACGTGCTTAGCATATGCATATTGCACTGTTTCCGATACATGTTAGATAATTGAGAAACGTTTACGATTGTATGAAAACATTCGCTTTCTGGAGAGTAGACACAAAACTGTTGTAATGAGATGCCTTTTAACTCCGGGTTGAGCAATTTATCTAATGATTGCGTCAATTATGAAGTGCGACTCCCTTGTTAATTGCACAGTCAATACAAGCATAGCAGCAATGTCAATCACAATGACTAATTGGCATTTCGAGTTCGGCGCACAATTTCCTCAATTTCAGTGAGGTACATCAAAGAGCCATGGACCCGGACGTGAAATAACAAATGCCTCTCGGGTAACACGCCCCTACATTAAAAGGATATCAAAATGTGTCATTTCAGGCCAATTAAATAAAATGTAATATGTCTATGACTCGAAGCGAATTCGTACTTTGTGTGCTTAAGTTGGCAGTCCGGTTCGAAGCACTTAGAGACATTGTCTATGCTTACATTTCCGTAAGAATTACTTTCTATTTAGATAATACACTACGAGTAGTCCGCTTAATGCTATAAGTTGTACGAATTTGACTAACATATTAACTAGTAAAACTTTAGTGTTGTCCGACTATGTGAAGTATTTGTTGGATTTAATAGGAATCTAAGCCAAGAGAAAGCTTTTAGTTTAATTATTTAATGTTGTGTAAAATCTTAATTTATTATACTTGCATGCTGCACTGTTGACTCTGCCCAACCATAAATGTAATTAACCAGAATAGGCACACAAAGTACAACACAGGTAAGACTCCATGGATAGAGTGCATTCAGACAAAGCTAAACGGCTGGTTTAATGTTTTAGTATTTATGTTACTGCCATGACTAATTAGTAGTTGAGCTTCAGCCTTTGTCTGCCAGCAATTTAAGTCTCTATGACAGCAGACTCGTGCAGGATCTATTAGTGCTCATCCGACTGGTTAGCAAACCAACTCACCCACACACAGCTTTACTAATGGAGCTCAGTCACACTCTCATTTACACATACTTACGCTCTAAGAAGTACAATAAATTAGACTAAAACATCAGTAGTGCATATTTTATGCTGCGATTTGTTGTTGCATGCAAATGCGAAACTCTGTCAGACACCGTCAGAGTCTGTCCTTCGCCTACTCACTGTGAGTGCCTGTGCGAGTGAGTAGGCGAAGGACAGACTCTTGTCTCGGCCAAATGAAATAATTAATAAACTTGCCGTTAACACCATTTTTACTTTCATACATTTTGCGATTAGTTCTTGTCATAATAATATAAAGTATACGCCCTACAAGTCGATGACACACTTAAAGCAGATGCATTGCTTTATAAATTGGCAATCAGGCAGACTCTCTGGGGTCAATGATATATTAATGGCAACTTATTCTTGATAAGCGTTGACTTAAGCTATAGTAATGATGATGGATTATTATTTAATAGTTGCAAAGAGAATATTGGAGTATCAGCACAAATATAAGCAAAACAAGAAGGATTGATAAATTTAAGTAATGCTGAATTAAATCTAACTCGACATTTTATGTGTATTGTGAATTCTCCTCAACAACATTTGCCACATATTTGCATTGTTTAGTAACTTTAAATAAACAACAGAAATTCCAAGGTACTCTGCCTTTTTTTAGGTTTATTCTTGTTTACAGCTTAGTGTGTTGGCATACTGTGCGTATGATAAATACTTAATCTTAGTCAAGTGGCTGTGAAAAATACTAAGACTTCAAGTAAACACCAAACAGAAATACAAACGAAATAAAGCAAAAATCGCTTACAAAGAGAAGTAAAGCTTCGATAAATTTGACAACAATGGCAAAGAGGCTTTTAGCCAGGCTAGCAAGAATAAACGCCAAAAAAGAATCAAGAAAAATACAAATGAAGCCATGAAAGTTATGGCCAGCAATATTGCGTGACTGATGGCATGGTCGGATTGTCGCTGCCTAGACTATGATACCAGCCATCCTGCTTAAATAAATAAAATAAATCAAAAATGTAAATCAACACTCATCACACATACAGCACAGATACATATACACATACATGTGTGTATCTGGCATATGCATGGTCAGGACAATAATTTGCACACACACAAAAACATATACAGAAAAAGATTTATATATTCTCGTCTCACTCCTGCAGGGCCTCTCATTAAATTTGTCTGTGTTCGTTGACTTTGTTATTTCTAGTGGTTAGTTATTTGTGTTTGCTGTGTAATATGAAATCACGACAAAGCATTCATTCAAGTGTTTTGGATTTCAGTCCATGGCAGAGTAAATATTAAATTATGCCCGCTGACACACAAAAGGTTCTAACGAAGCATTTATTTTATATTTGTGCATCCTTTTGCTCCCTCTTTCACACTTCTTTTCTTGCCCTATATATGTATGTATTGTATCTGTGTGTTTTATTAGCCCCTCTCTGGGGTCCCAACAATAATTCATCAATATTAAATGCATGTCTTTTGAAAAACCCAAAATTAATTGTATCATAGAATTGTGCGCAGCCAGAAAAAATGACTACCGAAAACAATAAAACAAGTAGAAATAGTATAGTTTGGGATTAGCGACAGTTAGCTATCCTATATACATATATATTCATGATTAATGATAGATATTTAAGCAGAGCTTTAATGCTATTCCTTAGAGTTTCATTGCATTATTTTTTATTTAGGCTTTTATTTCAAGCTTCACATGGACCAGCTAAGGCTTCTGCTTGCCTCTGCCTCTAGTAGGACCACAGGACACAGGACACATCTCCTGTTAAAGAATATAAATATTTTGTTTATTGAAAATGGCTTTTGTATTGTTTTTATACTGTTTATCGATGCAGCCATTGTAAATTTCTCAATGGTAAGCTGCACACATTCATTGTCCTTTTTGTGGTATTTTACCTCAAGCAGAGCTTTGTGAAATGTAATAACCTCAAGCAAATCATTCAATTCATGTAATTAAAGCTGGATGCAGTTAAGGATCCAGTGCAGTAAGAGATCTCTTTCAGGCGCTGAATGCATCGAAACTCCTGCAGGCATTTCAATTAGTACGGAGCAACTTCATTTCTTTTGCGTGGGCTTTGTGCTGGACAGAAATCCGGCATGGGCAACTCGAATCTGTAGGTCCTTGTACTTCCATTTTCTCTTTTATTTTTTTACTTTTGAATTGGCACAAGCTTCAACACTTAATGTAATTTTGTTCATTTTCAGTTTTTCGCTCCCGTGTCCCGTGTCTGTCGCAGTCACAGACACCTCTTCATTCATTTGACAAAACTGGATTGGATAACAGGAGCGTGCAGCCTTTGTCCTTATCCTACCCATCTGCCCACCTGCCCATCTGCCCAACTGTCCAGCCCTGCTTTACGAAAAGTGGACAGTTGACCTGCGTTGGCATTTTATTTTTTGCTGCTGGTGCTGCTGCCGCTGCTGTCTGCAACCTTTTCTTATAGCTGTTTATAATTCCGGCTGAAATCTACTTCATTTTATCAGCATCTTCACGGTATCTTGCATTTTTGAAATGAATTCAGCTACTGCTGCTTCATATCCGTCCCCATCTTCTTCTTGTTAATTTCATTTTTCGCGTCATCTTTAATTCCATTTGCTTTTCGCTTTGCCCGAAACCTTGCTATCTATCCAGGGTAATGCTTTCAGCGTCCTGCGGCCACATTTAGTCACCATCTCTTTTTTTGCTAGTGGGTTCATCCGGTTTTTTTTTTGGTTCCAATCGTTCTTTAATTATACTTTGTTGCACGTATACTGAGTATCGAGTACAAATACACAGTGCATTTAACTTTTCGGCAAATGTGTAAATGTTGGAGCTCCTGGAGTGTAAGCATCCAGCCTCAAGTTAACTAGCAAACTTTCTGCAGCGCTGTTCACTTTCATACATCTCTGGGGCAATTAATACTCGAACTTGTCCGAGCACAAAAACAAAAAGAAAATGAACGCAAATCACAAGCGAAATTCCCAAGCTGTTCGAGTTTCGACCTGTCTGCTGAAATCTATTTGGCCACATTTAAAAATGTTTATGCGAAACGCATGCTCCCCGAGGGCTTCACACAATTATACATCATTCAAAACAGAGACCCGGACCCTTGTCTATTCCCAGAACGGAATGTCACGCTTTCTGCCTTTTGTTTAGCCGTCTAAATGCCGTCACCCTCTCATCCTTATATCCCTATCTCAACTACTCTTCCCCTCTCTCCGGTTTTGTGCCTTTTGTGTGCAGTTTCCGTTGGTTGGCCTTCATTGTTTTCACTTCCGTTTGATAATGATGATGCGCTGTTGACGATGATGATACTCATGTCCCCTGAGTGACGCTCCAGTGGCAAACAATAATAAACGCCTGGCTCGAATGCATCTTGCTTGTTTGTCCACAGATCTCTATCTGCATCACACTGTGTGTCAGCAAATAGATTTAGTGCTCTATTTACAGTGGACATTAGGGAGTCCGCTTAGCGAACCGCTCAACAAACAAACCAACCAACCAACCAACCAGCTAACCGTTAAACCAACGGACCGACACTTTATTTGCCGAGCGCACTAGTTAAATTGGGCAAACAAATGTTTGTGGTACTTAAATTCAAGTCACTTTCATTGCCCGTTTGGAAGGTTGATTTTTTTTAACTTAATTTTGCTTTTTTTTGTCGCTTTGGCGATTCGCCTAACTTTCCGTCCATTGGCTGCAGTTAGAGTTGAAATTTTCATTTCATTTTTTATTTTTTATTTTTGGTTTCCGGTCCATTGAGCCTTTAGACTGGCATGTGTTGATTCGGCCAGCCCCAAGGATATTTTTCAGTTCGTTCCAAAATGTTTGTTTGCCCCATAAACATCCGTTTAACTTGAATAACAGAGAGAAAAAACCTTTGAAATTTTTGTTAACAAGTTGTTTAAATTGTATTTAGTTATTAGAAGCGCCTAAGCATATTTAATTGGGTTGCTGAAATTGAGAGGATTTGATTATTCGGCATTGTGTTATTAAATTATTTCTTACATATATATTGTTAATTTGGTTTAATGTGCTAATTATTGTTAAAAAAAAAACATTTTTTCTTAAAAACTACTTTGTAACTAAGTAGTTCAATAATTGAAAGCGATTTTAAGCTGACTTTTTTTGCGCAACAAAAAACTTTTGGAACTTTATTTTCCCTTGCATAAATATATTTGTGGAAAAATACTTTTGCTTTCACCAAAGTTTGTTAGTTTGAGAAATCGAAGGAAAACATATTTTTCAATATGGCGTATTTTCACATTTATATTTGCAAACTAAATCTGTTGGGTGAGTATTAAATATTCACCCGAATGCATGACATTGGCATTCTCTAAGTGTGTGTGTGTGTGTGTGTGTGTTTATGACTGTGTGTGGGCAGACAGAACTAATTTTTTCGTTCACATAATTCATGGTGAATGTGCCAAGTAACCAAGCGCTGAATGTGCCTCAGACACATTTCAAGGCGATTTTCCGGCTTGTCTGTGTAATATTTGCAGTTTGCAAATCTTTTTTCCAGAGAGCGGGAGTGGGAGTGTGAAAGAAAGATAGAGAGAGATAGAGATTTTGTATTACAAGTATGAGCAACTATTTGGCACGCTGCTTTCAGTATTTCCTGCTGCGCTTTTATTTGTATATATTCTATTTGCATGCAACAACAAAATTGGCCAACGAAGTTGTCGACAGGCATCTAAGTGAATTTGTTTGTTGTCGAAGCAGCCAAGAGAGAATGAGATAGAGAGACTTTGAGAGGGAGAGAGCGAGAGACAGATTCAAGCGCTGACCATGCACTTGGCAAATAACCAAGAACAGCACCAACAGCAGCATCAGCAAAAGGTCCTCGATACTGACTTTAATTTGCTCTCATCCATTTGGGATTTGGGATTCGCATTGATTGCTACATGGTCTATTATGCTTAAGTGCTTATCATAATTTGTGTGGCCCGCCGACTTCTCGATGTTTCTGACGAGAGCCCTCCCATTATTTATTTACCAGCGACTCGAACGCATAAGTCGCCTTTGCGACTATTCCCCCGAGTCGGAAAAGGGAAACGGATTTTGTAGCGTCAACATTTCCACAGCCGGAACGCCGAGCATCGATTGAAAAAATAGTACCACCAAAGAAGCGAAGGCCTGACAAGAATGCGGAATATTCCACACGCATACATGATGCGATTGTGCCACATTTCCATTTCCATTATATTTGAAAACCGCTTAAACTTTCGTTTGTTGACATTTGGTCTGGGTTTTGGTTTGAAAGGACTGGTAGCAAAAAAAAAATAAATAAAAAGCGTGCACTGTTTGCATTGACAACGTTCAGTGCCCACATCCAATTGCTCATTGTTGCCTTCGGCTATTTGCCAATTCCAAATATTTCCCCATTTCTACACCCCAGACTTGCTTCATTTCAGAGCTTTATCCAGGCTATAAGCAAAATGAATCCAGCTATGGTGTTTTTAGCATGAGTTGAGCGTTGAGGTTTTTTAAATATATAAATTCAATATCAATCGGGATGCCAAATAATGATGGAAAAAATGCTGTCTTTTAATGAATTTTGATCACTTTTAGCAGGGTATTCCCCAGTAAATTATGTGCAAAATGTTCAATTATTTTACGTATGTTTTTTACAGCCGCTGATTGCAAGTGAGCGGAAATTATGCTTTGATTGACGTTGAGTATGCATTCGGAAAAAATGGCAGTATGCATATTAAACAAATTATTTAACTTGAATGCTTGTACAAAAATAGTCGACATTTTTTACAAATGATGTATGCGTAGGTGGAAAAAATAAAGCGAATTTTATTGCTGATATCCATTAATTATGCCTATTAAGTGCTGCATAAATGCAGAACAATTTTGCTAAATATTTACAAATTGGTCTTTAACAATTTGTTATGCATTTGTTCTTTAAAATTCGTATCAAAATTGAAAATGAGAAACAATCGAAATACACATCTTCAGCTTGATAAGTGAAACCGAGTGTGTGCTTGAGGTTTTCAGTCGGTCGCTTACATATGCACAAGCTGAGAAAGACACGACAAGCATACAAAATATTTATATTTTATGGGGTGAAGGGTCAGGCGTTGTCGTACTTATATTTTGTTTACTGCTTGTGCCGTAAGTGCTTTTTAAGCTGACTAAATAATCGATGATACTCCTTCGTAACAATTTGGTTGACTCTGAAATTTTGTTTTTGTCAAGCACAAATCACAAACATAGTGCTGGAAGCGACAGAGAAGGACAGCGGAATTGTATTGACATGATACACAAAATGTATTTCGCTTCTTTTTCTCTTTGTGCGTATGCGTATTTTGGGAGGAATGAATAAACAATACTTTGAATGCTTTAAAACACACTCATGCCCGAAAGCTAAGGACTTTCATCAAAAGTTCCAAAGAAACATATTTAGTATTTATTTTACAAAATGTTGATAGCAATTTAGACAATCCATTAAATGCATTACAATTTATAATTGGCTTACTATCAGCAAATTTTAAAACGAATAAACTATTCAAAATATTAATTAAGAATTTTGCTCGTTGAATAAACTCCAAAGTTGCTTAAGCCTAATCTGATCTTTTTACAAGGTATTTCACATCCCCAAAGTGATTTACTGACGCTCTCCTGCTTGCTGGCTGTTTGTTAACGTGTTTACTGTTTTACTGGTAGCCGATATTCCAAGTTAATAAATTGCCAGAAAGTGCCAGACGCTTTTACATCTCATAGAGTCATTGGCCTTTGTTCTTGTTGTTGTTGTTGTTGATGTTGTTGTTGTGCTTGTTTGGCTTATCCCGAAAATAAAATCTGCCGCGTTTCGGCCGGTCAGCGGCACGGGCACATAAAGCGCATAAAATTAAATAAAAATCAAATAAGAAATCCTTTTAAGCAACGCATTTTCTCGCCAACTTTTCTCGATTTTCTCTCCGAAGCTGCTTTGAGCCACCACCCAAAAAACACTTTTGGGGCTTTTGTCGATGCAGCAGTTAAAAGCAAAAGGAAGAGCGTAAAAATACACATACAAACAAACAAACAAGAATAAAATTTGCTCAAGATTTTGCAGACCACGCGTTGTGGCCAATACCTCATTTTGCTCTTGTTTTCAATCCAACTTTTTAGCCCCTTTTTTGACCCTTTCTTTGTTTGGCGATGTTGTTGTTGATGTTGTTCTTGATGTTGTTTTGCAGCTTTGTCTGCTTTAGTTTAACTTTGGAATATTATAGTCAGTAACCTTTTTATTTGAGCAGGACAGACGCAAAGCGGATTATACGTATAGGATTCGTTTCTTTTTCTTTTAAAAAAAATTTTTTTTTTTGTTATGGCCACATCAATTTATGAAATTGCTTTAAAACACATAAACCCATTAAGCATATTAAAAATATGGGAACCAATTTGTATAATACCTTAAAATTTAATGTGCAATCAAATATTCCAGAACATTTTCAGCTGAGTTCTTCCGCAGCAATTGTTTTTTACATATAAAGTGAATTTTTCTTCAAATTTGTAGAAAAAGTTTGTATTTGTTTTGGGTTTTGGTTTTCTTACCTAGCCTATCCACAAATTCCATTAGTCTGTAAAGTCTTGATAAAGTTTGTGTCGGATTTGTCGGTTATATTTCGAGATTTTTTTGTCAGCTAACTGCTTAATGCAACTTTGTATCCATTTTTTATGATGTTGCGCTTATCGCATGAACCGAAAAAGACAGAGTGTTGAAAGTTTTCGTTTTGTTTTTTTCTTTTCTGTACTTTTGCGACGCCTTAGCGCTTTTGACTTATTTATTTTTTCCATTTGCTCGCGATTTGTTTTTTTTGTGCCTTTAAGTTTCGCATAAAGACAAGCGGACTTTGTTGAACCACAAATTTGCATTGCAAGCGGCTTATGAAAATGGTGAAGGTATTTTTCGGTCCAAAACGCGTATCGGCTTTTACCTACTGCCTCGGAGACACGGCAGACACCAGAATTATCAGAGGAGTAGTATATTTGTGGCTAACAGGACGGTTACGCAATATTTGCGCATTTATCTTCATTTTTCGCATTGTTTTCTTATTTGTTTGCCGCGCTTTTATACTGCCATTTTTTATTCGTTTCCCGTCAATGTTCACTGTGGTTGTTTACGATTCTACGCCACCTTTTGCAGCCGCCTTCCCCTCGCCATCCACAAGCCTCTGATCTGATTTCCGTTTCCTCACACACACACACACACACACACACACACACATACACTCAGTTTAAGCCGCCCGCAGTGCTTAATGTCTCCCGCTGACTTTTCTGAGTGTCGCCTGCTCAACACAGCATATTGTAGTTTATATTCTGAAGCACTATATGAAAGGTGATGGACTAAGTTATACCCTGCAGTTTGAGATGCGAGTAAATTGTTTGAAATTAAATATTCAAAGAACTTTTGCCGTATAATGTATGCACATTATTTAATTTACTTCTAAACGGGCTTTGCTTAATTCATTTCACTTTTTGTGGTCATGTTTCCTGCATACTCCTTGCGGTTGTGCTACCAAGAATTAAATACATTTTATTTTATTTATTTTCATTTATATTTTTGTGGTACACGTGCGACGCCACCTTAAATGTGGCGCTTATTTTAAATTTAAGAAATGCAAATACATAAAAGTATAAGCAGATTATGCGGATGAACAGCAGCTTACTGAAGCCCAAGACATGCTCAAATATGCAAGTGTGTGAGTCTCGGCTTGTGGGGACACCATTTAATTTGTGATCTCCTTCGGAATTTGTTTATAGTATGGCATTTGTCAAATATTTGATTTGATATTAAAAAATACTTCTTTCAATCAATTGAACTTACTATTTGTGCTGATTCATTTTGGATATGAGCTGCATTTGCTGCTTAGCCACTTGGCGGGTATATTATTGGTGTGTATTAGTGTGTGTGTGTGTGTGTGTGTGTGTGCGTGTGTAAGAAATGAAGGAAAAGAAGTTAAAGCAGTTGTCAAAGTCAATGAGCAAACTTTTCTGTCTGCGGTTGCTGTTTTTTATTGTTGTTATTGTTGATTTTTTCATATCGATAAATAATTCATAAATTGGGCGTGCTAGCCAAAAAGATCCATTTTAAAAACTGGTATAAACAGACAGAAAAACACACACACAGACAGCAATACATGTGTATATGTCGTCAGTATCATGCCATATTGGACCAAATATAAACGCATTAAAATAAATTCAAAAAAATCCAGCAACACACACACACATACACTCACACATGCAGCTTTTGTCGTGGGCATACAAGCCGTACAAACACACACAGAAAGAAAGCCAGCGACATGCGACCGCATTTCAAATTAGCACACACCAAAAGAATTTTCGCAAACACACACACACACACAAGAACACATAGAATATATATGTATTATGTATTTAAAGCCCTCTGGCAAAGTCAAAAAAAATGCTGCCACAAGGAGCATAAATATGTACAAATATGTATAATGCAATATAATAAACGTCAAAAGCAGCACGAAAAAAATAAAAATACATATATAAAAAATCTATACAGCCAGTTGTATGCTGAAGGGCAAAATCTTAACCAGACCAGTCCACAACCAACAAAAAGACACACCCTCACACACACCCTCACACACACACACACACACACACACATGCACAACTGGAGGAAGGGTGCAGTGATATCGTAGTGATAACCCTTTTAAACTTTTTGGCTTACACTTTGTGGCCAGCTTTGCCAAAAGCTCAAGTGTATATATTTACATATATACTGGCAAGTAAATATAAATATATTTTTTTATATACATATATATATATACATATATACATACATGATGAGCATATTGGTTATTTTGTGCGAGAGTTTGAAGTTAGCCAACTTAAATCCAAATTGGCTGTCACTCGAAGCGACAAACAGACGCAACAGACAACAACAAACAACAAGCAACTAAGCATTAACATAATTCCCAATGAGTGGGCAATGGAAACGTGATTACAATGTCAACATCTTTTCAAAAAACGTTTAAAACTGGTAGCCAGCCTAAACATAAAATATCTTCTGGATGACTTTCATTTTTGATTACGGTTTGATTAAGATTCTAATTAATTATCGAACTTTGAATACATCGTCATCGTTATTGACCATAAAAATTAATTTTGCATATTGATACAATTATTTTATGCATATTTTCAATGCTAAAGTAAAGCTACGTCTGCTAGCGAAACGGGTTATTTTGGAATGCCATAAATAACGGCATGATATCTAAATACTAGTCACACAACAAATAATACAAATTGTAACGCAAAAGCATTATATATTTGATCAGCACCACTAGACGAGTCGATATGGCCATGGCCCTCTATTTTCAGTTCCAAAGCTATCTGAGGAAACTTGAAATATGATTTATTCATTCTCTATAGACAGTACGCATGTCGGAGTCGATCCAATATTGCTGCCATAAGAAAGGGCAATCGAGAAATGTGTTCTTGTATGAACCACCTTTTTGCTAACCAAGATTTTCTGACCAAACTCAGCAGATACGCGGGTTACTGTACTCCCCGAATAGATGTCACACGAAACTATAATGAAAGTGAAATGTCCGTTCTGATACGGTATGCAATCTTCAGCATAGCTTAGATATCTGTTTGTATTTGATTGAAATGGAATTTGTCTGCAAGATTAATTAAATTAAGCCATCATATTCAAACTGATTAATTAGTAACGACAACTACTGCTGCAAGAATCGGTGATATGATTACCAAACTGTCTTGTATAGTAAGAATTTAAATAATTTTTATTTGTTCCAATCAATTTGTTAAGTCTGCGTATCAGTATCGGTTCTAACTTTGCTGACATACGAATTAAGATTTCGTTTCCATTTAAGTTAGCCAAATGATTTAGTCAAGGTAGCTTTTTGAGAAGTAGTGAAATATTAACCGATAATTGAAGCCTGGATTTCAAATACCATCAAAAGCAACCAGAGTATACTCAGCTAGTCCCTAAGCCAATTGATAAACATTATGATTGCTATGACAAAAAGTTATCTTTTATTTGCCAGAAGCATTGCTTGAGAAACTTAAAAACTAACGTTGCCGGAGTGCATTCAGGCGTCGGGTCCAGGTACAATCAATGGTCATTTACTTCTGTTCTTTTTGGGGATGGGCAGCCAGATACTCAAGGGCGCGGACAATTTCCTGTGGAACTGGGGGTGCTGTTGGGATAACGTCACTCTGTGGCTGGTAACCGTTCTCATCAGCCACATAGTTGATAGTGATGTGCTCGCCCTCGGGCGAGATCCAGCCGAAGTTGCCACGGATTGCGCCGTGTTCATCACCGGCGGCATGTAGATCAATGCCATTGCTGAGCGACAATCCTGAGGAAAAACCATCGGCGCGAACATCATTGACGCTGGAAACGACTTCAACTTCAGCAGCGGGGAGGGCGGCGGCCAGGCCGATAACAGCGCAGATCATCAGCTGTAAATAATACAATATTTGTAACCACAGTCCTTGATTATTCAGTTCGCATCAAAATACTTACGATTTTGAACATTTTGATTAGAGTGCTGTTTAGGAACGTAGTAAAAACGTTTACTGATGCTTCATTCTAGAATGGCAGTGCCTTTTATACAAATTTCTTGGTCGTTTGACTGTTTGATAACTTTTCGAGAGCATCACATATGCAAATGTTGCTAACAATTAAACAAAATACTGTTATTATGACTTTTGCCATTTGAAAGCCGCTTTGTATCAATAACTGGTCGGGCTGGTCGGCTATCAAAATTTTTAAAAATCTGAACGCAGAATTTCGTCTATTATTATTAATAACGAATGTCAATAAACGTAAAAAACTTGCTTTTAACCGAGCCACAAGTTAATCGTACCAAAATTCAAATGTGAAGTGGGGCCTATATTGCTCACCAGTTGATGTATTAGATTGATATAAATGCTGCAGATGATTGATTTTGTTTTAATAAAGTTAAGTGCGGATTATATTAAATTCCATTAGCAGTCATTTGTGAAAAATAATAATATTATGGCATACCCAATGTGTAGCAGTTAGGCTGCAGAATTTTAAAATACTCAGCTCAGCTCGGTTTTTAATCAGTTAGTGTCGTGTTGAGATATTCAAGTTTTATTATTATTTTATAAAATTAAAGCTCTTTTATCGAATCTTTAATCTTTAAGTGCCGCATACTCTTAGGAGCTAACGTGAATTATTTATATATAATCTGTGAGAAGTTTTATGTTGCTTATCTTGAAAATGAAGGGATGACCACTGACTACTATTTAGGAATATATATTATTAATTACATATTATTTATGTATATTTAAAAGGCATAATACTTAGTTTCATTTTTAATTTCATGATTGCTTAACGTATTTTTCTGCTTTATTCTATGGAACCTATCCATTTTCAAATTTCAAACTGACAGAGTGTCTAAATTTTTGTGTCGTTCTCTTAGAAAATTTATGAAGCGTTACCATTAATTGACAGCTGACAGATTGACAGACGGGGCAGTAACTGAGAGTCCTCATCATGCGCTGGTCTAATGAGCGTAAGCTGTTGTTTGAGGCTCATTTATGAAATATTGCGGTCTGCTCTGGCAACCGAGGAGGGTTAACATCCTCCCCCAACGTGGTCGCAGTTTAAATTGGTTGTTGGGGTTCAGTTTGTTTTTCGGACTTGCTATCAATTATGAATAAGTTGAAACTGTAAATAAGCGACAGCTTATAAACTTTATAATGCGCCTTTGATATTGGCTAGTTCAATAGTTCAACTTTTATAACGTAGAAGAAGGAGTAACCCAGTTGGCTGTTCATTAAACAGATATTATCGACAAAACAAACACAAGCACACAATGAAACACACACACACTTACACATCTCACTTATAACTTAAATCAAATACATAACATTCTTTACATTTACAATTGACTGGTATTCGGAAATACCATCAGTAAATACTATTCTTATGACTTTTGACACAATTTATAATGGAGTTAAATAAGGCTTGCGCTGCTCTGCCGGGACACACAAAATTCTTAGATAATCGCACGGTTTTTCCGGTTGTGGTAAGTGCAAAACGTTATGATGCCATTATGGGTAGATCCCGCATGGACAAGAAGCAGGCAGATCTCGAGGCAGCAGAGGAGGAGCGTCGTTATATGCAATACCTCAAGGATGGAAGCGATTGGGTCTGCAGCCACTTCACAAATGTTACCGCCCAAACCATGGATGAGAAGAAGAAAGCAAAACTTGACGAGGAGCTGAGGGCGGCTGCAATATTGGAGCAACAAGTCAGACTTGAGGATGCTAAACTCCGCAAAGAGCGTGTCATTCGAGCTAACCGAATTTTGGAAAATTTGAAGGCGGGTCAAAGAGCTCTACATCATGCGGCAGTCGAGAGCGAGGTGATCCATCAGCGGAGGTTTAACGAAGCGCTCAATCGGGAAATTGTGGAAGATGCACTTCGTCAGCAGCGTCTGGATGAAAAGCAGTGTCCGGAGGAATTGATACCATTCTGCAGTGTAACCGAAGAGCAGGAAAAAGCCAAAGAACAGGAAAAATCTCTGGCATTTCGAACTTATCTATTAAATGACATTGAGGAGAGACGAAAGAGGAGGCTGGCCGAAAAGGAGCAGGAGGAATGCGACATCATAGTTGAGCGTGCACAGTATAAGTGCCTGCACGAGAAAGAAAAGAAGGTGGCTGAGGAGCTAGCCAAAAAGAAACGCGAATTCTGCTGTCGTGCTTATCACGATGCCCTCCAGGAGAAGGCTGACATAAAAAAGTGTAAGTTGCGAGTATAAATTGAGTTCCTTCTTATTTGCACCAGCCCAACCCACAGATGAGAGTATGTGTGACCAGATCGATGATCGCGTAACCTGTGTGTATGCGAGCAGACGCCGCAATTTGGATGATCGATACAATAGTACTATCAAGGCAATGAGAGCTAACAAAATAAAAGCTCGAGAGGATCGCGCTATAGAGCTCTGCCGCATGCAGCAGGCGAGTAAGCGTAATGACCAGGAGTTGCAAGACATTGTCCAAGAACGCTATGAAGCCGAAGTGCAAATGGATGAGGCACGTCGCCAGTGCCAATTGGAAGATCTGTCCAAACAGCGTCGTGCCTACGAGTTGGAGGAGCGCAAGCAGAATGAAGAGGGTCAACAGAGAATGGCACAGCTTCGTCGTTATAATATTGCGCAACGGTTCAAGAACCAGGAAACCAATAAGCGATTCTACGAAATTCAGAAACAACAGCGCAATAAAGAAACCGCTAACTTGCGTAACATATTAAATGGCCAGCGTGAAGAGTTCCTGCAGCAACGTCAAGACGAGCTCATGAGAATGACAGCCTGCCAGGAGGATCCCAATCTTAAAGAAGACGTATTGTTCTTCGAGGACGCTGTAAAGATGATGACTGAAGCTCGTAAGGTGGGACGTCCTGTTTTTCCGATGGCAACTGCAGTGGAGTTTTACCGACGCAAGAACCAGATAGACATGGTTCCTGAGGGTCGGTCGGTGGGAAGGAGCAGACTGCGTGACTATTGCTGGCCCGGGTACTACTCCAAGGCGGATTTGGCATACCGAAAATACGAGCACCGTGAGAAATGCCGCCAGGAGCAGGAGAAAGATCGCCATTCCATCTTTGCCAACTGTATCAAAATTACCAAGATGGCTGCAGAGGAACAGCCCTATAAGAAATGTGACATGGAGATTCCCATGAAGTGCTTCCAGCATCGCGGCTTGCCTGCCGTCAAAAGTGTAGATTCCTTCGATTGTGGATGCAACAAATGTTTCGAGGATGCTCCTCTTCTGGGTCCAAGTGCGATGGACGTTAAGAAGACTTCCGAAAACAATCTGCAAGCGAATATAATCAGCAATCCTGAAGGCAAAACAAATGGGACCGGTCAGGAAATAGTTAAGCCATATACAATTAAGAATACTTCTCAAGATTTGGCATCACGAACTCATTCCAAGATTTCTAAAACTATAACCGGTGCACTCGGTGTACCAAATGAAACTCCAAAAACTCTATCGAATTCGATAATCGTAAAAAGCATCTCTGGTCAAGACCAGAATCCTGATTCTTCGAAGACGGAAGTCGGAGTTGGTTGCAAAATAAGTTCTTCCAAAATATCTCAACGAAATCAAGCTCGACGTTGAGAAAGAACTTATGAATAGCATTTTAAGTTTGAATAGTTTTATATGACATAATCGACATGCCGAGGATCTTAAGGAATATTTTAACTTTATTAAGTAAAGTTAATTGAGACAGCCTGTAAAATTGTGCATTTTTAATTTAATTTCTTGAGAATTTTAATGAAGTTGATCTGCAGCAGTTGCAATTTTTAGAACATTTTTTTTTTTTTTTTGACAAAGGAATTTAATTTCCTGTTCACCAGAATCGATTTTAGTTTCAGTCATGAGAAATGCTTTAAGGAGTTTGTCATTTTAGTCGTTCAGCTCAGCTTTAATGGCTAAACAAATTCGGAACATGTGTCAACAAAGCTGCCTTCAATCTTTGCACAATGACAATAACCAAAAATGAAATAAGGCAGCAAATATTCAAGTGCTCTGTGCTCTGTGCTTTGTGACTTTTTCCTTGGATAGATTGCTGTGTCATTTCGTGGGGATTGCAAATTAGCGTGAATTGCGCACTTGCCGTAGCAACAACGACAACGATAACAACAAACAACGGCAACAGGAACTGAAACGAGTCGTTGCAAACATGAAGCTTGAAGTTGAGGATACCAAACTGGGGGCGAGATGTGGAATGAAATCGGCCAGACAAACACAAACACAAACACAAACAGACACATTTGATACAAACACAGAAAAAAAAACACACACACACAAAAAGAAGAAAAACACTTGATTCAGTTGATGCGCCAGGTGTGGCATTAGCAGCTGTTGACACACATCTCCTCGCGTCGTACAACATGTCGTACAAGTATTTTAATTAAGCATCAAGAGGCCGCTCAAACTGAAAAACAAAAAATGAAACACGCTGCCTCAAGTTGGTCGCGTCGCGAGTTGTGAGTCGCGTTTTAATTAAGACCCACTAAAATAAGCCAACCAACGGGCCAAGAGGAGGAAAAGTAGCAAAACTTGAGATGAGCTGGCAAAAACGGAAAGTTTCCATTTGAGCTAAACTCGCGGCTGAAATTTAATTTGCTTTACCAGAAACTTGCAGCAACAGCTGCGAATACAAAAACATACATATGTGTGCGTGTGTGAGAGTGTGTGTGTGTGCGTGTGTGAGAGTGTGTGTGTGTGTGTGTGACCAGACACTGGGACGCCATGGAAGTGAGGTTGGCATAAAATATCAGTTGCCGCACCCACGGCGACAGGTGGCGGCGACAAAAAACAGCAACAATTACAAGTTACATCGGAAAATGCTGCGCCCACGGTTTGCCAGCTTCCGTTTTGACTATGCCGGAAAATTGCATTCATTTAAATGCCACACATACATATATATAAAAGGGGTTGCAGAGTGAATATATATTCATACATATACATATATAAAAACGTATACACTTGTTTGTCACTGGACTGGTTGCCATAAATGCTGTTCTTGCAACAATGTGTGTATCTGCAACGCGCAGAATACATTCAAATACATTTGAAAGAACGCAGCAACGAAAACATCGCGAAAAACAATCGCACATATAAATAAATAAATATACATTTTTGTGTGTTGAACAATTGTAGCGTTGTGTAAATAACCACATTTGAAGAAATAAGTTGCTAATAAAACGATCAGTTTACGCACAGCTTGAAAGCTTGCTGATAAACTCAAATTGTGTAGTGATGAAAAATATAAACATGTTGAGAAATATGCAATCAGCCCGATTAAAGTTGGATATATTGAAAGGATAAATATGGGCATTGATATATAAATGTGTTCAATTTAGTTAGTCTTTTGCGGATTATGCGCAATCGAGGAGAAATTCTCTAAAGTGGATTGTGTCGCTTTCAGTGCAGTATCCTCGGGAAACAAGTCTTAAATTCAGAAGTCTCAGCTCGACAAGCATTCTTGAATTCGTCCAAAAATCAGGATTAGTGGAAGACATAGAGTGGGCACAGTAGATCTAACTAGGTTGGAGTGCATAATAATAATGCGAAATCCTTAAGTTAAATAGCTAATTCACCGACTATAAATTTCATATAATATCAGAGTTTGCAGCCTTTACAAATAATCAAATAATCAACCAATTGGCTCGACTCCTGCAAATAATTTCCATGTCGCAATAAGTTGTACTTGTCTGCAATAATTAAATATCGCATTTGATATACTTGAACTCGTGCAACTGTCTTCACTTATTCATTCATTCACTTCATCATAAAGGTACTAAGCTGACTTTTTCTGTAATATTTCTCTTCTTTCTGTAGTTTATTGCATTTTACTTCAAAGCAGTTGAATCGATGAGTCCTGAAAACTGAGCTGGCATTCAATTGAATTGTGGGGCGTTCTTTGGCTGCTGGAAAACTTTGTCGGCGCCTTGCTGCTTGCCACTTGCTACTTGCTGCAGCCACGTAGCTTGCAACAAAATTACGTTGTGCTGCCACACGGCAAGGCAGACAATTTCATTTAATCGGCGTACAGATTGTGCGGCATTTATGGACCAATTTCCAGCCAACTGATCCAGAAACATGGCCAACAGCCATTTATAGAGCTTCTGTCTGATAAAAGGTAAACAACTGTATAAATTTGCATATGCAAGCAATTTACAATCAGTACAATAACATGAAGCGCAGCAGTAACAATATAAATGAGTGCTTTAATGCCAATTGATGAGCCTGAAACCAAAGTAAATATTAGTCCTTGCTTAAGAAATAGCACTAGAAATAACAACAATGATGATGAAAATCTAGCTTAACGTTGATCAACCTGCTGGTTGAATAAATTGTGCTTAAACTGTGTCTTATGGCTGTTATGCAACCACATTACTCAGAAATAAATTGAAACTTGAGAGTCCTGCTTTTGGTTGTAACAGGAGAAACAATGTGGCCGTATACGTAATATTTGATTCAAATCACATATCAAATAAAATAACTTTTGCTTATGGAAATCAAATACCAACTATTGCTTATCAGCTTGTCAGTTTGTATAAATCTAATAAATATTTATTTATAACATTAATTGCAATATGTACTAATTAGCAATCTAAGTGTAATAACCGCAGGGATACCCAGGATATTGTGTTCTACCTTAATGAAGCGTTATTCAAAAGATAAGTGCTGGTGGCTTTCAGTAATCAAGGTCAAGGCTGCTGAGTGCGCATCGATTGTGCTCTAATATATTATTCAAAATTCAACTGCTTTATTATAAGTATGAAATTATTTTTACGTGCCACCATTCGATTGCAACGTGCCACCTAGCTACGGCGCTTGAAAAGTACTCGAGAGCTTAGTAAGAATTAATGCTTGTGTTAGACGTGCATATAGATAAGATGGTTATACGAATTATAACATATAAGCAAATACATTCCACTACTGCGCCACATGCAACCTTGTACCTTGTACCTTGTACTCAGCGGCTACTTTATCGTTATGCCACACATTTGACATCACTTTACATTTTCCATGGCACCCACAACTATGTAAGATTATGCGAAATGGTTGCACATTCTAGTAAAACTTTGCACGAAACCACACGAGTATTTTTACTATGCCATCGAGCATGAAATAGCAAGGAATGGAGCAACAGTAGTTCCTGGGATTTAAGTACAATTTGTTGTTGTTGTTTTGTTAAGTGGTGTGTCAGAGGTCGAAGATGAGCCCTGTTGAGAGGCGAACAGCTTGTGAAATGGCAATTTAGTTCAATTGATGCACAAATAAATCCAAAACCGGTTGTCAGACATTGAAGAGGGATTCTAGAGTGTATAGCTTACAGCAGAGCACTCAAGACAAAATTTATTACATTTTCCTGGATGTTATATAATAATATTATTTTCAAAATCTGCACACAACTTCCATTTCACTTTCAATCGTTGGCCAATTTATTTATGTACAAATGGTCAGGCTTTTGGGGATGTGTTGCAGCGATTAGAACGTTGCAGCATGCTCCAAACTTGTCAAAACTTGTTGCCAGTGTAATCTGCATAAATCCCCGGTAAAGCTGTTGCAACACTCGACAATATGCAGAACGAACCATGTGGCAGCAAACAATATCCCTGCCTGTCCCCCGCCGTCTGTCGTCAACTCGACACGCCAGGTGAAAAGGTTTCCATCTCCACGCAGACTGGTGTTTCAGCAAATATGTATTACGAAACTAACAAATGCAGAAAAAAGGAAGAAAAATAAGGAAAAAGAACAAATTGTTGATTTATGCGGAGCTTGGCTTGAGCTGCTCCTCGTTGCAACTCGCTTATCTGAGCCGGTACATAAGTCCTGCGCATCCTCTTGACTATGACAGAATGCATGCGAACTGTCAGCTATAATATGAGTACTCTTACTTGTACTTGTACTCATACTCAAGCAAGTTGCCGAATTTCAAATGATTGCGTATTCTTTGTCGAGAATATTTGAACTTTAGAGTGCATACAGTTCAACAAATCGATAACAAATATTTATTATGAACAAAATATGGAGAGAAGCACGAAATAACATTTCAAGTGTGCTCTTCAGGTCTAAGACCATTTTATATAAATCAAAAAGACTGAAGTCATTAAGTTAAGCTTCAATACAAACTCTTTGCGGTATAAAACATATTTATCGCTGAGTGGTTCATAACAACTTAAATACGATGTGATGGGTCAATTTATGTGCAAAGCACAAAAGGACATTTCAAAGATATTTAATTAAATTATAAAATAAACCATTTTAATCCGTCTGTTCTCATTTGATAATTTGTTTTCATTTATCGGTTGAATAAATTTCAAAATTCCATTTATAGTAAATGATTACAAAATGTGTTAAATAACCAACAACAACAAAAAACAAATATTATTAACAGTGCGAGTGTTTTGTGTGTAATGACATTTTGATTAACTTATGATAAGCGTGGCGCGTGGCACGTAGGAAACCTGCTTGCTAATTGTGTGGAAAGCAAATGAGTGCGCAAATTGTTTTGCCCTGTTCTCCGAGGTGTGTGTGAATACAATTGTGCAATCTGAGAACACACACAGTTTACAGTTTACAGTTTACTGCGAACTGAACTTGAAAGTGCAAAGTTGAACCAAGGCAACAGGAAGTAATTCGTATATAGACACATATATATATATGTGAACATAAGATCCAAGCCGCAGCTGCTTTCCAACCAAATGTTTGCCATGACTTGAAAGACTTGGCCCCAGGGCCAAAATGCAGAGAGCAAAGTGTGTATAAATAAATCAAAGTTTATTTTGTGACAGATACTTTGTAAGGGAATATGTATTTGGTTGGGTGTATGTGTATATGTGTGTCTTGTCAATGGCACAGCTCTACTGACTTTGACTTGCACAGTAGTGCAAATTTCCGCAAGCCAAATGAGAAAAAATGAGCTTTGCATGGCAAGAAAAGCGGCAGAGAGGTGTGGCATGCAGGAAGTATTATGAATGTGCAATCATACAGCTGACAGAGGCACAGGATAACAGAAACAACAACAACAACAACAACAACAAATACAACCACCAAATCAGGTGACAATCACACACATGCACTGAACTAGAGAGAAGGCTGATGCACAATGCAAGTTGCCAGCGGATAAGAAAAACCATTTTACAGCAGCTTTGTCTCCATCCTGCCAGCTATATATGGAAATATGAGCATGTAGTTGTCTGTGTAGTCTTTTTGTGCTCCATACCTTTGCTTTTAAGGCGCCATTCAGCAAAAGTTTTCTCAGTTTTATTACAGTGTTTCTGCCTTTTGATTTTAATTTACGATTCCTGTCTTTTCACTACTACTACTATGTAAAGTATTTTTCACCACATTGCCCCATTGCTAGTCGGCAAATTCATTTCTCTTTTTGCCAAAGGCCAATTAAAGCCTGTACTCGGGCTTTAAATAAAGTTTTGTATCAACCAAAAAGTTTCTTGTTTTTAATTACGCTGCTTTTTACATTTTTAAGAATCATCAAAGTAGCATCAGTAATGGATTGCGTACATTTGTGTAACGAATGTGACTTGTAACTTTTAAGATTTAATAATAAGAAATAACTTAACTCCAATTTGAGCGCAAATAGATGACGAAATAACTCTGAAAATTTAAAATTCAACATCAACTAAAGTAATTACTCAAAGTTCTCTGCCACTATGTGAGCATATTTGGCCAAAACTTGAAGAGTATTAAGCAGCAGTTGTAACTAGTTAAGAAAGAAAAACGAATCTGAGGATGGTACTATTTTCGTTACCAGGAGTGTGTGTGCAGTGCACAAGCTGCTGCTGCTACTGCTGCTGTTGTTGCAACTATTTTAAACTGTCGAAAATGAGGTAACTGTTATGCATTTATGTTGTTAGCACGTGTTAAAACCGTAGGAGCATAGAGTTAAAGTAGTTTTGAATATCCTTTATGGCTTTCAAAGCTCCAGCTTCATTGTTATGTAATGTTTTGATAAATTGCATCCGACTCAGTGAGTGTGTGTACGTATGTATATGTGTGTGAGTGTGTGTGAGTTTTGCTCTTAGAGAATCTGGGCTTCATTTTAACTGCACGCCTGGGCACATTCATGTTTACATTCCAAAATTTCAGCATTCTCGCAGGGAACCTTCACAGTGTGAGTTCTCAGAAATGTTCTGTTTCTGTTCGGTTTCAATTAGTTTGAAAATTGGGGCATAAGGACGTTTTGTTTTGCGAAATATTAGTACTAAAGTATAATGGATGCAAAAAAATGAGAATTCTCAAGCAATTATAAGCAGATTAAAATAGATTAAGCTAGGTTACATTGTGCTCAGATGCTAGGCTAATGGAAATATCTTCGCTCATATTTGTGCATTCAGTAGATCCTTTATGGAATCACTTGACTTTTGACTCAGAATGCTTGTAGAATTTTCCATCAGCAAGCAACTAAATAAAAACCAAATATCCGATATAAATTTAAATAGCAAAAAAGTTTCAAATTTGTCGAGAACAAAGCAAATTCCCAACGGCAGTTGATGTGTTTTTATTTTTGAACAGTCTCACGAAAAGTTGCAAGCATGTGAAGAACAGCATAAACAATTTCCTTACGTACTTTTATTAAAATGTAATCTGCTTTAACTGCCAACTTGATATATAAACACTTGATGGTTGTTGCCAAGAGCATTAACCTAATTGGTTTCCGTGCCGTCTAAAGCCATCTTTAGGCCTAGCTAATAAAATTGTTTTAAGATTACACGCATACTTAAGATTTTATCTCTCGTCTTTAACAAGACCATAATTTAACCTTCTGGTTTTCTTTTTACTCTCGTTTCAGTGCTTCAGCATAAAAGGTAAGCAGCTCACCTGTATTTAGGCCTAACAACTTAGAGCTTAATGTGTTTCACCCGACTGCCGTTGACATCGCCTTGATATAAATAAAATTAGATTAAATATTTTTGGTGGCTTAAAAGCGCCGTGCTGTTAACACCTTGACTTGCTCTTAATTAAGCTGCCCGTTAACTGATATTATCCCTTCAGAATCTGTTACTGAATTTTGGTCCTTTTGGGACTTGATTTGTCAATTTAGTTAATTAGCAGCTTGAAGAGGAGCTGCTGACAGCACCATTAATGGCATTAATTAACTGATGTTCTTATGGGTCCAGCGATTTGTGTATCAGTGTGTTGAGAAACTAAACCTAAAGTGGAGCCGAGAGCTTAAGAAATCTGTTAAATTGGCAGTTAGAAATCCAGGAAATTAATTATGAATTTAGAATGTATCTAGACGATAAAGTTAAGGATTTTAGAGAGTAAAATTTTAGTATGAATTTTGGCTTGAATTTCAACTTAAAGTCATATTTGGAAAGATAAATTTGATTTCAAATGTGTACATGTAATATGGAAAAGGTATGTACATCAAAATCATAGCATTAGTTAAGCTCTCTTCGCTGTGTAGAGAGTGAAGCAATAATTAGCTTTACTGTTAAGAAGCTTAGCGCACATGAAACATGAAACTCTTCTTTTCAATTGTACAGTTTTGTGAGATAGCCTAGACAACGTGCCAATTTGCCCACCCTAACTAATAAAGTATGCTATTTGCATGATTTTTGATGGAGCTGTCAAAGTTCAAAATCGCCTAAATTGCCAGCTCTGAAATCATCCAAGCACTGAAGAAGTACACACTTTAGGGGCGCTTTATGTTATGTGCCTTGACGGTGACATGCGTGCGAAGCATTGGCAGGGGAGGAGCGCGTCAAAGCGTACAGCATAAAATCAGATTTATACAGTCAAAGCATTTATGCTCCATTATGCTCTTAACTTTTGGCTGTTTGCTTTTGTTTCCATTTTCGGTAGCTGCCATAAAAAACGTTTGCAAAAATATGAAAACATAAAAGTTGATGATTGTGTGTGCGTGTGTATGGGTGTTCGTGTGTGTGTGTGTGTGTGTGTGCCAGACAGCGAGGTCAGTAACATTTTTGCCTGAATCACCATATGCTTTTTTATACACATACAAATACATATACCACACCACATCATTTCAAATAAAAGAAATATGCCGAGGCACACAGAAGATTGAAGTCGGCGAAAGCTTAAAGTGCTAGAAATCTGTTTAGCATATTGGATATATATTTGTGAGTGGTTCACAGCCAACTTCGTGGGAGGCTTAAAAGGCACACTGTGCCTCAAAATCTGCCATAAAATATTGTTATGGGCTGGCAATAAAATTGTAAAGGTGACGCCAAATGCAATCATGACCACATTTGTATGTCTGAAACCTGCAAAGTATGAAAATAAGTTATTAGCTTATAAAATGGAATGCCAAAGTATAAAATATATTACGTACTTTCATTATTGCGACAGAAACAAAATATCACCTTAATAAATTGAATTTATTTGTATATTGTTTTATGAAAATGCCTAAAATTTGCGTATATATTTTTGCTTAAGTTTTTTCAGAACTTCTTCAGCAACGCTCAAGTAGATTTAATTTGGTGTCTAGTCGTGCCAAAGATTTCAAATTGGAATTTTTGGGTTAACTAAATAAAATAAAATAAATAATAAAATATATCGACTGTTGAGTTCTGCTTGATTGCGTTCGTTCAGTCAACTCAAGTGTGTTTGCATCTTCATGCTTGACACATTTGCCAAAGCTGAACGCTGTTGCAACATGAGCATGTGGCGTGCAAATACATATACAAAGCAATACAAACAATAACAACAACGAGGCTGCGCATGCATAAGTAAAAACACAAAACTTAAGGAGTTCTTCATGACGAGCTAAGTTTCTCATGACAAACCCTTGACAGTAGGATAGTGCAGCTATTGGTGTGTGTGTGTGTGTGTGTGTGTGTGTGTGTGTGAATGTATGTGTATGTGCCTTTGTGTGTATGTATGTGGCTTTGTGTGTTTACGTTACACTTGAGAACAAAAGGTCTTAAGTGGTGCGTCGTCTACAACTGTTAGGCCGCCCAACACCTTCATTGTCCTTGTCTGTGTCATCATTGATTGTTGAGTGATAAGATCCATGATAGCGTCTGCTTACTGTGCCCTAATGTCCCACACTTCTCACACATTCACACACACACACACACACACACACTCAACGCTGCCTGTCCTTGATCTTATTCATACGCTAATGCAGCATTTGTATTCTGTTCGCCTTCATGTTTCTCCTTCAGCTCATTATCATTCCGTTCCTGCCACAAACACGCTCATAAACAGAAAAAAAAGAATAAAATAAAAAATGCCATTAATCATTTAATTGTTGGCCGCAATATCGGAACCGTATTAACTTTCAATTAATGAAAATCGAATGACACCAGATGCTTTTGTTATTATTTTAGCCAATTAATTATGACACCAGAGCCCACAAAACAGGCGCAAAACCCTCAACTTTATCAACATTGACAATTGATCATCTATGATTAAAATATAATAATCTCATTTATTTACTGCTTTTTAAATATATTAATTAATAAAATGAAAATACATTTAATAAACAAAAAGACATCTCACACAAGGAAACTTTACCCACTTCATCTAGACTAAATCAAATATTTCAAGTTTCTTGAAATGCAATTGCCAATAATTGTTTTTCCATTGTTCAAAAATTTGCCAATTGAGCTTTAGTGAAGAACAATGATGAACTTTATAAAGTGCACGATAAATATTAATTATTTGTAAATTTCCGTATATTTCATATCAATATTTTTTCAACCTTTCATAATTCTGTCTAATAATTATGTTTACACCCACTTTTAACCATTTCATTTGGTTCCATTCCAGGAAAACTGTTTTAGAAATGCCGAAAAAGGTTTGTTTAATGAAATGCAAATTGTAATTTAATCTGTAATTATGCGCAAACACGTTTACAGCATTTCGTAAGCCGCAAATGTTAATTTTCCAGCTTTTTGAACCAATTAGTTTAAGCGCTAAAAAAAAAGATTCGTTATTAATTAAACATGATTAATAACATTTAAGTTGATTGCAGAATGAGTCAAACGCTGATGTGAACCTTCCAATTAAAATGTTTAAATAATTCCGTGATTCGCAAATCAAGTAAACAGCAGCAACTAAATGCATTTCAGCATGAAAATTGCAATTTTATTTGACTATGGCTATGCGAGTAGATATACATATATAGTCCTTACATATACATATGTATGTTGAAAGCTAGTCAACTGCACAGCAGCAGTAAAAGGAATGCCACACAGAGTTAATATTGTACTTTGTGGTCAACGTGTATAAGGTTCATAAATTTATTGCACTGCAATCAATTGATTGAACATTTCCCAATCAAATATGCCACGAAAAAAACCGCACTGGCTATTATCAATGTGCAGCATTCGTGGATTCGGATGCTGGATAGCTGGTGTTGCAAGCAATTGTGGTTTCCAAACTCAGGTGCGCAGGCTTTGATCAAATAATCCCCTTCAAAGACACTGCAGCAACATAATCTACAAAGGTATGATAGTAACAGTAGCTCATACATTCAGTTCCCCATTGGGTATATTTGCCTTATCTCAACTATTTAAACGGCTGCTGATAATATATACATTTTATCGTACGATTCATTAGAAGGGTTGAGATGATTACAGAGCATCTTCTAGTCGACCACTAATAATTACATACATTTTACTTCTCTTTCAAACTCGCTGTGATCTGTGTTCATTCTATTTATTGACATGGCTTTGGATTCATTTGTCCTCAGAATGTTTGGCACGCTTCATCGCTTGGGCGAGTTGAACTTGATCCGAGCAGCCTGGGCAAATACATTTATCCCTTCATATTCTAGTCAGTTCGAGATTCATAACGAGTTATCCAGAGAAAAATTCCAGTAAATTTATAAATTTATTTTGGTTGGAGATAAGTAAATACTAAGTGCTAAAGATGTTTATTAAAGATGCCACCAATCAATTGGGGAGCAATAAGCAAACCCTTTCCCCTGGCACAAAGATAGCACCATTTGTGGCAGCCGTGAAGCGCGGATCCTATGCGCTAACAAATCCCGTGTACAGCAATCAGGAAGTGGAGGACACCAACTCCAAGGTGCACAGCCATACGTTCAACATCAATACGACGGCTTCAAATGTCAATCACAAGTATCATCAGCGTGCAATTGCGGTGCCGACATCCAGGTCGCAGTTACCCAAGACGAAATCTCGCTCTAACCTGGGCATGAATGAGCAGCGAGATCTATATCGTCAGCATCGCGATCGTCTGGCGAATGTCAAGGGCAAGGTGAACACTTGCCTTCCACCGCCAAAGATGAAGATCAGGGAGGGCAACTGCATGGAGTTGTCTTACATGGAGATGCTGACTTCACTCTATCGCAAAAGCAACAACACTTTGAGGACATTCACCAAATCGCCAGATCGCCTGGCTGCCGGTCGATGGAGGAACACTAGCCTGGCCCGGGATAAAGAACGCAAGCAACTGGAGAAGAATAAAAAGTTTCATCCCGGTGGCAAGCTCTTCGATCCGCATGTGGGTAAACAGCGTCGCTGCAAACCCTCGGTGGCCAAGGCATTTAGCTATGAGGTGCCGCTGCATGTGCTCCATCGTTACGAGGATCTGATGGACATCTGTGATGTGGGTGTGCTGTGCAAGCTACTGCGTCCGCAGATCTATATGGATCTGGAGGTGCTGGGCACTCGCATCGAGGGTCGCCTAACCATACAGCTCTTCACAGAGGCCTGTCCCAAAGTGGTCCTGGAATTCATGCGCGTCTGCACCCGACAAATTACAAACAGCATTTGCTTCACTCGCACCTTTGCCGCGATTTGGCTGGAGGGACAGATTACACTCGATCCCGAGCGCATACTGGATATGAGCAACATCGAGCACGACTTCGAGGTGCTCAATCATGGCGTCGATGCGGGAATACTCTCCTTTCCCAGTCGCTATGTACGTGGAAATTCTCGCACCGATCTCAATTTCACCCTCAGCTTCAAGCCGCTTTCGATTTTGAATGGCAAGCGAATTGCCTTTGGCAAGGTACGCAAAGGACTTCAGCTGCTGGAACGTATTCAGGATGCAACCGCGCACTTGGCCAAGAGACATAACCTGGTTGTCATTAGAGACTGTGGTGTCCTTTAAAAATGAAGCTATTCTTGTAGTCCCTTTTTATTGAAATGACGTTTTGGAAACTAATTTACAGAATTTTTAAATATTTCCAATTAGCTCAAATATAAAATTGAATGTAAAAGCTTAATCGATATTTGATTTTTGTGTGATGTTCAGAAACTGCCAAACATATACAAATATAATTATATATCTAATAAATATATAATTATATATCTAATATATATAAATGTATATATATCTATATATCTAATATATATAATTATATATATTATTCTAAAAACCTTTTGCAACTCTATGTATTACCTGGACTGCCAGCAAAGCTTGTTTCAGCTGCGTGGCTCACTTTGCATACCTTCGAAATCCTATCTTTCCGTTTAAGGATATATCTACCATGTGTATCCACAGCTTTAATATTGTCAACAATATTTGCTGCACACATTTGTTACTTTTCTCTCAAAAAAACAATTGGCCATGCATTAATACTCAAATCCTTAAAACCCACATCCATTTTTTATACCAGTCCATTTTTTGTGTGCTGTGTATCTCAGTTTTTTCGTACATATAAATTACTTAAATTCGCTTTTAAGCTTATTAATTTTTTGTAATGGTCGGTGATGGTTTGAACAGTCCACGCCATCAGGGCGGCAAAACGGAATCGGCGGAGAATGAGAATATATTTCCGGACAAGTATTCGATGCGCAACACTCGCATTCTAAATCTTAAGAGGGTCGGGCTTAAGGGCTTGTCCCAGGACATCGTCGAGACGGCTTTTGCCGAGCATGTGAACGCTGTGAACCTTGAGGACAATCTGTTGACTGAATTGCCTTGTGAACTGTACGGAATGAGCGAACTGCTCACTGACCTGGATCTAAGCAAGAATCAAGTCTCGTTCATTCACTCTTTTGTATCGCGCTTCTCGAGAATGGCTCGTATAAACTTATCAAGCAATTTGTTGCGTGCTTTACCCATGGAATTCGCTGGTCTGCAAATGTTATGCGAATTGAACATTTCCCACAATCGCTTTGATCAATTGCCCAGCTGCATCTACGAGCTGGAGAAACTTGAGAGGCTCCTCGCTAATGATAATAAGATCAAGCATATCGATGCCTCTGATTGTGGACTGGGTGCTCTACGGCATCTAAATTATCTGAATCTCAGCAACAATGATATCCAGCTGGTGCCACCAGTGCTGGGTAATCTCACAAATATTACACAACTCAAGTTATCTGGAAATCCGTTCCGTCTGCCACGCCATCAAATTTTAGCTTTGGGCACTGGGGCCATCATGAGTTATCTACGTGGACGCATTCCAATGTAACTAATTGCACATTATTTATCTTTTCCTAATAAAATTTTATTGCGTGTATATTAAAAATTAGATACGAAAAGAGGAGTAAGACAATATTTTGAAATAGATTACTGAACCTCATTTAAATTATGTATCTCTAGAAGAAAAACCTTTTCAGCAATATGTGTTCGACATAAAAAAAATAATTTATATACATATTTACTTATAGATATAAATTGTGCGAATTGTAAAAAGTGCAATGCAATTGTCAGAGTCGCAGTCTGTATGATAATTGAATTACAAAAATATTACCGATAAATTCTATACATAAGTAAAGGAACCAATGCTTAACATCAAGAAGGCAGGCTATGGAATATTTAGAATTCATTTAGAATTCACATTTTTTCTGAGTATGCCTTGAGATACGTACATTAAAAACCATAAAACTAATTCGCAAATCAGAAAATAGAACAAGTAAAAAATGGCGTCTGAGGTTAAGCAAAAGACGGCAAATAATCAAACGTAAGTTATAGATTAAAATGGACGATTTAGTTATTGTTGCATGTGTAATTCCTTATAGCGGTCCCTATGATGACGATTCATTTGTGCACAATTTCAAAAAGCGCGGTGCTCGCGAAATAATTGTTATGGATTCCACTGGTAAACCGTTGCGATCCACTGTTAGCCATAGGCGCACCTTTCAGTTAGCGTCGCAGCTGCAGCCACTGGCCACAATGGCACGCAATGTGGTCAGGGATTTGGATCCCGCTAATGAAGTAACATTCGTGCGCATACGCTCCGAAATACACGAGTTTCACATTGCCATAAATCCTGAATTCATAGTTGTGGTCATACAGAAACTGAAGTCACGAAAACCGTCATAGAAATTACATATATAAATGCGTGTGTGTGTGTGTGGATGTGTGTGTGTGGGCAAACAGTTTGAATTAAAACCGTGGCACAGTTAAATACAGCAGTGTTTGCAAATTCATTAAATTTGGTGTTCTGCAATTATTTGAAGTGTTGCTGATTTTGGTTTGGACTCGTTAACTTGTGTGCGAATAAGCTCCAAAATTCCAAAAATTGAATAACAGTACCTTATCGCTCCCATCCTTAAAGGGAGAGTGTTTAAGTGACCATTGCTACCAGCAGAAGATGAGAAATGGGTTAAGCACTTTTCTGCCACTGCTGGGTGGGTTCTAATTTCCTCTTAGACTTTTCGGAACTCTCCAATATCCAATCAAAGTGGCTAGACACGTTCAAGGGGAGCAGAGAAGGTTGCCTTTTCCTGCTTACTGCCAGCCGTTGTAACCTTAGCTAAGTGTTTCTCAAACCAAAATCCTGCTAACAAATCCTTAAATTAAAAGTACGATAAGAGTATGAAGCATTTCCCCACTTCAATTAGCAAGATTAAACGGCTTAAAATGCAGCAAAAATATTGTCCACCACTACATCAAAGCGTCAATTATGCACATGCAACAAAGCCACCCCAACTGCCACAGCAACTACTCCTATCAAAACATAGTCCACACACTCTCACAGTCACTTTGGCTGAATTAGGCACGAGTCGAAATTCAATAACCACAACACATCCATTAATCGTTGCAGTTGGCTTTTTGGGATTTCAAATATATAGAGTCGATGAGCCACAGATGTGTGCAGGGTCATTAAATATCAATCTGCACTTTGATCACTGCCGCAGATATGTTGTGAAATCAAATGGCAGACAATCTCCGGCACTGAATTGCACATTTGGTTGTTCCACATCCATTGAAATTTAAATGTCGCGGTTTGCCTGGGACTTTTGCTTTTAATTTTCCGGTGAGCTTTGCAATTACTATGCCTAGACTATTATACTAACTTATGCTAACAATATCCGTAGTTATGGAAACTTTAAATTCTGAAAATATATACATATATAGGAGATTTCTCCATTCACTCTACCAGTTGAATCAAATCCTAAAATTATATTTCTAAAAAGAGTTTTGAGTTGTTTCAGTTCTATTGCCTCGTTCACACACAAAACGCACACACAGCCAATTTGGCTGTTGTTTTGTTTCAATTTATACGTATTATTTGTTTAGCATTTTGCTTTTGTTTGCCGCTATTTCTATAGCGATTGTGAAATTATATTTTTCGCTATTTATCTGCATTGTTCACATTAGTGTTGTTGCCCAGCTTAGCTATTATATTTACGAACAGCGCGTAAATATTTATACAGGTGAATGGCAATTCAATACTGGGCCACAGCCACAATATTTGATATTTGTATTATATTAATCCCATTGCAAAATATATGCATTACATGGCTAAATAGCTGCAAACAGATTTGTATGAAATACATGCATATTAAATCTAAATAAGCATTAAGGTATTAATTCCAGGATACTGTAATTTTCAGTACATAAATTTTCTACAAATCTATTTTTTAAATATTTCTACATATATACATATATTTTACGCCAATCAAAAGCTTGCGGCATAATTTGCAGAAAGGATTAAAATTCCGTAAATAAGCAGTAAAAACGACTACAATGCTCTGTGAACTGTACAGAATTCTCATTTATCATCGTCCTGCCGCAAGGATGAAAATAATGTTGAGCGGCGCTGATTCTTGAAGCGGTAAGCACGTGATTAAGTGGAAGGAATTGAGCGTCATATGTTAACATTTAAATTATTCGATTCGATGCGCTGCGATTCGATTCGATGTGAAGGCAACCAATTTTGCAAGCACAACAAACGACACGTTGTTGATTTTTAATGAATATTTAAGAGTTATTAATCACGTGAAAGTGACAAATGGCTGACAGAAAATATGAATCGCAATGGGACTCGACATGTTGTTGTTTCTTATTTATAGTTCTGCGAGATACATATATGTGAAACAGTTTTATCCCACTGTGCGAGCGAATGCTAACCAAATATAAGATGACCACAACGCCGTCGATTGAAAAACGTCAAACTTGACAACCGATTTCGTCCTCTGACTTCTGAATGTGATGCCTGACATAAGGTTGGCTGTTGGCTCACCTCAAGGCAAATTGGAATGCCTCATTCCGTCGTCTGTCGCTGATGAAACGTGAAATTGCGCAAATGAATCAATGGCGGTTTTTTCAGTTTTCTCGTCGATTCAGTCGTTGACGTTGAAATCAACTAAGTTGAGCCGGCTGAAGTGATGAATATTAAAGAAAATACATGTACAGTGTATATATTAATGTATATCTTAGCTGATTTCTTTAATTTCTTTTGAGAGTAGTTCTTAGATAAAGATAATTCAACTGTAACTAGCTAGAAGAAACATTTCCTACGTTTTTTTCTAAACTCATATACAACAGCTTACTGTTTTTACTACCTGCATTATAAATATTTATTTGAGTTCTTGGAAAACGAAATTTATTATAGATAGATTTTAGATTTTTCCATGTCGGAACTTCGTATTTGGAGTTAATGAAATATTGTATATATGTATATAATATGGTTTACTTTTCAAATATTTATCAAGGGGCGTCTTCATGACTAATTGAAAATGTTATCCTGTCTTAAGTCAACTGCAAAATTGCAGCTCAAAGACCATTAAGCAGCATCCTGCTCAGCTGTCTGACTGACCACCTCTAAGTCCTGTGACACACAGCATACACACAATCCCTTAACACAACACTCATGTGAGTAATGGTCTTCCCCTTTGCCACATTTGTGAGGCATTCATCATGCGAGATGCGGACCCATTCAACATGTGCTGCCCTAATTAGTTCCCTGGCTGACCCAAAAGAGTGGGGCCGACTGGGTGATTAAATTGACGTCACGAGTTACAAATGGCAGAGCATTTACGATAACAACTTCTTCGCAACATTTTTATTTCCGGATTGCTGCGACGGAAATGTGATATCGATTGCTTGCCAAACAATTTGTTATCAAATTTTATGAGATGAAGTTTTTAACAAATGTAACCAGTAGAAGAAATAGAATACATAAATAACCCGAACTCGTCCCAAAGTAGTGCAATTTATTTACATGCGATATGCGATAGAAGTATGTTTATGTTCGAGTTAATAAGGCCTTTTAAATGATATGCATATGAAATGTAGGCCTGCTTAAATTATCGCTTCCATCTTAATTATATTACACACTGCGAGACAAAAGGCATTGCACATACGCCGCGTAACCACACACATGAATTAAATGATTTAACACACAGAGAGAGAGACACACACACACACACACACTGCTGCACTGCTGCACTACTGTAGTTCTGTGTGTCAATTAATGGAAGGCGATGATTGTTTTTGGAATTAATGTCTGTGGCTTTGAAGGACAAAAGCTTCCGCAATTTACACTTTATATTAAGGCATTATGAATTTTAATTGCATACCCAGTAAATCTCAATTTAAATTGTCCTCCAGCAAACGTTTGATTTCACTTGGTTGCAATTACGACAGCCATTAATAAACATCTTATATATATATATATACACACACACAAATAATCGGTAGATATCATAAGCGGATTGCATAAAAGACACTTATTAAATATATTTCGTTAGCGTTGTGTTAACAAAAAGTTAAGAGATTTATTTACTTGGTCATCATTTTAATTACATTTTGGTATTTATTCAAATTCATATATGTGTACAACTAAGTTCATTAAATCTAAAACTTCTAATGAGTAAACAAATTCCTCAACTGCGATATGAGATTTTCAACAGCAAATAGTTGCTTTTCATAAATTCGAGAATGCAACTTTTGTATGCCAACTGAACAGCCTTTACCTTCCTCTGGCTGTATATAAATATATGTATATATATATATCTGCAGCTGTTTATCATATTTTGCATTTGTCTGGGTAGAAAATAATGCCAAGGGGCATGACCATAATTACTACATGCACTACACAAAAAGGGAATCGCAGTCACAGCTCAGTACTTCAAATAAGCTCTGACTATCACTCACCCTCCCCTCACACACACACAGACAAAACTCTCTAGTTACCTGTCTGCACCTCAGCCTAACCATGAAATAGACAGACACACACACACCCACACACACTCAGACTCTGGGAAACGAACAGAAGTTGCCGCAAGCCAAAGCGTCAGACAAGTTTACAATACGACGCCGATGTGCTGGAAATGGGCAGTGCTACTACAATTCCTGCACACAGTGGAACTCATTGTTAATATTTGATTGCAATCGTTGATAACTTAACTGTTGTTTATCCAATTATAATTTTAACTTAATATTTTATTCTTTTTAAAGTTAAATTTAAATTAAAGTTTGTATTTCTCTGCACTTCTCCTCGCTTCCCTAATCCAAATTTCTGATGTAAATTCAACTCGATTAGCCCATAGTAAATTCTCAACTTATTTTACATACCACACACACATATATATATATACATATATATATATATATAGATACGACTTGTAACTAGAGGTTAAGTTTAGCTTGAGCCCGAAAATGTTGCAGTTAATTTCTTGTGACTTTCTGCAAACGTTGCAATTTCTTAAACGACTTTCTGACTTGTTGTGTGCCTGCCAGGATGTGTGTCTGTGTGTGTTTTTTTTGTGTGCTTGTGTCTGTGTTTTTTGTGTGTCCCAAGTTGTGATGGCTGCTCCGGTTTTCTGGGCTTTGGGCAAATACTTCGTAATAACTTTGATGTAAGTTTTTAAACATTTACGCCATTATTACGTGCACGTGGCAACGCATGCCAAAACACAAAAGAACAAACCCCAGACACACCACCCCCAACGCCACGCCACCTCATCGCTTTCGTCCCCCGCTGCCCTTGTCATGCAGTTGTGCTAAGGTTTTACTTACCTCTTTAATTGCAGGCAATTTGCTGATTATTTTGTTAAAAAGTTTCGGCGTTTTCGGCTTTTCTGTACATGTTAAAAGCATTGACAGCACATCAAAATTAGAAATTCGTTGCACGTATTTATTATATTTCGTTTGTTCCGTTTTTGTTTAAAACTTTATCCGGCTTTGCGAGTACTTTTGTGGAAATTTGTGTGCTTTTAACATACCCTGTAAATGAAAACAATTGTAAATCAGGTAACTTGCCTGCAGGCGTTATTTAGTTTCAGCTCTCTCTCTGAAGAAGATACGCTTACAATTACAACAGTCGACTAGGGTATGTCGTAGTTCACCTCTCTGACTAGGGTATGTCGTGGGTCGCCTCTGTATGCTGTTTACAATTCAAACTCGTTTTGTGAATTCACTTTGCATAGCAATCGAATTGAGGCCGACGACAGCGAGGACAGACCCATCATCAAGTCATCATCAGCACAGGCATAGGTAGAGGCAGAGGCAGAGGCAGAGTCAGAGGCTGAGGCAGAAGGAGTGGCGCCGGATGCCAGTCAAATAATTTAATATGCTTTATTTGAATCCAATAATATTAAATCAATGATTTATATTATAACTGATTTATGCACACAACTGCTGCGGCTCTCCTCGAAATCGGCGACCCTAGCAATCCATAATTTCACACGGTTCGTGATTGAATGCACGTAATTCAGTCATTTTGACGTAATGGCAACAATTTGATTTTGTACAATTTTATACAAAATTGCTTATTAAAAAGTTAAATGTGTGTTTTGTTGAAAATCTGATGCCTATTAAAATCTCTGTATGTGTGTGTGGGGAAAACTTTACCCATGGCGTATGTATAATGTTTGAAATGTCTCAAATGGCCCATTACAGTGGCAAAATGCTGCGGCTGTTATTCCTCAAAGTACCGGCAACAATTGGGCACAATGAGAAAGTTAATGTGCTGTCAGAATTTTAGCTGCAAGGAACTGAATGTGAATTAATTAATGTTAATGCCCAAACATTTTGCATAATTTCGAGTTGATGTGCGAATAGCAATGTTCGGCTTACACTGCGCAAAATTTAAACGCCCCTCGACTGAGAACCCTTCGAGCTGTAAACGCTTCGAGCCCTTTTACTCGTTATCATACAATAATATGAATATAACAATACTTGTTTAACAACAATAAACAGCTATGCTGATGAGCTTCAAAATCAAATAAGCGTTGAGAAAGTGCCAGAAGAAGTACTGAAAAGTAACAACTGTTTGCCTGCTGAAAATTATACGAAATAATAAACAAATGTTGACACTTGACAGACATCTGACAATTAGTAAAACTCGAATGTTTGCCTTAGCAAAGCATTCATTTCATAATTCATTTCACAAATTAACACGCATACGCCATGCTGGACTAAATGAAATTTAACTTTTCGACACGAACAGCTGAAGATATCAGTTAGCGCATCTGCAGCTGACATCAAGCTGCCCTAACTTTGGCGAATAGCAAAAGGAACCGCCAAAAATGGACGAAAAAGTTTGTTTGGCTGAAACATATGACAGGTTGCGAAATTAATTTGTTGCAATTTATTGATGGTTCAATTTTTAAACAAGCTTTAAACTTTAAGAAGCTAAAAATTCAGCATGAAAAACTCCATTAACTGCATAGAATTTGGGTGGCCGGAAAAATGGCCATCAACACCAGTCGCCACAATGTGGCTTAAATCATTTGGTCCGGCTGGCTGACTGACTGGTTGCTCTGCTGGCTGCATGCAATGTGCAATCAGTCAACAGCTGATGGCAACTCGGGCATTTTGTCAAGCGGAATCAGCTTTGACCCATGTGTGTAAAGAGCGCTGCTTCAAAGCAAATCTTATAAATAAGCCACAGCTGGCAAGTGCTGCCAAAATGCGACTATAACAGCCAAAATCCGTGCGTTGCAAATTTGCATTTCAAGTACACACACACACAAGCACACACACATTTGAGCACGCACACACATGTTCACATGAACTCTCAGCAGGGGCTTAAGAACAAAGCCACAAAACTACCAGCGTTTCAGCTACACTCTTTTGTGTGTGTATATGTGTGTGTGTGTGTGTGTTGTGTGTGTGTGTTGTGTGTGTGTGTTGTGTGTGTGTGTTGTGTGTGAGTGTTGTGTGTGTGTTATGTGTGTGTTGTGTAAATGTGCATGAAATGCATTGAGAGGTTTGTGTCTGGATGTGGCTTGAATAAAAGGGTCGGACTTTACAGATTCGTGCATTAACACGCACGCATAGAGCGCCTAGCTATACATCCACACCCCCCGCCCCCACACACTGCCACACACAGCCGCGCACACATAGACCCAACACACTGTGAATACTGAATTGTTAACCCTTTTTTTCCAAAATTCAGCAGCACGAAATTCCTGTCGTGTACTCGTATTGTATTGTCTTAAATTTTGGCTCTCTCCAAAGTTGCATACCCCAAAGTCCATAAAAATAAAATAAAATAAACAAATGTGATCAAAATGTGTCTGCCCGTTAAAGTTCTGAATTTAATATGAGCCTTTAATGATATATCAAAATGTTTCATTTTATTCTACAGTAAACTACTCTCCAATGAACCTTAAAAAATGTGTGAAATTATATTTGAATCAACTAAATTGGGAGTAAATTGGGAGAAAATCCAAATTCGGCTGGTGTACTTTTATTGTTAATTTGTCAACAAATTTGAAATCATTTTATCGAATTCAAAAATTTCGAAAAATATGTCATTTATCTACATAAAATATATTTTTATTTTTCAAAATGCTTATTATAATAATTGTCGGATTTATTGTGCCCCGAGTACAGGGTAAAATTTAGTTGATTCCCATTTTTCCCAAAATTTCATCATGTTGAATGCTTCTTTTTGTCATTTTGTGGACACAATTACAGGCAGCGTGGCATGGCGTTGTAGTCGCCTCCGTTCTCTTCCGTCTCCTCCGTATCCTCGTCGTCGTTGTCTTTACGGTAGCCGTTTTCGTTGTCATTGTCATCCTGGCCAAATCCTGTTCCAAGTTGGTGTTATAAGCTTGGGCGTGGATTAAGCAAGCAACGTGCGGTGGTTGACAACTCCATCCCTGCAAGCCGACATTCCCCGCTGCTTGCAACATGCGGTGGCAGCGATGAGGCAGCACCTAATGATATGCAATAGTTTTGCTCGCTTACAAATGCCACTAATGGAAGTAACTTGAGTGTAAATTCTAAAGCGGATTGTGGCTCTCTAATCCAGCAAATAAATTATTTATTTCGCATTTGTCTTTAGCAATGGTCGTGTTCATTTCTCGTTTCGTTTATTTTTGTGTTCATCAACAGTGCAGTTGTTGTTGTTGTTACTGATGCTTTAACATATAAACAAAGTGCAACATTGATGAGTGTGCAGCTCCACACTAAGTACTGCAATTTCACTGCGCGCTTTCATTTATTTAAATTGCAAATGCTGCTTTGCACATTTTGGCCACCGGTTTTGATTGTAATTCTCGCTTATTCGCATTTTAAAACAATTACGCGGTTTCGAATTTGACACTGCAACCCGAACATTTTTGGTAATGTTGCACAGAGTTCATTTTCACTGCTTCTGCTGCTGCTGATGCTACTGCTGATGCTGCTGCTGATGCTGCTGCTGATGCTGCTGTTTGGGTTGAGGTTTCTGTTCTGTAACTGGTTCTATTTTGGTTACGCTTTCGATTGCATCCGACTTAACAATACGTGGAATTAAGCGAATTTCCTCTTTTCATTACTTTGAAATTGAATTGGTTTTTGGCCAATTCTCTTTTCAGCTTTACTGTGTTCGGCACTTCTCCGCTACGCCCTACCTTATCAAGCTTTATTATCTTTCTCTCTCTCTCTCTCTCTTCATTAGTGCTGTATCAGCATCAACTTCCAGCAGCAGCTCTGAATTGAATCATACAAATGGATATTTGTGGTACCTGCAAAAGAACTTTGAAAGCACATGAGCGGAAAATTATTGCAGATATTTATCAGTTTTTTCTTTAAGTTCTTGTAATTACTACGAAAATTTATTTGACATGGCAGCGCATATAATTACTCTAGTTTATTTTTTTTTTAAGTTTTCTAAATAAGCAACAAACTGTATTGGACTAACATGAAGGAGAACGAAGTTCGCAATGCAATAAGATAGGTAATGGATTTATGACTACAATATGTATATTAATCATATTGTAAACATGATGTACACGTCAATTCTAGTCCACATTTGAATTTTGAGACATGAATCTGTCAAAGTTGGCATTTGCTCCTTGAATTTCGTGCATGACCAACGTACTGCAACACGATCTAATAACTTAGCCTTACGTTCTCGGACAAAATTGCGGTTGTAAATCTAATACAATAGACTATTGGGCTTAATGCTTTCCAGTTTGGTTATATTTCATGTGGTGATTTGTGGACTTAGCATAAACATAGAGCATCGCTCAAAACGACCGAGCGATAAATCACAGACACAGAGCTCGGGGATATGACATTGTAAGCATGGCCAAACTTAATAAAATCACGTGGCAAAAAAAAAAAAACAACAACAAATGACTGACTGCGATGGCTACAGCAATTTTTGCACTCTTCGTTGTCTTTTCATTTATTTTTTATGTTTTTGCCATAGACAAACCTCTTTAAAGCAAATATTCTGTTATGTTCTTCATTTCTCAATGTCAGCGTTGAGAGAGTGGCGAAGAGGCAGCGCAGGCAAAGACACCAACATTAGGCAGACTGTGGTTTTGATTTATCGCGAATGAAGGCACTAAAAAGTGGCAAGCCACTAACAAAAGAAAAACCACACAAAATCATCCAATTATCCTGTAAAGTTTCATTATGTCAACGCATTGTTTTCAGCCGAGTCGGAACTGACGCCATATTGGCACAACTTCCCTCTCTCTCTTTACCTCTTTTTCTCTCCTTCTCTCTCGTTCTTTAACTATTTCTCCTACTCTTTGCGAGTCTCCATTGTGCTCGCACTGCTGATAAATTGTCAACGTTGCGTCGCGTTCCATGTTTTGACTTGATTATGGCGTAACAAATTGTCGCAATTTTGCATATTTGTACATCGGGGGAAACGGAAGCGCCGGAAACGACGTCACTGTCAGCTAACCGCAAATGCAGTGATAACGGCAGCCAAACTGTCTGCACTGCCTTTTTATCCAACAGATGGCAAATAGCAGACAATCAAAGCTAACTAAGCGGATGGTTTCCTCACTCACTCACTTCTTCTTTAAAACAACGAGCACCTTAAGATGACATATCATTCTCAGTCTGGGTTGTTATCTTTAAGCTGTCTGCTCTCAAAATTTGATTGCTATTATTGGCAGCTGTTTGCAGTCGATGTGATTGCTCATTCAATTACTTTAAGTCCTGCAACTATAACCAATAATTAATTCGGGCTGCAAGCTTTACGTACTTGGGACTGAAGTTATCTAAAAATCATTTATGGTCATATATACATATATATATCTTTAAAAAAAAACACAAATTAATTGTGAAAAGTCGCTTTATATATATTTTGCGATAAATTTCTTGTAGAATTGCAATGGACCTTAAGACTGGCTCATTGCTTGTGGCGCCCGCGGTAAAGAATTCCAGTTGTTCGCATCCGCGTTATTCGGGCCACAATTTCATTGTCCACATTGGGATTGCGGAGACGATTGAGGCCGTTTTGATATTGGTGTTGACGCTGGGTGTGATTGGGGCCAACTGTTTGGTGATCTTTGTCATTAATAATCGCCGTTACGCCGCCTACATACATCAACAGGTGAGTAAGCAGAAAGTAATAAACTGTGTGCATCAACTGCCAAATTGAGCGTTGCTTTTAGCCACGTTATTTGCTCACCTCGCTGGCGCTGAATGACCTAACAATTGGCCTGCTAATAACACCGTTCGGGCTAATGCCTGCATTGTTTCACTGTTGGCCATATGGTGAGATCTTCTGTCAGATACAGGTGAGTACCATTCTCCATTTACTGGCGAGTTTTTTGCCAATTAAGTTATCCTGCTGTTGCTCAATTAACGCAATGTAAGCTGTCAGCAAGCCTTTTGTCAGTTAATACATATGCTCTCATTTATACAATACTTTATTATGTTTTTCTGCAGCACAACGAGCCAAGTTTATCATTTAAGCTATGTGCGCTTTCAGCTGATTCTGTTGGATTATTTGCAGTGGCTAAGCATTTTTAATTCGCGCTTATATTAAGAATTCACATTCTTGATGATTCATATCTGTTTTTTTTTTTTTTTAATTATATAATTATGACTTTTTTTATTTGTTTTCATTCGCAGGCCTTGCTGCGCGGAGCGTTATCGCAACAAAGCGCCGTTATACTCGTTTGCATGGCTGTGGACAGATATATGTGTGCGCTGCATCCGCGACGCTATTATCAGCACTCCAGCAAGAAGGTAAGTGGACGGGTGGGTGGAAATGAGTGGAAGTGGATTGGGGTATATTCGCGATGCTGATGAGCGAGCCAATGTTGCATAACGTTGGCCGCGTGTATGCTATAAGTTGGCTAATGCGCGGCAAGGCAGATAAGGCACGTTGCCACGTTGCCGATAAGCTGTGCGACAAGTTAAGATAAGAATTTATCACAGCAGGACAACAGGCAATAAAGAAAAGCGTATGTGCTGAAATACCAAGAAATCACGCTCCAATAAAATCTAGTGGGTGGCAGCAACAGCAGCAGCAGTAGCAGCAGCAACAGCAACAATAACATTATCTATGAGCCAATTACGTTAGAGATAAATACGGATAATGGTCTGTAAGTTTTTTGCCAGTCATTAAAACAGAAAACACGCAACACAAAATAAAGAAAGAAAAAGCAAAGCAAGCAAAAATAAAACAGCATAAACAGTCGAAAAGTGTATAAAATAAGAATAAAACCAAAAAACAAAAAACCAAAGTGGTTTTTCCTGCTCTTCTTTCTTTATCGTATTTTGTTGCTGTCGGTTGACTTTAAGCAAATACGAAGACCACAGCAAAATCCTGCACCAAGTACTAAGGACCGGTCAGGACAGGCAAATGAAGCGACGATCCGTTCATGGCAACCGCAAGTGGCAAAGGGGCAGCAAACAATGCCAATGACTTACACTCGCCATCCCTGTCCAACTCTCACACACACACACACACACACACGCATGCACTCTCTCTTACATCATAATTTATGAGGCAGCAAACATTAACGCAGCGAGTCCAAAAAAAGAAATAATAAAATGAAGACTAGACCAAAAAAGTAAGAAAAAAATTGCAAAATAACAGAAAAAAAAAGTCAAAAGGGAGCAATAAGAAAAATGTGTGTGTGCGGAAGTGGAAAGAAATAATTTTAGGGCTCGGACAGCCAAACGCCACCTATCATTTACAAAGGAAAAGCCCCTTCCGGTGGCTCGGACAACGGTGCTTTTATGATTTGTGTCTCGGTATGCAAATGGATATTAACATTATGAATATTAAGCGTACTTTAAATGAAGCACCCAAAATACCCAATTTCCCAAATCAATCAAAGGATGAACTACAATCAACTGAATTCTATATGTATGTGAATTATACTCAGTCCTCGATTACCCGCAAATTCAGATCTTTAATTTTCAATAATTTTTAATAATTTATAAAAAGACTAAAAAATTTGAATAGAGTCATCTCAGCCGCTGCTTTTTCATCTTTGCTGATCCATAACTTGGGACAGCTATGGATTCCTTCAGATCATCCAGAAATTGATATGCCGTCCGATGATGGATGTTAGCTCATTTTCATGCTCAGAATGCCGGGATTAACACTAAAAACAATATCGCGCGTCTCGGGGCTCTACATATGTATACTACTTCTGCAGGTACGTGAGCAGACTGAGCGGCTAGCATTTTATTTCCAACCTAGACAAAGAGATGTTTTGTGGTGGAAATAGAATTGGGATAAGCTTTAACTTACTTGCCGAATGCGTGTGCAGATTTGCACAATTCCATTATAAATCATCAGGTGCACTGGTGGGCCCCGAGCCACCTTACTTTTTTCAGCTTTAACAAAGCGAGTTCGCACACGTGCCTTAAATGCGAGATTAAGTGGAAATGCAGTTTGAAAGGAACGCGCCAGTTACCTGCGAATTCTCAGATAAGCGGTTATTAAAAATGTGCTCTGTGAGACTGTTGACATACAATGTGAAAAGAGTTGCTTCTCTGATTACCTTTCCAAATGATTAACCATCCTGCTCATCTGCACTCGTATCCTCTCTGCTCCAAAACAGCGACAAGTGAATTAATGTCAACCCCAAAATGGGAGAAGGGCATTTTGAACGCATCATAATGAGCCACCATCCATCATTGGACCGCACATCAGATCCTAACTGATGTCTATTTTGTGGAGATGTTTAATCCATCGCTGGATTCGTCGTATGTGAAGGTTCTGTTGTCTGCGATATGCCAATTTTCCATAAACCATGACTAGCTAGACGTGGGCGCTCCTCCATGTGGATCCAAAAAATGCTGTGCTGATACTTGGCGGTGTCACCTCTCCTATTTGCTAGAATGCAGGGTTTTCACTATTTTTATGTGACATGAATTATGTGAACTTCTCACCATTTATAAAATAACTGAAACAAATTAAACGACCTGATCCCGACGAAAGTTAGGCGACAACTGAAAAATATTAATAATCTCTAATGAGCAAGAGACTTTTCAATGTCAGCAAAGCTTACTATATTTTTTGTAGAAGTATTAATATATTTTCAAACTCACGTTTTACATTTTACTTTTTTTGTCTGTTTATTTAATTTATTAAAAATTTATACCATGCCCTGATACAAACTGACTAACTGCTCTCACTGAATTCCTCATATTTTGTTCAGAATTGTGTATTCTAAAAACATAATCACATTATTAATATTTTTTGATACACTTCATTTATTATAATTAATAAAATTGCTAAGTTATAACGAAAGCTGAAAGTTGCGACGCTTTTGATTTTGCTTATTTTTGATTTTAATAATATGCTGAGTGCAACTTCTTGACCGGGATAATCTGCGAAATTGGCTCTCAAAGCAGCCACGCCTAATTTTTAATAAAATATGCAATGTCCAAAATTAATAAATGCACGCAAACGCTGTCAGCCGAAGCGACTGACACTTGACCAACGCCATTTTGTTGACCCATTTACTGCCAATTTAAACTTGCAACGCGATTTTTAGCTTTGGCTCCGATTTAGTTGCAACTCTCTATAAATTGAACTTCACTTAATTTATGAAAATAAGGTTTTCAGACATGAATTCGGATATCAATCGTTGCCATAAATATATTATTTTTTTATATTACTTTTGCTTTAATCTGATAAGTTATAATCTGTATCAAATTTGAACATTTCTGGCCTTTGTGCTGGGGAAACACAAGCTGATTATATTTCAAGCCGGTCAGTTTCAAATTGAAATATATATTCTGCGCATTTGTCAAACATTTTATATATAATATAAATATTATATAAATGTTCAGAAGCGTCAGACGATGAAAACTGTCAAATATAAGAGCGTAAATTAAATAAAATATAAAAGATGTTTCCGCAAAGTGAAAAAGTTCAAAGTTTGGTGTGGTTTGCGAAGTGCCAACCCTTTTTCATTGTTGTAATGTTGTTGAAGATTTGAAGGTTGCTAAATTTTAGAGTGCTTTTCTGCTCTGAGTGTGCACCATTCAAATGCCAGAGCTGTGTGAATTGTCAGTCTGTCAGTCAGCTAGTCAGTTATGATTGTGGCAACCTCTGCCAAATATTTAGTTTTGTGCCTGTCTGTGCTTGCCGCATGTTTCCACTTTTTCAACGTAATCAAAAGTTTTTAATTCCATTTTCTGCTATTGTTGCTGGTCCTGCCCCTATTGTTTCCACCCAGTGAGCCAAGGAAGATAGAAACTGCAACAGTTTTGTACAACAAGTATCTGTAAGATATTTTTTATTATTCAATTTGTTGCTAACTTGCAGCTTTAATTAGTGAGAGAACGAACTACTCGCGTTACGCTCAAATTAGTTTAAATCGCAGAACACTTAAAGGATTAAGCATAATGTATGTTCTTGAGGTCCATGATTGATTGACTTTGATAGGTAATTGCAACATGAACATAACGTACACCTGCAATGTTCCGCATCAAAATTGGAAACGTGTACGAAATTCCGCACCAGCTATAAATCACACACAACCAGTTGCCGTCAGCTCAAATCAGAGAAACAGATAGAGGAAGAGAGAAGAAAGCAGAGAGAGGGGAAGACTGGAGAGAGACAGAGTTGTACCTCATATTATCATTTTGTGGCAATGTCAAATACAGACGGTTGCCAGAATCGAAAAACGCTTTGTTGACGCAAATTTTAACTTTAAATATTCAAAACTAAATAATAAATTAATAAAATATTATATTTTAAAATATTCAGAATTCAATTAAAAGCGTTTACACATATCACATCAAATTGCTGTAAAAATATGTATATTTGAATAGTTAAAATTGCAACACTGTTGGGTTTATGATGTGATGAAATTAAACCAAACTAAAACCACAACAACTCAACAACACTCAAATGTATCTAAAGTGTGTGTTTATGTTTGTGTTTGTCTGTTCGTTTGCCACTTTGTTTTGCAGGGTTGTGTTGCCATTTTGAGCTTAACATGGATTATCAGCCTGACGGTGTTTGGGTTTCTCGTGCTGCCTAAAGGTGAGTTCCAAACCGCGAACGACCACACCCACTAACACCTGAACACGTGAACACCTGAAAAATTGAAATTTGGCAATTATCTATCCGTCTATATATTTGTATATATATGTATGTATGCACAGGCTACTACTTCAACAATACTGGCTTAATGGCATGCGAGCCTTTCTACAGTAAACCCTCGTATCGCATTTTGTCCACATGTGCATTGTACTTTCCCACCACGATGGTGTTGATGTACTGCTATGGTTCCAGTTTCCATATGAGCCGATTTCGCTTAAACGATCCGACAATGCCGCTCACAGCGGCCGCCCATCATCCACATCCACATCATCCGCCACAGCAACAGCTGCAACACCATCAGCAACACCAGCAGCAACACCAGCAACACCAGCAACAACACCAGCAACAACAGCAGCAACAACAGCAGCAACAACAGCAGCAGCAACATCAACATTCCTCGCATATATTTGGACATGGCGGACATGGGCACTCGCATTCGCATCCGCATCCACATCATCATCGTGCACCGGTTATGAACCATTTGAGCATGGCCATGAGCATGGGCCTCGTCGGCATGCCCAGCATGACAAACAAGATTACCAAAAAGGTGAGTCGGGGCATCTACACCTAGTTTAGATATTCTGCAATATTAATTTAAATAGTTCAGCAGCAGTCAGCGACGAGCAAACTGTTACAAATTTTGTAATCATATATTAAAAATTCTTATGGCATATTTTAGCCTTTGTCTAGAAATCATCAATCGTCAATGTGCACTAATTAAATTTTCAATTTAAAATTACGTATTCTTACTATCGAAATTAAAATGTATATAGAGATATTACAAATACGCTTAAGTACTTTTAATTTACTTCTCACAAATTACACGAACATACACAGAAGCCACAATTAAATGCAATACGGATTTTTATGCATACTCAACGAGGCCAAACATGTGGCAAACCGTTTAGTGCAATTAAATGTTGCTCTTGCTGTTTTCTCACATCTTGTGTTGTGCTTTTAATTAGATTGTTAAATGAATGCACATTCACATTGCAGATTGTGCCCATTCAGGAGAAGAACTCCAGCGGAAACACGTCACGTTCGATGGCGGCAATTTCGCTGGGCTTCATTGTTATGGTCACGCCGTGGACCATTCAGGAGATTGTCACCGCCTGCACCGGTTCCAAGGCAAGTAGTACTTACTAGTACTTATGGGCGATAAGCCAGTTCACGCGTCGCATACGTAATCAGATTGTGTTTGTGCCTGTGATTATGTTGCGCATACGCCATATTGGCCACATACGTTCTAATTGCAAAATACGTGTTGTGCTCTCTATTTTGCAGCTGCCGCCGTTCCTCGATTTCTTGGTCACCTGGACATCACTGAGCAACAGTCTATGGAATCCCTTCATGTACTGGCTGCTCAATTCAGAATTTCGACGCCTCAGCCGACAATTGATGCCCAACAAAGTAAGTTATGGTTCGCTTCTTGAATCTTTTCCCTTCCATTTTGCGCAAAATGCACTTTTAAGCTTCTCAAATTATTGCATTATTTTCATTATCTGTCAATTATAACATTGTCTGTCTTTTGCCCTGTCGATTTCTCTTTTCAATTATGCCACTCTATCTTTTAAGTAGATTGTATTTCGAGGCAGATGCTAAAAAGAACAATGAGACATTTTTGATCCTTTGTCTTCGCATATTATCCATTTGATGTCCATAATCAAAAGGTTGCTGAGCACACAGATAGAGCATATGATTTTCATTTAACTCCCTGAATACTTTTTGAAGTTATGAATAGAAAAGCTGCCTAAAATCTGAAAGCGGATTTTGCACAGCATGCCAAAAGTAAACCGATGTTAATCAAGGACTAACGAATATGGCCAAGCAAGAGCAATAAATCCGTAAAGGTGAAAAGTGCATACAACAGGAAACTCGTTCTGGAGTCCAAACAAAAACAATAACAGCAAACAGTGAAAAGTGATTTTGAAATATGATTCAGAAAATCTAAAGCGGCATTTACATGCCCCACTCCCTGCCCCGCCCGGTTGCCCGGTTGCCCTCACGGCAAGCGTAAACATGAAAACCCACTCGCTTTTTGATTGGGGAGGCGAAAGGGGGCGGCTTGAATGGTGCCCTGGGGTAGGAAAATCTATTTTTGGAAAGCGCAGTCAAGCTCCATGATTTACTTCTGAAAAACTCAAACAGATCAGAGGCCGTTTTGACCGAATTTATGTGCAATAACCTTCGTTAGAGATGGTCGCCGCTCAGATAAATATGTGCCTTAAGCTACAAATTAAAAACTATATTATTTTCGCAGCGCATTAATTATTATCTTGTTATTTTAATCAGCACTTAGAGATGCGTCGACTATGTACGATGCAGAAACCTGCCTTATTAGAAATGATAGTCAAAGAAGAAATCCATCGCTAGTTTTGTATTGATTTATTTTTCCCTCTCGAGCCGCCGCTAAGCACCAAGCCCAACTGTAAATCTTTTGTCGGCCAGCCAAAATAAATGCGAATTTTAAAATGCTTATTAATTTCGAAACTAACAACAGATTTATGATGCTTTTTGCTCGCCACAGTGTTTCCCCAATGAGGAAACGCCCGAACACAAATCAGCCTGTTGTCACATCAATGCGAACGATTTTGAAATCACAACGCTTCCGTTGCCGCCAGAGCCGCCCGCCTCGCGGCCGCCAGCCAACAATGGTGGTGCTGTTGGTGGTTCGAGCGGAGGTGGTGGTGGCATTGGCAGCGCCATTGGGGGCTCTGTGCTTGGCATTTGTGCACGTTCCCGCGCCAACAGTCTGAGTCGGAGCGCCTCACAGTACATAAGGGGACAACTTGGTGGTGGTGGTGCAGGAGGCGGTCATGGTCATGTCCATCAGGCAGCCAGCGAGGGATATGCCTCAGTACGCCCCGACATCGAAGGACTCTCGGAGAAGTATTGGGGCGAGATCTTGGAGCGCACTGTCAGCTCCGGTAATCTGCATGCGATGCAAAAGAATTTCCCCCACTTTCCCTATCATCAGCATGCCCATGTCCATCAGCTTCATCAGCCGCAACAGCATCAGCATCAGACCACCTCGTTTAGCAAGCACAGTGATCTGCATTTGAATATGCTATCCAGTGGGGCGACACAGGACACCAGCATCAGCACCACCTCTGCCGACTTGGGTAAGTTCTCAACATCGGAGCCAAAGCTCTGCGAGCATCTATTCCATGATGCCAATTGTGCCAAGAGCAAACTGCTGCTTGCCACAGATACTGAAGCAGCCGCAACATCCTCGGTATCGACCGTTGCCGCCAAGCTGGCCGCTGGACGCAGCATACCGGACATTTAGTACGCAGAGGACGTCATACTCGCCAACAGTCAACTAATGGCCCGACAGGCCAAGTGCGCCCACCATCCGCTCCATCAGCAGGCCCAGTCGCGGCAATCCCATCACACGAGCAGTCTGCGCTTCAGCCGTATCCGTGTTGCCTGTCACAGTCCGCCGCCATCGATGGTGCAGACTGGCGAGTCCATGGCCGAGTATCGCAAGTAGAATACTAGTTAGGTTTATCTTATATCTCCTGGTGGTCTAACCGTGAATGTGTACGAATCGTAGCCTTCATAAATGTGGATATGTGTGTGTGTGAGTGTGTGTGTGTATCTTTGTCTGTCTAATATTGCATCATGTCTCATAGAGTTAAGTAAGAACTTCAAAAGTTGTAGCCCTGTAAATCCATTGTTTTTTTGGTTTTTAGACCATTTTTCACTTCTGAAATCGACTTAATGAATTAAAGCCAACTCATATGGGGTATTCTGTGTATATCTATTTATGAGATTTCTGAGATTACCCTTAAGCTTACAACAGCATTCTCGAAATCTTTAAATTCAAATCGTTACAGTCTTTAACATAAAATGCTTATACTATAATAAATAATATTTGAATATGTTTCAATCACCTATTTCCCAAACTTCCACAAAACATTCAATTTTCAAATGTTTAAGCCTAGATTACCCGAAATTCCCTCATCTCCAAACAATTATTGTTTGTGACGCGAAATAAATATAAATATTATTTTTATATGGCTTTTATGAATAATTTGCATTGGATTTTCCGCATTTTTTCATTTAGCAAACAATTTTCATAAATATGAAAATAATGAAATCAGAAGCCAGATGTAGTTTCACAGTTTAAGCAGATTTAACCATAACTTATATGGAAACAAATGTAAGCATAAGTGTTCATTTTATGTATGTTTGTGATACAATTTTTACTGAAAGCAAACTCCGGAGGTATAACAAATAAATATATGTCATATGTGTGTGTATTGTCTAAATAAATATGAAACATAATAATAGTGATTAAATGTAAAATGTATTATAATGTGCGAATCAAATGCCATTCAAACTTTTTATTCGGTTGGATCGATAGTCAAGCTAATTTAGCTATAACTAAGTAGGTAATTGTATGTGAAACACTGTCCAGATGTTAGTAATCAATGTCGCTATGTTGTCTATGAAAAACTTTGAGAATTTTAATTAATAGAGATGCTAGACTTCCGTTTTCCAGAATGCCAGAACACTTAGCAATCCAATTATTCTATTGTGCATCTGAAAAATCTATAAACTATTCCAATTCCCTCTAAGCAGTCTCTTCCCTGTCAGTTGCTCCAGATCTTACAAAATATATATTAATCGCGTATTGCAGTTCATAAGTATTAGTATTGATGGTTCTAAAAGCGTTGTGGTTATACATACTTAGTGCTAAAAAAAAAAAACAAATATAAAAATATTTCACTTTAAAGCAAACAATCAACCAAACAGATACCAAAATTGCACAATGTCTAAAAGAAAGCAAATCAAATCCTAACTTTTGTGATTGTCATGAATTTAAGTGAGATTATGTATTGTACATGAATGTTGAAATAACTCATCATTTGTAGCTAAAAAAAAATAAATATCAATAGTTAATTGCAAACAACAAAATTTTTAACAATCTAAGACCATTTTAGTTTAGACAACAAAATATTGAAATTAACATTATGTAATACATACTGAGCAAAATAATATAAAATAATAATATGCGCTAACGAATTTTGAGATGGATTAAAATGAAATGCAATAAAGATTAACTAAATACAACAAAAAAAAAGTCAACTGTGGATGGTGTTTGAATTATTTTATATTAAACATTTCGGATATTATTTAACTTTAATTTAGAGAGATCTGTTTGTGATGCATATAATATTACCATCATCGGCGGCCAAAATGGACACAAAAAGAACAAATAATTGAAATGATTTTGGTGTCCACATCAATTTAAAAGCAATTACATTGAAACCGTTTAAAATACAAATAAAAGCAACGTAGAAAGAGAAATACAGCTAAATAAATTAGAAATTATTTAAATTTGATTTTTATTGGAGCATCCACCCAGCCGTGAAGGGAATAAAATGACAGCGTAAAGAAAACCGAAATGCAAATTAATTTCGCAGGCTGCGTTTAGATTTTCCTTTCCCATGCGAAATGGCAACCCAAAATACAAAACACCAAAAAAAAAAATACAAAAATTAAAGAAAAAGAACGAGAAAAGTTGAAAAACTAATTTTCACCAAACAGTTTTCAAAAGGCACACAACGACGTGCACATCAACCGCATGCCACGCCCCGCGTACAGGTCCCACTGCCCATTAAAAAGTTCACCACGACGGCGGCTTTTTCTTTTGGCCAATTTGAATCTTAATCTGCCTCTGAATGTGAATTCGAGTTTGAATTTCCATTTTTGAGACCCGCTGCGCGTGTTCCATGCCTAAAAAAATTACACGGCCCGTTGCATTTTGTAACAATAATCGCCGGTGTTTGGCATAGGATCACGACCATCCCACCCCCAGGCAGCCCATCCCCCTTCCGTTTGCATTCTTCGCGAGCAGTGTGGGAGCGCAACATTTTGCGTGCAGAAATTCACGCCCGGCGATTTCCACAAAAAACTTTTCGCATGAAAGTTAACATTGCTCTGGCCGGCAATGTTTTTCTTTCGCTTCTGCTCATCCAATTCTCACAGTTCTCATTTGAGTTTTGTATAATTTTCCGCCAGCTGGGAATTGGATTTCGCAGGATTCGGTCGTTGACTCACCCCTCACCCGTCAAGAATCGGAGCAGTCGCCAAGGCTTTGCTTAATTTGATTAAGCGGGCAAAAACCCTAATTGAGGTTTTCCAATTCTGAAGGAAACCAAGCGAACGAGCAACTTATCCGCAAATCCGCAACTTTATCCCTCCCTATCTGAAACATTTGACTTGTTGACAAACGCTAAAACAATTGATTTTTTTGGTAATTAATATTTTAGATGCCATTCTGGGCACATTTAAATGTGTTATTAATAAAGTGACCAAGGCAACAGCAAATAGTTGATAGTTCTTCAGAACTTTGTGGCTGAAGAAACACGTACCCAAATGTCCACATGATTTACATGAATAAAGTGCTGGTTACCAAAGTTAAAAGTGGTATTGATATGCACGTTAAACAATGATTTTTAAATTTCAGTTTTTATTTAGTGTACAGAATAATAAAATGTGCTGCATACTTTTGAGCGCGCGGAAATACTCACAAAATTGTGACTGAAAATTGAATTGCAAATAAAAGCTTATAAATCTGTTAGAAAAATGGCTAAATCGACTGCAGATTAAATAAAATTAAATTGATTTATGCTTTATATAAATCAAAGCAAATCGAGTGAAAGTCAGAGCTTGGGAGCTTATTATTTTACGCGACATTCCTTGTTTATTTTCGAAGAACAAGACGCGGTTGAGCTGCAAGAACAAAATCTTTCGAACTGCAATCAAATGTGATGCAAATAAAATACATCGAAATTTTTTATACAGTAAGTCATGAAAAACATCATATTAATAAACACATAAAAGAGAAACAAAAAAAAATATACAAAAAAAAAAAAATTAAAAAAAAACTTATTGTAAGCATTGGTTACCGCAGTTTGCGGTATTCCGACACAAAAACACACGCAGAACACTTACCCAAAACACTATTCTTCCTTGACAATGCAACTAAGCAGAGCATGCACCGCACAGCCTGGGCACACGGAGTACAGAAGATTTAAAATTGGTTTTCGTCCTGTGGTAATATCATCGGATCGATTCAGTGGTATCTTGTCGCGTTCGCGCCAGGAAGAAAAGTTAGAACGGCAGTTAGTTCAAGAGGAAGAGCAACGTTATAATCAATCGCTGAAGGATGGCAGCGATGCATTGTGCAATAACTTTACAAACATGCTCGATCTGAGTGTAGATTCCAAGAGTAAGGTAAACGTGGCCTTAGATAAGTCATTGGCTGAAGCGACCAAAGCCCAAATGACCGCTAAGCTGTTAGAGGCGAGTCGCAAAGAGCGCATCATGCGTGCCAATCGAATCCTAAATCAAATGAAACCAGGACCACGTGCCCTGCACCAAGCTCTGCTCACCACCGAAGTGATTCATCAACGTGACTACAATCAGGCGCTCACATGCGAATTTGCTGAGAATGCGAGGCGCCAGCAGCGTCTGGATGCGGAGCAGTGTCCGAACCAGCTGATACCCTCTGGCCATGTCACCGAGCAGGAGGAGAAAGCGCAACAGCTGGCCAAGTCAAAGAAAATTCTTGAAGATAACCAGAACGATCTTGAGACGAGACGCTTGCGCAAACTGGCCGACAAGGAACAGGAGATATACGACGGCATCGTGGAACGAGAGCAATACAAGTGCATGCAGGAGAAAGAAGAGAAGGCGCGTAAGGAGCTGGCGGAAAGAAAGCGTGAGTTCTGCCGTCGTGCCTATGAGGATGCACTCATGGAGAAGGCAGAGAATGCCAAATGTAAGTTAAGCGTGATCATAGGATAAGCGTATTCTATTTGAAATCATTGATTCACCACAACAGACTCTAACATGTGTGACGCGATCGAGAATCGAGTTAACTGCGTGGCTCTCAGGATCAAACGCAATATGGATGACCGCCATGGCAAGGAAGTGAAAGAGATGCGTGCGAAGCGGACCCGAGAGCTGGAGGAGCACGGTGTTCGCCTCTGCCGGGAGCAGCAGGCGAAGAAACGACAGATGCAAGAATTGCAGGATACAATCGAGGAAAGATTCGCTGCAGAAGTGGAAGTCGATGAGGATCGACGCCAATGTGCGATCAAGAAGCTGTCGGAGGAGCGACGTGCCTACGAACTGGAGGATCACAAAAGGATTGAGGGACGACGTCTGCGCGAAGCGGAGATTCGACGCTTTGACATTGCCACGCGGTATAAAAACGAAGAGGCCAATAAGCAATTTAATGCACATGCCAAGCGAGCAAAGGATAAAGTAACTGACGAACTGCGAAGTATCCTGTACGGCCAGCGACAGCAGTTCATCGATCAGCGCCAAGAGGAGCTAATGCGAATGACGGCTTGTGACGAGGATCCTTATTTAATGGATGATGTCGAGTTCTTTGATAGCGCTGTTAAAATAATGGAGGAGTCACAGAAGCTTGGACGACCACTGTTCCCAGTTGCCAAAGCGGCAGAGAATTATAGACGCGAAAACCAGCTGGATATGGTGCCCGAAGGTCAAATGGTGCACAGAAGCAGGAGACGCGATAAATGTTGGCCAGGATACTTCTCGAAGGCCGCCTTGGCCTACAGGAAGTACGATCACCGGGAGAAATGCCGCCACGAGCAGGAGAAGAAACGCCACAAACTGTTTGACAATTGCATCAAGATCACCAAAATGGCAGCCGAGGAGCGACCTTATAGGAGATGCACCATGGAGTGTCCGCTACGCTGTATCAAACATCGTGGAATACCTGCCATGGAAAGCATAGAATCCTTTGATCCACCAGGATTTGTCTGCAACGAGCTACAGCCGCCAGCTGTGCCGTGTCCACAAGTTGCGCGCCCAAAGCCACCATGCAAAAAATGTGAAGGAAACACTGCTGATTGCCTGTGTCCAAGTATTATGGAGGTTATGCAGCCAGGCGAACAATATCAGTCCAGTGAGTCCAGGATACCAAGTTTGGGAAGCTTCAATGCGAAAACAGCAGTAGATGGTAAATCATTGGTGAAGGATTTGACTACTGTACCCAAAACACAATCAAAACAATCGTTAGCCAATTCCCAAAGAGCTTCGGGTCAATCCTCAGTTATAAGGAACAACATGATTTTAGCAGCTTCCACTGCTCAAGAGCGCATCGCTAGAACCACTGATCTAACTCAATATTGGACTGCAAAACCTCAGCCACAAATCAAAGCTAAGGAAGATCAGTCAAATTATCCCATTATCAGTTCAATAAAAATTCCCGAGCTTAAAATCAGTTCAATAGAAATTCCGAAGTCAATTAACAGAAAAATCTCAAATATCTTTTAAATTAAATTGGGTCCATTTCAAAATTTAAGTTTCTATTGTACACTTGTCTGTAACCCCAGATGTGAAAAAATATCAAATCGACCTTAAAGCTGTGGTATCTTGTTTTAGCAATCGTCGAAGTCGACTTACAGACAGCACAGGAAATGACGTTAATGGTTTTTTCAAAAGCACTTAAACTTGACTCAAAGTTGTTCCATTCTTTTTCATGTCGGAGCTGCCACTTTACTTGGCTATTGGGTAGCCACTCGAAAGGACCCCAGGTTGATGGGGCTCTGGGAGACCACAACCCTTGCATTGGTGTTACTTACGCTCTTTGCTTATCACACAACCGAAGTTCAGAGCTGGCTGTCTGCCGTGTAGAACGAGAATGAGTCATAAATTCTAATTATTGTGTGGGCAAAGTTATTGGGTTACTTTGTCGACAATTTGCGAGTGACTTGACGGACATTTTTGTTTTCATTTAGCTTATTAGTGGGAAGACATGTCAAGCGTTTCGTTCTACTGCACATAACTTAATTTAACTCAACGCAACGGCTGATGAACCCCAGTTCGAAGCAGTGCGGGTCACCTTCGACTTAAAGGATGCCAAGGCGAGTCTCATGAAGATAATTAAGGCTGCGCCTTCTTTCTGTTCAATTTTTTCTAACTTTTTTTTATCCCGCGGGGTTAATCAGCCGCTGTTAAACTTTGTATTCTGTGGTGCTTTGGCGTTTAGCGAAGCCCACAGCTCCAATTAACGCAACGGTCCGCATCTTCTTGGCAAAGTTATGAAAAGTTTGCCCAAGCCGCCAAAGTTAACTTAACTCATTTGCAGCGGTTGCTATAAATCGCTGATTGGTCAGGCGCCAATCGTATTGAGGGACCATCCTAGGCTCTCAGCTAGATGACCCTAACTGCCTAAGTGACGCCTACTCGTCAAAGGGTTTTGGATGAAAATTTGAGTATTTAAATCATGGCCTAATTATAAAGTGTAACCAGAGCTAAATTTAAAGAAAACCAACTGTTTCCAACTACTGAAACTAATATTTGGATGCTAACAGCACCAGCTGAATTTGGCATATTGAAGGGAGGCCAAAACTGTGAGGCATGAATCGAACATTTTTTGTATTTGCATGGAAATACAATTCTCAATTATGTTATTTTTTCGTTGATTAAAAAGAACAATTCAATGCAAAAAAAATATGTTGGTTTGTTTTTGTGATTCTCTAAAATTCGATTTCAATTCCCAATTATAAACAACAGAATGCAGAACTGGTCGGCAGTGCAGAAGTGGGATATACTCTGTAGAGTAACTAAAATATAACTCAAAAGAAATACAAAGATGAATTCTTTAAAATTAAAATTTATCTATAGTTAAATTTATATTTATTAAATGAAAGACTTCATCCACGTTGACATTGCATATTCATTCACAATTCTATGATACCATTTTTAACAATTTTTTAACTGCAGCATATTCATTCACAATTCTATGATACCCTTTTTAACAATTTTTTAACTGCAGGATATCAATGTTTTGATTTCGCTATTCACTTGACCAGAATTTCATCCGGAAAATATCGAAACGTTGCGTTGCATTCACTTTTAGATTTAAGAAAAAAATTCATGTATTTTAACGAACTTTGAGATTGTTACGGATTATATGTTGGTTTGCCTACATATTATGTGTTTATCTACCTATTATGTGCTTTGTTTAAGAAAAACTAGTGCTAAACTGCATAAATCTCAACAATTGCTTTATTTTCACATACAATGGTAAATAATAATAGAATGCAAGCAATTACTCAAGTGCACAAATAATTTGACCATGAAATAAAGTTTTTAATTTATTTGATTGCTTTTGAAGTCCTGAAATAAATTAAGAGAACAATGCGAATTGTTTTACTGAAAAGCCCCTTAAATAATGCATAAAAGTAAAGTAAGCTAAATGACACCGGGACCAAAAGAAAGAAGACGAACAACAACAACAGAAAGCAAACTGCAAACAGCAAAACAAAAACCAATTCAAATACAAAAGCGAGTGCAACAAGTGGCAACAAACAAAGGGGGCGTAAGATGAGTTAAATGCAAACGGGAAACTGCTGCAGGGACAAAAGCAAATGGAACAAAGCAATAAGCAGCATAGTACAATGCCAAAAGTTAGAACACATGGCGTATACGTCATAAAGTCAGCAACAAACTCAGCACAATTGTAACATTAAACAAAATCAGACACTTGCTGTCTCCCTTCCTCCATCACTGTTTAGCTGTCTCTTTCTCTGCCCATTTCGCATCCCACTCTTTGGCTTTCGCATTATGCGCTCTGCCAGTTTAAAACTCAATAAAAGTTGTAGTATAAAAAATTACTTAATGAAATTAAGTGTGAAAAGTGTAGAGTGCTGAGGCAAGAGAACAGAACCGAGAAAAGGCAAAGGATACAACAAAAGGGCGCTTCAGAGCAGCAGCAGGAGCAGTGTACGGTAGCTCAGGACCCTCGAGTGGCAAGTGGCAGGGTCTTAAAAGTGTGAGACGCAGGAAGGCTGTAAATAATAATAAAGGCATGGCTTATTGGTTTGGCAAAGAGGACTACAGGACTCTACGCAGGACGACCGACTGCTTTAAAAACTGTTCTGTGAATGGCTTAGCAACTTGCTGCAATATAATTATGATTCTTATAAAACGCTGCACAATATTTTATTTGACGGCAGTGATTGAAAAACATTAGAAATTTGGTTAAGTTAAAGCTGTTAATCAAAATCATTCGATTATTGACATTAGCTCTTCAAAGTTAACTAATTTTTGTGCAGCTTAATTGCTGATGTCTAAGTTAAATTAATAATATGTTATGCAAAAAGTGAGCATGCTTTGATTTATTGAAATTCTGAATTTATATTTAGTTGTTTTCAGGTCAAAAACTTAACTTAAAAAAAATAACATTTTGAAAATATAAAAAACAATGACAAGTATCAGTCTTTTGAATCCAAAAGCTGAGATAGCTCGTGCTGCACAAGCGTTAGCCATCAACATCACGGGTGCAATGGGTCTGCAGCGCCTGATGGCCACCAACTTGGGACCTAAGGGCACCACCAAGATGCTCATCTCGCCGGCTGGTGACATTAAGATCACCAAGGACGGCCATGTGCTTCTGCATGAGATGAGTTTCTCTCATCCAACGGCAGCAATGATTGCCCGTGTAAGCACCGCCCAGGACGCTGCCACTGGAGATGGCACCACATCGACTGTGCTGCTGATTGGTGAGCTGCTCAAGCGGGCTGATCTGCTGATAGCGGAGGGACTGCATCCCCGCCAGCTCGCCGATGGTATCATGCGTGCCAAAGATAAGGCCATCGAGTTGCTGCAATCGGTCTGCGTACCTGTGGAGATTGAGAGGGATATACTTCTGGCTATCGCACAGAGCAGCGTGAGGACCAAAGTGGATGCGAGTCTGGCGGATTTGCTGGCCAACATTTGTGCGGATGCCGTGCTGACCATTCGTCCCGATGGGATCCAGCTACTAGATCTGAATATGATTGAGCTAATGGATATGAGACAGTACACAACGATGGACACAGAGCTGGTGGATGGATTAGTATTGGATCATGGTGGGAGACATGCTAATATGCCAAACTATTTGACAAATGCTTATATACTCACATGCAATGTGTCCTTGGAGCTAGAGAAGACCAAGGTGAACTCCAGTTTCTGCTACAGCAAAGCTGAGAATTGTGAAAAATGTGCTGCGGAGGAGCATCGTTTTATTGATCAGCGCGTTGCGAAGATTGTCGAGTTGAAGCGCAAACTATGCACAGATAATCAACGTGGTTTTGTTGTCATCAACCAGAAGGGCATCGATATTCCCTCCCTGGAAGCGCTCTCGGCTGCGGGAATTCTCGCCCTGCGCCGTGCCAAGAAAGCGAATTTGGAGCGATTGATTAGAGCCTGTGGCGGCGATGCCCTGAATTCTTTGGAAGATCTAGCTGAGGAGCATCTGGGCTATGCTGGATTGGTTTACGAACAGATTGTAGGCGAAACAAAGTATACTTTTGTTAAGCAGTGTCGCAATCCCACTTCGGTGACAATTCTCATTCGAGCACCGACAGGTCATCAAACGAACACCATGAGGGATGCCATTCGGGATGGACTTCATGCCATACGGAATACAATTGAAGATGGCTTTTTGGTACCCGGTGCAGGTGCCTTTGAGCTACACGCTTTCAACGAGCTGGGCAAGTTCAAGGAGTTGGTTAAGGGGAAGGCTCAGCTGGGCGTACAGTTGTTTGCCGACTCACTGCTCATCATACCCAAAACATTGGCCATCAACAGCGGTTTCGATGTGCAGGAAACCATTGTGAAGCTGACAACGGCAGCCAAGGAAGTCAAACAGTTAATTGGACTGAATTTAACCACGGGTGAGCCAATGCATCCACAGGAGCAACGCATCTTCGACAACTACTGCGTTAAGAAATTGATACTCAATTCGTGCTCCATAATTGCTTGCAATTTGCTGCTAACCGACGAGATTATGCAGGCGGGCATGACTAGCTTTAAGGCGTTGCCAATGCTATGAGGAAGCACTCACAATTTTACTTTCGCAGCAAATAAATTAACATTGTTGAAATTCATAGTAAGTGCTGAGTAAATTATACGTTTTAAAAATGATATCTAACTGGTATGTTATAAAAATAAGTCGATAAATGGAAGACCTTTAAAAACTTATTTTTTCTATTTTTCTCATTCTTGTTCTGCTCATTTTCTTAATTAAAAAGTAGCCAAATCGATGGCGCACGATTTTAGTCAGGTAAAAATAAATAAGAACACTGAAGACCATTATGGAATTTCCAATAAACCAGCAAAATATTTACAACTTGGGCAACGAAAAAATCACAGTTTACAAATTGTTTTCGCAAGACAAGAAAATACACTTATATATGTATGTGACCAAGTATTTGGTATCTGTGTGTTGGTGTGTGTTACCTGATAGCTTTCATCATCGTACTGCAGACTCTGTCGAGGACAAGACGAGGCATTACCCAAGGCGCACATTTGATTGAAACGCTTGCCCCCAAACTAAACAAACAAGAAAACCTCTGCTCAAATGGCACTTGGGATACAAATCTGTAAATATCGAAGGCTGCACGAAATACAACATGCCACAAGCTACTCATGTGTATTTGTGTGTGCGTGTGTGTGTGTGAGTGTGTGTGTGCAAGTATGCAACTTCAACGCAAATTCAATTTCCATTTTCACTTAAAAGTTCTTAACTCGCTTCTTTTTTCCTTCTTGGCCATCACAAAGGCCAAGACAGGACGTCTACTTGCCGGGACGGGATTGAGTGATTGCGGCGTTTTGGAAACCCTGTAGTACATAAAGATGCCCTTGAGGCAAATTAAGTGATTTGCTCACTTTACACACTTTTCGTGCTGATTACTTTTGTCGGGACAGAGGTTAAAATTAAATTGGTGAGAAAACGAAAAAAATGTTATTAAGTTCTCATCGAGCCGAAAGGTTAAAAATGGTGCCGCTGGCAAATGTGAATTTAACACGAAAAGAAAATATATACTCGTATATGTATATATATATTTATCCTCTATTACAAAACTGAATTTAACAAGAAAAAAAACTGATATATAATTGCTTTATGTTCCACTGGTAAGTTTCAGGTTAATTTTCGCCTCCTTGTCCGTATTCTCACGATTGATGACCTGCACCAGGTGAGCCACCGTCAATGGACTCACTACCTGCAACGGCTGATTATGCTGCAGTACGGCCAGTTCATAGAAACTGGCATCCAGGCCAGTCGACATGACCAAAGCGCGCACCACTTGCTTAATGGCAGCGGCTTCATCCGGCACACTGGCTATTTCAGCGGAATTCTTCTCCAGATGCTCACGCACCACCTTGCCGAGGCGACCCGTCGTATTCGCCGACCACTCATAGTAGATGCCCGAGGGTTCGGTCTGATACAGATGCGGCTGGCCATCCTTATCGAAGCCACCAATCAGGCAGGAGACACCAAACGGACGCCGTCCATTGCTCTGCGTGTAATGCTGCTTTAGTTTTGCCAAAAAACTAATCGGAAATAAATTTAGATCGTTCTTAACCAAATTATTAAATATAAAAAAAACATGAAAAATATTATTTGCTTATGGAAATATATATATAGTGACATATCCAGATCACGCAGATCTCTCATGTCCACACTCACTCCAACAGCGCCAACGGCCAACGCCACATAAACAATAACAAACCCCACTTGAGCCAGCGATCATAACGCCAAACGCCTTCACCAGAATTTTCCAACAATAACAAACCCCACTTGAGCCAGCGATCACAACGCCAAACGCCTTCACCAGAATTTTCCAACAATAACAAACCCCACTTGAGCCAGCGATCACAACGCCAAACGCCTTCGTCAGCAGATTCTAATATAAACAATTTTACTTTAAACAAAAACCCTTCAATAAGCCAATCTTGAAATAAGACGCAAATGCGAGTTTTCTTTATCGATTAAGCCAGTAGCATAAGTTGAGTTACATTTTGTACACCAAACTGAACGGACGTGTTTTGATAAATAAAGAATTCTATTTTTTTAAATCAAATACCGTAATCAGACATTCAATTGGCGCAGCCGGTAGGATAATAGTGAAATATCGTGAAACGTCGTAAACCTTTCAGGACACAACGTACTAGTGTTCCGCGAAAATTAACTGTTATCCGCATAAGGACCTCGTGATCCTTGTAAAACTTTTTTTTAAAAAAGTAAACAAAAATACGCGAAGCAGACGAAGAATTTCTTCTTGTGTACAGGAGAACCTTCAAACAAAATTGCAAATAAATAAAGCAAAGTGAAAGAAACATATTTATAAGAAACAAAACAACATACAGACACTTAAATAAAATAAAATAAAATAAATCAACAACAAAAACGATGTCGGAGTCATTGAAACAAGCACTGGCGCAAATACGCCAAGTACCCATCTTCGGTGGAGAAACGGACGAATTAGGAGGCTTCATCAGACAAATTGATTTCATCTTGGAACTTTACCCAACCACTGATGTACGTCAACAACTTATACTGTTCAACGCAATTCAGACGCAACTACATGGAGACGCTATGAAAACATCATTCAGACACTTACCAGGAGACTGGGCAACACTACGGAGCATATTAATTTCCACTTACAAAACACAAACATCATGTGAAGAAGAACTATTAAGGAGAGTCTACAACACATATTTCGGAGGAAGTATTCGTAAGTTTCTCGAAGAACTCGAGCAGAAATCCTTTGTAATATTAAATAAGTTAATAATAGAGAACAATGCCGAAAATAAATCAATGTACACCAAGGCATTAAATAATACTATAAGTGATGTAATACATAAAAGATTACCAGACAGATTATACATGCGCTTAGCGAGATACGATATATCAACAACAGATAAATTAAAAGCAGTAACTCAAGAACTAGGTCTATATGAAGACCGAGTATTAGAAAAACCAAAACCTTCAATTAATACACAGTACAATAAATATAATAACAAATATTATCCTAAGCCTCAACAAAATTACAACCAAAATTATAATCAGAATTATAGAAACCAACAAAATCACAACCAAAATTATAATCAGAATTATAGAAACCAACAACATTATTATAATACAAATTACAGAAATCAAAATATGCAAAACGAACCAACAGTTAATAGACAATTGTTCAATGAATATCAATCAAAATTAAATGAAATGAAGGCAGGATGCAAAACCCTATCAATTATCAATCAAATAATAATAATAATAGACCACCTAACCAACCAATGAAAAGACAGAGACCTAGCACTAGTGGACAATCAAGAATGGACTGGACTGAAAATTTTCATCTCCCAGCCTCGGAAATGAACACAGAATCCCATTCATAAGAATGGTTATGAATAATCAAAACTTAAGATGCTTAATAGATACAGGTTCATCGGTAAATTTAATGAATAAAAATTTCTTTAATTATAAAACTTCAAAGGAAAATACTACTTGCCAAACAATAAATGGAAAAATAAAATTAAATACGAGCATATCATTAGCTCCAAGCAAACTTTGCCCGACAGATCAAAAGTTTTACATTCATAATTTTTCCAAAAATTATGACATCCTCTTAGGCCGAACGTTCCTTAAGGATTGTAAAAGTGAGATCAACTACGAAGACGAATTTGTTAGACTTAATGATTTTCAATTTTTATTTAAATACAATAACGAAACCAAGGAAGAAGAATACAAGAAGACCCACCACTAACAAAAGACATACATACAGCATACGCACTAGAAAACGAACTAGTTGAAGGCAATCAATTTAGATTAGAACATCTAAATAAGGAGGAAAAATCAAAGTTAACAAAAGTTTTGTTTGAATTTGGCGACATTCAGTATAGAGAGAGTGACAATTTGACTTTCACTAACACTGTGAAACACGCTATCAATACAAAGGATGAGGATCCTTGTTATAGGAAACCTTATAGATATCCTCAAAGTTATGACGAGGAAGTTAACAGACAAATGACAGAAATGATGCGTCAAGGCATTATACGACCATCAAATTCACCATATTGTTCTCCTATTTGGGTAGTACCCAAGAAAGAAGATGCGTCAGGAGAGAAAAAATATAGAATAGTCGTGGACTATCGAAGCCTCAATGAAAAAACAATCAGCGATAAATTTCCCATACCCGTAATGGATGAAATATTAGACAAGTTAGGAAAATGTCAATATTTCACGACAATTGATTTGGCTAAAGGATTCCATCAAATTCAGACAGATGGACGAAAAATCGATTGCAAAAACAGCATTCTCGACCAAAGAAGGACATTTCGAATATACACGAATGCCATTTGGATTAAAAAACGCACCAGCAACCTTTCAACGTTGCATGAACAATCTCTTAGGAGATATAATTTACAAAAATTGTCTAGTTTACATGGATGACATAATAGTGTATTCCACTTCATTGGAAGAACACATATTAGCATTGAAAAAAGTTTTTAGAAAGCTCAGAGAAGCAAATCTAAAACTACAATTAGCTAAATGCGAATTCATGAAAAAAGAAACTGAATTCTTGGGACACATAATAACAACGGAAGGTATAAAACCTAATCCAATTAAAATAAAAGCTGTTAAGGAATTTCCAATCCCTAAGACGCCAAAAGAAATAAAAAGATTTCTAGGATTATGTGGATTTTACAGGAAATTTATACCAAACTTCGCAAAAGTCGTGAAGCCAATGACTATAAAGCTCAAGAAAGGAGCTAAAATCAACGAAAAAGAACAAATATACATTGAAGCCTTTGATAAATTAAAGCTACTCATAACATCAGATCCAATATTGGTATACCCGGATTTTAAGAAAAAATTCTCACTCACCACAGACGCTAGTAATTATGCGTTAGGTGCAGTTTTATCACAAGACCATAAACCAATATGTTACGCAAGTAGAACTTTAAGTGAACACGAGATAAAATATTCAGCAATAGAAAAAGAACTATTAGCAATAATATGGGCAACAAAAAATTTTAGATCATACTTATTTGGAAGAAATTTTGAAATACTTAGCGACCACAAACCGCTTATATGGCTAAATAACATAAAGGAACCAAACATGAAACTACAAAGGTGGAAGATAAGATTAAATGAATTTGACTATGAAATCAAATACATTCCAGGCAAAGAAAACTACGTAGCGGATGCCCTTTCAAGAATCAAAACCAAAGAAAATACCACAGAAGAAAATCTCATGGTGAATGCTCAAGATAGCATAGCAGCAACAATACATAGCGCAACGGAAGATAACCAAAATTGTATCCAAATCACAGAAAGACCAAGACCATTAAATTATTATAATCATCAAATAGAATTTATAAAAGGAAATACTGAAGAAATAAAGAAAATTAACTATTTTCACAAAATTAAGATCATAATAAATTACACAGAAATGACAACAGAAAAAGCAAAAGAGATCATAAAAGAATATCTTAGTGCAAAAAACACCGTTATATACTTCCCACATGAAGGTGACTATGTAAAATTCCAAAATGCTTACTTAGAAATAATAAAAAGAGATTGCCCGATAAAAACCATGAGGACCACAAATAAACTAATAGATATCCAAACCTATTCAGAATTAAAACAAATCATATTAAATGACCATACAAACCTTTTACACCCAGGAATAGAAAAGACCATAGCAAGGTTTAAAGACAAATATTACTTCCCAGATCACCAAAAATTAATACAAAACATAATTAACGAATGTGTAATTTGTAATATATCAAAAGTGGAACACAGGGATACAAAATTTAATTATGAAATAACACCTGAGGTCTTCAACCCTAGAGCAATATACGTTATAGATAGATTTTTATATGGTCAACAATAAACAATTTTTATCATGCATAGACGTATATTCAAAATACGCTACATTAATTGAAATACATGGTAAAGATTGGTTAGAAGCAAAACGAGCATTATTAAAAATATTCAACGAAATGGGAAAACCATTTGAAATAAAAGCAGACAAAGACTCAGCATTCATGTGTGCAGCATTAAAAATTTGGTTACATTCAGAAAACGTTAAAATTCAAATCACAACAAGCAAGAATGGCATATCAGATGTAGAAAGGTTTCACAAAACAGTTAACGAAAAACTAAGAATAATTAATTCAGACACAAATGAAGAAAATAAATTAACAAAATTCGAAATAATCCTTTACACTTATAATCATAAAACAATACATAGCACTACTGGTAGAACACCAGCAGATATCTTTATTTATGCCGGATCACCAGCATATGATACCCAGTTGAATAAAATAAAAAAGATCAATAAGTTAAATGAAACAAGAAAAACTTACGAAGTAGATACAAACTATAGAGAAATGCCATGCCACTTATCAAATCAAAAACTACAAATCCATTCAGAAAAACAGGCATAATAAAACAGTTAGATAACAAACACTTTGAAGAAACGAATAGAGGTAGGAAAATAATACATTACAAAACCAAGTTTAAAAAGAAAAAGAAAATAAATATAAACAAATATAATAATAATTTCAGGTCAACTACAGAAGATCCATCGACCAATCCACCCGATAATGATGTTAATACTAATGATAACAATAACTCTGGGTAATGCCCAAAATCTAGAAATTAACCCAGTAAAAGCACAAAACGGTTACGTTTTATTTAAAACAGGCTCATTGAGCATACCTTCAGATTTTGAATACCATTGCCTAACAGTAAACCTAACTCAAACTGAAAATACGGAAAAAGATTTGATATCTCAGACACATACTTTTAGTACTCTACCCGAAATAAAATATCTAGTAGAAAAACTGCATAGAGAAATGAATGGAATAAGAATAATCAAAAGACAGAAACGAGGACTCCTAAATATAGTAGGAAAAGGCTACAAATCAAATATCTATTTGGTACATTAACGGAAGACGACAAAACAGAACTCGCTGAAAAAATACACGATTTAGAAGCCAATAGCATACAGGTAAACGAACTAAACAAAGTTATAGAAGCAGTCAACCATGGGATAGAAATATTGAACAACATGACAGAAAATTCACAACAGAACATAAAATTAGGTTTATTAATATTCAACTTACAACAATTCACCGAATACATCGAAGATATTGAAATGGGAATGCAACTGACCAGATTGGGAATTTTTAACCCAAAATTACTAAAACACGATCATTTATTAAATGTTGATTCAGAAAAATTGTTAAATATAAAAACATCAACTTGGATAAAACCTGAAAAAAATGAAATTCTAATAATATCACATATACCAAAAACTTTGTCAATAGAAACTTTATATTCAATAATACCATATCCAGACGAAGAAAATAATATTTTAACCGAAACTATCAGAGATAAATACTATTTACACAAGAATAAAACGTATTCAACAACAGAAAAGAAACAGATAACAAACAAACAAATGTATAAATGGTATTTTGAAACAAACAAAAGTTGAATGTAAATTAACAAAAACAAGAAAAAATTATGAAATAAACTTTATAGAACCAAATGTAATATTAACATGGAATTTACCAAAAATCACACTTAATCAAAATTGTATACCACAGAAAATAGAAATTTTAGGAAATAATATTATCAAAGCAACCAATTGTACCGTACAATTAGAAGATATTCAGATAATAAATGTAATATCTGACTTTACACAATCCATTTATATAAATAATAATATAACTAAAATAGAGCCACTAGAATTCATACAAACTAAAGAACTTATAAAAGTACATACAAGAACAAACAATACCCTGTTAATCATAAGCTTAACATTAGTGACAATATTGTCAATAGTAATCATAAGCTATTCTTTATTCAAATTCAAAAATGTTCCAAAACAAATAATAATCAGATATAAAGATAATGCAGCAACACAACCAACCACCGAAAATAAAGACGAAGCAACCGAGAAGAACACCGACGTAGGAACGCACCATATACTCAACGCTTGAGGACAAGCCGATTTCTAGGGGATGGGGAAGTGACATATCCAGATCACGCAGATCTCTCATGTCCACACTCACTCCAACAGCGCCAACGGCCAACGCCACATAAACAATAACAAACCCCACTTGAGCCAGCGATCATAACGCCAAACGCCTTCACCAGAATTTTCCAACAATAACAAACCCCACTTGAGCCAGCGATCACAACGCCAAACGCCTTCACCAGAATTTTCCAACAATAACAAACCCCACTTGAGCCAGCGATCACAACGCCAAACGCCTTCGTCAGCAGATTCTAATATAAACAATTTTACTTTAAACAAAAACCCTTCAATAAGCCAATCTTGAAATAAGACGCAAATGCGAGTTTTCTTTATCGATTAAGCCAGTAGCATAAGTTGAGTTACATTTTGTACACCAAACTGAACGGACGTGTTTTGATAAATAAAGAATTCTATTTTTTTAAATCAAATACCGTAATCAGACATTCAATTATATATATATATCACTTAACTCATAATAATATTAATGCAACGTTCAACATGTGCCTAGATATATGTTGGAAGGATACGAGGACAACTCACCGTGTAATATACTCCACAGATGCGGGCAGCTCAAAGTTCCGTCGATGATTCTGCGCCTCTTCCTGGGCCCGCTTCACCAGGATGCGAGCATCGGCCGTTAGACCCGCAAAGGTGATCACCAGATGATCGTCTAGTTTTATAATTTTCCGCACTGTACGCTCTATTTGCAGGGGATCCACTGCCTTCTTTTCCACGCCCAGCACAATGCAATCTTTGGTGCGCAGTGCCACCTGTACAGTAAAGTAGAAGTAGAGGACCAATGAACTTCAAATTGATAAATATCGTAGTTTACCACAGTGGAACCTTTATGCACCGCCTCTTGAGCGTACTCCACTTGCTGCAAATAACCAGCTGGCGAAAATAATGTAACAGCCCCATCATAGCGTCCGGGCATCGTAAAAATTATATATCTAACTAACGTAAATGGTGACGATTTTACATATGTTTTGAATTTATGAAGTCAAGTATAAATTGTGTGTCTAAAATGAGGAAAGGAATGATATAAAACGCAAGACCGACTTTGAAAGTATTTTGTGCTGTGAGGTTAAATGAGATTATTGGGAGTTGAAATTATTAGTTTATTTTCAATATTTCCATTACTGTAAATTTGCTATATAATTATAATATAAAAACAATACAACAGTTTACCAATACCATTTTCAGCTCAGAAATTTACATTCGCTAAATTTCAACAGCTGCCAAAAATAAAAGAGAAACATTTGCGGCCCATTTCTAGGCGCAAATCAGCTGCTAACCAAATTGTGTCATTATGTCCCATTTAGTGCCAGACAACAACAAAAATGATAACAATAGAGCAAATCTCTAGCATTGTAATCGAAACAGCTTCATTTTGCTAATGTGTTTATGATCCCGCCCCGCTCCGCCACGCACCGCTCTCCCTAAAGCAGTTTTCCGGCCGACCATCCTGTCAATGTTTAGTATTCTGCAAGCATGCTGCCCACATTTAATATATATATATATTCAACATTTTATGACAACCGTGTGCTGGAGTCCCTCTGCTTAGGATCCAAAATTTTAGTAGGATTAAACACGTGCCACTTTTGTTCTCTTATTGACATCTGGACATCTCCCACGCTTCCCCTCGTGAAATAGCCAATCCACCAACACGTTCCACAAGAAATGTATAAATTGACATTTTTATCTAAGGGAATATGAATTGAATTCTATACTAATATAATTAATTTAAATAATTTCAATATAGTTTACATTTGCCAGCGGCTGTCAATTTGATAAAATATGTTAAATGCATAATTGAATTTATTTTGACACTGTAATTCGAATTTTGCCCCGAGTTAACTACTAACCAAATTAAATACATATTATCAAAATTCCAAGAAATAATTAATGATAAATAAAATCAATTAAATGTCAACAATGACTTTAATTGAATAAGCGTTCAAATTTGCGTATTCATTAACAACTGAGTTATTCTAATATTCGCTTTATCGGAGGAAACAATTTTAATTTCAATTAAATGAATAAATCGAATAATGGACTTACATTTTTACTCACACTCTTGATATATTTAAAATTCGCTTCTCCAAATATCTTTAGTTGGATTCCTATAAATATTAATAAATACAAAGTGCTTCCAATTAATCTTTTAATTAGCAAACTCTTTAAAGCTAGTCAGTCTTGAAAACTTTCAATCAAACCAAAGAACAAGTCTGCAAGTTCATCTGCACATTCCAGGCCAAGCTTATAAGTATAGAAGTGTTCATGTGCTCTGAAAATATACCAATAGTGTAAACAACCAAACTTTCAGCATTTGACTACATTTAAGCAATTAATTTGTTGCAAAATACAAACAAATTAATCTTAAGACTCAAATGTTAATCACTTAGTGGAACCCACTATGCAATTTAAATAAACATTTCTCAGTCACAGCTTAATTAGCAGTACTCCAACCTCCAATTCCACTGCACCTCCTCATATATATATATATATATTTATATGTATAGAATAAAAAAAACCAAAGAACCAACTGAAATTAAGTATACGCAGCAAGGACTTGCCAATACCATCTGATTAATCAGCATGCCCCACAAAAACAAGTCGAATACCTCGAATTCTGTCGAAAATATTCCTCTTTCTATTAACACCAAATTGCCGCAGGGCAACAGTAAATGAGGGAGTGGGTAGGGGGCGGTGTTGGAGGCAGACAAGGCATAAAACAAGGCAACAACATGAACAAACAGCAGGGAAATGTGAAAAGTCTTGGGGAAAACACAACGCGATTTGTTTGCTCGAAGCTTAATTTGTAGCGGCAAATGGTGTTCAATGTTGTTTTTCTTACAGCTCGTACAGCGCCGCTCCCCCCGCCTTTTTTCGTCCTTGTGTACCCTGGCTGTTGTCAAAACCAACGTGGCTAAAGACCAATAAAAGTTAAGAGCGCTACAGTGAATAAACACGATTTCGAGTATTGTTTCGAGCGCTTTTTAGATGCTCCTATCTCCAGCCCCAGCTTGTGTTGTGTCTGGAAATTAATGATCAGCACTGTGAAGCTGTAAACGGTAAGTGGTAGTTAAGCATTCGCCATTTACTTAACCACCCACACACCCTGCGGCTAAGATTGCATGTTATTTGCCTCACATGTCGAACGTATGTACAAATTTGATTATTAATTGCAAGTCTATCGCGGGAATCTTATCAGATGTTGCCACATCTAATGCAAATGGGATGTTAACAAGCGAATTTATGTAAAGTAAACTTTTGCTTAATAATTTTAACCAACTAGCTGAAGGTAGCCATGCTATATTATATTATATGTATATATTATTATTTTTTTCTTACATTCACTAAATTAGGTTAATTTAACATTTTCAACAATTTCATTCACTATCCGTCATCATATATTTAAGGCAAATCAAAGCTGTTAAAGGCGCTTTAGCTGAAGCTACCAAATAAACAAAACCAGCTGTCGAGGTCAAAATGCAAATGACCTTTGAGCATTCAAAGCAACGTTTATCGAACCGAGCAACCAACACCAAAAACCAACAAATACTCATATAGCAAGAGTAGTCAGAGAAATGGACATCAACAGGACGAGACACGGACAGGTCTCAAGCAGTTGCTGTCATCGCGACAATAAGCTGGGCAACAGACCCAGCCTGGCAGTCTTAAATGTGTGTGTGTGTGCATGTGTGTGAGTGTAAGTTTGGGTGAGCGTGTGTGTGTGTCCTGCTTAAGTAAGCACAGCCAGACGGACACTGATTCAGATTCACCTGCTCATGCAAATATGACTCCCAGACATTTCACCTGAGCCCTTTTAATAAGCCGAGCAACGCTCAGCATTGTTGACTTTGCTCTGCATTCAGACATCGCCGTCCTCCTCTGCCTCCTCTCTCTCTGCTTTCTCTGGTCTCTCAGCTGCCCCTAAAGTGCCATTTAGTGTCAACGAACTCATCCACTTTCCAGTTATTAAGTCGTTGAGTGTTGATAAAAGAACCGCCGACGTTCGCTAAACTTGACGAAGACAAACGTGATGAATTCCCCACTAGCAGCAGCTCTGCAGTCAGTTTATACCTAAGGAGCAGAGCACCAAAGCACACAATATCCAGTCATGTATCTCCAATGTGCTAACTGCCCCCAAGTTGGACAACAACTATCAAAGTTACTCATTACGTGTGCTTAAGCTCCATGCTAATACCCCAATCTCATAAGCGCTGCAAATATTTATTCAATTCAGCAGTAAACGGAGTCTGTATTTAGTTAAGGTGCTGACTTGGTCAGCTTTGTAATGATTAGGAGACCGTATTTCAAAACATTTGGCTGATTAGCTTACTTTACCATTATCTTCATAGTATTTAATAAAATACGTAAACATTTGTTCTGTGAATTAAGACTTTAATTGTCGTTAAATCAAAATTTATTCTTTTTTTATGAAGTGTCATTGCAAGGCTTTTACTCAACACACCGACTAAAAGCTGAACCTAGAAGAAGTGCACTTAACTGTGCTCTTAAATAAAACTCCAACTCCAACACTCGACGGTAAAGTGCCACCAATTTGGCGTAAAGTGCAACGCGGTGCAGTTCATTCAGGCTGCAATCAGTCAGGCAGACGCGCCCTGTTATTTGCGTTATTGAGATGCGAACTAAAAGCCAAATGGCAACAAATGACGCGCAAATTAATGTCAAATAGCTACTCGGCTTTTGAAAGATAAAAGAGTCGCCTGAAAATGGAAAAATGTGAAAAATCGAAAATGGAATTGAAAATGAAAATGAAAATGGAAGTGCCTTAACTCAACCCGGGAGAGAATAAAGTCATACTAATGGACAGGAATTCTGAGTGCAGCTGTTGCTTCAGTTGCGTCTCTCAAATGGCCTATGTCAATTTGAATCGAACAACTGAGATAAGAAGAGAAAGAAAAATAAATTATAAAACTAATAAGAAATAAAAGATTTAAGAAAATTTAAAAGGCTCGTAATTAAATATCTCATCGAAAATACATTTTCTCTGATTTTATCTTCTTGCAACCGCAAAACCACACTTTACAATGGCAAACAGGATTTTTAATACAATGCAAACGAATAAGTTTTGAGCAATTGCCAAAAAAAATAAATATAAAATTGAAAAAAACCGAAGAAAAACCGTAGGAAACAACACAATTCGGGCATCATGCATACCGCTGGGCTGCAAAATATATAAATGTTACCACAAAATGTGCAAAAACTCCATAACTTCATGCCGCTAAACCACAGAACCATAAATTTTCTTCAAAATTTTACTCGAGAAATGCAGTTGCCTCTGGAATTGGCATGGAGTTTGGAAAAGGAGCATAGAAAATGGGCGGCAAGAATGAAAAATATGTGATTTGCTTTTTCAATTTGTGTAGCATTATCCTTTTGCTTGCCAATTACAAATCAGCAAACCAATTTTAATAAAGTTATGCAATATTTTTTAATTATTCTATCATATTGTTTGTAGAGGCAGAGTTGAAAGCCAAAGCAAATAAATAAGCATAAAGTATTGGTCGCAACTGTAATGGTTTTTCATTACAACATTTTTCAAAAATTCGAAACAAAATTGGAATCAATTCTGACTCCCAATCCCCAATCCATTCAATAGACTTCAACAAGTTCAAAAAGCCATATCTTCGCGAGATCTAACTTCATTTACCTGTTCAATGGATGAATGTTGTCTAAAGTTTTTTCATTTATCAATGGCATGCCCAAGGGGCCGTGAACCGAGCTAAGGAACTGTGTAAATATTGGGTAGACGAGTTTTTGGCCATCGATGATATCAAATACAAATAAAACTTGAAACGATGCAACAAATAAGACTTAAACAAAATGTGTTTAAAGGTAAATAACAGCATGAAAAATGTGAAACAAGCCAAATAATAATAATAAACTTCTGGCCCCGTCGGGAGCTGCGGGCCAAGTGAGAATTGTTGTTTGCAATCAAGCAAAACTCAGCAAGAACAACACGGATGTGGAACAGGCGGCCAAGACGACAGAGGGCAGACTGCTTAGATGGATGACTCCAAGTATTTTTTTCAAGTGCCTGTGTAAGTGGAAGGAGCGATGGACTAAGTTTGTCCAGCCAAAAGTGCTGGGAATGCAACAATGAAATTCGAAAGATGCCTTGAACTGCAGACAATCAAGAAGGACGACACAAAAGGAACAAATTCAAAGTGGTTCTACTCAATAATGTGGATAAACCGAATATCCAGCATACGGAGACGTTCAACCATCACAACTAAACAAAGCTGCACTTGTCTACACGAAGAGAATTAAATGCAACTCGAACGCTCTATGGGAAAAAAATTTTACAAGAACAATTAAAAACTTGCCGAGTTTCAAGACTCAATCAAAAAGCTGCAGCACCCACTTGCAATAAGTTGCGCAAAGTTGGGTTGTGGATCACTTTAAATGCCAGACGCACCACGAGCACAAAATACAACGCACATCACGCATATTAAAAATGAACGCAGACGCCACACTAAGCAGACTAGAAATGCGGGGAGGGAAGGGAGGATTGTGTCCTAATGGGCTTAGTCCAATTTATAGTTGCTGCTTTGGTAATCAGATGAGCGACGAGGCTGGCAAAAAAATCTACATAAATCGTTGCGAGCTTCTTAAAGTTTATTCTTATGTGAATTTAACAATTTTTGAGGAAAAACTGAATATGTTGCCGATTTGTCTGTGGCGCATTGTACATTTGGAAATCACATCGATACGTGACAGGTAGACCATTTTTCATTAGTCAGTTTTCTAGAGTTTTCTTAAGGTAATCGATTTGGCTAGTGATGCTGATCAAGAATATATATACACTTTGGAGCCGAAGACGTTTCATCAGATGACAATTTAATGAATCTTTTGCTTCTGACTTTCATATAAAGCCCAATATTACTTGGCTGCATAATGGGGATGGATCCAACCGTATCGCCAGTTGGTTGCCTCCGGATAGTTGTATTTAGTATCCGGAATATGCTTATAACGCGTTTCCAAGTATGTGGCACGCTGGCCACTTTTTATTAGCTGTAGCTCAGATGCAGGCACAGATTTCATGGCTTTGTTGCAGTCGTTAAAGCAATGTGTTTCCTGCGCAGATAGATGGTAGTTAAAATTTTTGGAGGTGGAGGGGCGATGGATGCCTCTGCATAACGTATTATAGGTCTGTATGGTTCTGGGTAGTGTAGCAGCTCTAGCTCGTAGTCTGGACGATAAGTTTTCAAGTGACCTGCCCTTAAACTGGGGAGCCGACCTTGACCTGCTTGAGGTTTCCTCTTTCGTTGATGACTTTGTTGAATTGTTGGACATGGTGTCAGCACTGCTGCGTTTACTTAGAAATTTTGACGAAACTCTTTTATTTTGATTTCTAGACATTGTTGAATTGCCAATGACATATAAAGACTGGAGTTGTAAAGTCCTTACACTTCATATATATAGAATATATTTTTATAAAAATATTTAGCTTATATGGTCACGCAAGAGTCGGCTTTGCATTACAAAAACAGATACGTATTTAACTTTGCCTCCAGTTTGCAAATAAATTATCCTCTACCAAAACACGGGAGAATTACAGCCAGATGAATTCTTAACTTAAATCAAACTGGGTTGGTGCATTAGCTAAAGAAAAAATAGTGTGGCATACTTTAAGGGGCACAAATCCGACGCGGATTTCTGAAAGATATTTGTGTTCCAAAAAAATCCGGATAGTCCCTTAATTAATATGATACGAAATATACAATAGAGTAAGTAGTAAAGTTCCTACACATTCATATATAAAAAAACATGTTTTTAGAGTTAAATTAGCTGTCCTATTGTGGTTTATTTATAAAAATCATTAAGGAGTCGGCTTTACATTTCACATACAAATATAGATGAGTTAGTTACAATATTTAAATTACAAAACTTGATGTATTTTCTAGTTTGCAACGTTTCTTCAGTTTCTATCTACCAAAATCCAGAAGATTTACCGCCAGGTGGATTCTTAATTTTAATGGAAGAACGCACGTTTGAGTTGTCCAATTCCTCTGCAAAGCTCAAATGCAATTACATTATAAATAAGGCATTTAGGCACATGATAACTCACCGCTTAAGGAAAAGGATGATTCCTGCAGATCCCGTATACCATCCACGTGACCACGAGCATTTGAAACGTTACTGTTGTTATTGTTGTTGCAGTTGGGTGTCGAGTTGCCCGAGGGTGACTCTTGAGCAATTATGTGGGAGACCACTTCGACTAACTTCTTGGCTACGTTGCCATTCTGTTCGACTTGTTGTTCCCTTTCTGGCTCTGCTTTGCTCTCAATACTGTCATAAACAAAAGGCGGCCTCAACGGTGTGGATATAAATCGTCCAAATCCCTCGGCAACACGAACTGATCCATCCTCAACACAGATGCGTCCACGAACCAATACAAAGTCAGGTACACCATGAACAGTCATGCCCTAGAATACAGATATATAGATACGATCATAATTCTTGGAGATATGTATGTGTTGAATTACCTCAAATATATTAAAATCGCATGCATGATGATGGGTGTCCTTGGAAATAGTGCGTGAGGCCTTCGGATCCCACACAACAATATCAGCATCCGAACCGACACCTAAGAATAATATAAATTATGCTATACATATTATATTTCGTAAAACTTACCAATGAGTCCCTTTTGAGGATAAATATTAAATATTTTAGCTGCATTTGTGCTTGTTATGGCCACGAATCTGCAGGGATCCATTAAACCGGAATGTACACCCCTCTCCCAGACCACAGACATGCGATCTTCAACACCATTGATACCATTGGGTATTTTTGTAAAGTCACCCAAGCCCAGTTCCTTTTGTTTCTTATTGAAGGTGCAATTGTCGCTGCCCGTCGTCTGCAGATCATCGCTAAAAAATACATAAATATATGTTTTATTAAAAATTTGCTTGGTTAATTTTGTACTGGGATCAGAATTAGTTTGTTATCGAAAATGTTCGTGAGAGTGAAATAATTTTGTTAGTATTGTAATTGTGAACATACTCACGACGCCAATGACTTCATTCCTTGGCGTTGTGCTTAATTATAAGCTGGCACTGCAAATGATTTGCTGGATACACCTGCGTCATCATCTGTGCAACATTTACTGGCATGTATGAAATATGAACATATATTACAAAAATTTTTACTTAGGTTATTGAACGCTTTGGGTGGAAATAAAATTAAAACAAACTTAAGTTAGTCAGAGTAAGACTCACCTAGCCAGCATCTTCATCAGAAACTCAGGAGTTGTCTTGTCGGGTCTTAGAGGAGGGCTCAGCACATGACCAGCCGCATGATCGAAATGCTGGCAGCGATAGTGAGTGCCATCTGTACCAAGAGCCGCTGCCAGGGTCTCACCAAATATATATTTTCCATTATAACGTTGACGGGCTCGAGATATTTCTATTCCAGCCGATTTGCTCATACAGTGGACCACATAAAGCGGACATTCAACCTTGTACAATGAATATATTGTGAATAAATTTAGGCAAACCGCATGGATAAATTATTTAATTTTTTAAAGTTTACAAGGAAGTTTTACCAGTCAGATATTTATCAATATCCACTAACATTTTAAGTAATTTTAATCAGATTTTAGTATTCCTAAAAACATTAACTCACCTGATGGGCCAAAATACAGGCACGATGTACTGCCTCCGCCTCCACTTCCTCCTGTCGAGACAGTTCGTGTCCTTCAGGACCTGTAATGCCCTCGGCCAACAAACGTTTTGCATTTTTGGCAATAATATCACCATTTTCAGCGTGCACCTGACAAAAAAGACATAAAATATATAGAACAGTCATAATCGATACTGTTTTTAGTAACTTACCATAGCTACCGCATTCAAGCCTCGAATGCGCTCAAAAGCATCCAACATATCCGAATCGTTGAGCTGGTAAAGTCCCTTATAGGCCATATATATTTTGAACGAATTGATGCCAAGCTCCTTGCAAAGTATGCCCATTTCATCCGATACCGATTTGGACCACCAAGTAACGGCAACATGCAGGCCATAATCACAGCAGACTTTAGGATCAGCCCAGCTGCGCCACGTATCATAAGCCTCGATCATCGACTCGTTTTTGTTGGGCAGTACAAAGTCAACTAATTGGCAAATAAAAAATGTTATATGATGTATTAAAATATACTTTAGAGAGTACCCACTTATCATAGTAGTGCCACCCGCTACAGCCGCTTTGGTTCCGTGATAAAAGCTAATTAGAATAAAAAGATTTAATTAGAAACTCAGCTAATTATCTATAAAAACTAAAGATACTTACTCATCCACTGTAACTGTATTGCCAAAAGGTAATTGCATGTGCGTATGTGGATCAATGCCACCAGGCATAATTAGTTTGCCACTTGCATCGATGACACGCACACCCCCTGGTACCGTTATATCAGCAGCGGGTCCCACGAATCTAAAGAGGCGATTTAATGAAACTAGAGTTAATTTTTCAAAAACCACTTACTTAATTATGCCATCCTCTATATAAACATCGGCTTTGAAAGACTTATCATGATTGACAATTTCGCCATTTTTGATATAGATGCGATTCTGGGCGCTTTGTAGGTGGATGGGCACCTTCTTAACCGGCGCTGGGCTGCTTGCCATAGCTGCAAATTTAATTAACAATTTAATAAAATATAAAATCAGCTATTTTGCCGGAATTTAATTCCAATTGAGAGATTATTTGCCCTTAAGTGAAGGTACTTTTTTAGTCTCTAATTTAATCAATTTTATGTTTATATATATAAACGAAACAGCTGAGAAAATGCATCCATTTTCTGTAATTATAAGCACTGCTCTAGATTTTATATGCAGCAAATTCGCTGGCAAGTATATTTATAAATATAAAACATACACTGCGACAAAAATGAATTTTTAGCAAATTTGAACACCAACAATATATACAAATAATATTAGACTATATTTTAAAATGCAGTAAATGCTTATGAATTGATTTACAGCCGGCAATCGGCACTCGGCAATCACACTTAAAATACAACAAAACACAAACTGTAAACACATCAAATGTGCGAAACATGCCAGCATCTGGGTGCATATAGAAATATATACAAACAGATGCAACAACTTGATTCTTTGACCCACTAATGATGCAAATATTTCGATTTCATGTACATTCTTTATGTACACATGTATATATTGCCATGCACATGTCTATTTTCGCTTCACTATCACTCACACTTCTAAAAATCTATATGCTCAGAAATTAGAAAATGAATTCGTATATTTAATGTATACCTAAAAAAAAAAAACAAAAAAAAGAAAAAGAAAAACAACACGTAGCGGCAAAGCAACAAAAAATACATTTGCTCGGCAAACAAATCTACATAAATCATTGCGAGCTTCTTAAAGTTTATTCTTAGGTGAATTTAACAATTTTTGAGGAAAAACTGAATATGTTGCCGATTTGTCTGTGGCGCATTGTACATTTGGAAATCACATCGATACGAGACAGGTAGACCATTTTTCATTAGTCACTTTTCTAGAGTTTTCTTATGGTAATCGATTTGGCTAGTGATGCTGATCAAGAATATATATACACTTTGGAGCCGAAGACGTTTCATCAGATGACAATTTAATGAATCTTTTGCTTCTGACTTTCATATAAAGCCCAATATTACTTGGCAGCATAATGGGGATGGATCCAACCGTATCGCCAGTTGGTTGACTCCGGATAGTTGTATTTAGTATCCGGAATATGCTTATAACGCGTTTCCAAGTATGTGGCACGCTGGCCACTTTTTATTAGCTGTAGCTCAGATGCAGGCACAGATTTCATGGCTTTGTTGCAGTCGTTAAAGCAATGTGCTTCCTGCACAGATAGATGGTAGTTAAAATTTTTGGAGGTGGAGGGGCGATGGATGCCTCTGCATATCGTATTATAGGTCTGTATGGTTCTGGGTAGTGTAGCAGCTCTAGCTCATAGTCTGGACGATAAGTTTTCAAGTGACCTGCCCTTAAACTGGGGAGCCGACCTTGACCTTAAGTGAAGGTACTTTTGTAGTCTCTAGCTAAGCTAAAATGTAATCAATTTTATATTTATACGAGGTCTGACCAATAAGTAATGAGACTAAGTCCATAAAATACGTATATTTAAAAATTAAGGTACATTGATGTGATCCCCTTCAAAGTACTCCCCTCCCGCAACTACACACTGGTTCCAACGTTTCTTCCAGCTTTCGTAACATTTCTGGAAGGCTTCGACTGGAATGTCCTTTAGTACCCTCGTCACGGCGGTCTGGATGTCAGTTATGGACTCAAAATGCGTTCCTTTCACGGCCAATTTTGTTTGGGGGAACAAGAAGAAGTCACAGGGTGACATATCCGGCGAATAGGGCGCTTGCAGCAACACTGCGATGTTTTTAGAGGTCAAAAACTGCGACACACTGAAGGCACGATGGCATGGAGCATTGTCATGATGAAGGATCCACGTTTTGGCAATCTCTGGACGGACTCTAATGACTCGTTTTCGCAGCCGATCGAGTACTTTCAGGTAGAAATGTTGGTTGACGGTCTGCCCAGGTGGTACAAACTCTTTGTGCACGATTCCTTTGCTGTCAAAGAAGCAAATCATCCCCGACGCTCTCACGACCATTTTTAAAATCTTTATGCCATCGAAACACCTGAGCACGACTCAGGGCTTCATCACCGAACACTTTGACAAATTTACCGTACGTTTCCGTAACAGAATCGCCGAGTTTAACGCAAAATTTAATCGCGTACCGCTGTTCAATATTACGTCGTTCTATATTCGTGACACGCCTTACAAACACGTTGTCGAAAACACAAAACAGCTGGAGAACTATCGAAAGTACGAAAGTCGCGAGCACATGTATCGATAGAGAAGGGATGGGCGATTAACCGACCGAAGTTTCAGGTTCGCAGTGTTACCACAAGCGCGGCTAAAAAATCAGTCTCATTACTTATTGGTCAGACCTCGTATGTACATGTGTACATAAAGTATGTGCATGAAATCGAAATATTTGCTTATAATTACAGAAAATGGATGCATTTTCTCAGCTGTTTCGTTTATATATATATATATATATATATTATAAATAGTGTGGCATACTTTAAGGGGCACAAATCCGACGCGGATTTCTGAAAGATATTTGTGTTCCAAAAAAATCCGGATAGTCCCTGAATTAATATGCTACGAAATATACAATAGAGTAAGTAGTAAAGTTCCTACACATTCATATATAAAAAAAACATGTTTTTAGAGTTAAATTAGCTGTCCTATTGTGGTTTATTTATAAAAATCATTAAGGAGTCGGCTTTACATTTCACATACAAATATAGATGAGTTAGTTACAATATTTAAATTACAAAACTTGATGTGTTTTCTAGTTTGCAACGTTTCTTCAGTTTCTATCTACCAAAATCCAGAAGATTTACCGCCAGGTGGATTCTTAATTTTAATGGAAGAACGCACGTTTGAGTTGTCCAATTCCTCTGCAAAGCTCAAATGCAATTACATTATAAATAAGGCATTTAGGCACATGATAACTCACCGCTTAAGGAAAAGGATGATTCCTGCAGATCCCGTATACCATCCACGCGAACACGAACATTTGAGACGTTACTGTTGATGTTGTTGTTGCAGTTGGGTATCGAGTTGCCCGAGGGTGACTCTTGAGCAATTATGTGGGAGACCACTTCGACTAACTTCTTGGCTACGTTGCCATTCTGTTCGACTTGTTGTTCCCTTTCTGGCTCTGCTTTGCTCTCAATACTGTCATAAATCAAAGGCGGCCTCAACGGTGTGGATATAAATCGTCCAAATCCCTCGGCAACACGAACTGATCCATCCTCAACACAGATGCGTCCACGAACCAATACAAAGTCAGGTACACCATGAACAGTCATGCCCTAGAATACAGATATATAGATACGATCATAATTCTTGGAGATATGTATGTGTTGAATTACCTCAAATATATTAAAATCGCATGCATGATGATGGGTGTCCTTGGAAATAGTGCGTGAGGCCTTCGGATCCCACACAACAATATCAGCATCCGAACCGACGCCTAAGAATAATATAAATTATACTATACATATTATATTTCTTAAAACTTACCAATGAGTCCCTTTTGAGGATAAATATTAAATATTTTAGCTGCATTTGTGCTTGTTATGGCCACGAATCTGCAGGGATCCATTAAACCGGAATGTACACCCCTCTCCCAGACCAGAGACATGCGATCTTCAACACCATTGACACCATTGGGTATTTTTGTAAAGTCACCCAAGCCCAGTTCCTTTTGTTTCTTATTGAAGGTGCAATTGTCGCTGCCCGTCGTCTGCAGATCATCGCTAAAAAATACATAAATATATGTTTTATTAAAAATTTGCTTGGTTAATTTTGTACTGGGATCAGAATTAGTTTGTTATCGAAAATGTTCGTGAGAGTGAAATAATTTTGTAAGTATTGTAATTGTGAACATACTCACGACGCCAATGAATTCATTCAATCCTTGGCGTTGTGCTTAATTATAAGCTGGCACTGCAAATGATTTGCTGGATACACCTGCGTCATCATCTGTGCAACATTTACTGGCATGTATGAAATATGAACATATATTAACAAAATTTTAACTTAGGTTATTGAACGCTTTGGGCGGAAATAAAATTAGAACAAACTTAAGCTAGTCAGAGTTAAGTTAATTGATATTACTACGTAAGACTCACCTAGCCAGCATCTTCATCAGAAACTCAGGAGTTGTCTTGTCGGGTCTTAGAGGAGGGCTCAGCACATGAGCAGCCGCATGATCGAAATGCTGGCAGCGATAGTGAGTGCCATCTGTACCAAGAGCCGCTGCCAGGGTCTCACCAAATATATATTTTCCATTATAACGTTGACGGGCCCGAGATATTTCTATTCCAGCCGATTTGCTCATACAGTGGACCACATAAAGCGGACATTCAACCTTGTACAATGAATAAATTGTGAATAAATTTAGGCAAACCGCATGGATAAATTATTTAATTTTTTGAAGCTTACAAGGAAGTTTTACCAGTCAGATATTTATCAATATCCACTAACATTTTAAGTAATTTTAATCAGATTTTAGTATTCCTAAATACATTAACTCACCTGATGGGCCAAAATACAGGCACGATGTACAGCCTCCGCCTCCACTTCCTCCTGTCGAGACAGTTCGTGTCCTTCAGGACCTGTAATGCCCTCGGCCAACAAACGTTTTGCATTTTTGGCAATAATATCACCATTTTCAGCGTGCACCTGACAAAAAAGACATAAAATATATAGAATAGTCATAATCGATACTGTTTTTAGTAACTTACCATAGCTACCGCATTCAAGCCTCGAATGCGCTCAAAAACATCCAACATATCCGAATCGTTGAGCTGGTAAAGTCCCTTATAGGCCATAAATGTTTTGAACGAATTGATGCCAAGCTCTTTGCAAAGTATGCCCATTTCATCCGATACCGATTTGGACCACCAAGTAATGCCAACATGCAGGCCATAATCACAGCAGACTTTAGGATCAGCCCAGCTGCGCCACGTATCATAAGCCTCGATCATCGACTCGTTTTTGTTGGGCAGTACAAAGTCAACTAATTGGCAAATAAAATATGTTATATGATGTATTAAAATATACTTTAGAGAGTACCCACTTATCATAGTAGTGCCACCCGCTACAGCCGCTTTGGTTCCGTGATAAAAGCTAATTAGAATAAAAAGATTTAATTAGAAACTCAGCTAATTATCTATAAAAACTAAAGATACTTACTCATCCACGGCAACTGCATTGCCAAAAGGTAATTGCATGTGCGTATGTGGATCAATGCCACCAGGCATAATTAGTTTGCCACTTGCATCGATGACACGCACACCCCCTGGTACCGTTATATCAGCAGCGGGTCCCACGAATCTACAGAGGCAATTTAATGAAACTAGAGTTAATTTTTCAAAAACCACTTACTTAATGATGCCATCCTCTATATAAACATCGGCTTTAAAGGACTTATCATGATTGACAATTTCGCCATTTTTGATATAGATGCGATTCTGAGCGCTTTGTAGGTGGATGGGCACCTTCTTAACCGGCGCTGGGCTGCTTGCCATAGCTGCAAATTTAATTAACAATTTAATAAAATATAAAATCAGCTATTTTGCCTGAATTTAATTCCAATTGAGAGATTATTTGCCCTTAAGTGAAGGTACTTTTTTAGTCTCTAGCTAAGCTAAAATTTAATCAATTTTATGTTTATATATATAAACGAAACAGCTGAGAAAATGAATCCATTTTCTGTAATTATAAGCACTGCTCTTGATTTTATATGCAGCAAATTCGATGGCAAGTATATTTATAAATATAAAACATACACTGCGACAAAAATGACTTTTCAGCAAATTTGAACACCAACAATATATACAAATAATATTAGACTATATTTTAAAATGCAGTAAATGCTTATGAATTGATTTACAGCCGGCAATCGGCACTCGGCAATCACACTTAAAATACAACAAAACACAAACTGTAAACACATCAAATGTGCGAAACATGCCAGTATCTGGGTGCATATAGAAATATATACAAACATTTGCAACAACTTGATTCTTTGACCCACTAATGGTGCAAATATTTCGATTTCATGCACATACTTTATGTACACATGTACTTATTGCCATGCACATGTCTATTTTCGCTTCACTATCACTCACACTTCTAAAAATCTATGTGCTTAGAAATTAGAAAATGAATTCGTATATTTAATAGCTGTTTAAAGGTATTTATAGTATACATATGTGTATACCTAAAAAAAAAAAACAAAAAAAAAGAAAAAGAAAAACAACACGTAGCGGCAAAGCAACAAAAAATACATTTGCTCGGCTTTTTCATATGTATATTGATACAGAGTTTTTCTTATTTTTTATATATTATAACTGATTTCTTACTGATTTACCGTTAGACTTTGAATTTCTGGAGTTTTATTTACGGGTAAATCGAGCAGCAAGACACAACTGCTATCAACGAAAAGATCTGATCGAAAAGCCTAAAGTCTGTTGCTAACGCTAACAGACTTCAGTACTTAAAAGAACTGTTAAGGCTCTGTTCAGTTAAGCATCGATACTTATCAAGATCAAATGATATTTTTAGGCGGCAGAAAATTCAAATTTAAAAAAGCAATTGTGTGCATCATTAAGAATTTAGTTTAAAAGCTTAAAGGGCAAATGTATAACATTTAAGCCAGTATTATTAAGTGACTTAAGCTTGTGTCTGTAAACTTTCACATCATACATCTCAACAAGTGTCAATTTTAATTCTTTTTATGCTACGATAATCGTTATTGTTAGTGGGTTGGGGACTTACGTTTATATTCAATTTTTGCTCTGGTGTGTAAATATAAAGTGGATTACGCAGAGAGATAGCAACCAGGCCACAGATACATATAAGAACATAACATATATTTCTTATAGCGCATTGGTGGCTCCGCTTTTGTAGTCCTTTGTTTGTTTGCTTGTGTGCACAGTAAGAGCACCAGGACCAAACACCGCACAATGTCCATTAAAAAACGCAGATATGTCGCCAGCAGTGAAAGGTTTATATGCATGTGGGTCGCGTGTGGTTCGGCATTCTGCATCCTACGCCGCACGTCCTGCCGCGAACAGTTGCAATTGCAGTGCTTGAAACGGAACTGCAAAAATGGCAACTACATAATGCTCGTCGTATCGACGACTAAAGGAAAATCCAAATCCAATCTGGGCCACTTTTCTTGTGACATTGACTTCGAGTTGGCTCACTTAATACTCAAGTCTATCTAGTTCCCCTTTTTCTTTTTCGTTGGCTATGCTCTGCTCATCATGGCCAGAAATCCTTTTGGCTTATTTAGCCGTCTGGCTAAGCACAATTTGGTCCTTGCTGTGATTGCTTCTGTTGCCTGTGTTCGCACTTGTTTCCTAGCTGATCTCACCTGGCGTACGCTGCATAATTTATACATAAGTCCCGGCTCTTTTGGCATTAACGTATACCAAAAGCCAAAAACTTGGTCGAGCTACATTTGGTAATGATAAAGAATATAACCTAATTAGGTTGTGAATGATCAGTTTTTAAGCAATTAAACAAATAAACAATTACATAAAATAAACAAAGACTTTGTTGATACAAATGTCTTTCTTTTTTTTTTGTGTTTTTGGAAAATTATGGTCATTCCACAGCATTTTCCTGGCAGATTGTTGTTTACGTTGACATCTAAACAAACAAGTGGCAGCAAAAGATTATTTTCAACTTAATACAGGCTTTTTTAAATTAATTAATTCTGCATCAAAACTGGAAAATATAAAATTTCGAGTCACATTTTAAAGCTTTCTTTTATTAAAATTCAAATTCAATCTAGACAAGAACAACTTCTATCGTACAGCACTCGTGGATAATGTGGTCATCTAAGAACCCATACACTTGTACAAGGCGATCTGATATGAAGATCCATATATTCCACAAGTAAAATGCATCGCTTAATGCTTTCAATTTTATTATGTTAAAGGTACAGTTCAATGATATCGCTAATAGAATTATATGTCTTAAAACAATAAGTAAAACTAAATACTCTGCTTAAGGAACTCTCCCCTGGGGACAACGCCAAATAGTTGCTGATTAACCATCTGCAGGTTAACCTCTAACAAGTAACATCTAAAAAAGTGTCCCTTTTGCGAAATGGTTATTTTGTTTACATTTTCAGTGGCCATATCCATGAATCAAATAAATATTAAATTATTTTCTGTGTATACTAGCTTCTTGTTCACTTTATTTCTTATGGGAAACACTTTTATAAATTGTTATCTAAATCAGTTAAGCATACATTTTATTATTGTTAAAAAAGTATCACGTTGTTTTTTTGCTTTTGTTTTTATTTTCATTTAATTTCGTTTTGTGGTTTCGATTCAAAGACTACAACTGAATTCAGATCGTTATAGTTTAGATATTAAGATTAAAAATGAAATTTAAATTAAGATATCGCTTTATGATCACAATCGCTCATATTGTAGAGCCAAGTAGTTGGACTGACCAGCACATACATTCAAACATACACACGGATAAAACTAGGGCGGTAGAAAACAAATTGAATATTGCATTACTGTAGTTTTTGTTGTTACGGTGTTAACCCAGATGGTTTTTTTTATCTTTTCTCTTGTATAATAGTAAATAGTATTTGATTTGTGCACTTTTTTTTGTTTGCTTTACATACTGAAAACAGTCTCTGGAGGGAGCTCCACCTGCCTAGAATCAACTTAAATACAGAGTTGCTATATCATCGAATTGCAAATTCAAGTTAAAACGTCTGCGGTATTGTCTATTTAATTGCAATTACAACATCTGCTTGCTCATTTCGTCCTAGGTGTTTGCTCTGGGTTTTGCTTAGTCATCGCTATTTCGCCTTTCGGCTCACCAGGTCAGATGAGCTTCTTGGGAGCGGCGGAGCCGCCGGTCGCACCGTTTACCGCCGCAGTCGCCTTCGGCTGGGTCGCTGTCGATGGTGTGGGTATCGTTGGCGGCAGATCGATGTCCTGGGGCAGGAGCTTCTCGACGTGACGCTCGGTTGCCTCGAGGAGCGCCGCCTTTGTCGATTTATCGGTATCCGCATCGCTGGCACTACTGCTGTTGCCCTTGGCGTTGCTTTTGCTGCTACTACCTCCATTGGTATTTTCGGGCGAGGATGGTGGCGAACCGGGTCCCTTTTTGTTATCCTTCGGACCTTTGGCCAACAAATCGGGCAGCTCCTTAGCATTGTCCTTCAGCAATTTAGCACTGTCTTTCATCTCGACCTGTTAACGTAAAAACACCAAAGTTATGGCACAATTTTGATATGGATCTTATGTTGTATAAGTCATACTTCGAGCTTCTGCTGAGCGGCCCTCTCGCGATCCAAGACGCCCAATTCTGTGGCAATGTCCTGCATCTCCTTCGCTGAATCATGTATGCCATCAACGAGCTTGGCCATATCCTTATCCGTTTTCTCCACTTCCGTTTTAAGTTTTTCGGCCTCCTTCATGCTCTTCGCAATCGCCTTCTCAATCTTTTGCTCTGCCTCCAGAATCTGCTCCTTGTCTAGCAGAGTGATGAGCTCATCAATTGCCTTCTCGCCCAGCTTGATATTATCCCGGCCAATGGACTCCAGCACCTGAAAGTTTTTTTAATCATTAGGCTTTCGTCAGTTAAGGTTACAAGTGTGAAACACAAACCTTGCGTATTTCGTTAACGGTAACGACGCCATCCTTGTCTGCATCAAACTTGTCCAGCACACTCTCGATGTGCCTGAGCCGTGCCTCATCGCTGGTCTCCTTTAGCTTCTTGATGTTCAGCATGAGATCATCGATGTGGACAAGCTCCTCGTGGCGACTCTTCGCTGTCTGCTTGGTGAGCAGCTCGGTGAACTCCTCCAACTGTTTCTTGTCAATGGCAGTGCTGTCGATGCTCTGCACCACCTTGGTTATCTCATTTACCGAAACAGCGCCATCCTTGTCGGTATCCAGTTTGACCAGCAAATCTTCGACGACCTTAAAACGTTCCCCATCGGAGGCTTCTCTCATGCGCCGTATGGTCTCCACAAGTTCATCTATGTGCACCATTTGATTAATGTGTTCACTGTCTGCGACTTGATCAGTGCTATCCACCTGCTTAATCTGTTGCTGACGTTGCTCCAGATCGCCCAGCACGGTATCCAATTGGGAGATCATTTTATTGACACGATTATAGAGAAGTTTGGCAGCTCGACTCTCGCGCACCGGCTCCTTGACCACTTGGCGCACCTCGCGCAACTCCTCCACATCCTCCTGGTAGTCGCGCAGCTCCTCCTTGAGCTCCTTAATCGTCTCCTTTTCCACAACCAACTGTTTGTCGGATGAGAGCGTCTTCAAAGCATCGGAAAGCAGCTGCACATCCGTCGATGAGATGGTCTTCTCATCAGATTTCTCCTCCAGTTCCTTCTCCATGAGATGCGACACCTTGGCATCCTCCTCGATGAAGACATTCGATGCTGCCAACTCCTCCTTGCTGACCGTCCGACTGGCAATCTTCTCCTCGCGCTCCTCTTCGCGTTCCTCGCGAATCTTACGCTCCTCCTCCTTGATGATCTCAATCTTCGTCTTATTATCCACCTTGCCCTCACGCTCACCAATCGCATGACGCGTGTGCGCAGCCACCGCATCCGGCAGCACTCGCATAGTCTCCTTCAGCTTATCTGTCGTAATGCTGTCATGCGAGATGAACATCGCACGCGATAGCAGCAGCAACGTGGGCGGCACCTAAGGAAGATTGGATGCATCATTAATATTAAAAGGGTATGTATTTATGTTTATTGTGTATACCTGTTCATTGAGCGACAAGTCGATCCACTCTTTCAGCTGGAAGCGTAGACGCTCGGCTGTTAGGCCATAGGCACGCATGCCACGTGACTTGCACGCCTGCTGCAGCTCGAAGAGATCGAGTGAGTCGACGCCTTCGCGTGAGATCACACGATCATCGGTGGCCAGGGAGCGCAGTTTGAGACGTAGTTGGAAACGGAGCAGCATTGTGGTGCCAATTGTGTTCAGCTCGAGGACACGACACAGTGCCGCCAATTGTTCCCGACTGAGTGAATCGAGAGTGATCTCATCGTCGAAACGCTTTGCAAACTTGATGATGTCATCGTTGCTCACGGTCTCGTTGGGATCGCGAATCTTGTGAACGAATGCCTCAAACTGTTTGGCCTCCTCGCTAGAGTGCTCCACGTGCTGAACGGGCATTTGTCCGAGGGTCTTCTGCAAAAATTTGGCGACCTCGAGGCGGACGGCCAGCGATTGCCTTAATCGCTCCTGACGATCCTTGGCCGTTTGAAATGTGGACGGCAACATGCCCGGAAAGAATTTAATAAACACCGGCAACAGGAGCTCCATAAATGGTACGATTATAAACACAGAGAAAGGTATCAAACGAAACAGATCCGACGTCGTCCGCTGCAGTTGCTTATTCTCACGCCGCGTCAGGGTCTTTCCGTTGAGGACGGACCACAACAGTTTCGAGCTGATCGCCGTGTCAATAAAGAGCAGGCGAAAGCCATGATAATAATGCACGATCTCATCCCAAATGCGTTGCTGCAGTGGCTTCTTGGGCTTCGCCACAGCTTTGGATGTTGTGTCCGTTAATTCACTACTAGGCGAAGTTCCCTCACCTTTTGCGCTTGAACCTGTGCCTGTATCGAGGGTCGCCTTGCCGGCATGGGCGCCGGTCACTGAAGCAGCTGCGTTGTTCACTTTATCAGCGACTTGGCCGTTGGCCACTTCCTTCATGATCTCCTCGACCTTTTCCTTTTGCTGATTCTTTAACTTCTTGACGGTCGCATCGATTTTCGAAGGGGATTCAAAAAGCGTGCGACTCGCATGAAAATGCCGATAACCATGGCCGGCAAAATGATATTGATAATAAACATAATTGCGTGGGCTGCTTCTGATCAATGAGGGTTCACCGAACATTGTCCTCTGCCGCATGTCCAATGACTGTGATAGAACTGAAGCTTCCGCTTTTTGCTGTTCTTGTCTCGTTGCTTTGTATGATGCATAACTGGTCGTCCTGAAATCTGAAAGGGAAATTTAAATCGAATTTTTATTATGAATAAAGAAATCATATATATATATAGACTTGTGGTCAAAATAATATATATTTGTATACTAATTAAGACAAAAGTCAAAAAGAACAAAAGAAAAGTCGTTGCAAAATCTACAATTTCCGGCTAATTGTGTAAGCAACAAAACCAAATAACAATAAAAAAACGATTTTAATCACAAAAAGTGATAAGAAAAAAAGTTTGTTCCACTTGATGATGATAAGCTGACATGACAGTCTCAAATCTCAAGGAAAAAACCACTATTGTACAAGAAATCAACACCTGTTGCGATTGTTGCCAACATTGTTAGCATATGTAAGAAAACTCTTACATAAAATAATTATTGATGACCCAGGGAAAGTGCTTAATACACTTTCATTTTTGCTTTTGGGTTTTCCTTTGATTTGGCAGGCGTTCAGAACACAGCCAAATTTATCGAATAAATAAATTCAAGGCAAATGAGACGTAAGAGAAGAAATCTCGAACAGTAGAAATAGAGAGCGAAAGAAAAACGCAGCTAAAAATGGGAAACGAAAGACATTTAGCCTTCGATCGAATAGAGTGGGTGCCTGTGACCCCGTGTATAAGCTGTACTCGCATACAGGGTGTCTCTCTCTCTCTCTTTTATTCTATGCGTCAGCACTGATCGCTGGCGTCATTTTGTCTGTCTTTGCACCTGTACGCTTGGCACTTGTCCCTTTTTCTAGCTATTTTCCCACATATACATGGTGTGTGGGTGCGTGTGTGTTTAAATTGAGCTGTGAGCAAATTCGACATACAAATTTCTTTTGCAAACAGGGCCAAAAAAAACGTGATTCTATTGCAGACTAAATATGCAGAAGAAATATAATTTTAACCAACGCCTTATCAGACGTTTTAAATGTTTATAATTTTGGTCAATCTAATTTTTTAGCTAGTAGATAAGCTGACTCGTAAAAAATTTTATACGAAAACAAAGAAATCTTAATTAAATTAAGGTTAACGATAACAAATCGAAGAAAAAACCGGCATAGCTATGAAAATTTAATTTGATATTTAATATAAACGGATACAGGGAAATTTTCTATGACGCGTAAAAAGTACCAAAATAAGCGCAACAGGGAAATTCTGAGGGCCAAGGTGAAAACAAACACTAAATCAGCTGTGAACGCATATTCAAAACAAAAGCGCGATAAAAAATACATGCGCACACAACACACACATTTGCACATAGCCAAACACACACAAACACAAGCACACGCCACTAAAATACGAGGTAAAATCAATGGAAAGTTTTTCACATTGCGCTCCAAATTTTCGACATCAGTTTGTGTTTACAAAATGATAGAGAGGGAGAGAGGAATAGACTTACTGCGCTTGTACAAATTCTGAAAGACGTAATGCGATTTGAGTTGGAGTGATCCTTTCTGTTGCAGGAGTAAATTCATGTTGTTTGCTCAATGCTGCTCTTGCAGATTTTGCTGATATTGAGCGAGGGAGTTGCCTTCGACGATATACGGCTGCCAATCCAGTTCCAATGTTTTCGATTGATTACAAAATTTTGAATTTCCAAATCACCGTCTACTCTGTGTGTATGTCTTTGGGTTTGTTGTTTTTGTTTGTTCTCTGTTGTTCTGTTTCGCATAAGAAATTCGTTTAGCTTTTCTCACTCAACGCCTAGAAGTATATGGAAAAGAGTAATAATTGATTTGTAAGTATTCATGCCAAAAATTAGATATGCATGGCAAAAATAAACAAATTAAACAAATCGGTTTAGCTGTCAGATATTAACAATTAGAGCAGCGCAATTTCAGTCACACACACACTAGTTACAGATATCAGGCGATGTTTCATTGAGTTTGTTGTTGTTTAGCTGTCTTCGCACTTATTCAAAATATTACACAACTACAGCAACAAATTTCAAGTTGATGTTCTCTTTTTTGCTGACGACACCCTGTTTTGTTTGCTCAGCATGCTGAATGCGTAATTAACCATTTACTTTAAATTCACGTTTTTGGATTTCTTATTTTTCTCTGCTTGCCTTTTTTTTGTTGCACTGTCGTCACCCAAATTCTTATAAGAATGTTTATATATTTTGCAGATGATTTGGACGTCCACAACTTCCACGCTTTTTTATTTTACTTTGTGTGTGAATGGACAAGTGTGACCGCATGGCAATTGCGGAAAAATACGCCTGAGTCGTGCGAATTAAATAGAAGCGATATATCGCTTAATGTTATTTATCGAAAGACACCTATTTAAGTGGTGAGATTTACAATTTCAAATTCTATTGAAATGCTAAGTGGGAATGTGAAATATATGCTTGCGAATTACTACAAATTGTTAAGAAATTTATATCTGACTTGAAGTTTTATTTAAAACATATTGCCATTAAAAACTACTTTTAAAATGTTTATTACTAACTACATTTAGCACAAATTGTAATGATTAAAATGATGATTTTGATCTCATAACGAAATACTACTAACATTTTCAGAAAGTTTTTGTTACACAATTAAAAATCCTTGGCAACAGACACACAAAAACTATATTTCTGACATTTATCCAGTTTTTTGCTCGTTGATTAATTGCATCGATATTAAAGTGTCATTAAACTTAAACGGTTTTGTGCAAGCAATATTTACCCAGAAGTTCAATAAAAGCGGCTATTTGCTCCTTATTTTAGTCAGTTGCAAAGTGCAGTTAGTTAAGTTTCCAAATAGATATCAAAATGTATCGTAAATCTCAAATTTATTTCATAATTTGTTTCTGCTTAGTTAATGCACAATTGCAATTACCTGGCGAAATTTTAAGCAAACTAAAAGAGGAATTTTCTTTCGAGTCTATTTTATTGTTACAAAACGAAATGGAGGAGTGCTGGATGGATCTAAGTGTCGCATATTCAACGCCAATAATCAACTTAAATGGAAATAATTCCTTTCGACTTAAGAACAACTTCAAAAATAACTTTCTAGCTGTGATTTGCTTGTACAATCAATTAGATCCGGTTCTAAGAGCGCTCTATAAAAATCTTGACGGAATGCGAGAAAGTCCAACATTATTTTTGGTAAATGAGTCCGTCGATATTGATATTTTATTTTCGGATTGCTATGCCAATGCAATGTTGAATGTCCTGGCAATTGGTAATTGGAGTCGGGAGCATATCTACAGCTATCAGGCATTTCCGCAATATAAGCGAATCCAGCGAAGGATTGCAGAAGTGCAACGGTTTCTAGAGCCACAACTGATGAATATGGCTGGTCATCCATTTGTCACCTTATCGGACAATATAATGCCCCGTAGTGTCATCTATAAGGATGCAAATGGAACTCGGCAACTGTCTGGTTACTTATTGCCATTCATGCTAAACTTTGTGAGAAGATTAAATGCAACTTTTACGGTTTGGTGGGAGGATTTAAGGGATAAGGAGATACTTAATAGACGACAATTGAAAAAATTGATTAGTATGGGTAAAGTGGATATACCTATGAGTATATCGGATTTTCCATCGACTACCAGCAGTTATGTAGTGGAAATGTCCAAGGGCCAATTGATGTTACCCGTTGAGCCGGAAGCAGATCTCTCTCTAGTAATGATATATGCCGCAAATCCCATGCATTTTATTCTGGTATTGATTGCAATGCTCCTATTTGCATTATTACTGTACAATGCTCAACGCTTGGAGTTGGGATTGAGCCCGGGCCTGATGTGCTTGGGTATCGGCATCGATTCGGTCTTGAGGGCCATGATCTACCAGTCAATTGTGTTGCGCCGCACTCCGAGCTTAAGACTAATGTGGATATATATGCTGCTCTTCAGCTGCGGCATGTTATCGTACAATGTTTATGTAGCCCAGCTGCAGATGCTGCTGATGCATCCGCTGAGGGAACCACCGATACGCACCTATGATGATATGCGCAGGACTGGCTTGAAGATTCTCCTCTCAGAGAATGATAGAATGACAATTACTGAGGCGGTGGGCAGAGAAACAATGAAACAAAATTTGGATGTCCATGAGCTGGTGGATACCGCGACATATCAAGCGATGCGTAATCAACCAAACAGGTCCTATGCATATCCCATAACCCAAACCCTATGGCCTCTAATCGAACTTAAGTTCGCCAAGCAACCGCGAGTATCCTTTCGCCTGTCAAAGGAGTTTACATACTATTCGCTGATGCCCTATGCCATGCCACTCAACAGGAACTCCATTTATCGGCTGCCACTAAATCGCTATATTTTGGACACCCACTCAAGTGGACTATATAAATTGTGGAGATATCGCGCATTCTACAAACTGGTTGCTATTGGTCAATTTACTGCACTGCCCTATGAAGGTGGCAAATTCAATACCCTTTTGCAGAGCAAATACAGCTCCTTTTATGCTTATGCATATTTAGGCGCAATTGCAATTTGTCTCTTGGTATTCGTTCTCGAAATTGTGGTTCATGCAACGACAACAAATTAGATACGAAAACTGTTAAATTAGATTTACCTAAACTTTACTTTCATCACATACAAATAAATAAATATTGCAATCAAGCACCCACGCATAAACATGTTTTTGTACGTACTTTTTTACGACTTATGCATGGCGCCTCCAATCCCTAGAGTCGCATCCGCTGCTCTTGCATTATCTTCATTATATTTTATATGTTTTTCATTTTAATTATATTCGGCTTGATATGATTTATGTTCTGCATTTATGGACGTGCATATTCGTTGTGCATATTTTTAGACTAATTGAAAGCGGCTGGCAACATCGCTTGATAAGCTATTTACTTTCTATCTATTTATTTACATTTATTTTAATTTGGATTGACCGCTGCTCGACCCTCAGGCTCATGTCGAGCAAAACAACGGCGCCCAAGACTGCAGTCAAGGTGCAGTGCCAAATGATGCACAATCAGCAGGCAATTCTAAGCGATGATGTCATCAAATCTAGCTGTTTTGCAGTTGGATTAGAGTCAAATCTAAAAATCTGCTTACAAGAAATTAAGCTAATTTTCAAATAAGTTTGACTTTTTTCCACTTGTTTATTAAAGAAAGAAATTAATTTTCTGAATTTCTTAAAGTAAAGTGAACAAAGTGAGACATAAATAGAAATGTAGCTCAAGCTATAGTCACTCATATGTTAGTGATAAGATTATAAATAGTGGTAGTTAGATTTATATATATTTTTTATGGTATTTTACATAAATTTGATATATTTATATATATTAAATAAATGTATGTAAAGTACACCTTTTCAAAATCAAATTAAATTTAATAACATGCTCAAGTTTGTAGCATAACGAACACAAAATATGAATAATATATAAAAAAAAATTTATATATTTTAATTTAGCTTTTTCAACACACTTTGCACAAGCTCTGGATTTGTTTGTTCTTCAAAAGTGTAAGTCAACAAAGTAATTGGCTCGATGATGGAATCTGTTACATCGATAGAAAAAACTGGATGCCCAGCCTCCTAATCCCCTAAATTGAACTGTGTGACACAGGTGCACAGTGCTTATCAATAGGCGATAAGTAACTGTATACAAAAATATATATAAATATATATACAGTGTACATTAAGGTGGAACGGATCTGTGATAATGTGAGGGCAATATCAACGATCGGACGATGGCCGACTGCAAAACACACCTGATAGTCCGATAGCTCGATGGGATCGGTTGGGTATAAATGCTGGTTGAGGCGACTGCATTAGCTATATGATTACGATGAAGTCGATCACGGCGGTTGTTGTTCTGGCGCTAGCGGTGGTGGCAATTGGCATTTGCCATGCCAAGCACATTGATTTTAAGGTGGCCGACAAGGATTTTCTGGTCAAGCAGAAGTTCATCTTTGAAATGCTGCAGCATATCTACCAGGATGATGTGTGGGTGACCAAATACGATCCCAGCTTCTATGAATACAAGCCGTGGGAGCATGTCAGCGATTACGATCATGCAGAGAAACTCCAGCACTTCTTTGAGGTGTGGCAACATCATCCCTTCGGTAACGATCAGGTGTGGACATTGTTCTATGATCGTCACGAGGAATACGCCCAAGGACTTGTCAGGCTGTTCTACTATGCCAAGAACTGGGAGACCTTCCAGCATGCCGTCTTTTGGGCCCGCCATCATGTGAACGCCCAGCTCTTTGTGTATGCCTTCACCATTGCCTCTCTGCATCGTGCCGATCTGCAGGGTATCGTGTTCCCGGCGCACTACGAGATCCATCCATGGAGCTACTTCAATAGTGAGACCCTGGAGATGGCCGAGCACTATAAGATGCATGGATTCCATCATGTCAAGCAATTGAATAATGTCTACAATGCTGTGCTGAAGTCCAACTATACCAATTTCCATGGTGATATGAACTACGAACATGGATTGGCCTATTTCCTGGAGGATATTGGCATGAACAGCTTCTACTACTACTTCAATCTGGACTATCCGTTCTGGACAAAGGGAGGTGAGCAAAATTTGCTCAACAACGATCGTCGCGGTGAGCTGTATCTGTATGTCCACTGGCAACTCCTTGCTCGTTACTACTTGGAACGTCTCTCCAACGATTTGGGTGAGGTGCCCACCTTCAACATGTACGAACCCGTCGAAACTGGCTTCTATAGCGGCCTCCGTGGCTACAATGGCATATACCAGCCCAGTCGTTCCAACCATTACAACTTCTACACGGCCGAGAATGTTGAGTACGTGAATGAGGTGGAGCAGTACACGCATCGCATCATGGAATGGGTGCACAAGAACACCAAACACGATGTTGATGCCGTCAATGTGCTGGGCAACATGATCCAGGGCAACGCTGATAGCAACGATACCCAGTTCTATGGCAGTCTGGACAAATGGTACCGTTATATTGTGAACGAGGGACTTCCGTTTGGCAAGTACCATGAAACCTATCCCGGCACCTTCATGCAATACGATACCTCGATGCGCGATCCATTGTTCTTTGAGACCTACAAGAAGATCCTTACCCACTACTGGCATTTGATGGAGACCTTCCCCGAGTACACAAAGGTCGATTATGGATTCGAGAATGTCAAGATCGATGCGGTCCACATGCCCGAGAGCCTCACCACCTATTTCGAGTACTTCGATGCCGATATCAGCAATGCCGTGAATGTGGAGTCCACCGAAGAACAGCCCACTGATAACCATTATAGCTTTGGACGCAACTCCCACTACAAAGGCAACAGCTACGTGATCAAGGCCCGTCAGCAACGTCTCAATCACAAACCCTTCGAGTTCACCCTAGATGTCACCTCGGACAAGGCACAGAGTGCCGTTGTCAAGGTGTTCATTGGTCCCAAGTATAATGAGTATGGACGTGAGATCCCATTGGAGCATAACTATGAGAACTTCTTCGAGCTGGAGCACTTCAAGGTCCAGCTGGTTGCCGGCGTCAATCACATCAAGCGCGCCAGCGGAGATTTCAGTTTCTGGGTCAATGATCGCACCACCTACTTCGAGCTGTACCAGAAGCTGATGGATGCCACCAACAGCGACTACAAATTCAAGCTGGATCAGTCCGAGTCGCACTGCGGCGTGCCAAACCGCATGATGTTGCCCAAGGGTAAGAAGGGCGGTCAGGTGTTCCAGTTCTTCTACATGGTCTATCCGTTCCATGAGCCCACCGTTCCACAGTACACCGGCTACGATCCCATTGTCAGCTGTGGTATTGGATATGGCTCCCGCTATGTGGATGCTCTGCCATTCGGCTTCCCCTTCAATCGTCCGGTGAAGCACGATTACTACTTCGACGTGGACAACTTCAAGTTCTTCGACGTCAAGATCTTCCATCGCGATGAGCACACAAATGTGGCCTAAGCTCTAACGAACTCAGACTCTGATTTAATCAACCACTAAATCCCATAATTATAACTCTCTGATTCACTTCCTCCCTCTCCTATAGCTACACCTCACAATTACCCCCATAGATCGTGTTCAATACCGACTTGTAATGTTCTCAACTTTACTTGCTATCAATTAACAATAAACGAATTTTAAGCTACAACAAACATTATTCATTTCAATCCTTTTATAAATTACAAACTAAACCGAAATCAAATTTTCATTACTTAATTTTCATTCAAAATTCATTTAAACTGCCTGAAGCCATTGCTGCAATCGCTTGATCATAATTTCCAGTGCGAACACAATTGTGGCGTGCATCAAGAGAGCTCCAAAGAAAATCCAAATCCATTGTAGATCCACCATACGCAGTGCACCCTTCACACGTTGAGGCACCCGCTCGATGGGATCTTTAAAGGACATCAAACCAGCTGCGGCCATATCATAGAAGTGCATGTTGATCCAATGCTGAAATAAGCCAAATTCACGTGCTTCCAAAATCAGTTTAGTCATCGGCTCCTGGAACCAGGTATTCTTGGGCAGTTGGAAGACAATATGGATGAACTGATATAGGCACGCATCCTGGGAGTATAAGAATACTTCGTGTGGAAAATACTTTTGCTGTTCGCTGAAAACCGTCCATTTGCTCCGAGTGCTCAAATAGACATGACTCGTGTTCAACATGTCCCTTTGTCTATTGAAGGCACTCCTGTTAAGGCTTAACAAGTGTAAATTCAGTGCAAGCATAGATGAATGCAACGCATCCGCCTCATCCAGAACTAGAGGCAGTTGGACTCGTCGCACATCGGCAAAGGTGCGTGGCTGAAAATGCTTGGGCGGACGGGTCAAAAGTGTGCCGAGAGCAGCGCCATGAATCGAGTTCAGATTCAACCCAAATAAGGCCAGCATCAAATAAATCCAGCTGAAAAGCAGAGTCGTGCGCAAGGAGCGACCCAAGGATTGGCCCAGCAGTCCACGCAGCACCGCATCGTTCAGCACAAAATCTACCCAGCTGCTGGGCTCTCCAGCCAGATAGCTGTGCGTGCTCATCAGCAGCCCAAAGCTATAGAAAATAAAGAGTGCTAAAAGTACATTGTGAACATTGAACACAATCGTATAGATATCCTTGATGGGCAACTGTTGAGCTTTGGGAATCATCAAGCAGATCTGACTCATTTCAAAGGGATAACAAATGTGGGGCTCCAGCTCGATATCGGAAAACGGCCTCACATAAGCGGGCACATCAACATGATGCTTCTCCACCAGCTTCAGCACCTCATTGTTATGCAAATTTTCGTTTAATTGGATGGGGAACTCAATGCTGGCATTCAACTTCCAAGCCAAAGTGCGCACAAATTTGCCCACAGAACCACTCAGTACCAATGCTCCAGTGCGCCAGTCCTTGTACACAATTGTCCTCGGATGGTTTTGTGTTGGTAACACAATCAATGGATGGCCTTGCATATTCCTCAAGTGCCCCACAAAGTAGGGTCTTTGGGTAAGCGAGCGCTGCTCCAACTCGAACTGAGGATAGGGTTGATAGCGATAGTAGTAGCGATCCGAATCCTCAGAAATTAAAGCCAGCACGTTCAGTATTCGCAACTTATGGCATAGCCGGAGGAGCACGTGCAGCAACGGTTTGGATGTGGGGACTCCGGTGACTGTTTCCACTATATACAATATGCTTTTAACTCCACGCGCATTTTCCAGCCACGTTGTCTGCTTCAACTGATAACTAACATTGGGCAGGCAGATTATTTGTAGCACCCGGGAGAAATTTTTGCTTGCTTTTGCGGGATTGTCCAAGGATTGCAGCACCACTGGCAACGGTGGCTCAGCAAGGATCCTGTCCACCCACTTCTCCTCGCAGTAATCGTAGCGTATCACGATAGACGATGTCAGCGAATCCTGCACAACATCCTCGATGAATTCGCGACCATGGGAGGCGCACAAAAGTAAGATTATTATGTATAACGAACACATTGTCGAATAAACTGTGGCAAGCATAACGGGCCACATTTTGGGGCACTTTTATAGCAACAAATTGTTGAGTCATTGCCAGAAATGCAGCAACGCCTTCAAGCCAGGAACACAATCAAATCTATATTTTATTGTAATGTTAGACAGCTATTATAAAAATGGAGCAGTGTAAATACATTTACTATGCGCCGAAACTCATCGAAAAGACAAAAGTAAAAAGGTTCATCCAAATCCAATGCCGAAAATAAGATACCCTTTCTTATGAACTTATAAAGCTGTCCTACTGTAAATATAATAATAAATAGTGAATCATAAATTGAAATGATCTTTGACAAATTAACTGGTTTCAATTGTCCTCATTATTTAATCAGAAATGTGCTTCAATATCATTTTAATATGCATATCTCAAAATATGAACTCTTTATTGTTTCGCATGTTTTGTTTTTTTTTTTAGTTACAGATCCATATACCACTAGGTATTAAGTGTGTTAGTAAACCCCAATCGGGTAAATTGGAGTTTTGATTTACATACATATATTGTATAATCGCGATTTATTACAATTATTTGTCCGTTTCGCAAATAAATTTTACAATTGGATATTAAAATAAATATACAGAATAAATTGGGTTTTCTTATGCCTTATCTCTAGTATATATATTTATATATATATATATATATATATTCATACATGTATATGTAAGTATGTGTATATGCTTTCTCTAGGTACTTAAGTCATGTGAATGTTAAACAAAATTGCAAAAAAATAGACCAACAAATTTGTGCCTTGGTTATAAGTAGAGAGCGTGTAGAGATTTTCAAAAAGAGATTTCAAGATATTCACAGATTCATAGATTCGGAATTCGAAATGAAGTACATCATGGAGATCGCTTAAGTAACTAAAATTATGAACAGAACTTACAACAACAGAAACTGCTAATCAATTTGCACTAAACGGAATGTACAATATTCAAATGGATACAGAAACGCTCACATTAACACAGCTACTAACAAAGGTTGGACCAATGATTACGACTACAATAACAAAATAAATACGCAAAGATGTTTGAAAGAAAAATGGATAAAACTTAAATAACATTGCTCAAATTGGAGCCGGAGTTATAGAAATTCTTGTGCGGTGTTGTGGTGGGCGTAATACCCGGGGGCACGCCCTCCAGCAACTGGAGCAGCCTCTGCCGTGTGCGCTTATCGTTGACACAAATGCATTGTATCAGGTTCGTTAATTGTTTCGGCGAATATTCATCGCCCTGTCGTTGCTGCTCAACAAACTGTTCAAATTGCTCGGGCGAAAAGTAATAGGATTTGATAAAGACATCCACATAGGTGCGATATTGCGGATACTTGTGATTCGAGATTAGTTCGAGGAACGACATAAAATTCGCAAAATCCAATTGCATGAGTGCGCGTCCACCTGCCGAACACTTCTTGACATTCGAGAAGCTAGGGGAGAATAAATCAAATATTAGATATCCAAACTGAGTACAATAATATATATAAATAAATAGCTGACTAACCCCTCGACAAGCAGGTGTGAGGCCACATGCGCCATTGAATTCCACACATTCTTGCTGGGTATGGGCACCTCTTTGGCGATTTCCTCCAGGCACATGGCAAAACTTTGTATGTTCTATAAAAAATGAATTTGGATGAGAGCTTCGGGTTTATTTAAGATATTTTCTTACGCGATTCAAGACGTCACTGTAACTGCTATGCTGATGCGTCACATGATTCACATCCCATTTGACCTTGGCCATTTGCGCCAGTATGGCCGTTAGATCGATGACGCGCGATGTGACGCAGGTGTAAACAGGTTTGGCCAGATCAGTCATGAATTCGCTATACTCGAGATAGTTAACTAAGATGGGCCGATCAGCAGCAGGCAGCAGATGATTTAAATAATGCTGCAGCACATGAAACTGCTGCAACATGCTGCGACCCGCCTCAACGGCCACAAAGCGTTGCGGCAGGCCATACAGTGTATCCGGATTGGCCAGCTCATTGTTCGTCTGCCAGAGAACTTGAGCGTTAATAAAGAACTTTTTGGAAATTATTTTTTTACTATGCCTACCAGTGATGAAAAGTTCAGTGGCCAAACTTTGATCTGAGTGAGCACATTGGTTTCCACGGCACGCAGACGCTGCTCCAGACGCGGCGTATACAGATTATCAGTGGTGACCAGCTAAAAAATATTTATATAAATTAGAATCTGATCTCGAAAGTCGACAAAAATACTTTTTCTTAGCCATAACATAAATTCTTAGCTAGGTATTTTTCTTACCGCATCCCTGCCAAAAATCTCATGCACGGCATAGGCATAAAAGTCGAGCAGCTCGAGCATACAGGACACAATCCTGGGTGAGATGCAGTGCAGCAGCTTGCACATTTGCAAATATCGTCCAATGCAGCGCAGCACATTTAAAGCAGTATTGTTCACAAGTAGTTGACTGGCAAGCAGAGAAAGCGAGTTGCAATATTCAAAATGATGGCTAGCTATTAATGTATTTTATACTCACTTGCTAGCATCGTCGGCGAACTCCTTGCTTTGGAGACTCTTTTGCTCATCGTCGCTCTCCTCGCTGAAATAACAGGACGCCTCGTCCACAATGCCCGAGAGTATGTCCTCCTCGAGCATGGCCGCATCGAGGCCGCCGTCGAAGGGTGAACTCTTCTCCGAGAAGCGCAAAAAGTAGCCGTAGGAACCATAGATGGAGCTGCCACCGCCATCCTGGGAGTGCACAGAGACCAGCTCATCGCAGTTGTTGTTGCTAATAGGTGAATTATTGTTGGAGGCGAGTGCAGTCGTTGGCGACTTGTGACGACGGAGCGTGTTGCGCACTGAACGGAATTCCTAAAATAAACAAGTGAGAATATAAAAAATTATCAATAATTGTTAAAAATTTCAGATTTAATTCTCCGGCTACCGGCAGTTGTAGGATATGTGAAAAGGAGTCCAGCGGCGTCCAAGACTCGTTATCCAAAAACAAGCAGATCTCCTCAACGCAACAGATGTGATAGCGTCTAAAGAACTCCTCGCTCTGCTGCTGCATCGTCGCAATCAGTTTCTCCGACTGTTCGCCGCAGAACTCGACGCCCACTTTTTTAAGGCGCTGCACAATAGACAGCACCTGGATGAACTGATCGTATTTGAGCGTTGTCAACTTGGCACTCTGCAGAAAGAGGCAGACTTTGTTCAGAATATCGTTCCAGATACGCGACTGACCCTTCTTCAGTTTCTGCTGGATGTAGAGATCGGGTGATTCGCCATCGGTGTCCTCCTGCTGTGCATACAGCTTGTAGTTGTTGTGCCACATGACCACCTGATAGTAGGAGGCCAGTATTGTCCAGAAAGTCTTGCACAGACTGATCAGACACGGTATTAGCTTATCCGCACTGAGTTGATCGCATAGTTGTTCGTACAGCAGCTTCGGCTGCTCCTCAGCCGTGGGTTCACTGTAGCCACGCACCACTGCATTCACCGTGGAGTGAACGGACGAAATATAGTTGATGTGCAGCTGATCCATCGCAATCAGTGACTTGTTCGCCAGCTTGTAGGCCTCCTGCAGTTTGGCATACTTGCGCATATCGAAATTCAGCACCATCTCGTTGAGCACCGTGTCCAGCTGATACTCCATCAGCAGCATGGTCTCCTGCAACTTCTTATGCAGCGATTGAACACAATTGTATTGCATAAATTCGGTTGCCGAGCTCTGACATTGCAACAGCAGCGCAATGGCTGCCGAATAGTTGTGCTCCGCCAGCAATTTTTGCAGCTCGTCGTCAGTGGTGCGCTGTGCCCGGAGAGAAAGAGGAGAGAGGTGCGTTTGAGTAATATAACTTCTCGGAAATTGGCAACATGACACGACTTGAACACGATGCACAACTTGAAAATCAAATTTCCAATGCTCGACTTTAAATTGATGTAAATAACAGGATTATATATCCCAAAATATATGCAAAGTCGTGTTCCTTTCAAGGCATGCCCACAATTCTAATTTGCAGCACATTTGTTTTGCAACTTACCAACTTTTTAATGGCCATCAGGGTGTCCAGTACTTCTTTGAGCACCTCCCGCTTGCGATAGCTTGCCAAGATTTCCAAGCTGGTCGTTGTCAGATTTGTGCGTGCATAATTTAAATAGGAGCGCGCCTTCTGACACGTCCACAGCGATTCCTCGAGCTTCTTTTGGGTCTCATTGATCGATTGGAACTCGCTGCTGCACGCATTACGTTGCTCCAAGATGTTCTGCAACACCTGCTTCGTGAGCACTTTTTGCTGCGTGCGCAGCTGAGCGATGGTCGTCTCAATTAGCTGATTGTCAATGCCAGCGCCGAGCACTTTCTGTATAAACAAATAAAATCGTTTGATAATCAGATTGGAATGCCGTTTGTGACTCAACTCACCTTGAGTTCATAGAGTTCTGGATTGCTATCGGCACTGTAGTAGCACTGCTCAATACTCTCCAGTATTTCCTGATCCGATTTTTGTGCGCTCGCCGCTGCATCTGTGGTATCCGCATCGGGAGCTGATATCGCTGTTGTCGTACTTGTTGTTGTTGTTGTGGAAGAGGGCAAGGCATCCGTTGTGACCGTTTGTATGAAATAATCGGAAAATCCCATTGCTGGAATTTTCATTTGACGATTTGTCTATGAAAAATAATTGTTATGAGTCTCTTTTTGGTTGGCAGCTTTGTTGTTGCACTTACCTGTTTGTGCAGCAGGTCCATGAACCTGGTCTTAAATTCATCCATTTTGGCCTTGGAGTTCTGCATTTTGCAGCCATGAAAACCATGAAAAATTACGCGAAACAAACTTCGCCTCTCTCCCACTCCCAAACAATGGTAATATCGATAACTATGTTATCTATGTTATGTTATCAACTATCATCGATACTTTTAATCATCTCATTTCCCAGTCAGCTGTCATTGTTAGGTTAGTACGCTGCTCCGAAAAACTTTTTCATTATTTACTTCTACAAACATAATGAGAGATTGATATTGTTGGAAAATTTCAAAAGCGAAAATCCCATAAGGATGTACATTCCAAGAAATTATGATTGACTGCATAATATTATGTAGTTTTCTAAAATATGATTAAGACGATATCTATAAGCCGTTGTTTCTTATTTAATTACTTCAAAATTTGAACATTTTTTCAAATTGAATACATCATATTAATTATTTACATTATATAATTATTCTGTAATCTTAAAATGTATGCAAATTATGTAAAATAATTACCTTAATCAGTCCTAGCAATATAATTACTAACAAGAACAACATTAACTTATTATTATTATTAGTTATACAACACAATAACGCATTAAACATTGTCGCGCTTTCCACTTGTTGCCACTCGCCCGATAGATAAGATGCAGATTGAAGGCGATCTCGTGCTGCAGTCCCAGAATTGATTCGTGCTTCTCTATTAGCGGATGGTGCACGGCCAAGGCACGCTCATAGTAATCGGTGGCCAGATGCTGGATGTTCGCCTGATGATAGATGCGCCCAATGTTATAGTAGATCTCCTGCCTTGCAGCACATGATTCGGGCACATCATTGCTGTTGCAGTCACCGCCGGAACGCAGCTCCGCATAGCGTTGGGCAAAGGCCACCGACTGAGCAACTGCACCCGATTTACGCAACACCTTCTTCTGCAGAGCCAGCTGATTGAAGACTACGGCTATGGAGAGAGCGACAAGCGGATGCGGCTGCTCTCGCAATATGGGCACATACACGTTCAAAGCATACTTGTACGAACTGCAGTTGAGATGATAGTGGCCGAGGAACAGGCGCATCGGCTGCGTGACTGTCGGATGTCGTTGGAGCAGGCGTCTCGCATAGCGAAAGTAGCGCACCTCATCCCCCTGCTGCACCAGCAGTGACAGCAAATTCCACAGATTCACATGCTCCGGCTGCTTGGCAATCAACTCGCGCAAATACGAGAATCCAATTGCGCAATCATGATTAAAGTAACAGGCGAGTATCATAATCCTCTCGATCTCGTAGTGATAGTAGGTGAAACGCTTTGTGGTCACCATGGCGAAGCAAATCCGCTCAATGGCACTGTGCATTCCATGCGCATAGGCGGTGCGTATCAGTTCCAGAAACAGCTCGTACTCGTTCTTTATGGTCAGATCAGAACCCTCAGCATTCGCAGCCGTTGGAGTCGCCTTCAATGTGTCCTACAAAAATATATTAATGGATTTAATTTATATATACAGTGTGCGTCAGCTTATTTTCAACAGTGTCAAAGAAAAAACGTAATTGCCTGCCATATGTGTTTGGGATTCAGCTCAGTTTTGGATTGTAGCCCCACATAATTCAGTCCGTCCGAGCCAAAAATGATGAATTTGGACTCATCTCCAAATATGACTGTGTTCCAAAACTCCAGATCCTTGTCCAAGTGGGTTTTGGACACCGTCATCCTAGTCCCTTAATTTGGTGCGCTTATAAAGGACTTTTTCCGTGGTGCTCGGGCATTTAAGTCATGTGTGCGCAGAACAATGCGCACAGTTTCCACACAGCACTTTTTCCCCATTTTATCCTGCACCTGTTGAGTCATTTTTGGAGTCGATAGCTTGGGATTTGCCCTTATTTTCCTGATGATCCTCCGATCCTCCTCTTCGGTGAAAAGCGGGTTTGGTGCCATTAAGCCCTTGCCCTCAATCTAATTTGCGTCGACGAAGCACCGAATGATGTTATACATGGTTAAGTTGCTCAGATTGACCATTTCAGCTATTTGGCGATGTGAATATCCGTTCTTGTGGTGTGCCAGGATGAGTTTCCGTTGTTCAATGGTAGTCCGTTTGTCCATAGTCCTTGTGGGCTTATTGAACTCGGGATGCAGGATATAACTAAACTGACTACGAAGTATTGATCTATTTATTCCGAAAATACTCAACTTTAGGTAAAAAATCCGGGTTCTATGGCTCCCAGGTGTCCACAATGTACCTGATCCAAATAAGCTGTCACCTAAAAATAGGCTACATTTTTACATAATCCTACCTAGCAGGTGGGGAAACCTCAGTTTATGAGGGTCATCCATTCATATTGGTGGTTAATACATGTAGCTACCATCGGTTTTTGGAATTTTTGAAAAATAATGAATAATTACTTTATGGCAGACAATTACGTTTTTTCTTTGACACTGTTGAAAATAAGCTGACGCACACTGTATATATATTTATTAATGGTCAGATCAGTTAAGTCACCTGTTGCTCCGGCTCAGCGTTGCCCGTAACACCCGCTGCAAGGCTCCGCATTTGCATTATGGACTTGAGTCCCTCGGTGTTGTAGGCACCTCCGCCATTTGCTGCTGCCATCATCTCTTCGCGGTTCTTCAGCTTGATGGAGTGCCGGCCGAGCAGAACATAGCCCACATCGACAAACTCCTCGATGCGCCCGATCTGCTGCAGCATAATGCAGCGCTCGTACAGCAGTCTCGCATGCAGCGGTTGACCCTCCTGCTCACCGGACTGTTCCAGTGCCTTTACTGCCTCTTCCTGCCTGCCCAGTTGCTTGAGCAGCGCAGACAATGTGAACTTGGCCTCATAGCAGTACGGAGCGAGCTGTACAACTCGTCCATAGCTTTGGATTGCTTCATTGGTGCGATTCAGTTGGCGAAGACACTCCGCCTGGCGCAACCAAACGAAGGCTGGACAATCAAAGGAGTCGGCATCCGTAATGGGTCGCATTAGGGCAATTGCCTCCGCATATTTGTGCTCCTGCATCAGTGCTTCCGTGATGTCCATGTAGAGCTCCACACGCTCCACAGTCGGTGTGATGTACTCCTGCACATTCTGCACGAGATAACCGAGCAGGTGATGAGCATGCAGGTGGATTAGGCTGACGCACAGCTTGGCACGCAGCTCGGGTACATAGTCTTCGGGTATGTGACAGAAATATATCAGTTCCAGCGTCTCCTCCTGCTCCGTTTCCAGCTCCAGTTTAGTGCGCTCGCGCAGACAACGCAGCACCTTGATGAACTGTTTGTTCAGGATGAGCAGCTCCAGATAGATGTTGAGATCCTCCACAGTGAAACGTGAACCACAAACACTATATGCACCTTCCATGGCTTCCAGGGCAATGTGATGCTTTTCCAGCACATGGAAATAGCGTGCCACATTTTTGCCCGTGCTGAGGCACAAGCTCCACTCGGACGATGGCATCAGAGGCAGCATTTTCAAATAGGTAAACATTGCAGCATTTGTTTCGCCCATGCGCTCGAGGAGCTGCGCTTTGCGTAGTCGCAGCACATAATCCTTATGCAGCACCTTGATGGACTTTGTGTAGCAAACGCGGGCGCGTGCCAAATGACCCTGTTGCACAAGTAGATCCGAGATGCGTATCCACATATCACGATCCTGCGGATTCAGATGCGCTGCTATTGTCGAAAAGTGCAGAAACTTCACCTCATCCCGATTCTCATAGATCTCCGCCAGAGTATAAAAGGGTTCGCTAGCCAACGGATTCTGCCGGATGATCTCCATGCAAATGCGCTCTGCGGTATCGTAGCGACCGTAAGCGAACGAGAGATTCGCCTCACCCATTAGACCTACAAGTGCGGCATTTAGTTGACTGCGTCGACCTAAGTTCCCACCACCACCGCCGCCGCGTCCTCCACTAAAAGCTGGCTTGGCTAGCGTCTTGGCCGACTGGAGAAGCTTTGCTGCGGCCGCAGCACTAGTCGAGGCTACCGGCTGCTCCTCGCCCTGCTCTTGCTTTTTTGCCGCCAGATGAGCAACTTCATCGTCATCTTCCTCGTCGCCTGGTTCCAGTTTGGTGCAGAAGTCGGGAAACTCCAGACACTGTACACCTTGTACATAGCGTCTAATTAGGGCACCTTCCTCATCCGCCTGGGTGGCATCCTCGTTGGCATCCGCATCGTCCATGTCGATGATTTCCACTATTCGCAGTGGTTCCGTCACTTCGAACTGTGCGAGCTCGTTTTCCGGGACATCGATGCTATCGATTTCCTCAATTAGTACTTCATTTGCATCGCTATTGCAATTTTTAGTTGCTCTTTCGCGTTTTTCGTTCATCTCACTTGATATAAGCACAAAACATATGTCCTAAATTAAACATTAAAATGTTACCAACTTCGTGCTGCAATAGAGATGAGCAAAGTTGTCTCAACTATCGATTACAGAAATGAAATATCCACTCAAAAATCGATAAATATTGAGCTGACAAAATTTGGCGCAAAGCATTTTTAAAAAATATGTATAGAACTACATTTCGTGCTACGACTGCTTAACAATGGTCCCCTGATGGTAAATATGAACATTGCAGGCGTAGACATGCATGCATTTCTGCAAGCTGAGCACCAGCGGCTCGAATGGATGGCAGATAAAAGCACACAGCTCGCGGGGGGTGAATGCGCTTGGCGAACGTCGCGCCTTTACATCAAAGCGATACTTTATCAAATTCGTTTCGGGATCACGGAATACAATGGCCTCTGTGGAGCAGGCCTTGGGCCGTTCCAGCGGCGAGATGAGGCGCTCATCATACTTGAACAGATTGTAATTCAGAAACGGAGACGTTGAGAAGCTCTGCGTGCTAATGGGCACGGCGGGATTATAGCGCAGTGCCGCCTGTCGCATATTCAACGCCGTCTTGTTGGGATTTGTGCAATACCGCTGCATGAAATGATGCGACGACGAAGGCGCATCGCCCGTGTGCGGAGAGCGAACATTGCACAGCTTGTCGTAGAATTGTACGACGATCCTCAGTAGATCGACTGAGTCATCGTGATAGACGCCAAGCACTTGCTCCTTGTTTATACCATAGAAGACGTAGAGACGTCGCCGGGGGAGCGTCTCGCCCGTGACCAGATTGGGTGTCACATCGTTATCCTTGGGCCGCTCCTCGTAGCGCAATAATAAAAGATCGTTATCCACCAATTGCATCTTTTCAATGATCATGTTTTCTATCTAGAAGCAATCAAATTTACATCTTAATTTTCTCCTTTGCCTGCTTGGTTGACTTACATATTCAAAATTTTTGTAGAATTCCTTTAGACTTTCGCTTGCCTCGGGGCTGCCTGGCTGTATCTGGCGATATAGAAAGCTGAGCACACGTTGCTTAATATGGGTGATGGGCAACAGGGTGTTCACATCGAAAGTGACCGCTTCCACGGGCGAGAGATCCTCGAAGGCACAATTCGCAGGCGTCGGACCAATTTCGTGCTCCTGCTTAATCAGCCGACCATTGACGAGTTCATAGATGTAAATGGCTTGACGCAGTAGGGAGAGGATTGCTATGGTGCTGCCGTGCACAGAGATGCCATGATTATGCGATAAACTGATGACATCTTGTGCCAAATGCACTGCGTCCGTAACAATGCCCTGCTGCAAGTCCACAACGAAGAAGATGTACGAGAAGGGCTCCGCCTTGTCAAATATGTCCGGGTATTTCTCGTAATCCGAGACGGACACATTGCAGGACTGCATACTGCACATGCCCGCAAGCAACACATAGCGAGCATCCTCCAGGAAAACGCTGAACTCCCGATGTAAATAAAAACGCGCCGAGTCGCTTTGCAGGAGACGCAGCACGTACTTAGTTTTCATCAGCTGATCGAATAGGCTTGATCTCAGGACGTTATCATTATCAATGTATGTCTCGGAGGAGCCAACACCAACCTTTTCAAACAATTGACCTACACCGGATGCACCGATGCCCTTGTAATCGTATACTGAAATCGTATTGAGGATTAATCTCACAATAACACAAGCGACTGTTGTCCAAAGTTACCAATTAACGAGCGCTGATCGAGGGAGAAGGCCAACAATTTGCTGCCATCCGGCGTAAATTTTCGCAAATAAACAGGTGGAATGGCAATTCTTACTGTCAGGCAAGGTGTGATTGCTTTGTAGAACTGTCGTTCGTAGGCCAAACTGGGCCTCTGACTGTGCTTGGTGCGCGTGTAGCCCGACTCTCTGTTTTGCAGCATGTGCACGAGATTTTGCGATTGCATGCGCTGGTCGAAAGCTCGTTTTTCCAAACTCATGCTTAAATAAATTGCACACAAAAATGTAAATAATAAGTGATACCGATTGGATTTCCTTCAAAAATCAACACTGTCTGATCAGTGTTGCATAACTTAAGAGAAATGCAACTTCAAGCGCGCTAAAAAATTTAGTATTTTTAAATATTCAAAAATTTAATAAATAGTTGGAAATATTTATTATTATTTATTAATCTTTAAAATTATTAAGTGAGTGTTCCATAAGTGTTCTCAATAATAGTTTTGCAAGAAAATTAATAAATAAAAATCCAATTGCAGTTTCTCTTGAAGTTGTCTGCACTTATCGCTAAAAATGTTTCTGCGAAATCTGTGCTCAGCTGGCGCCATTAACGGTACTTGACGCGTCTTCAGTTGAACTCGTATATTTCGGGAAATTGATCGTGTGCTCTGTCTGCTGTTTTGTTTCTACATGTGAATTTAAATGTCAGTCGCGACATGAACTTGGACGAAGAGATACAGAAATTGATCAGGGTAACGCTTAATTTAGTAATATAATTTTCTCCTTAAATTTAACTTTACAAAATGCAGATGGAACTATCAAAACTAACTTGCTCTCAAAAATGTTCGAAGAAACTCAGTGACGATGAGGATGAAGAACAGCAAGAGAAGTGCGTATGTAATTTAATTAATAAATTGCATTAATTAGTTGTTGCTTATCCCACACAGATTAACTAGCATAATGGGTAGTTTGCCGTACTACGAGCCTAGTAAGTTTTTGTTGCAGGCGCTCGAAGTTGATTTCAGCGATGAAAGTCTGTGCACACAGAACGCCATCTTCAGGGATTATTTGGAGAAGCCGCTGCTGGATTATGGAAACGCTTGCGCGGTGCTGGGCACTCTGCTCAGCATAGAGGACGTTTCCACAATGCAACTTTATGCCCAGCTAATGCAGCCCAATGTGAGGCTGAAGAGAGAAAAAAAACAAATCTTCAGCTTCAAACTAGGCAGCAAATCGGACATAAATCCGGAGGAGATCGTTGCACCGTTTGTAGACGAAGTGGTGCTCATATCAGCGGCTAGCTTGCAGACTTGCCCACTGCCCAAGCAGTCCATCTTGGCGCTAATGCCGCACAAACACGAATCCCTGAACGTAAAGGATCCCTTGTGTCGTTACCTTGCCAACGTTGTGCAGGTGACGCGCACCAGCATCAGATTTAAATTTAATCGTGGCGCCTTCCCAGGTCACAGAATGCTCAGCCAGCGTTTTTATGTTATACTGCGCTCTCGACGCATTCAGTATCGCTTCATGTATCGGGCGATCCAGCTGCTCACGGAGAATCGACAGGTGCGTCGCTATTTGTTTCCCAATAAGCCGCCGCCGCAGCCAGCATCTCCCAAAGTGGCCAAAGTACCCAATTTTTCGCTGTTTAACACGAGCATCGCCCAGAATCCGGAGCAGCTGCAGGCCGTAAAGCAGATTGTCGTTGGTCCCAGCAGCCAGGCGCCCTACATTGTGTTCGGACCACCAGGTGAGAAGCTAGAGAGAATCCGAATTACGGATGTACATATTTATTTATATATTCTTTCAGGCACCGGCAAGACGACAACCATTGTTGAGGCCATTTTACAGTTGCGACTTCAGCAGCCCCGAAGTCGTATTCTTGTTACAGCCGGTTCGAACTCGGCCTGCAACACGATTGCCATTAGAATATGCGAGTATTTTGCTAGCAATGAATGTGTGCAGGCGCACATGGCCAAGGGTGATCAGCTGATTCGATTGTTCTCACGCTCCGCTTACAACAGGGGATTAAGTTCGATTCAGCCACTGCTGCTAAAGCATTCCAATTGTGCGAAGAACGTCTATGTTCATATGGGAGTGGACACTTTGTTCGAATATGGCATCATTGTGACCACATTGTGCTCTGTGGGTCGACTCGTCACCGGCAATGCGGGAAAATCCAATATTTTCACACACATCTTTATTGATGAGGCTGGCGCATCCACGGAGCCGGAGTCATTGATTGGCATTATGGGCATTAAGCAGCAGGATGCATGCCATGTTATCCTTTCCGGCGATCACAAGCAACTGGGCCCCGTCATTAAAAGCAATCGTGCCGCTCACCTGGGATTGAGGCAATCGCTCTTGGAGCGACTGATCCAAAGCGATCTTTACGCACTGGATGCCAATGGCAATTATGATAAAAAAGTGCAGACGCGTTTACGTCGCAATTATCGATCCCATCCGGAAATCGTCGGGCTCTACAATAAGCTGTATTATAACGGCGAACTTATCGCAGAGGCGCCGCCATCAGAGGTCAATCTGGCAGTCAAATGGCAAATGTTGCCAAATGCCAAATTTCCAATCATCTTCCAGGCAACGCATGGCGTTACAGAACGTGAAACTCACTCGACCAGCTCGTACAATGCGCTGGAGGCACAAGTTCTCTGCTGGTACGTCGAATCCTTGCTTTCGAAAGGCCTTGGCGGTGGCGTTCGAGTGGAGCCATCGGATATTGGTGTTGTGGCGCCCTATACGGCACAGTGTAAGCTCATCGATGAGATGTTGCGCCAACGGGGCTGCTTCAATGTGGAGGTGGGCAGCGTGGAGAACTATCAGGGACGTGAGAAACCCATTATAATTGTGACGCTAGTGCGCTCGTTTGCTAGCATGGGCTTTATGCGTAGTCCACGTCGGATTAATGTCCTTCTGTCGCGCGCCAAGTCGTTGCTGATACTCATTGGTAATCCGGTAACGTTGCGCTACCATCGCGACATCAGGTTCATCATCGAAGAGTGCAAGCTGCGTGGCAACTATCTGTTCAAGAAGAAGGACGGCCTACAACGACCACTGTTCCTCAATGATGTGGAGGAGCAGCTGGCGGAAGATGATGAATTCGATGATGATTATGCCGAAATGCCAAAGCACTTAGCCGTTGCTTTGCCCACCAGCACACCAGGTGAGTCGTTGCATCTTCATGAAGCATATGCCACCAAAAACATTCTCCATTCAACTAATACAGATGAGAGCAGCAGTCTTACAGATGAGAGTAGCAGTCTTTTGGATCCGTGCATTTGCTGTGTGAATGCCTGCCCTTTCAATTAGTTAGAAAACTCTGCGCGTTAATCTTTAAGAAGTTTGTCATTTGAATTTAAATATTTTACAAACATCAATCGAAAAGTGCCACGAGAATTGTGCACCGCTTTTTTGTTTTGTGTTCCTTTGATAATTTCAATATTTGTCAAGTCAATTTGAATTTGTTTTATGTTAAGATGGTTTTCCTTAAGTTGAGATAAAAGTTGCTGGATCAGCATTGTGGAAGCAGTACTCGTGTGAATTATCGAAATTTCGTTTCTTAAGCTATTCGTTTTTTTAATATTTTTTCGAAAAAATGTATGAACATTGACAGTTTAAGCTATATCTATAAATACATATGCCCTATAATCATTATAACAGATCCTCGGTGATAACAACTCATTGTTATTATAATTTACTTTTGTCTGTCAAATGTTTTTGTGTAGCTGCGAAGAAAAAGAGAATTCATTTAAATGTATTTAATGTAATAAGTAATAACTTTAAGCGAACAGAAATAAGTTTTATGAATTTTTAGTTTTAATGGACTCCAAGAATTAGTCTCCATGTTTAAATACATTACGTTTTTTGTTTTTTTATCACAGCTCTAAAATAAATCGAAATACAAAAATGTGTGAAGCGAATCCATTTATTTCCAACTCTAAAAAAGTCGAATAAAATATTGTGTTTATATCAGTAAATATTATTATATTTAAGCAGGTGTCTATAAAATTAGTAAACAGTTTACAAAATACAATTTCAATTGCAGATTAGATTTCGAATAATGTTTTTTTCTTTTCTTTTTAAATGTATTTCGCGTCGTTTTTATTAACTTGTTTATGTTTGTGTGCATTCAACGCTTTTCGTTTTAAATTCGTTCAGTCTTTGTTAATCAACAACTTGGTTAAAAGTGTTTTCAAGAAAACTAAAATGAAAGTTTCTTGTTATTTATCATTAATATTGCATAATATGTTTGCTTGTTTTTTTTTGTTCGCTGTGCAACTTTTTGCATTTTTCCATGTTCCATAAGTGTTCTCAATAATAGTTTTGCAAGAAAATTAATAAATAAAAAACTAATTGCAGTTTCTCTTGAAGTTGTCTGCACTTATCGCTAAAAATGTTTCTGCGAAATCTGTGCACAGCTGGCGCCATTAACGGTACTATCGCTAAAAATGTTTCTGCAAAATCTGCGCTCAGCTGGCGCCATTAACGGTACTTTGCGCGCCTTCAGTTGAACTCGTATATTTCGGGAAATTGATCGTGTGCTCTGTCTGCTGCTTTGTTTCTACATGTGAATTTAAATGTCAGTCGCGACATGAACTTGGACGAAGAGATACAGAAATCGATCAGGGTAACGCTAAATTTATAAATATAATTTTCTCCTTAAATTTAACTTTACAAAATGCAGATGGAACTATCAAAACTAACTTGCTCTCAAAAATGTTCGAAGAAACTCAGTGACGATGAGGATTTAATTAATAAATTGCATTAATTAGTTGTTGCTTATCCCACACAGATTAACTAGCATAATGGGCCGTTTGTCATACTACAAGCCCAGTAAGTTTTTGTTGCAGGCGCTAGAAGTTGATTTCAGCGATGAAAGTCTGTGCACACAAAACGCCATCTTCAGGGATTATTTGGAGAAGCCGCTGCTGGATTATGGAAACGCTTGCGCGGTGCTGGGCACTCTGCTCAGCATAGAGGACGTTTCCACAATGCAACTTTATGCCCAGCTAATGCAGCCCAATGTGAGGCTGAAGAGAGAAAAAAAACAAATCTTCAGCTTCAAACTAGGCAGCAAATCGGACATAAATCCGGAGGAGATCGTTGCACCGCTTGTAGACGAAGTGGTGCTCATATCAGCGGCTAGCTTGCAGACTTGCCCACTGCCCAAGCAGTCCATCTTGGCGCTAATGCCGCACAAACACGAATTCCGGAGCCTAAAGGATCCCTTGTGTCGTTACCTTGCCGACGTTGTGCAGGTGACGCGCACCAGCATCAGATTTAAATTTAATCGTGGCGCCTTCCCAGGTCACAGAATGCTCTGCAAGCGTTTTTATGTTATACTACGCTCTCATCGCATTCCGTATCGCCTCATGTATCGGGCGATCAAGCTGCTCGCGGAGAATCGACAGGTGCGTCGCTATTTGTTTCCCAATAAGGCGCCGCAGCAGCCAGCATCTCCCAAAGTGGCCAAACTACCCAATTTTTCGCTGTTTAACACGAGCATCGCCCAGAATCCGGAGCAGCTGCAGGCCGTAAAGCAGATTGTCGTTGGTCCCAGCAGCCAGGCGCCCTACATTGTGTTCGGACCACCAGGTGAGAAGCTAGAGAGAATCCGAATTACGGATGTACATATTTATTTATATATTCTTTCAGGCACCGGCAAGACGACAACCATTGTTGAGGCCATTTTACAGTTGCGACTTCAGCAGCCCGGAAGTCGTATTCTTGTTACAGCCGGTTCGAACTCGGCCTGCAACACGATTGCCATTAGAATATGCGAGTATTTTGCTAGCAATGAATGTGTGCAGGCGCACATGGCCAAGGGTGATCAGCTGATTCGATTGTTCTCACGCTCCGCTTACGACAGGGGATTAAGTTCGATTGAGCCACTGCTGCTAAAGCATTCCAATTGTGCGACGAACGACTATGTTCATATGGGAGTGGACACTTTGTTCGATTATGGCATCATTGTGACCACATTGTGCTCTGTGGGTCACATCGTCACCGGCAATGTTGAAAACTTCAATATTTTCACACACATCTTTATTGATGAGGCTGGCGCATCCACGGAGCCGGAGTCATTGATTGGCATTATGGGCATTAAGCAGCAGGATGCATGCCATGTTATCCTTTCCGGCGATCACAAGCAACTGGGCCCCGTCATTAAAAGCAATCGTGCCGCTCACCTGGGATTGAGGCAATCGCTCTTGGAGCGACTGATCCAAAGCGATCTTTACGCACTGGATGCCAATGGCAATTATGATAAAAAAGTGCAGACGCGTTTACGTCGCAATTATCGATCCCATCCGGAAATCGTCGGGCTCTACAATAAGCTGTATTATAACGGCGAACTTATCGCAGAGGCGCCGCCATCAGAGGTCAATCTGGCAGTCAAATGGCAAATGTTGCCAAATGCCAAATTTCCAATCATCTTCCAGGCAACGCATGGCGTTACAGAACGTGAAACTCACTCGACCAGCTCGTACAATGCGCTGGAGGCACAAGTTCTCTGCTGGTACGTCGAATCCTTGCTTTCGAAAGGCCTTGGCGGTGGCGTTCGAGTGGAGCCATCGGATATTGGTGTCGTGGCGCCCTATACGGCACAGTGTAAGCTCATTGATGAGATGTTGCGCCGACGGGGCTGCTTCAATGTGGAGGTGGGCAGCGTGGAGAACTATCAGGGACGTGAGAAACCCATTATAATTGTGACGCTAGTGCGCTCGTTTGCTAGCATGGGCTTTATGCGTAGTCCACGTCGGATTAATGTCCTTCTGTCGCGCGCCAAGTCGTTGCTGATACTCATTGGTAATCCGGTAACGTTGCGCTACCATCGCGACTTCAGGTTCATCATCGACGAGTGCAAGCTGCGTGGCAACTATCTGTTCAAGAAGAAGCACGGCCAACAACGAGAGCAGCAGTCTTACAGATGAGAGTAGCAGTCTTTTGGATCCGTGCATTTGCTGTGTGAATGCCTGCCCTTTCAATTAGTTAGAAAACTCTGCGCGTTAATCTTTAAGAAGTTTGTCATTTGAATTTAAATATTTTACAAACATCAATCGAAAAGTGCCACGAGAATTGTGCACCGCTTTTTTGTTTTGTGTTCCTTTGATAATTTCAATATTTGTCAAGTCAATTTGAATTTGTTTTATGTTAAGATGGTTTTCCTTAAGTTAAGATAAAAGTTGCTGGATCAGCATTGTGGAAGCAGTACTCGTGTGAATTATCGAAATTTCGTTTCTTAAGCTATTCGTTTTTTTAATATTTTTTCGAAAAAATGTATGAACATTGACAGTTTAAGCTATATCTATAAATACATATGCCCTATAATCATTATAACAGATCCTCGGTGATAACAACTCATTGTTATTATAATTTACTTTTGTCTGTCAAATGTTTTTGTGCAGCTGCGAAGAAAAAGAGAATTCATTTAAATGTATTTAATGTAATAAGTAATAACTTTAAGCGAACAGAAATAAGTTTTATGAATTTTTAGTTTTAATGGACTCCAAGAATTAGTCTCCATGTTTAAATACATTACGTTTTTTGTTTTTTTATCACAGCTCTAAAATAAATCGAAATACAAAAATGTGTGAAGCGAATCCATTTATTTCCAACTCTAAAAAAGTCGAATAAAATATTGTGTTTATATCAGTAAATATTATTATATTTAAGCAGGTGTCTATAAAATTAGTAAACAGTTTACAAAATACAATTTCAATTGCAGATTAGATTTCGAATAATGTTTTTTTCTTTTCTTTTTAAATGTATTTCGCGTCGTTTTTATTAACTTGTTTATGTTTGTGTGCATTCAACGCTTTTCGTTTTAAATTCGTTCAGTCTTTGTTAATCAACAACTTGGTTAAAAGTGTTTTCAAGAAAACTAAAATGAAAGTTTCTTGTTATTTATCATTAATATTGCATATGTTTGCTTGTTTTTTTTGTTCGCTGTGCAACTTTTTGCATTTTTTTTATTATTAAAATATATTTAAGGTGCATATAGTATGTAGAATATACATATGGTATATATATATAGATATATATAGATAAATGTTCTCTCTCATTAAGTTGTTTGCATGTTATAACTACATTTGGTATAACCCCGCGCATATCCCTGCTAGGCCAACAGGTTAGTGTCCACAGCTCAATCGCCACTCTCCTCTAGGTGTGTGTGTGTTTGCTGTGTTGTGTGTGTGTGTGTGGGTGTGCAGCAATTACAACTATTAGCATGAATTACATTTGGAGCTTAGAGCACGACACGTCTGACGCCGCACTCCATGCAAAACTTGGCGTGTTCTATGACAAACTTGCCGCCACATTCGTGGCAGAACTTGGACATTTTCATGCTGGCACTCATCGAGCTACCCGAATTGTTGCTCACCAGCGAGTGCAGCGATGTTGTGGGCGTTAAATTGCAGTTCACACTGTTATTGTTATTATTATTGTTGCTGCTGTTGTTGTTGTTGTTCAAGTTCTTGGCAGTAAGTTCGTAGCTATTGTTATTGTTGTTATTGTTATTGTATGCTACCTGCGCTTGAGATTGCTGGTGCTGCTGCTGTTGTTGTTGGTAGTTGTAATTGATGTTCTGTTGTTGTTGTTGTTGTTGCTGCTGTTGCAATGGCAGCGAGTGCTCCGAACTGCTGCTGGAGTATTCCGCATTGGCATCGTTGGTGGCCGGGCCAACCAGGCCATTGCCAGCAAACATGCGCTGACGCGCCTTCAGGGTGCCAAAGTTGGTTTGTGCCTGCGTCGAGACATCCATCATGCCGCTGTTTGCCAACTGTTTGCCGCTTTGCAGGCTCATTGTTCCGCTCGCCGTGTGTGGACGCAGTTGGCTCTGGGTGCGTGGCGAGTTGCCAGATTGCAGTTCACTGGAGCGCTGACGGGACATACTGTAGGGAGAGTTGCTGCTGCGGGAGTGGAAATAAAAATAAAAATAAAACATTTGTTGCAGTTTTAAAAAATAACGGCCCAAGCACAGGGCTGTCACTTTAGGTACACGTCACTGTATTTTGGTTATCGCACAAGTTGCAAATATCGATAAGTCGATAATAATGCGAAAGATGCACAATTTTAAAAAACCAATAAATAAATAACAAAAAGTGAACGCACCTGCCGTAAGCCGAATCGGAGCTTAGCTTGGAGCTGGCGCCGCGACGCGATGAGTGCGACGAGGACATGGGATAACCGTCCAGGCTGCTCAACTCATCCGAATCACCAGATGGCGATGGCGTCAATGGTGCGCTAAGCTTCAGCTCCTGATGCTGTGTTTGCATCTGTTGCAAGTGCTGCTTCTGCTCCTGCCGCAGCAGGATGTCGCGACGCACAGAGGCGCCCGCCTGCTCGCCCAGTTGCTGGAAATCGTTGCGCATCTTCTCGATCACATTCTTGGCATTGTTCGCCTCCACATTGGGCAGCGCCAATGGCGCTGGCGATGGCGATGGCGATGCGGATGTGGGTGTTGTGGTCGCTACTGTGCCCGGCATTGAGCTTAGCCGTTTCGTCGTGCAACGACCGTGGCTGGGCTCATCATCGTGCTCAGCATCGAGCTGGTCCTCATTATCGCTAATCTTACTGAACTTGGCATGCTCCGGCTCGTTGCCGTTCTCGATGTGCAGCACATCGATGGGTGTCTGCGCATTGCCCACCATATGACGCAGTGAATCCGGCGAAATGGGCGAATGCCCCTGGGCATTTGCTTCCGTCTCAATGCTAATAAAGATCTCCCGTTTCTGTGACTCATCAGTGCATCGCTGCAGCTTGTTCTTGGTGTTGTTGTCATCGCTGCTGTTCAACGGTGTGGAATTCGGTGGTGTCTTATAGGAGCCACTGCTATTGAGTGGTGTCTTATAGGAGCCACCGCTACTCGAAGTATTCGAATCGGATCTGTGGGTTGCCAATTGTTGTTTAGTTGTCGGCGCAAAGTACTGCATTTTGGGTGGTGTTATAAAGGTGGAGGAGCTGCTGGTGGCGACGCCGGGGGATCTTTGTGTGGCTGTCATTGTCTCTGTCGATGTATGGGTATGGGTTTGGGATTGGGATTGTGGTTGCTGGGGTGTTGAAGTCGCTTTCTGGCACGAGCGTTGTCGGCTCGTCGTGCGATTCAGCAGAAACTCGCGACAATCCCGAAACAGCGGAAATTGCTCCTCATCATTCTCGTTCTCGAATGATGAGAGAAATTCCTCAAAATCAAAATCATCAAATGTGGGCAACACGGGCATCTTGGGCATGCCCAACAGTGGATTGCTCAGCAGCTGCTTCTGCTGCTGTTGCCAGCACTGCTCGTCGAATTCCAGCGAGGATCGATTGCCTTCGTCATCCGCACAGCTGCCCGACGAGATGTACGCCTCCTCGGGTGACGCATCGTACAGAAACTGATTGCGTCCCAATCGCATCTTACGCTTGAGTAGATTGCGTGCCTCGCCCGAATGACGACGCTGCTCCGGGCCCATGGTTATCGTCGACTGGGAACTGCTGCGACTCTGCGAGATTTGCTGCGGCGTCGAACTGGCATCCGATGAGCCCGTCGACGATTGCTGCACATTCAGATTGTCGCAGGCATTGATCAGCTTGGGATCGATGTACGCACTAAAGATGCTCTCCAGCTTGATGGGCAGGGCGGTGCCACTGGGTGCCACTGGCGTTAGCGCTTTGCTGCCGCTAATCGGCTCCAGACGCAATGGAGTCGCATAGTTGTGTGCCAAATTCTCGTTGTTCTCCTTGGCGGCCGGCACTTGGCTGGGCGTAGCCAGCAGCGGGGGCAACTGACCACTGTTGGCCGTCAGATTTTTGGCCGAGTTCTGTTTGCTCAGATTGTTGCTCTTCTCCTTGAGCTCCTTGCTGCTCAGCTCCTTGCTATTGGCCGCTGCCAACTCGGCCGCCTTCGCATTCAGCTGCTCCAGCTCGTGCTCGTATTTGAGGAACACGGCCAGGGAGTCGGTCTTGGCCACATTGCGTGCGGGCTGCTCCGTGGCGTTGCTGAGTGGCAGCTTCATGTGCTGCTTGCGATTGGAGGCGCTCGTATCGCGACGCACCACGCGAGGACTGTGGAAATCATTGACGCAGGCGGCTCGCACCGGCATCTCGTCGTACTCCTCAGGCTTGAGGAAGTTGCTGGAGATGGGACCTTCGTCGGAGAGGCCGCGCTGAATGGTGGGCCGATAGTTGCTGGCAAATAGCGGACGACTGGGCAGCAGTGGAGTGCGTCGTGGCCCACGCAAGGATGAGGTGCGTCGAAAGTTCGAAGTGGCCGTTGTCGTCTTTGGCCCACTGGCTGTCGCTGTCGGTGTCGTAGTCGGTGTTGGTGTCATCGTTGTAGTGTTGTGCAATTTGCCCAGTGCGCTGGTTAGCGATGTGGACATTAGGATTGGTGCTGTCGTCGTTGTGGTCGTGGGTTGGACCACCACAGGTTCGTTGTCGGGTGGTGTGTTTGGCGAGCAGAGCTCCTCCAGCTGACGCTTGGCTGACAGAAACGGATCGTACTTGTCGCTAACCAGTGGACTACAGCCGCTGTTTGTACAAGAAAACAGAAACAGAAACGGAAACAAAAGTGAGTCGTGTACGGTGGACAAGGATTCGTTTTAACCCGCCCTCAGTCTGTGCGTCGCCTGGCTGTCGTTTGCTAAAGGGGGGGATTAGTAGAACAAACCTTTTCATGAGCTGGCGTTCGGAGTTGAGCGCCAGACGTGCCGAGGGTCGTTTGGTGGGAGATGGCGCCGCCTTAATGTATATGGTGCCATCCTCATCCTGTTCGAGCAGCACCAGACGACGACTGACATTGGTTGGAGTTTTACGCGATGGCGACGGAATTTGTGGCTGCAGCTGCAGTTGCTCATCCTCGCTGTAGAGCACATCGTCCATATTATCATCGTGGTCACCTTCCAGTAGTTTTGCCTTCCTCAGCAGCTGGCCAACTTCCATGTCGGTCTCATCGTAAGCCTCCTGCTCATCTAGTTCCGTGCCACAATCCTCATCCGGTTCCTCGTCCAAATGCTGCTGTGCTGCTCCATTGCTGTGGCCAATGCGTGGCAGGAAATTCGTCCTAATCTCTGGCAGGGGCAACGCCTTCATCGGCTCCACGTTGTTTGCTATCATCGGCAGCTCAGATTTCCTTTTGGGTCGGCAGACCGTCTGAAAGGTGCTCCGCTCCAGCTTGATCTGCACTTCGCCCCGGGGCGAGGTGTCTCCCTCCTCCGAACCGAAGAACATTGTTTCATTTGAGATGCAATGGAATGACTCCGGTGCTGGCAACGGCTGACAGCTCTCCTTGCTGGCCACATTAATTGTGTTCAATGTCTTTGGTGGCGCCAGCGAGCTCACATCAATGCTGGAATTCTCCCGTGTCTGTATGCGACGGCATGCTTCACGCACCAGCGCTGCGGATGACGGCAGCTTCGAGGGCACCTTGACCATCTGCTCCTCTGGATTCATTTTTATGTTGCGCATATTTGTTCCACCTGCGGGCGCAGTGCAGCGAGCGAGAAGTTGGATATAGCGTTGAGTTATTTCTATGTTTATATCACTAATTTACTCAAGATGAATACTGCTGAAATTGTTGTCTAACGGTGAATGGTATTCCTATTGGAATTACTCTGATTTTAGACAAATAATTTCTATTAATTCTGAAAGTTCCTTTTCTATCAATAATAATAATAATAATAAATCCTAGCAAGTAATATTCTCCAACCAAGAAGAAGTCTATCATTGCAGACAATTGCATTCAAGTTAGATCTATTCCAGAAACATTCTTTCTCCAAGAATGGACTGCAACTAATGAAACTCTATGCTTGGCTGATCATTTAAATGCCTAATTACGTTCTGCATTAATTAAGAGGCATCAAGTTGTTCCGCAACTTCTTAAACCAATTATAAAATCATTTGAATTTAATCAAGTCGAGACACGCAATGGGAGTGCGGAACCTTATGAACTTGAGCCCAGTTGGGGGAGAAATGGTGGCAAGTGGAGCATTGCAATGCTAATGATTCTACTCTGGATTTCGACTATTAATATTTGCAGACTGCCGCCTGCTCTGAATTGGTGTTTTAATACCTCTGCGCTTAATCAACCCATTGAGATCCTCGAATGTCATCGTGGCTTGGGGTGGTCCGGCCAAGCATTCCGGCGGTGCTTGAGCCTTCGGGCGTTGAGCGTTGACGGTTCGGCATTTTGCTGGTTTTAAGGGCGTCGCCGTCTCGCAGTCCAATTTGGTCACTTGCAGTGAGCGCAGATGATTCATGGTGTCATCAATGTCCTGGCAAGTTTCGCGCGGTTTGCGGCATAGGTTCCCATATTGAACACACTGCTCCAGATTCTCGACACACGACTCCTCGGCGCCCATGCGTAGACTGACCTTATTCTGGGTAATCGTTGTGGTTGTGCTTGTCTTTGACTTGGACAGGGATGATCCAGAACGCTGCATCTTCGCGGCCACGTTTCGATGCGAGCTGATTTGATATGTATTTGTTTTTTTTTTTGGGATTGGGGTTTGAGGTGAGTGGGTCAGTTACACCAATCATTTGCTACGATTACAATGTGTGAGCGATAAACTACGCGACAGTGTCTACTGGTCAAAAAGATTACTCGAGGATTAGTCAACGACAACCAATTTAGCAACGCCAGATGGGCCAATCAAGTGTTAGGCTAGACTACCAATCAATCAGTCAATCAGTGAACAGTTAGTTCTCTACTCACTTATCACTGTGCACGGACGATGTCATCGAGGAGAGCGACATCAGATTCTGCTTGGTGGCCACCATTTCTTGTTCGCCCTGTTCTTCTTGTGCGCCGGAGTATTTGTCCCGATTGATCGAGCGTTTAGTTCTAAAGAAAAACCGAAAACAACAAACGATAAATTAAATCTGAGTAGAGAATGTGAAACGAATGTGAATTGTTGCAACTAAGTATTATTTTGCCTTATGACAGCTCAGATCTCGAGATATGCCGCAGCATGCTTTAATTTTTCTCTAATGCTGGGAGGATTGGAAAATCGCTTCTCTTTTTGACAATGTTAGAATGGAAGAGTTTCTTACTTGAGATTGGGTGGCCTGTACTGTTTGCGCGCCTCCATGCGCTCCTTGGCCTTGTTTGTCTCCGTGGTGTTGTTCGTCTTCATGTTGGCCTGAATGGCCTTCTCCTTGCACCACTCCACATGCCGATCGAAGGCCTTCAGATTGAAGCTGCGCTCACAATGAGGACAACGATCCGCGGCTGGTTCCTTGCCGCGTCTAGAGGTGCGTAGACGATCCCGGCTCATGGCACGACCTGCAGGCTGTGGCGCACCTTGAACGTTCTCTGTGCCAGCTGTGCCACTTGTGGCTCCTTTGCGCATCGAGGCACGTGCCGTGGAACGTTGCAAGTCTGTGCTGTCCTGACTTTTGCGACGCATCGGCAGCGGCGATGCCTGTCGAGCAGTAAGTTTAGCATGAGGACAGATCATGTGTATCCTGTAGGATTTGTGTACTCACCTCCTGAGGCTGGGAACCGCTCGATACACTGGAGGTCTCACGACTGGCAGGTGGTGGCGTATGCAAGCCGGCCGCCTTCTCCGCATTGGGCAGCCCAAAGTTCTTGGGCAGCACATAGGTGGAGAGGGCGGTGCCCTCTCGTCGCTGACGGGACGAGTCGAAGGGTTTGCGCTTCTTCATCATTTTATCGCAGACGGTTATGTGAATGCGCAGCGCATTCGTGTTGAATGTGCGACTGCAGTTGGGGCAGGCGGACAATTCCACTTTGTGGTTGTTGATCTCCTCGAGCGGCACGCCCAGACCCGTGGTTAGCGGTGGCGGCGGTGTGCCAAGCTCATCGTTCTGATCCACCCCGGCTCCACCGCATTCCATCGTCGCTATTGTTATGTAAGATACAAAAGAAATGATAAGGATTATTGTTGTTGGGAGGCTGGAAATTATTTGCAATGTCTGTATGGTTGTTTTAGACCTAGAACTAATTTAAACAATTCTCAAACACAAGCCAGGAAATCAAATATCAAACTGAAACTGCCTTCAATGACAGTGCGATTTGGTTTATATTATATATATGCTTCTATATCCAGCTTTCTTCCAAATTCTTCAGTTTTAGTTAATACATAAAAATGGAGTCGGAATTTCCACACAAGTAGCTGCCACGAAAGCCCAAGTGAACCTAACTAGAATGACAATGAAACTTTGCCAGCTGGGAAAAAACGTTGGCAGCAGCAAGCGGCAAGCGGCAAGTAATGGGCCAAAATCAGATGCAACTTGGGCAACTGGCCAAGTGGTGCAGCTTAGACTTGAGCCAGAAACCCTAAAACTTTCCAACTGAATACAACGCATGGAAAGTGTTTCCAAGCCAGCATATATTTTCATTAAGTTGCAGTTGTTGGTGTTTGTGGACAAATTGCTTATCCGGGCCCATTTGTCACGTCGGCTAAAAGCAAACACAGCCAAACGCCCAAAAAGCAGCCCTATAAATTCTCAGGCTTGCCAAGACAATAGACCAAAAATATAACGATAAATACAAAGAGAGGAAAATCAACTAAATAATTTATTATTATTATTTGGATTGTGTCTCTTTTTTTGGCTGCCACTGCGTGTGTGATCAGCCTATAAATTGTTATTTATCTGTGAGCGCCAAACGGACTCAACTTAACTCAAATCGACGCAACTCGACTCGACTGTCACATGAAATGTGGCAATGGCCAAATTTGGCAGCTTGTCTCAGCCAAACTTTTGATATCTGTGCGATTTTGTGCGCCTGGTTTTGCTCTGTGGTGGGCGTCAATTATTATTATATCTGTATCTCGAAGATACACAAAACTGTGCACATGACAGGTGCTGCAGCCCAAAACTACCCACATTGCGGCGTTTTCACTTGACAAGTGCTTTGATCATGTTGACCCCAAAAATGTTGAGAATCTTCTTGTTGTCAGTTGTAAGGTTTTGTGAATTATTATTACATTTACAGCAATCAAGGTAAAATTATGTTTGACATTGGCTATTGATAGCCTTGGGCATTACAGCAGAAATTCATCATAGTTATAAGATAGATTTGAACAGATCATGTATCAAAGCAATACAAAATTTAAGATCTTATTCTTAGATCATAGCTACAATTGCACTTATAATTATATATACGTTTTGTGAATTATTAATATTACTATTGCAACAAATAAGTTAAAATGAAAGTCTAACATAAATTGATCATAATTCAGATCAATCTTAAGAGTTTAATCTTGTTTAGGCCATGCAACAAATGGCATTTTGCCCCTTTTTCATTATGAAAAGTAGATTACATGAGTTAAATATGAAATGAACAAGAAATGAAACTGGGAGCCCATGTAATTTAGGGTTAACCGGTAATATTCCACTCGAACACTGTCTGCGTGTTTCGCAGCGGGAATGATCACATAGAAGATAACCGATCTTGCTGCCGATATCATAATAATAGTGCAGAGACATATATAGACATTATAGCAGCACATCAAGATTACATAAATCAGCGGATGGCACGCATACGTTTCTGCAATAACTTGCGCGTTGAGGCAACAGTGCAACAGCCAGTTGCACGTTGCAAGAGATGCTCAAGCTCGTCTTTGAATCTCATTCCAAGTCGAATCAATGCAGCTCAGTACGCAGTCTTTCAATGTGTCCAATCCGTTGAGAAGTGGGTGAGTGACTGCCTCAGTGGATGCTTGATATGTGGATGGGGCGTTCGTTGCACATGAGAGCACCACTGGCACCACCAGCAGCACCACAATCCCCATATGTTAATGATGCTTGGCGAACTCGCATTGCAAAATGCACTCATTGCTGCTACTGTGGCCATTATAAGATTACTTACATATATGCTGTGCATATCTTTCAACTATTTCCACTTGAGTTTTATAAATAAAATGGCCAGCCAAAAATAAGAAGAAGAAGAGGAAGAGGAGGCTAAACACCAGGGCGTCCATGTCTGATTGGAGTCTAAGCAGATTTTTGATTCATGGAGATAGCAATAATGAGCAGCGCTCAGAGCCGAAAGTTCAAGAGTTCGCAAGTTTACTAGAACAAAACCAAATGCAATAATTCACAAAAAAAAATTTAAAACAAAAAAGTAAAGCTTTTAGCCAAAAATCAATTAATTATTTTAGTTATATTTGTAGAAAGTGTAAGTTTTATAAATTTGTTTTCAGCAACGCTGGATTAGCATTACTTTTGTCTACAAGGGTATTTAATCTTCGGTTTTGATTGCTTATCTTTTATTTTTCTGCAGCTTATTTATTTTCGAGTTCTTTCCCAATCAAATGCCGTTGCAAAACAGAATATGCCATTACAAAAATGTCTTAAGAGGTGCCTAATTAAATCTCTCTAAGATCTTAACCCCACCAATTTGTTCTTGGGCAACCCTATAAGCCATTTAAGTCTTCTTGCTGTTGTTGTTTTTAATGTTGTGTGTGTGTGTGTGTGTGTGTTTGTGAAGCACATACAGCGTATATGTATATATATATATGTTGAGGTTGGGTTTTATCCCTTGACTTTGTTACGCGAGACTGTTGCTTGTCGCTTGCATTCTGAACTTTCAACTTTTGACAGCTTAACTTGTGAGTGTGAAAAGAGCATAAGAAATGGATCGATTTCTATCTAAGTTGTTAATGTTTACTGCAAGTCTCGTCTGGCTTACTTGAAACATTTAAATTCATTTATTTGCCTATTCTTTACAATTTCAAAATGTAAATCTGTCAAGTGACAGCATTTGTTATATTCTCGCCGATAAGCATATTGACAGAGTCACGGAAAGGTCTACAACAAATTATTATTGTACAAGATGTGACACAAAATCAACTCAAATGAGATTAAGCAAGTCAAAAAAAAAAAATAATATTTTTTTTTTGTTACAGTATAAGCATAAATCATTAGCGTTCTTGTTAATTATGAAAATACTGTTGCTTGAATGAATAGTTGTTAATTTGGCGAGTCAACTTTGAAACTAGGATTAATTGAATAATTTTTGTATCTGGTGATAAATTGACTTTTATTTTTATTTAATTCTACTATCATCTTAACCATCTCCCCTCTGTTTAACTCTCTCGCTGTTCAATTGACAACTCTTTGAGCCCATTTAAATAGAAATCAATCGATTAAATGGGAGGCAATTAAGCAACCAGTGGACATGGGCAATTGTTGAATGAATTTACTTGATTGATTTGTGACTGCTGGATTTGCATGCAAATGATTAGCGGAGTTAGTTGGAGTATTAGTTGTTGTTGTTACTGCAGTTGCTGTTGCTGTTGCTGTTGTAGTCGCAACTGGTGGTGTTATTGCTGCTGCGACATCGATCTGATTAACTATAATCAAGACGTGCTGCAGTTGAGCAGCTGCCACAGATGTGGGCGTGGCCGACTCACTTGACTTGGCATTGGGTGTTTGCTTTTTGTTGTTGCTGTTGCTGCTATTGTTGTTGCGACGCAATGAGAATGTGTTGCGTACGCGCGAAAATGTTGACAGCTGTTGCGTTTGTTGCTGCTGCTGCTGCTGCTGCACCAGCAACGGTTGCTGTTGCGCCTCACTAAACGCCGCCGAGTTGAAAGAACTTTGCTGCGGCTGCTGCTCAAACACATTAATGTTGCCACTGTTGCTATGGCTGTTGCAGTTGCCGTTTTCATTTTCACTGCACAAACGCAACGCTGGCGATTTTTCACCATTGAGCAAGTCATTTAATTGCTGATACTCCTCGTAGATGCCGCGACTGTGACGCTTATTGATTTTATTCAATTGCTGTTGCTGCTTTTGCGCCTTCGATTTGAATATTTTGTGCCACATTTTCTTGCTCATTTCGTATTTGATTCAGTCGTTATTTTTATTTCGTTATTTTTAAATGCAACATTGCAACAATGCCTTGCCCACTTGTTCTTTTTTTTGTTTTCGCCACGCTACACAAACTTGACGCGCCGACGTCGTGCGTCCAACTGAGAGCGGCGGCAACATCGACCAACGACTTCTACAGCAACATTGTCTAGCAACATTTATGTTGCCAGCAGCTGTTGTTGGCAAAGAGCTTAGCGCACAACATGTTGCCAGCGCGTATATTTTGCATTTAATTAAAAATAGCTGCACTCCAGCTGCCTGCGCTTGTTGTGTGGGTGTTGCAACAACAGCAACAACAACAATCATATTATATTCAACAAAGGCGGCTATTCTTTGTAGGGCTCCCCATGCCCCAATAGCGCCCCTCTTGTTTGTCTTTACGCCTGATTTATTTAAAGGCGCCGCACAAATGTTGCTGAACTTTGGCTGCTTAGATGCATCTTTCACTTTGGCTAACGTCTAAAGTCTAAATGGGTATTTTTGTATACACACAGCTTTTGTTTTTTTGCTTAGGTTTTGCAAATTGAAATCTTGCACTTTGCTACTTCCTAAAATCAGTCAGTCAATCAGTCAGCCCCAACTTCAAAGGCGCCAACTTCCTGTGCCGTCTCGCTTTCCATTCAAAAAAAAAAAAAAAAACATCTACAAGCACAACTTTTGGGTGTAGGCCACATATAAGTATATAATTATCCCTTGTTTTGGCCACAAACTCAATGTTGCATAAGTGCACCAAAAAAGGTAGCTGACATTTGCAGTTGTTGTCGCATCAACATTTGCTCGATCTCAGCAACATTTTGTGTTGCAGGCGGCACACATAAATAAACAGCTGGTCATGGAGTTGGAGACACATTTAACTGTATTTTTATGCTGCTCACAATAGGGTATATCAGCTGGAGCTAAAGCTTAAAATTTAAGCAGTTTAAAAATTATATGTATTTATCTATTTAATGGAAGTGAAACAAAATCGACTTTTGTTTCCTGATCAATCATGTGGAATGTATGTCATATATTAAATATATATGCCCTTTAGTAAATGTTGCCATCAACTTTTGTATAGGGTATTAAAGCTGTCTTACTAGAGATATTTCTTCTTCTTTTACAGTTTGCTTTCGATTTCTGTTGTTTCCTTTTTCGGTCGCTTCTGCTTTTAATTGAAATGCGAATGCACTTTTGAGTGACTCTTTCTGTATCTGTATCTGCATCTGTATCTGTGTTTGCTTCTGTAGACGTTTCTGTAATCCGAACGATTCCATTTGCTGTGTGAATAAGTCAACTGGATGCTGGCCGCAATTAATCACAATATGTGCTGCATCCAGCATCTGCCACTGGAAGATCTCGTTGACAGTTGAGGAACGATGACGTCAGATGGGCTGAGACGCTTCTTCTTCTTCATCTTGTCTTATGCAAGCGCATGCCTTGAGAAACATTTCTTCTTGTTCTTCTACGTCGCTTATTGCACGTGCCAAAGCTAATGAACTTGAGGCACGCCATTGTTCTGCAAGTTTGTACACATATCTATGTATATATACATGTGCACCTAGAAAATTATCGAACCAACAAACAAGATTTTTCCCGTACACATTGTTGAGTATTTGTTGTTGTCTGCGAGTCGTCATCGGCGTCGTTTGTGGTCGCCCACGCGCCCCATAAAGACATGTAGACTTTGCCATAAAACTCCATAATCTCTTCTAATTGTCACGCCTCAGGCATGACAAAAATAAATGTTATATCTTGCACTCTAAAGCGATTTTCACGGCAGGCCACAAGAAGAAGAAGAAGAAGAAGAAGAAGAAGAAGCAGATGGGGGCGCATGCATATAAAAATAGTGCACTTGGGTTGCTTGGATGGCATTTTGGGAGCAAGGCGCGCAACATGAACTCAATTTTGCTGAGCAAAGCAACATGTTCAAAGTTTCATATGCATACAAGTACACTAAGGGAAATAGTATGAGTAATGAAAATAATACACTTGATAATGCCAAAGGGGTGTAAAACAGTTAATCAATATTGCAGTAACTGTAGCCTTTCAAGTGAAATTAATCACTTAAATGTTTATGGTAAAATAACATTTTTCATATTTTGAACAGTGCAGAAAATCATTCTGCGTAACTCACTCTCTCTCTGTCGCTCGCACTCTCTCTTACTCAGCTTTTGCTACTAATTAAGTTCTATTTCCTCCAGTCGTTCCTTACGCACTGCAACACTGCTCTCCTCCCTACTGCAATGAAACCATTTCAGTTCATTGGTGCTCCCCCTGCAAGTTTTGTCAGTGTTGCTTTGTTGATGTGTTCTTATATTTTTCTTAGGTTTTGTTTTTCGTTTTTTGTTTTATTTTTTTCTGCAGCATTGCACAATTTTCTGTTCTGTTTTCAGTTCAGTAATTTTGTTTGCCGTTGTTTTTGTTGTTGTTGCTGTCATTGTTGTTAATACAAATTGATGTTGATCTATTTGTTGTTTGGTTGATGTTTATAATTGTTGCCACTGCTGATTGCTTTTTAGAAAGTGTGAAAGAAAGACTTTGTCCATTTCATATGTAAACTATCTACTTTTTTACTTTTGTATTTGATTTCCTTTTGTTTTTTGGAAATTGTGTGCCGTTAATTGAGGTAGGCAATTATTGATTTGATTTGGAAAAGGTCAAAGAGCTTCGGCAATTAACAGCTGAGTTGATGATTGCAAGTCTGTCATTTAATGGTTCCAAGAAAAAATGCTTAAAAAGGAAAATAACAGCGTTTTGAGTTTTGAAATGAAGTTTTCTTAAAATCAAGCTAGTTATATTATTCAATGATAAAAATGAATTAATATTTTGATAAGTTTAAAAGTGAGCAAAATAAAATCTTAACTTCGAACGTACTCTTTTTTACTCCAAAGCTAAAAACTTATGAATAAAACAAATTGTAGTAGTAAAATTTTATATTCAAACCTACTTTTTTATTCGCAAGCTAAAAGCATACGAGCTTACTGTATGCAGTAAAATGTACTCACTTTGCAGCACGGCAACACTACACAATGCTTAACAGAAAAGCTTTGCACAAGCTTTCTGCATATGGGGCACAGCTTTACAGTTACATTCACTTAAATGTTAAACGAAACTGAGATTTTGAAAAGTTGGAAATCAAATGAAAATGGTAAGCCCGAAATGTTTTCAAATTTCCCTAGACAGATCCGGCTTAGGAGCATCAGCAAAATTATTTTGTATCTATGGAACTTTCTGATGCCGTTTGTCATAAAAAAAATGTGCTAACTGCAAAAACAGGTTTTGCAGACGTGCAAACTAACAATGTGAACACAATTTGCCAATAACAAATACTTTTTTATGAAATAGCAATAAATTGTATTGTTGTTATTGTGTCAGCTGTCGATTGAATTACGTTGCAAAAATATCTTTGGAAACTGGTTGTAGTTGTATTTGACTTTGGAATTCGTTCTATGTGCAAAATAAAACTGGCATTCGCCTCCATTATTGTTGCAGTCGTATTTTAGATGTGGATACCCACTAGCACTTAAATGTAGTTCAATGTCAAGGAAATTTACTCCGACTTTGAGTTTGCGTTGAGACCGTAGTGGTTTAAGTGGGTCGGCCAAAAACAAGAAACTGGGTCACGCCCAGTGACTGTGACAAAGTAAGGGCCCAGTTTTTCCGCACTAAACCTAAATATGAAGAAAGGCCCATTACAAGACGCCTTTTTAGCCAAATATGTAGTTGACACTGACGATTTTTGTATGCAAAATACGCACCTAGTTTGATATTGACGCATTTGTTGGTCATTAGTTAAAACTGGCACGCAATTTCCGAACGTGACTCGATTTAGAAAAGTTTTCAACGCTCGACTTCTGTCAGAGCGCTACTCAAGTATCTAAAACTTCGAGACATATGCACATAAATTAAAGAACATATATTTTAATTATGCCTTTTCGCTGGGAGCAGCACATCAAAAATAAGAAGAAGAACAGGTAGATTTGCTAGCGTATTATATCGATCTGGATTACATATAATAAATATAATTAATAAATAACTAATTTCGAAATCGTTGCCTTTATTTTGATGGCTTTTATATTTAATTAAATTAAAAGGAATTTATGCCAATTTTGGCTGCTTTAAATGGAAATTGACATAGTTAGATATGTCATCGTTCTTTTTCCGTCGTTTGCTTGGCTTCTTTTTTTATTTTGCTTGCTTGCTTTGTTTTTGTGAATTGTTTGTTTAAGTGCCTCCCACGTTTGGTGTTGCTTCTGCATTTCCATTTTTTATTTATACTCTGTTATACTCTGTATGAGAGTATATTGGTATTACTTATTGCTAACAGAGTATTTCACAGTCGATTATGCTTTATTGAAACGTTTACACTTGGGTTTTTTCAAGTATTTATAGAAAACACTGAAATCCGCACAAAGAGAACTTAAATTCTTTTTCGTTACAGTATTCAACTTTTGACGCATTTGAAATTATGCATTTTATAGCCTGACTTACATAAAAAACTCAAATTCATTTTAAGTATGATCAGCAAAATAAGTGAGATCGGCATATTGTAGAATGTTGGCGTCCTTCGACTAAGGACACCATCTAAACGAGATCTGCTTTTATAGCTTAAACTATGGAGTGTATCTAATCGAATTGGATAAGCTTTTCAATAAATTTAAAGAGTTTAAATGTTATTTGTTTTGCTTATGTCTGACTATAGTTTCGATTTGCAACGTCAACTTAACTATAGATAATTATGTGAAAATCTTGATTTACATGGATATTTAATATCAATATACAATATACAATGTCTGTCTGTATGAAACCAATTTTTGTTCACACCTTTAAGGAACATATACTAGTCTGTGCCTGTGTCAGATAATGTGTTTTGTATTGGGGTGCTCGGTAAAATATCTCCCACAATTTGAAAGCTAGATTCGCCAATTCGTTGTCGGTTACGCCCGACTGATACGTTTTCTTTATTTATTTTTTTGGTTCAGCTACACAAAAAACATTAATTTGCAATAGTCTCTGATGTCACTCATTGAAAACTGTGAGCCGCAACAAATGTTATTGACACTTTAACAATTGATTTACTGTGTAGTACAATAGATATCTACAAAACTGAATTGGGAAAATGAAAGGAAAATACCGTCAAAGAAATGGTTAAATGACTATTGCTAGATATGGTATATATATATCTATCAAATCGATCGAGACAACGATATTTTACCTAATTCATTTATAGTATTTTTCAAAATCAAACTGAAATCTAAATGTATGAATTAAGGAAGCAGTCCATTCCCAAGAATTCTGGCTTCCTGCTTATTGCTTTCGAATGTATTTTATTCTACTCACGTCTTAGCGTTTATAGGTTTTTTTTGTCATTTAAATACTTGAATAAATTTGCTACAGCATTTCCTTTTTTAAATATTGAATTTAATTGTATTTTAAGTGCCACTAAATGTGTTTCGGATTTTGGGTTTTTGCTTTTTATAGACTTTCCTAAGAATTATGTTTGTTTCGTTTGTCATTTTTACGAGGCGAACCAAGCCATGCCCAAATTGAATATCAGTTTTCATTATATAACTATATATATATATATATGTATCTGCATATATTATTTTCTATATGTTTTCTGAGCACTTCCTTCTCGTGTGCGTGTCTTTCGTTTGATTTTGCGCCTGCGCGGAAGTTCGACTCGCTTCACTTGATAGCCAATTTTATGGCCGGCTTTTGTGTAAACGTTTTTGGTTTTTTGTCTATGCATAAATTTCAAATAAAAGCCAATGCACTCGAGTGGCACTCAATTGAAGTACGTATGTGTATCCCGCAGATACTTATGCCAATTGTGGCTGGTGGGGGATGGAGGGGAGTGTCAACTGATTAAGTGTTAGTTAGCTGCTCACCAAAATCAAAATGATACATGCTGGGCAGATCGCGCGGCGTTGTCGTGCGCGTCAGCGAGGAGGAGGCGTTGAGGAGCGGAGTGCGCGGTGGCGTCGCGATAAAAATCGCTTCCAGCGGGCGCGACTCCGATGCTGCCATTTCCAATTCCATTTCCATTTTTTTTTTCTTCACAATGGAAAACTAGGAGAGATTTTGGCAGCCAATTAATTTATGCAATGAACTCGCTGCTTAAATTGTTTTTTTTTTTTGTTGTTTTAGTTTTCAACACTTTTGGACCGCTGCTTCCGCGAAAATAGAGAGAAAACGCGCGCGTTTTGTGTCGCGTCGCGAGCGATTAAAAACGCGCCGCGAAAATTTTTCGCTCACATGCAAGCGCTTTGCCACAATATTCATACATATATTTCATTTTTTGCCTCTTTTGCTAATTAATCATATTTCGTTTTCACTGCACTTTCAAAAAAAAACTACTTTAGTAACAATTTTGCCTAATGTATTATATTTTTTTTGGATTTCACAATTCTTTTTTTTTTCTTATTTTGAGTATGGTTTCTGAAGGCACGCGAAACTTTTTGAGCCGAAATAAATTTGAGTGGCTTTTGTTATAGTGATTGGTTTGATTTTTGTATTCGTTACTATTGCTGTTGTTGTTGTTTTGGTTGGTGCTGCAAGTTTTCACATTATCTCCAAAATCATATGGAAATATTGCCAGGCAGCCTTATAATTTAAGTCTCGGCCTGCGATTTGCTGTGGGTGTCTCGCGAGTTGGTGTTTCTCAATCTCTCTCACTCTCTCTTGTGGCTCAGGACCACTCCTCCACCTTATTCGTTGTCGTATCTGGAAAAGGTCAGAGCGTGAGATTTGAATATATTATTGGTGAAATGTGGCATATGAAAATTGCAGATTTGTTGACTTAAGGAGTATGTTTATGCTTATGTGAAAAATATACAGTAATTTCTCAGCTTGCCAGCACTAATAACAAATTTGCATGTTGGATTAAGATTAAGAAACTATTATTCAAAGTGAAGCAAAGGAGACTTGAATGTAAGCGAGCAGAGAGCGCGTTACGTATCTGAATGAATTCGCTGATGGTGATGATGACGAACAAGCTTCAAAATAAACATTCTCCATTGGGGCTAAGCGCATATTAGCTAATTTGCAAAAAAGCCAAACATAGCAGTAAACAACAACAGCAACAGCAAAACGTACGCAAAAGCCAGAATATGATGAAATCGTCTAAAGTTAGACGGTGAATTTACGAGCTTTTCGCTTTGGGCTCGGTTCACGCAACACTCAAAGAGCGAGAGAGAGATAGAGAGAGAGCGACATAGAGCGATAGCGACATAGAGAGAGAAAGAGTAAGATATAGACAACGAATGAGTAAGATTCATTGGCTACATTTCACTAAAGAGCCAATTAATTACCGTTAATATTCGCTTGATTTGCGCCGCAAAGCTGTACAATTTAAGTGTAACTGGATCAGTTGAAGATTTTGTGTCCGACACGCTTGAAGATCGCAGAGCGACTGAGTCGCGAGAATTTGCAGTCGCCTCTTAATTGCAAATGAAAGTGAACATTAAATTCCATCACTGAGCTGAGCAATTGAAAAAGCGTTCATAAAAGTATCTCCCACCAGCCCCATTATCATCATTATCATCATCATCATCAACATTATGATCATCATCATCAGTATTATTATTGTTGTTGTTGTGTCTCATTGTTGATCTTAAAGTTCGACAAGCTTTCAACATTGTCAGCGACCGTAAACTAAAAATAATCTTTGGTCTGTTTGCCAATTTTATTTTGTTGTTGTTGAAGTTTGTTTTAGCTGGCTGGTTTTTGGTTATGATCATTTTGGTGCTGTTCAAATACCAATTAACGCTTCTCTTCTAATTATGCCATATTTGGCTATTTTAATGGCAGTCTGCCTTTTCAGCAATTTGACTTAATATTTGGTTCCTAACATAATGGAGTTCAAGGCAAACGAGTTGCGGTAATCATAGGCTAATTAGACTCTATTATTTAGCTGAGCTTATCTTGTGGATCGGTTGCATTGTAGTGCAACCCACTCGGCTGTAAGGAAACAACATAGAGAGCCATAAATTAAGTGACTGACAATACGTAAGAAGAAGAAGCACAACAACTGATTCTACAGCTAAACGCCGCCATTTGTCAGCTATTAGACAGGTAAACATGTGGAAATTACGTTAATTTGCATGCGTACACTCAGAAAAAGTGAATTAAACAGAAACAGAAATGAGCATCAATAATATATAAATAAAATATCATTAATAATATAGTAATTTTTATTACGGTTAAATGATATATGCCAAATTACACTAAATCTAAACTCGTTTCCAATCTTATACGCATTTTTTGTCAGTGCTTCCTTCTCAATACGCTCTCAACTCGTGTAAACAGTCAACAGCTTGTACATGTGTATAATGTATATAAATGTATACCAATAACATTTAGGTAGATAAATACTAATATTTATATGCCTATTGTGCATAATTCGAGTTGAAAGGTTTTTTATCTGCTTTTGCGCCGCACTCATAAAAATATATATTTGTCGTCTCGTTTGAGGGATAAACATGCGCAAGTGTCTTGATTTTATTATGCATATTGAATGGGACACTTACTTATATTTTACGATATACCATATCGAGTTGGAGGGGAACGCTGTACGTGCCTCGAGTGCCAATCGGATGGGATAAGTGACTAATAGTTGAGCCAAGATTGGCTCTCTGGTTCTCTGTGTGCATGTGCACAATTTGAATACAGAAGCACATTAAAGAAGCCGAGTTCGAATCGAGTTGTATCCATTGGAATTTTACGGATATGCATAAGTAAGTTGTGTGCGAAGATAATGGATTCTAAGTGCATTATCAACCTATCAACTATAGAATGACTTAATAAATGCATTTTTCTCAGCGTTTAGAGTTCAATTTGTTTGCTTAGACTTAATGCTGACAAATAGTCTCCATTGAGTAGCATTTAAATTGTTGAACTCACAGCGACATTTAATATTTTAGCTGTTGATTCATTAAATTCTTCTCATATTTAAATAATTGTTTCCAGTGTAATTTGTTATGGCCACCCACTCAATAAATACCAAGACGCTGACGCGGCTGCATTTCATTTCAATTTGAAACTCTTTTTATAATATACACAAAAATTGTATACTTAAAAAAAATAAACTACACCCACGCAGACAAGTCAAGTTTCAAGCTGAGCTGAATTCTTTCAGCACGCGCCTTGAGTGATATTTGTTTTATAGGTTTTGTATATGTGCAATGTACGCCGATAAGACTGGTCAAAAAAGCGATCTAATTTATGGCTTATAATCTAAGTCATGGCTGGTAAACGAGAGGCCTGCACTTTGCCCAGTTCTCTCAATGTCATTGGGTAACTGGAGCGCAGTGGACAGGTTTTCGATAGGGGGGATCAATGACCAGAAGCAAAGAGCTTAACACCATAAGTAGCAGCTACAGAAACTAACAAGTTGCGTCGCAACGTGAACAAAGACCTGTCAGCTTGGACAGCTGTCTGTCTGTCTGTCTCGGTTTGTCTTAGCCTGTAGAACAAGTGCAGCAGCTGGTTCAGCGTTCCATGTGACCAAGTTTCACCTTCGAGCGGATTTGTTGGCATCGCATCACTTTCGGCTTAGGAGGGGGAAGAGAACCAGAATCAGATTGAGAATGAGAATGAGAATGAGCCTCTAAACAGACACACTTTTTGTGCACACATTTGTTTGAAGGTCACGACAATCTTTGGTGTCAGTTTCACAGCCGATGACGACTTCTCTGTACACTCTAAGGCTTGCCACATGCTGCACTCATTCCTTCCAAATAATGCGATAAGCTATCAGCGCAGAAGTGACCTGCGTTTTGGGTTTTTATCTCACTCAAATTAAGAGCGATAAGCAACTGCAAGAACCCATTAAATTATTCACATTTTGAGCTCTGTCAAAATACAAAATGAACTGCGTAGAAAATGTATTCTTAATTTTGTAGAAGTTTGTGGAAAAGTTCAAATTAAAACCAATTTTAAATTAAAAAATAATAATTTGTTTTATGCGCATTCAATAATAAAATAGAATTTATAAAACAAATGCCAAGAAGCAAAAATTCATTTCTTTTCCAAAATATAAACCACTTAATTACTTAAGCATAATTAAATATAATTTATTATAGTTTTCAACTAAAATTGACTTGCGACCAATCAACGGAAACAGCGAAACAATTTGTCATCACGCTCAATTGAAAAGCAAACCCCAAGCTGAACTTAATTGCCAGCTTAATTGTAGGTATAGAATATTAAGCTAGTCTATATGTGTATACATCATACATACATACATATATATATAACAAGTAACCTGAGGCACTTAGGCTGAACCACACGTTTAGTCACTGATCAATTAGCTGCACATGCGGTTGTCTAATCTTATATCTCTTCCCAGCAACCGCAGCGTCGAAAAGGTGACTAAAAAGTCACAGCTGCTGATGTGGCGCTTTTCCTTATAATTAATGTAGTTTAAAAAAGACAGAAAACAAAAGACAATCATAAATAAAAAGCACCTTGTAGCACCTTGTTTCAACGGCTTTCACTGCCAGTGAGATTTCAAGCTCTAGCACCTGTGCGATATGCCAAAAAACACCAAAGATACATTTTTCTGTTATGCCCGCGAGGAGTACCCACAAATGATTTTGAAGCGTGCTTTTGTTCTCAGCCACCAAACGCTGATGTCATTTGGCAATCACACTTGAGCTGAGTGTTTTATGTGCTCAATTGTTGTTGCTGTTGTTGTTGCTGAGAATCTGGCTCCGAGTCTGTTGTCTGGGGCTTGGAAGTCGTCACGCTCGTGAAGGTTACACAGAATCTCACAGTGAACAGCTTGTTTTTAAGTTGCGTGTTGCAAGTCGTTACAATACTTATTACTTGAAGATCCTCCCCAACTTCAATTCAACTCCCTCTGTTAGATTTGTCAATAGACTTTGCAAAAAACAAGATAATAATAATAATCAAATGGCGAATGCCGCTTGAGATTTGATTTTAATTGCACTTGAATGTGCCTAGCCCGTTTCGTAGATACATATTTATGTATTAATACATATGTATACATAAATACATACGTGCTTCGTATCGTGGGCATGCAAAGCATTTTTAGGCTGCCTCTTGTGATTGCCATTTATTGGATTTTTTGGAGCGTTGCAAATATGCATGGAATATACACATACGCTTACCGACTACGGATACTACGATCCAACTTTGCGTTGCCAAATGGAATATGCTTTGCATTTTTTCTTCTTCATTTTTTTTTTTTTTTGTTTTTGAAAGGCACTTTCTGCAATCATCCCGCGCTTGAGAAACATTTTCGAGAGTGATATTGTTCAACGCGAATATTTTTGTAAAAGTTTTGCATGTCAGCAAAGCTTTTAAGCCACTTTTTAATTGATCTTTGAATAAATTTGGACTACAAACTGTAATTAACGTTAAACACTAAAAACCAAAGATGAAGTAAGAAAAAAAAACCATGCTTGAGGCACGGTTCCAAATTTTCCACGGCCAGTTTTTTGCTAATGATCTGGCATCTTGACTTTGAAACTCGAGTTTTGACTGAAGTTCATATACAAATTCTATGCCAGCAGAATTCATTTAGGTATCGTTCCATATTCTACCAATCCATAACTTTCCAAATGACTTTTAAATACAGCTTTTAAATCTCAAAACTCGATTTTTCGGCACAATTCATATACAAATTTAAGACCCAGCACTAAAATTACTTTATTCTGAATAGTACTTATTCTTGCCCCAAATCTATGAACAATCTAAACCCTAAAACCATTTGATATATGCATGTCAGACACATTCACAAGCGCCTGTTACATTTTTTTAATTGCGTCGCAGATAAATACACACATACACATGTAGTACATATGCATGTAAGGTTAATTAGCATAAACTCAACTCGAAGTCAAACAAACAGCAGCAGTTACATATAACACGGGGGGGGCCACCCGCGTCCATCTGCGTGTAAAGCTCTCGAGGCATACTAAATACGTATCTGAATATTACGAGACTTAAATCGGTTGCTTAACTTATCCTCGATCTGCAATTAGCCGACGAAATGTTGGGCAAAACCCAACAGAAGAGAGCGAGAGAGAGAGATAGAGAGGATAGGCAAGAAAACACATTTTCCAGTTATCGATTAAACACGAAGGAGCAGCGAAAGTTCTGGGAATAAGTGGCAACCAGTTGGCTATAATGGTAACATGACGCCAGGCATTAAATGCCGCACCCTGGTAACCACAAGCGTCCACGGAACCACCCAACTTCCAGCTCCCAGTCCACAGGCTGACTGGACGTCCTTCGGGTTGTTGCCTGCCGGTTGTTGTTATTGTTGTCATCTGGCAAACAACTTCTTTCTGGACTTGTTTTGCCCGGCATGCGGTTGTCATGGTAAAAATGAGCCGTGGCACAAAACACATGTATCTAATGGATTGGGCCAAACTCCATATGTGTATGGTATGTTGGCTACATTATCTGACCAAACTCATGCACAGTAAACAATTTTAGAACTCTCAATATCATTCATGCAATATTATTCACATATCTCTGTTAATTAAATAGGTAGTATTTTTGCATGCCAATTTTTGTTATTTACTCCTTCCTAGAATTATGAAATATTATGTGCAGAGCTACTTAATTTATACAACAATTTGCTCACAGTGTACCCACATATATTGGCTAATGGGTAAGTTTGGGTCCGCTGATTGCGACTTTGCATGCAAGCGCAAATCAAATTGTTCGACGCTAAAAAACCAAAAAAAAAAAGCAAAACTTTTTATCGGCTTTCGGGGCTTGGGCAGTTCACTAATGAAAATTGGAGCAAGCGTAGATATACAAAGCATATATGTATATATAGCATATGTATATGTACATATCATATCATATCTTATCTAATTTGCGCAATATGAGATAAAATGGGGAAAATCTAGGAGGTCTCTTATCTTTCAGTAGCCTTCGACTGGAACTGTTTAACGTAAACATTCTCGCGTAAGTCGCAGCTAAGTATTGAGAATTTATTGAGAATTGCGTTGCGCAGTTACATCAGACATCGAACATTTTGTAAATATTTATATTGATATATGCTTTAAATTTGAAATTTGAGTCGGTACACCTTAAATAGGAAAACTAACGCGATAAGCTTCGACTGCAGTGAAATGAGAAACTCAAGATAAGAAACTTGCTGCAGTGAAATACAAAACTCAAGATAAGAAACATGCTGCATTGAATGAAATTTGATATGGTCAAGGTTGAAACTGGTATAGGTATAGGTATGGATACAAATAGATTGCAGCATAGAAAGATATGTTTTTCTACAACTACTGTTGAAAATTGTAAATTATTCAAGTCTTTCTTAGTTGAGTTCAGTCTAAATATATTCTCATTCAGCTTAAAGCTTATTTACCATATCCCCGAATATCTTATAGCAATTAGGCAAATGTATTCAATAGGCATCTATTTGTTTGCAAATGAGCTCTGCTTTTAAGCCGGTTGTCAAATAGGCTCGCAACACCTTTTTTTTGTTTGCTATTGTATTTTTTTTGTAGATAGTATTTGCTGTAGGTGTTCCCTTATCGTTTATTCTAATTATCGCTAATAATCACTAATCAATAAAATTGGCTATTATTCCAACAGTTATCGTTAAAAACTGATTAGAAATTTTTGCATTTGCTGCTGGAAGTATTAAATACTTTCACTGAACCATTAGAATCGTAAATCTATTCTTACCTTAGCTTCTTGGCGTATTGCTCTTTATTGCAGTAAGCAATCGATTGACAAGTTTTAATGCTACTCAAGAATTCAAGTGCGATTCCCATGAGTTGTAATCAGCAGAATTTTTTATGAGAAGTGCACTTAATAAAATATCACCATGCACAAACACACACACACACAAAACTCACACACACACAGGCACTACAGAAACCACTTTCGTTGTTTTGCAGCAGAACTCCAGGTGCTATATAGACGGCGCCACTTAACGTTGTTGACGACGCCAACATCAATAATAAAAACCGCTGCAAAGGCACAAGTTGTATTGAATTTTTGTTCGCTGCTGATTAAATCATTTAAAGCGAGGCCCTTAATTTATTTGCATTATATTATTATAAATCAAAAATTGTATTTTGATATTTGGTAAGCAGGTTTTTGAATGCGAACTGCTTTGGTTTGTTGTTTGGAGCTGCTGTTTAAACACTCGCAACGATTGCGACTGGCGCTCGCGACGGACGCGTATCGAATGGTGGAGAGTAACAGTCACGAAGAGACGAAGCCCGGCCGCAATGAGCGCAGCACAACCTGTGCGTCGGCGTCGGCGCTGACGTTGACTGCGGACTGGCGCTGCCAAAACAAAACAGTTACGAAATTTTAGTTTGTGACCCTAAGTAACTCTTAACATTTAGCTGGATTTAAATAGAAAATGTTTCCTAATTACAGTCTAAAATAAAAGCAATGAAAATATCGAATATATATTTAGATATGTAAATTAGTTACAGGCATGTGGGCATTATTTTATTGCTAAATGAATTAATATGGAAAAGAATATATTTATTCTTATGCATTTGTTTTATATTTGCAATATTAGCAGTACAAAATTATGACCAATTCATAGTCAATTTTGCCCACTGTGCATGGTGCTGCCGTTGTTTTTTTTTATTTATGAAAATGTTTATAAAGCAAACGTTTTTTTTTGTACTTTTTGGCAACACCGGTTTTGTTTTAGTTGGCTCAGTTATAAATGTATATATCTATATATTTTTGGTAAACACAATTGTGAATCTTTTGGAGAATTGGAGGCGGTTGTTGTTGTTATGGTGTGTGTGTGTGTGGGTGTGTATGATTTTTTTTGACTGACGCATGTTAATGTGTGACAGGTTTCATTTGTTGCACAGCTGTGTGAAAATGTAAAACTCTTGTTGTTGTTGCTATTGTTGCTGTTACTGTTGAGACTCCAATGGGTCTGTTGCGGCTCTTTGTGCTCTTTAGCCTGGCCCAAAATCAAAGAAAAGTTTCGATTTGACACCTGACGCGTGCTATTCCCAAAAATAAATGAGTCGCATTTGTCGCAGCTATTGAAACAAATGCTTCCGCTACTGAAATTTATTTAAATGCTCTAAGAAAAACTTACATAAATTACAACAAAATAGAGACAGGAAATGGGCGTGTCATAAATGCAACAGCCAATAACAACTTAATGAAAACGCCGACGCGTGGCAAATATTAAACAAAAAAAAAACGAGACTAGATCAGAGCAGATCGAATCAGGTCACCCACACATCAGCCATTAATTATGGTTAATTGTTGGCAAAATGTAAACAATCAATTGGTGGATCAAAAAACGATTTCAAACGATTGTGCGATGCTCTGTAAACAACATAAAGATGTCGGAAAAACATTGGAATGAAATGCTTGAAATATTAATAAAAGCAATATGCGAATAGTTTTTGCTTACTTGCATACGAAACTCGGCTCGTAAACTAACTGTTTAGACAATTGATGCCCCTGTGGCAGGTTTAGGTTATGCAATCAATTTAAACAACATGAATTTAGAGCAATTGCACAGAAAAAAAGAGTTTAATAAGTATACAAAAAGACACTTCACAGTTGATATACGTAGCTTAGCTTATCCGACAAATAATTTCAGTAACAAACACATTTTGTACATATATATATATATTCATAAATTTAAAGAGGCATCGTTATGAATGCTAGAAATATACTATGGTGTGGGAACATTAACAGTAACAGCTATTCTGTTTGGTGGTCTGTGGAATTGCATTGCACTAGTCATCTAGTACTAGCGATCTACTAGCTGATACGGTGGAGCACATTTCACTTTTCGGGGGTATAGTACATGGCGTGTATATAGAGTCGAGTCACGTCGCCAATGACTGATCGATCGGGTATGCTCTGTGCCTTGCCATAGAGAGCCAATTTGCCAACCACCGGCTGTCCGGGATCCTTCATAACCTCCGCCGTGCACGTGCGCAAATCAGTCAAAAACTTGTCCGCAACGCCAGGCTTGGTGTGCATATCCGTAATGCAGATGTGAATGCTAGAAAGGAAATGCATTTAATACAAAGTTAACATTTTATAGACATTACTTACCCAGAGGGAAATTGCAGTGTGTTTAGATTCCAGCCGAGTTGGCACATCGCATCGGATAGGCGGAAAATCTCAAACACATTGGAACCCATGGCTATGACTGACGTAGCCGGCTTGCCAAAAATGAAAATGCCATCGATTTGTCGTACACTGCAAGAAAATCAAGGAATTCAATAATGGACACATAGCATTGAGATAAAATGTATTTACCCTCGCTCAATATAACGAGCCGTGTCCACAATGCGTTTGGTCGCCTCCAGATAGCCCTCGTAGCCGAAACTCATCATTGTGGCCCAGCAGGCGGCAATGATGCCGCCAGCACGCGAACCATTCACCGTTGGTGAGCCATAGGCGCCACCGGGCCAATCGGTTGTGACCGTAAACTGGTGATCCTTGAACTTCTTCTCCGAATACATGATGACCGACGAGCCCTTAGGCGCAAAGCCATATTTATGCGTATCGGCCGAGATGCTCGTCACACCCTTGACCGAAAAGTCAAAGTTGCGCGGCTGGTAGCCAGCATGACGCAACAGAGCAACCACAAAGCTGCCCAGACAAGCATCCACATGCACGGGTATATCATATTTAACGCCCAACGCAGCAATAGATTCAATGTCATCCATGGTGCCATATGGAAAATTGGGCGCAGAACCAACTAGCTGTAAAATACAAAATACACATTAACAAATCTCTCTTAAAAACTGTCTTGCTACTTACCAGAATGGTGTTAGAATTAATGGCACGCTTGAAATTCTTGATGTTCACCTCATAGGTGTCCTTATCGACATCCACGTAGCGCACATGAATATTAAAGTATTGTCCGCCCTTGTCGAAGGCAGCGTGCACCGTGCGTGGCACCACAATGTTGGGCCTTGTAATGCCCTTGTGCTCGCGGGCATAGTCGCGATATGCTTTCATGGCCATGCAGATGGACTCTGTGCCGCCGGTTGTCATTGTGCCGCAACTGGAGCTGCTGCCATTGAAAAGGGTGCAAGCCATGCGCACCACTTCTGCCTCCATTTTGCACACGCCCGGAAAGAGATCGGAGTGGAGCGGATTCGTGTAGGATGCCTTGCCATAGACCTCGGTAACCAGCTCCACCAGCTCGGGATTGTAGGCGTAGACAGCGCCCGAGACGCGTCCATCGCGCCAATCGTAATGTCCAGTCTCCAGATGATCATCGACCAGGCCAAGAATCTGCTCCTTGGTCAGACCCTTCTCGGGCAGGCGTGTCGTGTAGGTCAAGTGCTGATTGTTCTTCCGAATTTCGGCCTCAAAGTCGTTTTTGGCTTTACTCATTTCCTCCTCCACTTTTCGGCGAACAGCAGGTATCTTCTTGGCCAACTTGAAGAACTGACGCTTGCCCCGCACATATAGACCTCAATTAGAAAAACATACGATCAACATTAAACTACATTGATAACTTAAGCTCTCTATGCACTGCTTATCAGCTGAGTGATTGATTAAAAACGTTTAAAAGCATTTGTTATACACTCCAAAATCGGAAGCCAAATAGCAATCAATATCCAAGAACTCAACAAAGATACTAAAGAATTTCAATGTTCAAACTTGCTGTTGCCTAGCTGCGAATATGCACTGCTCTTGTATAAGTAAAATGACCAAGAATATATGTTTTATCGGGTTGAAAATGGCACCATTAATGCGATTAATAAATTGCACGACTAAATTCTTTCATTCTCAGTAGGCACATAATTAGTCATGATAAACCTTTATCGAAAAAATGGTGCCACCTATATGGATCTGATAAAATAAAGTTGAGACATTTAATATCTTGGCAATACTATATAGTACTTAACGCTATCGGATCGCATATGAACTATGCTCCAGAACTTCCGATTCAAGCACAAGATTATTTTAATCTATGCTTAATCTGATTTATTGGTTAAATTGTGAGGATCATAAGGTATTTTACACGTGCACTTAAATTCCAGTAAAGTTCAAAGTACATGGAGAATATTTTCGAAATATATACAAATAGAATTCTTGTATGTTCACATGCACACACACTTGCTACACTTGCTACAATCGTTCGCGATTAGATTAATTAGTGGATTAAGATCTTTGACAAATGTATTGAAAAAATAAACATAATGCTTACTTTCATCTTGGTTGAGTTCTGTCCAGATCCAAACGGTGCTCAGCACTGTTGTTGCCGTTATGGCTGCCACTTGCCAGGGCTCCTTGTTGGCAAAGACACGATTGATGTAGCCACCGACGGGCTTAATGCAGTCGCTGCCAGAAAATGGACGCATTATGGCCGCCAACTAAAAATGCAACACGATTTAATAATATATATATGTATATTCGAGGAGTGTGTGGAAACACCGCCGCACTCGAGCGTTGATAGTCGATTACTGAGCTTAATGCAAACTAAAAATATTTGCCTGATAATCGCATACAAAATGTTCCGTTAGCTGATAACACGTATCTCGAGTGATTTGATATACACACAAAATTTACTACGCTATAAGGTCGGTTTCTTGTGAGCCATGCAACAATAATATTTAAATTGTGCAATAAAAGCAAAGTATGAAAATAAACACGTTTTAGGGTTCTGGCAGGTCACTCACCTGTTATTGTTCTGGCGAATAATTAAGAATGTTAAGGTGAAGTGCAATTTACTTGAGGTTGACGGCATCGGTTTATTTTGCCGTGTGAGAATTCACTAAACAAATGAGCGGTCAGCACACAGCTGTTGCGCGTGCAGCGATAGCAAGCAAAAACATATCGATAGCACTGTGAATGGCAATCTGGCAAGAGGAAGCTACTGAGCGGCGCATATTTAAATGTTATCGATAGTAACACATATCTGAATTGAGCAATCGATCCTCATAACATTAAATTAATCGTTTAGTTTTATATTGATAACAAAAGTAACAATTTGTTTGGAAAATGCTGCTTAGGTTGCCAAAACCGTTTAAATTGGTAATTATTATGCAACTTGTATTTGCTTTAATTCAATTAGTATTTATTTGTTATAATTAGTACAGTTGTCTAGTGCCAATACGCCTTGCCAGCAAAGTCAGTGCCAAGGATTTTATAAAGGTGAGCTTAAATAAATGTATTTATATTTTATTGCAATTGTTAACGTGTATCTATAAAGGTACAAAATGATCAAGGCGTGCGGGAAATAACATTATGCCATCCGAGCACCCGGAATTCCCTATCGATGGACATGATGTGCGTGTTGCATGAGGCTCTCGTCGAGGATAGCAAGAATGTGGAACTGCGCTGCGTTATCCTGGCGGGAGAAGGGAAAATCTGGTCTGCCGGCCACAATCTGAAGGAATTGCAACCCAACGATTTGAAGTTTCGCGATGCAGTTTTCCAAAAGCTAACCGACATTGTGCTGGACATAAGGAAGTTGCCGGTGCCGGTGATTGCCAAAGTTAATGGCTATGCTGCTGCTGCTGGCTGTCAGCTGGCTGCATCCTGTGACATTATTGTCGCCTCCGACAAGAGCATGTTCTCCACACCAGGGTAGACAGTTGCACCCAAACTATTTCCCATTTAATGTACACTTTTTTTTTAGTGCTGCAGTGGGAGTTTTCTGCAATACGCCTGGAGTCGCAATTGGTCGTGTTATGTCGCGTCCCAAGTCCGCGTATATGCTAATGACAGGTCTGCCCTTGAGCAGCCAGGAGGCCTACGTTGCCGGTCTGGTTACCAAAGTAGTGCCCGAATCGGAGCTGGATAAAACGATTGAGGAAATCGTTTGCGCCATAAGATCGAAGAGTCGTGCTGTCCTTGGACTCGGCAAGGAATTCTACTATGAGCAACTCAATCTGCCGCTCGAGGAGGCCTACGCGAAGGCCAAGGCAAAAATGAATGAAAATCTTGAATTGCCCGACTGCAAGGAGGGCATGAAGAGCTTCATTGAGAAGCGTGCGCCCAACTGGAAGCACACCTAAAAATTTATTATGGACTCAGACTTTGCATTTATGGCGAAATATATTTTGAACACTTGATCATTTTACAATCGATGGATAACTTATTAATTTCCATTCATATATGTTCACAAGTCATCGTGTTTATCATACCAATGGTTACATTTGACTATAGGTAAGTCCTGGCATTTTATAAGTATCTGATTATATATTTGTATCCTTGATTTCCAATATGATGTAGGCAATTTCCAATACTTCCTCTTTTTAGAAGCACAATTCATATGCACTAAAAAAATATCTCAATTTGGTACTAAATTCGAATAGAGTTCGATTTTTCATTCGTTTAGAGTATTTCCCTCAAAATTCCGAAATAAAACCAATTTTCGTGCTTTCGAAAAGTATGCTCAATTCTTATTTTGTGTGTAGTTTATTCAAAATGTGTGTTTTTAATATTGTGCAAATATTTAAAAATACAATTACAATGTTTGACGCGAATAATTATAAAAAAAAAATGATAAAGTTTATATATGTTGGCAGTTATTTGTCTGTTTGGAGTTTGGAATTTATTGTTGTTTTTTTTTTTGTTTTAATAATCTCTCTCAGTTCCAATACTAAAATTTTGAGGATATGTTTTGTGAGTCTTTTTGCAGGATTTTAAATTTTTATATTATTTTCAAATGGTTGGACGTAGAAAATTCTTGAGGCTGGACGAATGTGTGCCGATAATCAAAAAATAATAAAAAATCAAAATAATAAAGAAACGAAAATATTTGCATCGTTGTTGCTATTTTTTGTTGGTGTTTGTGTTGTGGTTTTTGCTTTTAAATATTTAAAACTCTTCGCATTGAAGTAAAGATAGTAGAATAAAAATCTTATAGGATGTGGAACATATATATTTATGCATATATATGTGCATATATGCATTTATATACGTATAGATAGATATATAGTTTATACAGTAAGTGTTTAGCATATACATATGTACTAGGAGTATTTACTAAAAGTAGAGCAATATTTTATAACTGTGCAATAGTATTTGATTAAAAAATTGTTTTTTTTTTTTTTTAGTTTCTTTTTCAAACTTTAAAATGTTTACTTTAAAGCTAGAGAAAACTGATCCATTTTCGAGGCAATGCAAAGAGAATTATGCCAAAAAGAATTAATTAAGTGACGTGTGCTAAAAGACTACGCATAAATATTTTGAAAACAATTCCGAACGTAACCCCGTGCGTGTTTAGAAACCCTCTCTCAAAAATAAGAATCCCAATCGGAAAAGGATATATAAAGTGTGTGTGTGAGTGTTGTGCGTGTGTGTTTATGAAAAATAATAAGAAAACATAATAATAATAATAAGAGTAATAAATGTGTGTCGTGTTGCGTGCTATGGTTGTTAGTGGTTGTTGTTGTTTTTTATTGTGCAATGATTCTTCCTCCGCACTTTCTGCCGGTTTGCTGATGTTTTGATTATGGGGTGTGTGAGTTGAAGCTGTCCGGCTTAGACCTCGGTGACGGGACGCTTCTCGATCCAGGCCTTGATGGGCTCCAAGGCATTGATGGCATCGACGACGCCACGCAGAGCCGGATAAGGCTCCAGCAGATCACGCTTCACCATGTAGTTCATGTAGTCGGTGATGCCGGCAAAGTAAACATCGGCCCAGGTCAGCTGGTGTATTATACAAATGCAAAGGATTAGAATATGAACTGTGTGAACAGGTCGCCATTTAAGGACGTACCTTGCCCAAAGCCAAATGACCATCGTTATCCTTGACGGTCTGCTCCAGTTTCTCCAGATAGAATGGAATGACCTCGGCATTTAGGGTGACCAGCTTCTTTTCCTTGATTTCATCCTCGGGCTCATACGAGACGACTGCAATTTCTATACATTAAAAATTCCCGAGTTAATCAAGGACACTGAACATGAAAACTGAAGCACACATTGTTCGCTACTTAGACGGAAGTCATTGATGGTATCAACAACAATATCAATCTGCAAATCCTCCCACGGCGTTGCGCCGCACAATCCGACCGTCTTGGCCAGGAAACGGGCCATCGAGATGCTCTGATGCACACGCTTGCCATCCACCTCCAGCACCGGCATCTGACCCATAGGCATGGCTAATCAAAGTATACCTCTCTCATTTCAGTTACCACATGGAACAACGTATAACTTACTTGGCTTCAAGGCAGGCCACTCGTCGCGGGTGACGCGCACATCCTCGTACTCGATGGCGCCATAGGCGAACAGGTAGCGCAACGGTTCGGCGAGTGCCTTCACATTGAAATAGAACAGGGTATAGCTGTGCTTGATCGGCTCGGCGGGTTCGGTGGGCTCGGCGGGTGCGCCCTCGCCCTCGGCTGGTGGTGCTGCCTCGCCCTCGGCTGGTGGTGCGCCCTCAGCTGGTGGTGCTTGTGCTTCGTCGGCCATTTCTGCGTTTACTCAATGCAAAATTCCCTGAAACAAAACAATCCGTTGCGTATCAATTTCACTATATTCAATTTCGCCAACTCTTTTATTTCTTATCGTTCTACAGCCCGTTTAATCAGTTGCATGCTTGTTTACTCAATGAGTGCAGAATCCTATAGATATAGATATAAACTCAACAACTGCCATGTGAATTGTTTATTGAATTTTATTTTTATTTTTTTTCCCCCCATTCAGATAAGATATGCTTTGTCACAAGTATTTGACAAACAAAAACATTTTTATATTTCACCATCATGTATTCAAGAAGTTTCCACTACTGCAATTATCGCTGTTGATATTTCTACACCTCACTAAAAAGGCAATTTTATAATGCTAAAATTAGGTTTAGTAGTTTAATCTATAGTCATCATAGTTTTATTTTTCCTCATACTTTTCTTTATCTGTGTTTATTAGTTGCAGTTGTCTCTATTCTTTATAGTTTCGAAAATGTTCAGCAAACTTCTTGTTTGCTTGCTTCTGTTACACAATTTAACCTTCGTTGATCTATAATTAAGCCTTATAAACCATTTCTTTCTGCGTACACTCGAGCTGTCCATATTTGTCGTCAAATTGTTGAACATTCCGCCAGGCAATAAATCAAAAGCTGACAAACAAAATCATTACCATATAATTGCAAAACATCTATATATTTATATATATATGTACCATATGCAATATATAAGGTATATAAATGTATCTTATGGAGTCCAAAAGCGGAAATGCATTGATTATGCCAGAGACACAGACTCGACAATGAGCGACACGAAGGAGGAGGAGCAGAGACAGTCTGAGACTCAGACTGAGATCCACACCCACATGAAATTCGCATGGAACGACGGAGTCTCAGTCGGATTTTCTGTGGATCAGTTGGGTTCTGGTCGCAAGTCAAGAACGGTTTGTTGCTGGGGCGTTGGCGTTGTTGCTACGCCCCTGTTTTCATTGTTTATATATATATTTATATATATATTCTTTTCTTTTGATTATATTAACTGCTATGACAGGAAGTGACGCGAAGCCCTTCGTGTGTACCTCGGTTGGGTGCAGAGATCCGAGTTCGCTTATAATCGTTGTCTTTGAAGCCCTGCCACATTTGGCAGTTGGCCCATTCAGTCAGTCAGTCAGTCGCCTGCCCCTCCCCCGCCGCCTTTAAGTAATGCCCCATTGGTTGCCTCTTCCGCTGCAATTTCGTGTCTCAAATTGCAACAATCGATTTGTCGACCCTCTCTCTCTCTCTCTCTCTCACTCTCCCTCTATCTCCGTCGCTTTTTAACGTTCTATCTCCGTTGCACGAACTTGTTGCTGCTGGTGCCTCAATTGAATTTAATTTGGCATGATCCATTGCGTTGGAAGAGGGGGTGTTGGAGGGGGCGGGTTTATTTTAGTGTCATGATTTAATTAAATTTCGATTTTAAATTTGCTCGCCTGTGTGCTATTTTAGTGCTTTGATGTTTTGCCCCATTGCCTTGTCTCCCGCCGAACCACTTAATTGTGTGAAATCGATTTGCGTTTCCTTCGAAATGTCAAGTAAAAATGTTGGGGGGCTAGTTCAAAATGGAGTCCGGCCAATAATGATACTAACATTTCGTCTGTGAATATTGGTTGGAGTGCTAGAGAGTTATCTTTCGCATATATATATTTTTTTAGCGATCTAATAATATCCATCTATTATTTCTGAATCTTAAGTCTTCGTTCGTTATCAAACTTAAGTTTACTGCATTTTTCCGACATTATCATAATCACATTCGTATTTTGAATATAAAAATAATCATCCATCAATTTTAAGCTGCGGAAATGTATATATATGTCATCCTGACAGTTTTAAATATATTAGCCATTAAAGGCATCAAAAACTATTTGCCTTATAGTGAAGTATTTCACGGGGTGTCTGATTTAGGTCAGGGACCTTAAACTACGTCAGAAAGTAAGCATGAGTTGATTTCAGGAATCCAGTGCTCACATGTTAAACAAAGTAGAAAAATTCGTGGGGGGAAAACGTCAGGCACTGATTACAAATTGACTGATAAAGCAGTAAATTCTCCAAACGAAATTCTTATCAATGAAATTTACAAAGGCCGCACACTGAGAGCAACGAGTTTTTTTTTTTTTTTTTTTTGTTTTTCGTGTCCATTATCAAATTAAATAGATTTATTCTAGCTATTGTCTGCGGTTATATAAGCTCAGGCGAGCATTTTGAATTGAATTCGAAATTTTTTGTATCGCACTTTTTTTATGTGTGGAAATTGTTCCGTTGGTGAAATGTTAGTACCTCACGGTTTGAAATTCGGACGCGCACTCCACGTTTGAAAATGAATTTGGATTTCGAGTTTACTATTTTCTAATGCGATTCGTCGAACGTCGTTGTCCTTCACATATTTGCGTGCGAATGATTCGAGTCATAGGCAAGAACTGCGAATGCCCGAAACGAGTTCAAAACTTTTCGATCTCGAATCGATTGACCCACAAATCAGTTAAAAAGACAGTTCCAAATTTAGACACGAACATACGAAGTTGCAGACGAACGAAGATGGACGACAATGTTAAGCACTCGGCTTTCGATAATTTGTTTTACATTTTTTTCTTTCTTCTTCTTCTTCTTTGATTGGCAAAAGACACCTTTTAGCAAATTTACTTAATTACATCATTGCGGCAATCACTCACTAATTTAGCAATTGGTCTTTATATGCTTTCAATTTCACATTTGTGTGTAGTTGTTTGTCTTTTCTGGCTGTACCTTACCTCAAAGAAAAATTCAGCTCCAGCTGCGCTTCCTAATTGGACAATGGTACTTTTGGAGATTGGCTTTGCTCTCGTGGTCTTTTTAGCACTGCGTCTGGTCACACAGCAAAACACTAGGGGAAAATGAGATGAACTTGAACCGATCGCAGCAACAGAACCAACTTCAACAGCAATGAACACCGACTATTGTTGGAGAAGTTGAGCGGCTGCTTTTATACCTTCCAATTGTGGCGGCGCCACTCCCACGTCGATTTGCTCGTGAGTGCAGCGAAAGCGGCGTGCGCAAAGAGAGCTTTTCACTGTCTGAGAGAGCGATTTGATCGCTTTGGATTTTTTTTGTGCTGCTCTCTGTCAGAATGCGTGTTGCGTGTGTTGTGAAATTGAGTTAAGTTCAACAATTTTAAGTTGAGAATATTCTTATAAAATAATTTATGAAATGCATTCTTCATTAATTTTATGCAACAAACAAATACATTCGCAGCTAAGTAAAATTAGTTTTTGCCTAGCAACTGCTTAAAACTGCACTCTCTCTCCCTCGCTCTCTGAGCAATGAATGCCGCTTAGTGAATAAAGAGGGAGCGAGAGAGAGAGCAGCTAAGCCGGCTGCCGGCCGGTTTAATGCTGCCTTAGGTGTGCGTGTGTGTGAGTGTTTGTGTGTGAGTGAGAGAAATGGCATTTGATTTGTGTGCGAGCTGTGGGCGTTTGGACATTTGTTCTCTTGTTCTCTCGCTCAATGCCTTACAAAGGAATTTTTCACTTATGAATTCAATTAAATGCCGCAAATAATTTAATATTGCTATTCTCCACATGTTTATTGTGTGCAGTTTTGCCTAATTGGGCATTTACTTCAACTTTTAGTTCGTAATTTATTCATTTTCGCTCACAATTTCCTTTTATTTGCATTCCACTCTTGTCATTTTGCTTAAGCGTAAATTTATATTTATTGCTCATGTGTTTTGAGGTAGTTTTTTTATTCTTAACTAAATATTTGGCGTGCTTTCAATTATGAGCCAATTACGGCATACTGATCCAATATTTATCATTGCTCTTAGGTGTAGCTTATTTGACACTTTAATGATAGTTTAAACAAAAACTAAGTGAGGCAATATTTGTAATAATGATTTCTGGTTGGTTTCTAAAAATAGCGGAAGCTAAGTGATTGTTAACTCTACAAATAAGTTAAGCTCTTTTTTTCAACACCCACGAATTTGTACCTTTTTTTCAAAACGTTTATCTTAATAGCATCAAATATGGGGCAATTTTAAGTTGCCTGCAGGATTTTTTTTTAATTTCCGCTAGAAATGTTTCTTTGTCTAGGTTTTTAATGGGCAAGCACGAGGAAATGTTGTTGTAACGCCAACATGATCACCCGATTCATTTATTTGTCAAATGTTTATGGCCATCGGCGCCATGCACTGAAATCTGAACGAATTTCGGCGCCAGGCACTGAAATCTGAACGAATTTCCAGCCTGTTTATGCTTAGAGTGCAAACAAAAAATCACTTCGTTCTGTGCTGTTGCCAAGACTGAGTGAGAGAGTGTGTGTGACTGAGTGAGAGCGTTAGGATGGAAATCAACTTTCAAGAGAATCAAAAAGCTTTTCAATTTAAATGCCTGGCAAAAAAGAGCATTTCTTTGCATTAACTCATTTTTTCTTAAAATCAAGTTTAGCAGCTTGCACTGCTTGCATTTTGCTCTGCTTGATTTTCACTTTACGAGCTTTCATGCCGCCTTGAAAGCTCACTGATAGCAAATTAACTTGCTAATGTACTTGCTAAAAAGCTTATTGCTACATCACTTCAGCATTATTTAAAAATGTGGGCGGCAAAAAGTAAATAATTTTTGAAGGTTGTAAAAAATCAATCCAAAAAAAGCCCCTTGAGACTAAGGACTTGATAATTGACTAAAAAATTGATTAAAACTGTGCATTTCACCAGCTGCTCGGTGAATTCCCCTGCAATGAATTGCAAATCGTAATTTACGTTTGTTTTATTGACCAACTCGAATAACGTTCGAAAATGTGCTAAGATAAGCAGAAATTAGTAAAAAACTTGCACAGTGACTAAATTTCATGCCAAATGGCCGATTGGCCTCAATGGGCTAAATGTTGGTAGCAATCGAATTGTACAAGAGAACAACTTGATAGCCCGATAAGATAATGATGCCTGTATAATCTGTACGATTTTCAAAATAATATATACAGGAAACAATTTGCACAACTTACTCAGAAAACTTTTCACTGAATTTTTAAAATATTCTGTAGATCAACTTTTAGTTAAAAGTTTTTGAGCTAATGCGGTTTTTTTTGTTTTGTAAATTTGTTGTTTTCACTTTGACATTAAAGGAAATAATTGCTTAACTCTGAGAATTGTCGCAACGACAACAATTTTTTGCTGGTTGATATCAACTAGCCTGGTCTTTGGTGCCATTGTATTTGTCGGCCTAGACTAATTAAGAATTTATGCCGTCTGCTTGCATCTGTGTTGGTGTATGTAAATAAAGAGCGAAATAATATAACACTGCAACAAAAAGAATTATTGCAATAATTTGCTGTGGAAAATGCGGCGAACTCAAACACACACACAACATAAGGCAAACTCACACAAGCGACAGCTGTTAAACACTGTGAGTGTGTGCAATCTAAATAATAAAGATAAAAGAACAACAACAAATTATAACTGATGCGGTGGAGTCGGCGCAGCAAATGCCAACAACACTAACAACACCAACGAAAGCAAACAGTTAGCAGTCAACAACACCAACAACAGCAATGGCGCGACAAAGTCGGAGAGGGAGAAACCGACTGTCACTGTACAGTGGCAGAAATCCGTTGCTTTGCGCATAAAAAACGTATCTAATTAAATGTTTGCCACAATAGTTTTAATTGATTTATTATTTGAACAAGGGCATTAAATAAATATTTACACCATATGTGTTTTAATTCCAAAAAGAGTTGACAGCTTCACTACAGCAAGATTCATACGTTGTCGTCATTTCATGCGCAACATACGATTCTTGCCCACTGTCTCGCGAGAGTGAGAGCCGAGTGCGCACTTGCTGCAGTGCGCGAATTGCGGATCAGTGCCAAATCAAATGTGCAGGTGAGCTGAACGTTTTCATTGCCGTCGCCCGGTTCGTTCAATTTTCGTTCGCATCGTGTCGACTTCTATGCTTCGTCGTGTCTGTGCAGAACAGTTAACTACAACGACACTTTTGTGTCTGCATGCGTGCTAGTGTGCGTGTGCAAATTGCGTATACGCCACGAGCGCTGTTGGTAGTTGTAGAACTTTAAACTGATTTTGCACACTTGTTAAAATTAGTCGTAATTGTTGCTATTCTCATTGGAAGCGTGACCTTTATTTGGGTTCGTTTCATTTCGTGCACGCTAAACAATGTAAGTGACAAAAATCAACATAATATACAAGTATTTATAAAACCCAAAAATGAAACTCAAACGACAGCAATAAACTAAATACAAACCAGTTGAACAAAACCCAACACAGAAAGCAATCCAGCTAATTGTTTAATTAACACGTGCACACAAATTACAAAAGAAGAAAGAAATATATATATTATTATGACAAATAATAACAATGAAAAAAACAAAATGCTTTTACAAAGCAACTTTGTGTTACAGCTATCGTCATGTCTGTGTGAGTTTTGTGTGTGTCTTTCAATGAGGTTTTTTTTTATCGTTTTTCTCGCTACATTTATTTATTCACATTTTATAAGCGTACTTAACGCATTTTTGTACATCTAACCTTACTAACTCGTATCAGTTGCGGCTTGTGTTGGTTCGAGTATATTTTTGTTTTTACTTTTTTAATATACTTTTTGCTCGTTATTTATTTTACTTATCGGCTGAATGAGAGATACATGCAGAAAGACAGTAACAAACAAAAAACCAAAAATAATGTGGAAAAATACAGTGAATTGGCATTATTTCAATGATGGGAAACAACAGCACAAAGCTTGTTTCAGTGGAATTTTGTAATTATATGTTATTAGTTTTTTGATTCCGAATACACAGATGCTTCACAAATATGTCTTGTTTATGTTTGTAATAATAATAAAAATCACTTTGAATTGTAATAATCACTATTTATTATTTATAACAGCTGTAAAATCTTTTCACCTCTTGCTTGGAAAATATTTTATTATTATATTGCATTCTAACGTTGTGAAGCATGAACAAAAAACTCCCCTTCTTATCTGCAAATAATACAATCATATCTGTTATTTGCCTTTATGATTATTGGCGTTTATTTTTGTGCCGGATATTCCTGGAAGCAGCTTAATAAACCAATCGACAGATTAGAGAAAGAGATAGCAAAAATGTATCCATAGCAAAACTTTGTGTTTGAACTTGTTGCATGTGCTTTTAAGCAATTAATGCTCGTCATAACCAGTTTTTGAAGCCAAGAGTCAAACCGTAATTGACTCTATCAGTCTAAAAATAGCTATTCAGTTAATCCAATGGAATAACAACAAATATAATCATTGCCAAGGTTAAACCAAAAGCTGTTCCGTTTGTTTTACCTTATCACATCTGAGTGCTTTTTTTTTGTAAAGAATATGAATCATTGCTCGTTAAATAAACAATAGAATTTAGGTTGTGCAAAACTGTAACTCAGCAGTGCAAAGTGGCAACGTCACGCGCACGTCACTAAGAAAATAATTCACTAATCTACGATTAAAAAGTAAATTGATGAATTTGTGGCTCCAGCTAAGGGGACTTTTTTGTTATTATGAGTTGTATTTTTCTTTGGGAAAAGCCCATTATCATTAATGAAAGCCAAAGCTATGGGTTTCCATTGTATTTCACTTGTGATAACAATATTGTGGACTTACTCCAAATTAAGCAACAACAACTAATTATTCAATTGGATTTTGGACATTTGTCCCCAGAACTGACAACGAATTTTGCACGCATTCGCAAATCCATTTTAAAATGGTGCTATTGAAAATGGTATCAAAGATGGCATCAAGTAATTAAGACACACTTTCTTATCGCCGACATTGTAAGATAAGATAAGCTGGGTCTCTCCACCATACAACTCTTGAAACTGCACTTCTGATATTAGGTTTGTTCATATGAGTGGCAACAAATGTAGTCAAGAGCAGGTCTGTCACGGCTGTCTACCTCTCTCTCTATTTTTATACCTAGTTATCTAATTGGGTCAATAAATCTCCTCGTCCGTAATTATGATGGTAGTTATTTATTCACATGAATCAAAGTAAACTCTGGATGTTATAATTATCTCAAATTTACGGCACAACAATGGGCTTGTCACGATTAGAAGACGTTTGCAGGATGTTGTAGTCGAATTAAGAACCGGAATCCAAACAGCTGTAAAAATAAGACTGCGCATGAAAATTAAAGAAAATATAGATGAAATGCACCTTTGGTAAAATGTGTCCTTCAAAAATCTGGTACGGATCCAAAATTGGTGCTAAGTTGCTCACAGCCATTCTTTAAACAATACCTTTTAAGTTATGGTCTGGCATCAAGATTAATACTGATTGTCGAAATATATTTAACACGGTTCCAATGGGCACTCAATGTCCCATAGCTTCCCACATCTGTATAGATCGATTTAATTTTTTTGAATGACCTAATTTAGTATAAGAATAGCGTTAAATCCCTTGCAATCCTAGATACCAGATTTTTACTTACGGTAGGCCAGGATGCACTTTCTGTGTCCTGCCCATCATCTTTAGTGTTCTTGTCGCTGGATAGGGCGCAACAGGAGCAAATGCTCATATCCAAGTCCCTGTCCAATGAGTGCGGCTCCAGGTCACATCTCTTTTCCAAGTCGCTGCAGACCGAGTACGACAAATTGCTGGTGGTTCGGAACAGAGAGCCACAACGCTTGCCATCCCCTTGCCCCTGCGATTTGTCGATCGATTTGCGTTGGTTATTTGACGCTGCTGGCATCTTCATGTTGAGCTTGTAAATTTGTCCCTGGCGTTCCACAAAACCAAGGCGCAGACTCTCCTCCAATCCGCGATCAACGTCCCTTTTCAGCTGGGGCAGCTCGTTGAAGCGTATGTTTTGCTGCTTGGCCAACTGGATGATGATGTCCTCCTTGGTGCCGGGACCGCCAAGCGACACAAAAGCACCATAAATATTCAATGGCTTCATTATTATAATTTTTAAATACTTCCAATTTATGGCTATTTCAAGTATATTTTATACAAGCAAATGTGTAACAACTTCTGCAATTGTCTTGAATTAAGTAAATCTCAATTTTTTTTTTTTGACGTTGTCAGAAATTCAATTCAATGCTTGCTTAACAAAGGAGAAAAAAGAGTATATATAAAATATAATATTTACGGAAGTCGAATTATCGATTAGCAAATATTCCAAAACTATCAATTAACAAAGTTTTTCACTTTTTGTTTTAAATTAATTATGTTTCTTTAATAGATTCTTATACACATTGTGTACGTTCCCATATATCATATTGTAGTCTGTCAACATTTAAAATATCTCTGTTGCAGTTTGAAGCGCCTTGTTTTGCTGGCCCCGTCTAAACGTCACACATAATTAACTTCACCTGATCGTGTTTGAAATTGTGTGTGTATTTGTGTGTGTGTGTGTATTTGTGTGTGTGTGTGTGTATTTGTGTGTGTTTGTGTGTGTGTGTGTCTCTCTGTCTATATATACAGAGCTGACGGCGCTTTTGTTTTGAACCCCTGATCGCTTGACGTCATTCGTAGTATAAATAAAAATTGTATTTAAATTTTGCTCGTTCAGAGCAGACACAGTTCTTCGCAAATATTTGTGCGATTATTAAACTAATTTTAAGTGTTAAGCACTAAAAAAAAGCACACTCGGAATTGTAAAAATAATAATAGTTACGGAAATAACAAGTCATTCGTGCGCACAGTGTGGTTTTTTACTAGCTTAAAAATATATTTATCAACAGCGATAAAAAATGGTTGTATGAGAAATTTGATTGCTTATGCGAAATGTGAATTTATCAAATAAATGTTATCTTTAACTTGGGTAAACTACAATTTATTGTTGAAGTTCTATTTGCCCAAATCGTAAATTCTTCAGAGTTTATTTACGCCCAATTGCTTTAAGTGTATGCTAATCGCGTTTGGTGTGTGTGTGAATTTTTATAAATATACATTTTTGCTTGAAATGAATGCGATAAATAGCTAAAATCCGAAATTTTTTGCTTAAATTCGTTTCTTGCAGCGCCCAAAACGACAAACAAAAAATAGCTGAACAGCTGTTGGCGACGCAAATACTCGAGAAACAAATACCTGTTTCCAAAAAGGTAACCACAACGCAAATCATTAAGAATTCTATATACAAATTAGCATATAATTCGTTGGATATACAAAGAATTGAAATACATTTGAGACTGGAACGATTAATATTAAAAGGCTTCTGAAATTTTCTGAGAAATGCAAGAGAAATAATAAAATTATATTATTACTTAAAGCAAACCACACAGAGAGAGAGAGAGAGAGAGAGCGCTGAGCGTGAAGAGCGAAAGCGTGTGAGATTGATAAGCGGTTATCAGTCGCTAGCAGGCACGCCTACCAAAACACTGAGCGGCGGCGACATGGCCGACGAAGATCTCAGCCCGCTGCCGTTTCGACGCGAGCGCAACTTGAGCAATCGCAACTTTAACAAGCGCAACTCGCGTCGCCGCAGCGGCCAATCGTCGACGGATGTGGAGCGGCACAGTAGTGCCGTGGACGTGGAGTACGGCGGACAGCGACGCGACAGCACGGCGAGCAGCAGTTCCAGTTCCTTTCAGCTCTCCTACTCGGTGAATTCGGATACGGAGAGTGCGTTCAATCGCCGCTCCATGCTCAAAATGCGTGCCGTCAGCGATGAGACGGCGCCGCTGGAATCGTCTACACCGCAGACAACACCACAAACACCACAAACACCGGAAACCCCAGAAACGCCCACAACGCTAACTGGCGCGGATCCAGCGCTGCTCGATGTACGCCAGAAGGTGCAACGTTTCGAGACGCTGAAGACGACCATTAGCTATTTGCGACAGGAGCGTCTCAGTCTGAAGCTGCTCGAGAATCGCCGCCAACCGAGCTTTTCGCAGCACGATACACATGTCCAATACTACACTCCACCCCCGCCACGTCGTATTGCCCTGCCCGGAATGGGCTCCAACAGAAATTCCATATCCAGTGCACACATCAGCATCGATGAGGTGCGCTCCGAGGATGAAGTCGATCAAATATCCGACTTTGAAGCGGATTCCCATGAAGACGGCGAATATGTGCTGGACGAGAGCAGCTCCGCAGTGTTGGACAACAGCTCCCCAGATCCCGATGAGCTAAAGACACATGCTATGCTCCGATCCATAAGCGCGGATCCAACGAGCGATAATTCCTTGCCGCTCAAGCAGCGCAATGAAAAAGATTTCCCAAGGTGAGTACGAAAAAAATCCAACTCTTATTAATTTCACATCAATTTGGATTTACGAAATTATCGGCACTGTTTTTAAACACTTAGCTTATTCAAATTCGACTTTTTCAATACTGTTTCCTGGTCAAGAATTCCATTCATTCTAAAGTGTTGCGCTTCATTTGAAAGAAAGCCATTTTACAGGTTTTGACTCGAACTTCAATCTTTAATTTTCTATCGCTTACTTAAAAAAGTTTTATTTTGAAATTTGTTCCGCCATCGTTTTCCAACACAGTTCGTTCCCAAAATCGAGCTACGCACATTGTTCAGTGATCAAAGTTGTGTTTTCCATTTTAGTAGTTTGCAAAGTCGAACATTTAATTAATCAACTTGACCAAATTTGCTGGTATTCATTGCTGATCTTAATTGGCGAGTGTGTGACAAGGCTGGGCTTGAGAGTGTTAATTAGGTTTCAGATCAGTATTTGGAACCGGTTGCTGCTTGGAGTCAACCGTCAAAATCAAATAAACAAACAGAAAAAACTTACACTCGACTATGAAATGTATAAAATATGAATCTGTGGAAGTCAGTCAGTCACATTGAAAAGAAGCTCCATCTAAAATATGGAGGGCGCTGAACCCAACGATGGGCCAAGCGGCAGCAAGCGGCCAGAACAAATGCAGATGGCTCCAATCAAGGAAATGAGGACACAAGAAACTCAAGCAAATCTAGGCCCGAAAACTGCATCGAATAGAGTCAGGATTCCGGAAGTGCTGCCCACCACAGAGTCGCAGGAGATATACCAGCCAGAATTGGTATCCACAAGCCTCAATTCATTGGGCAACGAGTCCGCTGCGTTGGCCAGCGAGGAAGGTGCTCGAGAAGGATCAGTTGGATCAATGACCGACAGCCTAAGAAACTTGAGCTCGGGAAGCGAAAGGGAAAGCGGCATCGATGATAGTCAAGCACAAAGTCAAACACTTCGCAACTCGAGCATCAGCTTTATCATGCATGATACGGAGGGCTTCATCGAGGGGGTGGGTACTCAATTGCCGTTGTCGCCGTCGCATCGATATTATTTCTTGCTAGCTTTCCAGCTGACTGGTTTCATAGTCACCGGTGTCTCCATGTTCATGCTAATCATGATCTCCTGGCTCGCAATCTCACAGCTGTCATTTTTCCTAACCCTCTTGACAGATGCAGCCTTTGCCCTGCATCGTTCCTGGGGCAATTTCAATATATTTCAGGGACATCATGATCCCGTCAAGCATATCAAACGGGTAAGGTCGGCTGCCACAATTTATAGCTCAAGCAGAGTTTTTCGAATTTTGCCCTGTAGGAAAATACTTGCTAACTGAAATTACCTTCAATAATCCCCCTGGCCTGAATCATACACCACCACATACACACTACACAACACATATACACCCAATCTCTATGGTGCTGTTGCCTTCGTGTGGGCGTCGCCTTATCAGTAGGCAATTGGAGACGCCATGTGATTCATTCAGTGTAACCAGCCTTGCTGCAGTACTTTTTATCTCATGCGTAGTTGTTTTTCTTGTTGTTATCATAATGTTCTTCGGGGCTAGACTAGTAGTCAGTGATAAGTGCTATAAAAAGCTCAACGTGTTCTGACTGATACAACATTTTTATGTTTACAGAAATTATCGAACTACGCCCAGGAGGAGGACTGAAATCATTGGGACAACAAACCGTGAACTGGTTGACAAATTTCATTCAGTCTATCAGCCCAAAGAGGCGTAAGTTTATCCCTCTATTCTATATGCCAAATATTTACGACATCCTCTTCTTTTTTTGTAGCGAGGATGAGACTGAGATCGAGCTGCGAGATAAGAGCGATAAGTGCGTTCATCCCATACTCGAGGAGCTGATCCACACCGAGGAGACGTATGTGAGTAATCTGTTCACTGGCTTGGAGAACTATGCCAATATATTTCTGCGCAAGGATCTCCCGTTGGGATTGCGTGGCAAGAAATATGATCTCTTTGGTAATATTGAACAAATCGCCGAGTTCCATCGCGATGAGTTTCTTCCCATGCTCCATCGCAATCGCCGTGATCTGAAACGTTTATTCGATGAGTTTCTACAGTTTTTGGATGTGAGTGGTGAATGAGTTTGGATATATAAAGATATAGTTGTTAATATATATAAACTTTGATTTTGCAGCACGACTGTTTCTATGGCTATGTGATCTTCACGATGAACAAACAGAAATCCTTGAAGCTGTGTGATCTCTATAAGAATTACTTTACAGTAAGTAAAGCTGGCAACTATCTGGGTTATTCAACTCATTAGTTTCTTCTTTCTTCAATCTCCTCCACAGAGCATACGTTTGGAGCGCGATGATAAGCTGGGCATCAATAGCTTCCTGGTGCAACCCATTCAGCGCATGGCGCGTTATCCACTGCTCCTTACGCAGTTCATCAATGTAAGCAGTCAGGTGTTCCCCTTCAAGCTATGACCACAAATTCATATCTAAAATTTTGTATTTTTGCAGACATTCTTCAAGAATCGTGACATTGTGATGAAGCCACTGATTGAGTCCTGCTGCCGTCTGGAGAAGCGACTACGCACTTTGCTGACCACCACCAACGAATCGGAGATCATCAACGATATTGTGGACTGCAACGAGGTGGGTTTTGTTGCAAATATGACCAGAAAGTAAACCAACTAATGCTGTATCTTTTCTGCTTGGCAGTTCAATGTGTTTTATCAGGGCAAGTTCCGTAAGGTTAGCGAGTTTCAGGTGCTGGATCACAAGCTGAAGCGCACCTATCGTGCCAAAGTCTTTATATTTGACAAGTGCATCATCTATACGGAGATTAAGGGCAAAAGTTTGGTATTCCACGGGCGCTATCCCTGCGAGCATATTGGCATCTCGGCCAAATCCAAATGCTTTACTCTCTACTATGAGCGCCGCAAGCAGCAGGAGTGTGAATTCACAGCTGATCCGGCACAGATACAGATCTGGCTGGATCTTATACGTGATATGATTAACAGTTTTGCCAATGAGGAGCGGCAGAAGCTGCAGGAACGTTACTCCCGTGAAAATGACCACTTGCATCGCAAGGCGCCAAGTCTTTCACTTTATCGCGACTCGAATCGCTTCAGCTCGGACAGTGGAATTGGCAATATATGGATAATGCCCAAGCCGGAAGAGGAAACTGGAGGCAATCGCACCACTTGGTATGCGGCGACATAATCAGCCAACACGGGAAGCACTTCCCTATCATTGTCTGGACAAAAAAAAAACTAAAAAACTATGTCCATTTCCATGTCCTTGTTCACCTGTGGAACGCAACGCTGTACGTTGGGGGCATCAGTTTGGACCTGAGAAGCCTGTGCGATAAGCCAACTTAATATTAAATGTTCATAGGTATTCTAGAGTTGATAGCCGACTTCTTTTTACTATTAACTTAATTCGTATTAACTAATTTTATTCAAAATCCAAAAGAAAAAAAGACAAAAATCAATGAAAAAATGTATAAAACAATTTAAGCCTAAAGCTGAACTACCAAATATTGTCAAATAAGTTAATTGTAATATTTAAAAGCAATGTATTTTTGTTGTCACAAGTAAAGAAATTTGTTGTTATTATAACTATTTAAAAGATTTAATTGTTTTTAGATGTATTCCCAAAGCATTTTAAAGAAACAACCAAACTATTTGGTGTGGACTCCAACGGGAGTCGAATTTCTACGAGTGTTGTTTCGTTTCTTGGAATGCTTTTCGATAGAAATTGTCATTGTGATCCTAACAATGTCTCCTTCGTAAATCGAAATTATATGTTTTACGCCGAGTAAGAGTTATTTTTGTCTTTTAAACCACATACACATGTCTATGTATAATCCATATTTAATCTGTATCTGATTCTGGCGTCTTTTAGGACCTGTCGAAACACTGTAAAACATATCCTACAGATTTTACCATTTTAAAAGGCCAATTAGGAATTTAATCACAAATGCTTAAAGATATGCAGTTTAACAAAAACCTTGACTTGCAATACAAATGTCACAGATGAGCACCTAACTGATTGATATGTAAAACACAAATATCTATGCCTCCCTCTATAAAATATGCTATGAGAATACGTCAAAACAATAACATTTATAAATACAAAATTCGCACGCCACTGACAATGCTGTGGCACCCGCTCCACCCCCCTCCATTAAATGGCCATCCATTGATTTGGCTAATAATATACACATAGCAGCGAGCAGAGAATAACTTGTGTGGCACTCGAATAACTTGTGACATCACTTTGAAAATGTATAAAAATAAAAAACAATAACACACAGCACATAAATAAATAAACATTGCTGGCTGCTCTTTAATTTATGCAATATGTTTGCAGACTGCTGTTCGCAGCGGGGTATGCAGCTCATCAATCGCGCCCAGCGAGGCACAGTGCCAGTAATAACTGTCCAATTCGTGGTATTCTGGTGACTCTGTCCCCCAATTGTTGCCACCATGGAATTTAGTGGGTGGGGCATGTGCGAGCAGCAACAAAAAATCAATTGCAAATACTACAAATAAAATGAAATGTAAAATTTGCATTGTGTTGACGATGTTGACGGCGACAAATACAACAATAATAAAGTATTTATTTATATATATGCACACATACAGACGCTACAGAGTGATCTCTGTGAGATCATCGCCACAAATTTGTGTACAGCTAAAGTGTAGCTAATGAAATGTGAAAGCTACGTTTTAGCTATTAATTGAGGCACAACTAACTAACTAGTACAAGGGTTAATTACAATTTCATCATCATGGCGGTCAAACAGCGAAGTACAAGTAATCTTAAAAATTTCTTAAAATAAGTAAGTATGCATTAGCAGACTCCAATTGCGTTCTTTTTTCTTAATTTTAAAGAACTTGATGGCAAGCCTAAATAAAGTTTATCTGCACAACAACTTTTAATGATAATCACAACGGTAGCCATAATTACAGTTAAGAACATTAACCAATAGCAAGCAATTAATTGCCATAAATGAACCAGACCATCGCACAAATGAGATCAAAAGCAAAAGTGAAGAATTATGAATACCAGCAGATATTTAAAAATTTTTACAGTTTCATATATTTGTTTATAAACAAATACCTGACGCGTGCTACCAAAGACACAAACAGCCTGCATGAAGGAAAGAGATAGATAGAGAGTTCACTGAGAGAGCGCTTTGAGCTTTTGCTATAAAATTTTGCTGATCGAAACGTAAAGCTTGCAGCTGGCAAACGACGAAGCTTTATGGCAAACTTTTAGCCAGTTGAATTTCACATTTGCGACGCAGCGGTTCACTGCGACTGAAAATGCGCCGATCTTGCGCACGGCTTTAATTAAACGAGCTAAGCGTCAATTAGTGTACCGTATATTACTATAAATGGCCTGTCAAAATATTGTCTAGTGGTGCAGTGACTGTGAAATAAGTGTAAAATGTTTGGCATTGATTTGTTCGATGTGATACCCGTTGCGATCACATTTGTCGCTATATTTTTGGTGCAAGTGTTAAATGTCTATTTCCAAATACCGAGCGATACCCCGGCACCAAAGAATGCTGATATCGTTGACACTGTGACTGCTGAAACGGAGTGCCCGATACCGTTCAACGGTGGTGCAACAACACCAAAAATAACAAACAAAAATGGATCGATTTCGCCGACCATATCCAATGGCAAGTTGGAAAAGCAGAGCAGCCTTTTGGATACCGATAGGTGGGTTACGAAATTCGTTACGCCTCCTCTCTGATATTGCTTTAAATGTGTTTATTGATTTTTTCGCTTTCGAGAAAACATTTTTCCCAAACAGCTGTCAATCACATGTCACAGTTCCCCAAAAATTATAATATGTTATTTAGGTTCTTATGTGCATTTCGTGGATTGACCATTCGCCCCTTATTAACATACATATACAGGGCGTATAAGCGATAAGATAACTCACTTCTTACTACGGTTAATATATGGGCCTTAGCACTGTTGTTCATTGTTAGATCCAACACTTCTGCACACCAGATAAGGTTGTTATTTTTATAAAAGATTGTTTGTTTAATGAGCCATATTCCAACGGAAAACGGATGCGATGACAACCAAAACATTTATTGGCATGAGGAATTATTATTGTACTGCTTGCAGTTCATTAATGTGTTATAAGTATTTTTGTTATCGCAGCTGCCGTTTTATGTAATTTATTGGTCATTATTTATTGAGCTATAAAAAATACCATTTTTAGAAATAGAACTTAGTCGCACATCGTAATTATTAATTTGTGCTCAGTTTAAATACGTTTGTCGCTGGTATAACATTTGAATCTCAATATAAATTCCAATTAACATCTATTATATACCATTATTTTGTCATTTAAATTATTATTATATATCATTAAATTGGTTTAGCTTAGCTATTATTAGAACTGACACATTTCTATTAGGTTCAGTTTTATCGCGAACTTTATAAGTCAGAGTTATAGTTCTCTTATCACCTGCTACATGTAATTTCTTCGTATTGTTGTTCAACGTCTTCACATACACATATTTGTTGGCCCCCTTCCGCGTTTCTTGTGTTTCTCATCCGTTTGTGCATGCGGTTTTGTTCTATGTTTACAGTGGCATCTCATTGACCTCTATCAATACAACAACTGCAGCAGCCGCAACAAATGGTGCAACACCAACCACACCGTCAACGTCATCACCAACACACAATGTACATAATGGTTTCCTGACACATACCATCAGCTTTGAAACCTTGAGCGATGAGTAGTAAGTAACATACAATCCATACCCCAGCTCACCCCCCCCCCCCTCCCGATATTCCGACCTCAAAGAAAACTATTTCAGAAGAAATTACTAATTTAGAAAAAATGATTAATTAATTAAAAAATCCCGTTTAGCCATGAGGACGAGGACACTCTGTCGCTAGAGAATCTCTTTCCCTGCGATCAAACGGAAATCTATGCCTCCAAAAAGATCAGCTTCATTATCGATGAACTCATTCAGACTGAAGTCAACTATGTTAATAATCTGCGCAAAGGACTCACCAACTACGGCCAGTTGCAGCAGTGTGAGGATCTGCCGGAAGGACTAACTGGCGACCAACGACAGAAGCTGCTGTTGAGCAACATTAGCGAAATTCTCGAGTTGCACGAAAAGGAGATTCTCCCGCTGATGTTGCGCAATCAGCGTGATCTGAAAGGTCTCTTTGATGAGTTCGCCACACAATTTGAGGTAAGTTAGCGTGGGCCAACTGCGATTTGCTATCGACTTTTTGCCACGACCTAAGGCACTCGTCAATTCCACAAACGTGGCTCGCAGCAACTGTTTGGCCGGTTCTGAAGCACCCGAATAGTTTGCCAATCAATCTCTTCACCGCCCAAGCAAATTACTATTTCAAATATTTGCTATGCGCTTCTTTTCTTCTTTTTTTAACCGACAAGTTGTGCGGATCATTATAATAAATAATAGAGTGTCTTTAGTCAAACTGGAACCTTGCTTAAGCTTTTAGAATTACGTATTTTCCTTATGTATTAAAATGCCATCGATTTCTACGGCCCAGGAAATTGACGCAGACAGTTATATATATATATAATGAGAGTATAAACAATAAGCTGATAAGTTGAGTAAACTTGAGAATAGAAAATCAATAGAGAATCGGGACGCTCGGATTGACACATCGAAATTAGTTTAATCAACAGTGGCAACTAGATAACATCATTTACCTAATTTACAGATCAACTAGTTGATTCAGTAATTGAGTTGCTTGTCTTGGTAAGGGTATCTCGATTTTCAGTGCTGCATAATTTGTATTTTTATTCTCTGTTGGTTTTTTCCATCACTTGACTACTTATTTGCTGACTTAAGTGCGACACCGGCAACGCTTTAGATGATTGACGATTTCGCGTCTTTAGATTTCGTGTTTTAAGATTGTTTTGTTTGTTTTTTTTTTAAGATATTACTTAATGTTCGTGTGCATTCCCAACTGACTGCCACTTTTTTATGGAGCCTTTCTGTTGCGGTTAAGTAATTAATGCAAATTAATCCGAGCGACGACATCTGCAACTGATTTAGATAAAATACGGCACGAAAATAGTGTTTAAATATGCTAAATACGCGACGCAAATTAACTCTTATCGCTTTGGGCCATAAAAGAAAAGTCGATTTAAATAGCACACATATTTAATGCCCAGCTAAAGTATGTGTTGTTTATTGTTAATAAAATAATGAGTTATTCGTTGATCCAAGCACATTTATTCACACCTGTTGACAAGTGTGTCACGATTCTGATAATTCTTTGACCATGATAATCATTAGTATGCTCGAGAGTTTTGCATTTTTTTTTAAGTATTTCTTATTTTGAGCACATATTGTGTTGCCAACAAAATCAATTTACAACAGTGACAAGATAGAAGATACTCCTGCATAGGCCAAGCCCAGTGTAGAATTCAGTTCTACGAAATTATTGTATAGACAAGCAACAATAATAAACTTCACTTTGAAGCCCACACGACATGAGCGTAAATTATCTAGTGTTGTATAATGAAAGACTACAATGTACCCTGGTACCTGACCAAGGCAAACAATGCAAGTTCAATGTTAAGTACAAATTGATAAACACACAAAAATCGTTGCCTGTTTGCGAGTCAGGCAATTAGCGAGTCGCACAGTGATGACGAACAAATTCATAGATTTCTGATACGCCGTAAAGTCTCCACTGATAAGATTGCAATAATCACGGAAATATATACGACAAGCTTTGAAGCAGTCATTTTGAAATAATGAAACTCCAGCAAATAAACCGACTGTCAATTCAAATTATTTTGATAGCCGGCATTTGGAGCTGACGTCATCAGATTTTCAGCGCTTATTGTGAGGCTTGGCAAACGCAGAGCTTTAAGTTGCTTCACACATATTTGTCTGAATGTATGTATGTATGTGTGTATTTATATCTAAACTGCGTTTGCTCGTTTGTTGCGCTGCTTAAAATAATGAAAATAGCTCAATGTTTTTGCTTTTATTACAAATGAGATAAGGTCGCAATGGGAGAGCATTTTGCTATAATGTAAATATTCTTTGATGAGTTTTTTGCTGGGTGTTTTTTTTATGGAATCTGTAAGTGTAGCAAAGCTTCTCGTAATTGCGGCAACATGTGGCCAGAGACAGCTCCAAGTGTTGACACTCAAATAATCAATTTAAATTGAATCTGCCAGACAGCTTTGTATATATATATATATATATGTATATACATATGTATGCATGTGCTTGTACAAATATGTGATCTTATGTCATGTCGATTTCCCAGAATGTACGCAGTTGCTTCAGCATTGGCAGCATACGCTTAGCAGGTAACATTCTCGAGACCCCTTTTCATTTTTGGGCGCTTAACGTCTGAGAAGATTTTGAACAAATCCCTGGCTTAATTCTTAACAAACATGCCAACTGATTTATGTTTTCGTTAACTCCGTCGCTCTTCCCTCACCCAACCTGAATCGCAGCAAAATGAGCAACGTAATTTTGAAAAGAAAAGAAAAGAGAAAAAAAATATTGATCATAAAAATTTGTACGATTTGTTTACACATATTGTTTAGCCATATTTTGGCAACGTGCTGTGTAAACAAATATATCTAACTCGATGTCTGATTTGAATTTCCTTTCAGCATTTTGTCTAACGGATTAATGAGGCTTTTCAAAAATTAATTGGCATTTGATTTTTCGATAAGTTTTCCCCATTTCCATCATTTAAGACCAAACATTAATTTCGCATAGCTGTGCGCTACGATTGTCTTCACATTTTATTCATTTTTATTTCTGCTATTTAAGCAGTTGTTCATTTTATGCTCACTAAACTTGTCCGCTCAATTTTTGGTCATAAATCTCACAAAAAATCGCTTCAAAGGCAGCCATAAAAAGTTTTGTCTGTTTAATTTATAAATTGCCTTCAACTCGTGACCAACTTGTTGATTCCAGTAAATTCGGACAATAAGTGAAAATTTATATCTTTATTTTTCTATAGATTAATTGAATGCTGATTACTAAACGATGAATCTGCCAGATATTTACCACAACTATCATGAATTCTAGCTGGCATTTTAACAATTCAATTAACATTTATAGTTATAATGTTAGTAAGATAAATAATCATTTTCGAAAAGCCTATAAATCTTTCTACATACCTCAAGCTATGTTCGAATGCATCTTTTTTCGCATATGTGAAAAACAGCCGAATCTGATCATTATATCGTCTGTCAGTAATAAATGATGATGATCTATGATCCCATTTATAACATGAAGACCTACCATCGCTGTAATTCACAAAATATTAAATCATATATCATATCGTATGGTAAATTTAAATCAGGATTCAGCTATTTGTGCTTAAGTTTTAGATTGGCTGTGAAAATACTTTATTCATGGCTGCGCCCTTTTCAGTTTGGCTAAGACAACTTAAAATCGTGGGCACATCGAGAGTCTGATAACTCCACCCATGTTAACCTTACCTAACCCAACAGTTACCTGACAGCCATAAAAATAAAGCTGTTTGTTTCGGTTGTCTTGTTAGCAAATACAGTTCACATGGCTCCATTTTCATGTCTGGGCATTAACGATATTTCAATTTTTGGTCGCCGTCTCAGCGTCTCAGTCCTACATATGGCACAGGCTCAGACATGCTTAAATATAGGTGTATATATTTGTGTATCTGTGTATATATATATGTATCTCCATACACTATTTGCCTGTTAGCGAATTCATAATTTTTGAGTATTTAAGTCACGTAATTCCACACCGCACACACGCACACACGCACACACGCACACACACCAAATCGGAACCAACTGCAAACCAACTGTGAACCTTGGCAAAGCCACTGAAAAATTGATATTCCACTCGTTTGCCCCCGTCAGCCACACCGACTCGACCATTTACTCTTGCAATGCAAAATTTCCAAACTGGCTCAAAATGCAAAAATAGTCATGTATTTTGCTTGGCTTAGTTTTTGATGCATTTAATTTGATTATACGATTGTGGGCGAATGTTGAGCTCAGCCCCCTCAGCCCATCCCTCTTCCCCTATCAGCAAATCAAAACCTATAATCAAATGGAATAATAATTATACGATATGCTGACAGCCATGAGATTAGTTGACTTAATTCATTGGTGTTGTGGCAATATTTGCATTTGCCTCGGGCTGCTTGACTGTTGATACTCGGCTGCCTCAAAATGTTGGCAGCTGGCCTCTAGCTGCAGGCTGCATTTGCATGTCAAAAGTCTTCAATTATTGCATTAAGCAATTGTCGCACGTGTCAGTTAGGGAGTCAGAAGACCAAACACACCAAAAATCCACACCTATCTCTACAATGTCAGCTGAACAATATTTTGCCGAGGGTATTTTCTATATGAATATGTTATACATTTTTTTGGTGCTGAGTCATTTGCATTGTGTCTAAATTGCTATGAAAATTGTTAATTTTAAATATACGTATACCCTGTAAATAAATTCGCAAAGAGTATATGCACGAAAGAATAAAAGTTTTAACTTTAATTAAAAGTTAATATTATTGACTAAATAAAATCTTAATCTTGATAATTATTCCTTAAATATTTATAAAAATATAATTTTAACTTAGTTAAATGAATTTTACTTGCTCACTTTTTGTTTGTGTATTTATGTCGAGTGCAGAGTATTTCATAGTCGACCAAACTGTTGGACAACAACTTGTCGCTTGTTGCTACTTTATTTGCTTGACACAATGTTTTGCAAATTTGTAATCTAAATTATATGTTTGTGTGTCGAAAATTATTATTTTATTTTTGTTATATATAAAATGATTTTAGGACAGATATATACTAGTTTAGCGGCGACTGACAACTCACCTAAATGTTTTATAATTAAACATACGCTTTAAATGTTCGCAGAAAAACCGTTTGTATTGTTACGTGGACTTCACCATGGGCAAAAAACAATCTATGCAGTTGCGTCAGGAAAATCGTGAATGGCTGCTGGTAAACATAAATTCAAATATATATATACGCTTAACAAGTATAAACAGTTTGGCATTATTTATAGAGCTATCAAACGAGAATAAAAGACAAACTGGGCATCGACAGTTTTCTAGTGCAGCCCATACAAAGACTGACCAGATATCCATTGCTGCTCCAGCAATTCATATCGGTAAGTGCAAATCCACATTTATACTGAAACAGTTTAAGGACTATTCGAAATCCACAGGAGTTCTATAAGACGGGCATTAGCTGTAAGCCCGTTCTGAGTGCCGTTTGCAAGCTGGAAACGCGTATGCGACGCCAGCTGGATGTGGTCAATCAGGCTGAGGAGATACCCAACATAGATGAGCTCAATGAGTTCGATCTGCTGCAACAGGGTAATTTTCGTCGCTCCACGGAATTCGATGCGCAGTATTTTCCGACAAAAAAGAAATATCGGGCTAAGATCTTTCTGTTCGATCGCTGTTTGGTCTGCACAGAGGTGCGAAAGCGTCGGTTGGCCTTCCGCCAGCACTACAATTGGGAGCATGTGGAGCTGCAGCGTCCGCTGGAGCTGGCCACCTCCAATGCCAATAAGACTATCAATCTGCTGATCCGGCAGCAGGATAAGGACAAGCCCAAGCGTGAGGAGTACTCCTTTGTCGCAGCAGAGGCATCCGTGGTGAAGCAGTGGCTTCTGGCCACCCACAAAATCATTGAGATCGCGCGATACGAGCAGTCCCAGAGGAATACCTTCAGTCTGCCCATGGATCTGGTGCTGGGCGTCGTCTTGGCCATCTGGCTGATATGGCAGTACTTGTAGTGCTAACTGTACCACATACTTTATACTATCTACGATTTAATTTAGAATAAAGCTAAGTTATTTGTACACGTATTTTGCTACAGTGCTGGTCACATTGCTTCCCTGCCTGTCCGAGCGTAAAATAAGTTTGCTGCAGTTGACAAATATTTATGATAAATTGCCTTTGCAGTGCCGCCCTTTTGTCCTTGCCCAGCTGCCAGCTACTGCTCCTGCTCCTGCTCTGGTTCTAGCTCGAGCACCAGGCGAATGCGAAATTTAAATAGCTTTTCATTTTTTTTTTTTTTGCCACATGCACACACACAAAGTGGCTGCTTCTTTGGGGCCATCCTTGCTACACGTACCCGTGTACAGTGGCTACCAAAAATCTTCTGACAAATCTATTTGTTTAGAATTTATGACAGAATGCATCAGCGCGCGCCACAAGGAAACCTGTCACGGAAAGCTGAAATCTCATAGAGCGACTAATGGCCCAATGCGACGAATTTGAAATGCAGTTTAACATTTGATTCCCCTAAAACTTCTAAAATTTGAGAATTTATTTATGCCTAAATGTAAGCTTGTTTTTTTTAATGATTTCAGCCCAAAAGCATGCCATCTGAAATATTCAATACAAAATAAACGCAAGCTAACGAACTTTATTATGTGCAATATTTCTTGACCACTGTGTCGACATGTGAAGGAAAATCGCAATCAAAGGCCATTGCTTTGATTATCCGGTCAAGCAATTCCAAAACATAATCATCTATATCTGGACGAAAATTGCATGGCAAAGAGCGCTCGCAAAAGGCCGAAATGCAAACTGGCCCCAGGCCAATCAAATCTGAGCAGAAAAAAGCACGCTAATGAAGTTAAACAAGCGCACCCAGAAGTATGCAATGTAAATTTTCAAAGCTGTCTCTATGCGTGTGCCTGCTTTAGTATGTGTTTGTTAGTGTATGTTGTGCTTTGCATAGTGACAAAATTTGCACAAAAGCAATTTGTTAAGAGCACACACAAAGGAACAAGCGCCAAAAGAAGAACGCAACGCGACTTGCTTGACATGTGAGTGCTGGCAGATGAAGAAGAGCGGGAAAGCAAGGGAGGGGGGTGCGGTGTGGTGCCTGTGTAACGGCATTTTTGGTGCTGCCAGCTGATTTTTATGCATGCAGCAAGCAGCTAAGGCCCTCGCTGTGTTGCCTTATTGTATTATGTCAGTTAAGTTGTCGCCGTTGTTTGCTTGAAGGATAAGGGATAATGCCGTGTCCCTTACCAGGCAGCTTAAGTGTATTAATGTCTGTCAAGTAGTTGTCGCAAAGCTGACGTGTATGCAAATCATTTGACATTTTTATGAGCTAGCTTAAATAGAAAATTCGAAAACGAAAAAGAAAGCTAGAAAAACCAAAAAACCAAAATGAACCAATTGCTGTTCAAGTGGCAGCCGTTAAGTTTTTTTTCTCTGCAAGTTTCTAGTCTGCATAGACTTGTGAGCAAATATTTCAGTATTTTTTCAGCCCATTGGCAACAGTTTTTTGGCACGCCTCTCACGTAGCTGCCCACATGCCACATGAACGTTTTCCTTGGCCCCAACATTTTTGCTCGAAATGCATAATGGCAAAGCAAAAAAGTAGTCGATAATCATGTACAAAGCTCGACCAGCGGATGCCCTGTACTAAGTTCTGAAGCTCATTTAAAAATGCATGAACAACATCAGCACCTAAATCGACTGGGCAGTTGCTGCGGAATCATATTAAATATAGCCTATAGAGTTTATTATGGATGTATGTCCCTACACTTTCTGCAATCAACACTATTGCCACGTTATCATAGCTGTATTCTATCTGTATTTTTATTTGCACAGGGCATCGGTGGCATTGGCACACAATTCACAATATTGCGCCTAAAAGCTGGCAATAGAATTGTAAAATGTCTTGAGGCATAATTTATTTGAATTTAACATGTGCGCGCACGTACTCAAGATGGCCAAGTTGGAAGAATGGGCTGAAAGCAAGGCCAAATATGTTTTTTGGCCACACAGCCCCACCACACACACAAACAAACACACACACACACACACACACAACAAATTTGGCAAGTAATTGCGCAAATTATTGCACGTAGTGCCATCCGCCCAGGCGTAACATATGTCTGAGTTGTTGTCTAGGCGCCGCAGCTGGCACTCGATCACAGCGAAAACACACACAGACACACACACCTACGCACACACTCGCACACAAACCCATCACAGTTCACGCTACATTAAATTAACTTGACATATTCCGTTGGCAAATCGCGCTGGCACGCAACTGTTGCTAATTTTTACTTAATATGCCGCACAAGCTCATCCCCCCAACCAAACCAGCCTTCAGCCCATGCCTAAGCCATAATGCAACACTTTTGGGGGCACACTGATGTCCATCTAGTTCATTGGTTTTGTGCAACACATGCTCGATATGCTCATATGTGCGTATAGTATAAATTATCCAATTCACGCCTCAGCGCAGTTGTCGCCCATTTGCGGGCAGGGGAGGTGTGCGACAGCAGGACACATAAGGACACACAAATTGTATTACCTCGCATGTAAATGCAACACTTAGGCACGCATCCAAACTCCAGACTCCAACTCCAACTCCAACTCCCTGCTTCCCGTTCCGCATTCTCATCTTCAACTCAATCGAAGGGCACTTGTGTATGTGGATTTTTGTATTCGTATTTTCGAGTGTATTCCGTTTGTCTTTCGGTATTTGGGCTTGAAAAAGTTCCAATTTCTGCTGTCAAATGGCACGTGAAACAATGCGTTAGGCACAAATTGGTGGGACGACAACGAGGGATGCGGGGGGTTAGGTAAAAGAGCACAGTGGCACTGACAGTCCAATATGTTATGCAAGTTGTGTAAAGATATTCAAATGATATTCAAATATTTTTGATTAAAAACGAATTATTATAAATATTTATTAAGTGAAAAGACTGCTTAAGATTTGTATCATCAAAAGTCGTCATTTATAAATTTGCTTATTTTTATGCTTAATTTTCGTGGCAATCGAAACCACTGTGCGCCAGTTCTTTGGAGCTGTTGTTGGTACAAATCAAGCAAAATGACAATGCCTATGCGAATGTGTGAATTTGTGGACGATGACAACTGATAATAGATCGAATTACACACGCTCAGCACAGCAGAAGCCCCAAAACGAGATTCCTGACTATCCGGGCCAAATGGTAGATGGCCGGGGGTGAGCGAGGCAAAGCTGTTTCTGTTCTTGTGCGAGTTCCAATTGTGTTGGGTGCAAATGTGAAAAATGTCTAGCAGGCAGGCTGGCAGGCAGTCGCACGTTTCACACACGCACACACACACACACACACACACATCACATACATAAAGGACACGACCCATAAGATCCGAAAATGCGGCGCAGCATTAGATAAAAAACAAAGGCATGTAATTTTTGTAGCATGGCCGTAAGCCACAAAACGAGCAGAGACCAAAAGAGAGAGAGAGAGAGAGAGAGAGAGAGGGAAAGAGAAAGAGATAGAAAGAGTCGGGCTTGGAAAACGGAATCGGAAACGGAAACGCTTGATAATCGCAGAGTGCGAAAATGCAGCGTCAACTGTGTGTGTGTGTGAGGTAAAAAACGTATCGAATGTGGCCACCAAGGATGATGAGCTTGATGATGATGATGACGATAACACCGACAATGATGATGATGATGATGCCTGATGGCTGATAATGTGATGTTCGAGAAAATGATGGGATGGGCCAAGGGCTTGGAGGCTTAAATCACGTATACACGCACTGATAAATGCGCTCAGCTAAGTGGCATGTTTTGGGTTAAATGCGGTGTAAAATGTGTGAACCCCACAGCTAAGTAATAGCATAATAATAACAGACAGAGAGCGAGACAGATAGAGAGAGAGGGCAAGGGTATATGGTAAAAAAAACTAATAGTAAATAAAATAACATTCAATAAAAATTAAATTAAAATTTAAATTGAAATAAGTAAAAAATAAAAGTTTTCTTTTCGAGTATAGTATTTAAATGTGAACTGAATAGTAACTCAATAAATAAATAAAAAAAAGTAAAATATTTCAATAGAAGATAAATATATGCCAAGCAAGTAAATTGAGCCTGAAATGTTTTCACTGTGTAGCAAACAGGTCGCGCTGAGTGACAGTTCAGTTAGCTGCCAAGACGGCAACTGTCATCCCGGGCGATGTGACGCGTATAAATCGCCCAGTTGGCGGAGGCTCACCTGGCGTGCCAAAACATATGGCACTCGGAAGGGCTACGACAGAGTTGTGTACATACATCTTGCTTACAGGCCAGCGCCAAATTGAAATTTAAAACGGGAAAACCAATAAAAAACAAGTTACACACAGACGACGATGACGACAAGGACGAGGCGGCGGACGAAGAAGATGTGGACGACAACCGAGAAGGCGGCAATACAAATTGCAGCGACGACAGCTCAAAGGCTCGCTGTGTCTCCCAGCCCCGGACACACAATCTACAATCTGCACGGGACCCAAACCCCCAAACCCCAAGTGCAATTCGCGCCCATCGTGCATACAAATGTCGTGCGCTAAAGGATAATATAATGCAAGTTGTTGAAGAATAATGGTTCTGCCAGAAGACAACAACGTCGCTGCCAATGTCTAAGGGACTAAGCATGTCTGCCAAGAAGACCCAGCTCCCAGTCGCCCCCCTCCATTCAAAACTCAGACATGAGCTGCTCTGCCCTGTTTGCTGCACTACAACCAGACGGACAATAACGATGCCAGGCAGCAATGACAGGCGATTTTAATAGAATCTATGGCAGGATGTGGGGATGTGCGGATGTGGGGTACGGCAACCAGTCAAGTGAGTGCGGGGAACAATGATATTAATGCTTGGCCTATGACATCGACTTGCTGTCATTGATTTGCTGAGATGGCGTCCAAAAGCATGTTATGAATACGTTAGCTATTCAATTGTCATTCACTTTAATTTGATCGTTGTGCTGAAAAACTATTTAAATTAAATTAAATTAACTAAGAATAGTTTGAGCAGACCAAACAAATGTATTCAATTTCACAGATATAATATAATATATAATATATAGCTGAGCTAAAGCCATTTGTATGAGGGGTATATTATAAGCATACTTTCAAAATCGGATGCACTAATTAGCTAGGATTTTGCTTCAGAAAGCACCCTCTCGAGTAGTACGTCGTGCACGAAAATCTCTGCCAAATAGCATGCATATGCATGCTTATGAATGCCACTTTCCCAATATAATAAAAATATGTAGTATAAACCATAACAGAAGTGAGTTCCGAAGGCTAACAGAGGAGTACGAACATATATCAAGCAAACCGACTGCAGGTTTTACAAGCGGCACACACTGCGTATAAAAATTTCCACATGCTTACACAAAAATTGCCAATTAAGCGCATTTATGACTGCAACGCGAGAAAATATGTGTGGCATGCAACTAGGCGCTGCTGGACTTGGGACCTGTCCATTGGGTGGCTCATAAACATGCTTAATGTGGAGACGACGTGTGCACTCGTTGCGGACTCTGGATTATTAAGAAACAATGAAGCAAGAAGTACTGCGAGGCAACAGAGAGAGAGAGAGAGAGAGTGAGAGAGAGAGAGAGACAGACGGTTGCAAGTATGCAATAAAAGCGGACACATAATGCCAAGTTTATGGCGCAAGTTAAAACCGGAAACTAAATAGTTGACACCGCGCAAAATGCAGCACAGACACTGCCAGAAGATTAACATTTACTACTGCCAAGCGACAGAGTCAACATCACGTTGCGACCACTTCCTTGACGTATCAGTTGTGGGTGGAAGCGGGTGCAGTTGAGGGTTGTTCGTGTATGTTTTGGGGGTAGCTGACTCGTAAAGCGCCACCGAAATGACAACATAATTTGTAATTTGAATTTGTTTCGTGTTCGAGCATAAGCAATGAGCTCGAAATGCCAACATAGAGACCAGACTCATTCCAACTGCCGACAGATGGTGGTGGTGCTGCATCCATGGTCAGCCGGAGAGTTATCAAAAATTCAATTCGCGTTGCGATTTGCACTTTGCTGGACTTTTATGACTTATCAAAACTTATCTTGAGGTCCTACTTCCCTTCATTTTGTATACCATAACGAAACTTTAATATCTGTTTTTTGTCTGCTTGCTTAGTTCCTAAATTAGCTTCTACAGAAAATCTAAAAAAAAGTAGAGTCAAAACTTAAAATCAGATAAATGTAAAACTTTGCTTTATACGACAAAAATGAATAAATTCTAAATAGAAAGTGATTTCAAACCGGAAATTAATTTAACTAAAAAAGGAAGCAGCTGTCATAAATAAGTCGGAAATGTTCAGATGCAAAAAGCATAAACCGGAATAGCTCAACACAGGTAAATGAGTTCAGTTCACAGCAAAGCAGAATTAACCCCAGCTGTCCACGCTGCACTTTTTCTTTTTATAACCTGGCTTGAGGTAAATGTTAGCCAATAGCTTTTCATTTCACTTAAAGCAAGCGACAATTAGCCGCAAATTAATTACTTCATTGTGCAGCAAGTATTTCTCGTTGCTCAGACAAAGGAGCATACAATGAGGATATCTGTGGCTCCCTGGTCTGTATATAAATTCAGGAGGGCAACTTGCATTACAAATAATTAAAAAGTGGTCGGGCAGATGCCAAGGGTTAAGACTAGACTTAAAGAGATAGAGAGAGACAGAGAGAGAGAGAGAGAGAGAGAGAGGTGGTGGTGGTTTGGAAACAGTCGGGACATGTCAGGACTAAGTATACTTCGGTCTTAGCTGATTTATGCGCTTATCACGCAAGCGTCGCCGTTTTTATGGCCTGTCTCCGGCGTTGTCTGCCTTGCCGTCGTTTAGTTACCAGCCATAAATGTCCTGAATGTCCTGCCGCATTGGCGACGCACACAAATTTGCCATTTTAATGCTGCGACGAGCCCGACGACGACCGCTTTTCAATTTTGCTCTACCTGCGACGGCTTAGCCATCTCCTCCATCTCCACCATCCTTCCATCGTTCCATCGTTCGTCCTGGGCCGTGACAGTTTTTCATTACGCACAAATCCTTCGGGCATACAGTCGCCAATGTCGTCACAGCCGCATTAAAGACTGAACGCCAAAGAAATAGCTTGCCATGTTTGCGGTTGACTTACAAGTTTGCCAAAAATTGCGCCAGTTGCAGCTAATCCAACAACAACAACAACAACAACAAATAAACGAAGCGAAATACGTTTTCGAGAATAGTTGCCAAAGGAGCTATTTTGTTGCCAGCATCGTATTCATTTCTACTTATATTGTCGTCCTTAATTTAAAGGAGCTCGGACATCTGCGTAGAATAAAGTCCAACTGATTATGCTATATGTTCTCTATTTATGATTATCATATATACATATATATATATATGTATTCCACATCGGAAAATGTTGTTGATTTTCATAAGAAGTGAATTGCCTAGTTTTTGGCAAACGGCCTTAAATTTTACACTATTTAGTTATCGTTAACGGGTTGCTTATCGAAATGTGCCTTGACTTTAGCCCAAGCATATTCGTAGTTTGCGAGCTCGTCCTTAGACTTGTGCATGCATGTCCTGTCTGATTGGGTGCTCAACGTTTTTATTTTATTTTTTCTGCTTCTTGCAATTTGATCCTAAAAACTCTTTGAAAGTGACATTATGCAAGTTGTGAGCAACGACTGCAGCTATCTAAATTACCCAGAGACATCCGGCATTGCGAGCAAAAGGACTTTGACGTCGCCGCCAACGATGCTGCACGCTTAAGGATAAACAGGATGCGCCCAAGGAAGCTGCTGCTGCTGCTTCTGCTGCTGCTCCTGTTGTGCTCTGCGAATGTCTTTGCCATTTTTTGACTGGCAATTTCATTTGCGCGGCGACAGCGGAAGGAAATGTAACAAGGATGTGTGCATGTGCTAAGGACTAAGCGCAGTTACACTTCTCTCTATCTCCCTCTCTCCCTCTCTCTCTCTCTCTCTATCTCTCTATCTCTCTCTCTCGCAAGTGCTTTGGTATGCGCATATAAAGATAAGTTAATGCAATGGGACTGAACTCGACTGGACAGGGTCACCAATTAATGAGCAGTCGTCCTGTGGCACGTGTTAACATTTGGCCAAGTGTTGCATACTACTTCAGGACGCGCTGCCCAATGACAGGAGTCACGTATACTGCGTGAGTTACGGGCCACAGAAAAGCTTTCCACAGCAAACATGTTTGTGCACGTCGCACACTTGCGAACTGATGCCCAGACAACAAGGACTCAATAAGGTACACCCACCCACACACACACACACACACTGCTACACACAAAGAAAAAATCAAGATGTGAGTTCAAGTAATTCTAGTAATTTAGTATTTGCAAACATGTCAACTCGGAATACGAATCGTGCTTCACTTGCGATCTTTGATCTTGAGCAAAGTACACTGTAAAAACAAACGATTATTGTGCCGATTATGAAAATTGTATTAGTATTAGTATTTTTAGTTATTGTTGTTATTATTGGGAGACTTCAGCGAACTAGCTAACACTTAATTATAGTTGCTATACAATTTTCTCTCTGTGCAACCATTACAGTGCGGACAGCAAAATACCCTCAACCTTTACGAGCAACGGCCTCATCACAGCTCTAACAAAAATAAAAGTAAATGATAAAAATAATAAATCCAAGATCTACTTTAATGTTGCAGCGTCAATTCTCTGTTGAGGAGCATTTGTACCCGGGTCACAACCGGCACAATCATATGCAGACCCAAATGGTGCTCCAGCACTTGAGCGATCTGTGCTCGCAGTTTCGTCTCCAGGCGAACGCTCACATTCCGCTGCTCGGCGAGATCGATGCGTGGCAACTGCAGCGGATAGTTGACGGGGCAGGTGACGATCAGCTGCAGCGCAATGCCACGCGCAGTGGTGCCGCCACTCTGATAATTGTGCGTGCTCAGCGGCAGCTTGAGTCGCAGCAGCGGACTGCGGCACAGCACCGTATAGGGTAGTCCCAGGTAGTGCAGCGTTAGCACCTCATTACTCTGCAGATTCCTATTGAATCTGGCCACGCTCTCCAGCTTTGCCCGTCTCTCCGCTTTCTCACTCTCACTCTCTGACATAATCGACAATTTTTACAAATTTTGTAGTTGTTTTTCGAAACTTGTTTGAAATGTGATAAAAATCTACATTCGTAGAACCAAAGGGGAATATTTTCTTATTTATAGATAGAATAAATTAATAAATAATTATAAAGTTAATTATATAAACATATATATGTATTTAGCAATTAAGTTTAGTCGAGAATTAGCCTTACTTTGCGAAACCGATAAAATCAGCATATGTATTCCTATTGGCTGCATTTGGCTGCTTTGAAGAGCAGAGTTTTGGTGTACCGCTCTCATTCTGGTATGCAAATTAGCAGCAATCTCAACTCCCACTGCAGAAACCCCAATTGCCGGAATCTTGCGGCACACTTCACACTACGCTGTGGCTGTGCAGCCGTGCATGTGGCAGCTATGCGTTGGATATGAGTTAGATTTGTATTAGATTTGCATTCTAAAGCAAAGCTTGTGCCCCACGTGAGACGTGAGTGGCACATACATATGTATTTTCACTTTGATTTCACGCACCGATGCCTCTGCAGAAAATAATGACTGCGACCCCAAAAAATTGCAGTCTTATTCAGATGTACGTGTGTGTGTGTGTGTGTGTGTGTGTGTGTGTGTGTGTGCGTGCGTGTGGTCGACAAATTCATATTCATTCGTGCAGCGGCGCTGTCAATCAAATTTCAATCAATTCACTTCGGGCACTCAAGCCGCCCTCAATCATTATTGTGTAGTGTTGCAGTGAGTGCAGTGTTTCTTTCGCATTGGCCACATTGCGCATACGTCACATGGGCTCAGTCAGTCAGTCGTCTTCAAACTCACTCAAACATGTTGCATGCCTGCCCCTACAACTGCAACAAAACGAACTGTAGATGGAGCTGCGAGCCGAGAGCATTGTTCTCGTTCTCGTATTCGTACTTTTGCTCTGCCTATTGGCTGGCTGGCTGGCTGTATGAGCAGGCACGTGGTGTGGCACCTACCCCTGCCGGCAACGCCCCGGAACGTGACCAAAATGAATTGTAGGCGTGCACCAAAACAGTTAGTTAGTCAGTCAGTCAGTCAGTCAGTTGGCGGCAAGAAATTCGCATCGTCGTCTGATAACACAAAAAAGAAAACAAAACAAACAGAATCCGTAAGACTGCATTCAGCCTTTAAGTTTGAATTTTGCCAATTTCAAATGTTCGAGTATTGACTTTTTGCCATTTACCGGGATTTGGCATTCTGATTGGCCGCCGTCGCTGAGGGACACCTTGATGGGGGCGGATGTGGGTGGGTGGGTGCTGTGGAGTAGGGATGGGATGGGGGTTACATGTTTTGCGGCTGTCTAAGCACTTCACAGCATTTTGCTGGCACTGTTTTTGAGGGCTTCTGTCGTGCCGCAAAAGTTTTTGAAGCACTTGTTTACGATTTCAAGTGCATTTTGTTGGGACTGCCATCATAATTTTGAGTCGCTGCAGTCGCTTCGATTTGCCTCTTGCCACACCGTGGCAGTGGAAAGTTTTCCACTCAAATCTCAGCTGTTAAGTTCCTCACTTTGGTTATGCTAATGAGGCAAGTTTGCTGCCCACTGCGCAATTCGCAGAAGCGATTTCCAAAATTACCAGTTTAAAGTTCGAGACTTGCATTGCTTCAAATAAAAATAATTTAAGCAGCTGAATTTTACAAGACACTGAAACCAATCCTTTGCACACTTACTTACTCCATCATTTGATACACCTTATCAAATAATAAACACAATGAAAACCATTTGCGAAATGATCGAAACTAATGTATGTTTTTTTAGTATATAGGCACGCCCAAAAGTAATTGGGCAACGCCATGTTCAACAAGCAAATCATATTTACATTTGTCGCTTACCGATAAGATATTATTTGGAAACTTATGTTATAAAAGCCACAACAAATGCCACAAACTCGGAGTGAAACAGTTGGAAGACGGTTGAAAACGCTCGTCCAGCATGAAATACGCAACTCTAATTTTACTCGGGCTGCTGCTGTGCGCAGCTCTGCTCAGCGATGCCCAGAAGCAAACCCGCAAGACCAAGGGAAAGTCCAAGCACAAGGTGAAGGCCACTGGGGCGCCCCAGCTGGAGAGGCAGGTGCTCCAAAGAGCTGAACCCTGTTCGCCGGACAAGTGCAAGTTACCCGATTGCCGTTGCTCCGATGCAATATTGCCACGACCCAAGTTCAAAGGCAAGGAAAATGAGATACCGCAGGTGAGGTGTACCAAAATACTTGATCCATGTTGTTTCAATACCATTTGCACAGAAAAGACTAAAAGATCAATTATATTTTATTTATTTTAAAGAGTTTGGAATATTAGAGAATATATAAATATTCAAATATCATCCAATTTAGCTTATCCTATAATCTGAATGAAGTCCTTCGAAGTTGAGCTCTAATTTGAAGAATCTTTCAGTTTGTCACCATCACATTTGACGATGCTGTGAATGCTGTGAACTATGCCCAATATGAGATGCTCTTCAATGGGTTGATCAATCCTGATGGCTGTCCCGCAACGGGCACCTTCTTCCTATCGCATGAGTATACGGATTATGTGCGTGTGAATGCATTGTACAATGCTGGTCACGAGATTGCCCTGCACTCGGTGACCCACGGTTATGGCACCGACTATTGGCGCGCTGCCGACGTGGACACCATTGAACGTGAGTTTGGAGCCCAGCTGAAAATACTGGAGCGGTTCGCCAAGGTGGATCCGAAGAGTGTGCAGGGTATGCGTTTGCCCTTCCTTCAAATCTCTGGAAATAACACTTTTGAGGCGGTTAAGAATCTGGGTTTGAGCTACGACAGCTCCTGGCCGACGCAAAAACACAAGCAGCCAACCATGTGGCCCTACACTCTGGACTATTTGTCCGTACAGGACTGTCAGATTGGTCCCTGTCCGAATGCAGCACTGCCCGGCGTTTGGGTGAATCCCATGGTCACTTGGACTGACACTGAGGGCTACAGTTGCTCCATGATCGATGCCTGCGCCTATCCGCCCGCTGACGATGTGGATGCACTCGTCGACTGGATGCTCGAGAACTTCAATAGGCACTACCTGGGCAACCGGGCGCCATTTGGCATGTATCTGCATGCCGCGTGGTTCTCAAGAGGACGCAACTATTTTGCCGCCTTCAAGAAGTACGTATTAAGAATGGCTTTATCAATATCTACTTACGGCGGACTTAATTAATTATTGAAAAAGGCGGAAAAAAAATGACACTTTTTCTTTATTAAAATACATTTTCGTTGGACAGATTCTTGCAACATTTGACCACCTATCCCGATGTGTATATGACTGGTGTTAGCCGCACGCTGGAGTATGTGAAGAATCCGGTGCTGGGCAGCCCCTTCAAGGAATGCGAGGAGAAGCCGAATACCACCTGTCAGCCGGTTAACTGCAACCTCGAAAAGGTGTCCACTGGCGAGACGCGTTACATGAGCGTCTGCGACAAGTGCCCCATTGTGTATCCCTGGCTGAATAATCCATTGGGCGAGGAGGCTATGTAAATGTTGCACACACAATAAACTGACACGCATCCACACACAGCACTTTATAACGAAGCTATCATGTTATGTTTGTCTGGCGACTTGGCCATTTCCCACATACACATCTATTCCAATGATCTAAGCCAATTTACATTTTCCGCCATGTCCTTCAAGCCGAAACGTCACTGATAAATGACCCGAAATTATGCTGGCGGCCGTGATGCGCTTAATTAACTCATTCAGCGCTGCGCTCAACCAGCTCCCCCAACCCCCCTTGCCCCTCTTTCCCAACATCGAAGAGACTTTGACAATTTCGCTACCGCTGCGCTAAAATGTAGCCATATTTTATGGCATGAATTAATACACCACACGGCGCTGTCCAGGTTCGCATTAGTGTGCGGCAAGCAGGCCAAATGGGGCAATGTCTGGGGGCAGGACGTCAATCCAGCTGCTACCTGTTAATGACAAGAACGTGTACACGTAGCCCATTGCTTGGCCTGTCAGCTGGTTGCATTTTTGGTTAATGGACTCCTAACTAATGACAGCCACTGTGTCTCTGCATGTCAGTCCATGCGGCCAGAGGGGCTCTTGGTCAGAAATTATCTATGCGCAGATCGAACATGAACAAAGGCATCAAATTATGCAGCATTATCAGCTGGCACAGTGGGCCGCAACTATGCTTAGTGGCATATAAATATTTTTAAATGGAAATCCAAATGTTGCACAACTCATCCCAACTCGCATTAGGCATTTACTTAACTCGGCAAATTTAATGCATTTATTACTTGCACAATGTTCAAGAATGTTTACAATGTTTTGATATTAACTGAATTTATGCATTTTTTGGAGCAGATTATGTTTATTGCATAGTTGTTGCACCTCTCACACTCATATGACAATGTTTATTGGCCAAAACATAGCCCTGTGGGCAGCTGGCTTCCAGTATATTGTAGGGCTTTACCAGGACGGTCTCGTTGGGATGCCACTTTGGTAATTCCAGCACGGGCACAGGCATTGCCACATAATGGCTGGTTGCACTCAAACTTGGATTTGTGGTTTCAGCTTCAATGATTTCACTGTCCGAAGCTGCACCGGTGCCTTGGTAAAATGCCTGCAATAGCAGCAAATAAAGGACACCTCGCAAAAGTCCTTGCAACATTTTTATTATTAAAGGTCTGCTTTAATGTAATGTTCGGTATGTTCGGTGGCAAGCAACTTGCCTCGCAACTCCGCAAATATAACTGAGGCAATGACAATTGAAAATGGTTTACTTATTAGCTGATTTGAGCTTGAAAATGTTGGCCAACTTTCGAAAGCAGTTGCTGCCTTATAAGGCGCCTGGATAAGAGCTCTTCGGATGATGAATAATGGTCGGTATTCAAGGTTACTTTTGCTATAAAGTAGATCGAAGATAAACTTACTCGTTAAAAATGAATAAAACAAATTTTATATTGTTTCTAGATATCACCACCAACTTTTAATCTTGTACAGAAAAATCAATGGAAAAAACTAGAAAAAGGTTAAATTAATTGAGCTGACGTAAAGTAGAAATAAATATTTAAACCAATATAAATAATATTTTTAAATATTTAAGAAATAGGTTTGCGCACGTAGTCGAATATTTTGAAAAGTGTACTTCAATCAATGCCAAGTGAAAAACAAATGCAACTTTTCATTTATGAAAATGAAGGGGAAGCCATCACAAATGCTGCCAAGAAAAGCCACGAAAATTGCAAATATTTACTGATTACTTTGGCAAAACGCCACTGATTATCAGACGCATCTCCATTGTCCGCATTCAGAGACAAAAGATACACCCCGCCTCAGCTCCCCTCAGACAAGTGTACTTACCAGGTAGAGCGTTGTTAATTCTCTCATAAAATATTCTTTCTATTGACTTCGTACTTTATTTACCACACACACATACATAGATACAAGTATTTTGTATATGTTTTGCTTTGTTTATCGAAGGTTGTCATAAACAAATGACTATACGACATGTTGTGCGGAAAAGCCTCCCTCAGTTGGTGTCTTGCATCAGCTGCCGGAGTGCCAAACAGGCATTATTTTAATGTATTTTTACATATATTCTTTTACATACTATTCCACCCTACTTGCCGCAATGGGCGGGTGCCCAAAAAGGTTGCGCTGCATTTAACCCTGGGCTGCGAGTGTTTTTAAAAATTATGCCAATTTAAATGACATTTTTATGCTGAGCATTTTCTTTTATTTTCTTTACGTTTGCCTTTTCGCGAAAATTGTTATGCTGCCACTTTTAAAGGGTGGCCCATACGCGATGAGGCATGTTTGACTCTCTCTTTAGGGGGTGAACTGTGGCGGCTTGCTGACTAAAGAATTGTACAAATTATTTAAGAATGGCTTAGGAACAAATAATGTAAGCGGTCATTTCACAATTGGTTTATGTCAGTTGGTATTTAATACCGATAATACATATAATCATATAATTTTCTAAAGTTACTTGAACGTTGCAACAAAACAAATAATATTTAAACTCGTAAAATCCATTAATAAGCGTATTCAATTCGATTAGACCTTATAGTGTAAGTCTCGTCTATATATTGTTCATAGTGGAAACACGTTAATATATTCCACAATAAGCAGCTCTCACTTTTCTGTATGTGTGTGGTTTTAATTGTTTTCTAAAAATAATTGAGAAAAACAAGTGAGAATTTTGCAGTCGGCTGTAACCGAGTGCGAAATACTCTGATACCAATAAGTAATATTATCTGAAAACAAGTGTCACAGAACAGTGTTTGTGTATATACATCTCTAAGAGATTCCTAGATTATTAATGATTATGTCTAAAGCCACATCAAATTTGAATCTTGACTGGAAACGTCAGACTTTCACATGCACTGCTGAATTTGTGTTTATACCAAAACCAAATAAACCTCACTAATTGCAATTAAACAGCATCTATTAATATATTATAATATTACGAGTACTGCTAAAATATTCTCAATTGAATTGACGGCAATTTCATTATGCATGCAATTATTCAAGTTTGTATTTCATGTTTTCCTTATCGCCACTGTGAGACAACTAACTTGCGACTGTCGATTGCTCTCTGGGCAAACGGGCAGCTCTGACCGTCAGGTGTTGAAGCTCGTGTAATTGTTTAGTCTTGAAAGCGAATTTGGTTTGAGTAAACGTGTTCTCAAAAGATGGCAACGCATTTAAATCTGCAGTTACCATTTAGCCTGTCCGCATTGCTGCTGCTGCTGTTGCTGCACTTCTTCGGATCACCGTGTGAAACGGTGCGCGACGATCTGAGTTCAAATCCGACGCAAGGCAATGTGAGAGGGAACATTTCGATAGTGCCTAAATATGAAACGAAACAATTGTCCATAGAAGAGATTTATCCGGCGCAACGCAATGTGAACGAGAAGATTGCTGCAGTGCCTAAAAATCGATCCATAGACAAGATTAAACAGAAGCCTGCCAATCCGCCCAAATACGATGCGAATGCAACGCAGCAGCCCCAGAATGTGACGAACGTGCAGCCAATGAATGAAGCGGTAGGTTTCCCAAAAGTACCCATAATTCCACCAAAAAATACAATCGGTTTTGGACCCCGCATCACACTGGAAACACTGCCCGTCTGCGAGGAGGGCTTTAAGCTTTTCGGGACTCACTGTCGCAAGGAAGCCTAGAAAATAATAATAATAAACAAACAACAAAAAGAATGACTTTTGATTGGGGCTGTACACATACGACTGGCGAGCACTGTAAAGCTTTTGCAGCTAAACTTTTTGTTTATATTTCAATGAATAACTTAAACTGAGCTTTAGCTTCCAACTTTCCAGTTGTGGCCCAGCTTTGTTTTTTTTTACTTTTTAACTGTTTTTTTTCTAGTGCTCAGCAAGCTATCCAAAACTGATAGATTCTTATCGCAAAAATCTGTTTCGACTGCGTCGTGATTATTTCCCACGCAAGTCTTGCTGGAGAGCAACATCTCCACTCTATGCTCAGTCTCGAAAGCTCTGTCGAAGCAGACAAACGCGTTTTCAGTTTCTGTTCGCTCTCCCAGCCCAGATAGGTAAACAAACAAACAAACAATGCATCTGAAAGCTGTACACACACTGATCTTGTTTATTGTGGCTTGTTGGAACATTTGTGGCGTGGAGCTGCGCGTCTGTTCCCCAATTGCCAAACTTGATCGCATTGTATTTCCCGTTGACAACGACGAACCGATGTTCAACTACCACAATGAAAGCAGTAGCACCACTAGCACCACCAGCACCACCAGCACCACCAGCACCACCAGCACCACCAGCACAGAATCACCATTAAACAACACGAGCATGGCTTTAGAAGAAGCTCATCCGCTTGAAAACAGCAGCAGCCCAACAACATCGATAACGGAGCTGCCCAATTTGGATAATCGCATTCTATTTGAATCTGTACCTGTCTGTGAACCTGGCTTTTTGCTACGAGCTGGTCATTGTCGCAAATCGGCCTGAGCAGTACTTTTGGTTAAGTCATTAAATATTTAAGTATGCATAGTGTGAAATAAATTTTTTCTTTCTCACGGAACGAACCTTAACAATGTATTTGTTGTAAATTCCCTTGTAGAAGTTTCCCAATCAAAATACATGTATGAATATGTGAAATATCTCTCAATACTTATCTGTCAGAGTAAAAAGGTGTAGGTATACCTGTAAGTATTACTGCTTACATGCAATTCAATACCATTTATTATATATTTAATGTTTTTGTTCAGATTACCATCCTTATATGGTATGTTTAATAAAACAATGATCGCTTAAAAAGCACTCAGCATTCGTTTTTTAAAGCAAAAATCTCCTTGAACTTTAATGTAATGTTTCGTTATCTCTGAAAGAGTACTTATTGCATAACAAAATTGAAGGTGTCGGTTAAGTGAATATCACAAAATGTTACTCAAATAAGCTATCGAACAATCAGCTGATATACTCGAAAACTGTATATATAAGCTCGGGAAGCTGCTCACGCCTTTGATTTGCTAGCTCATCAATTTACTTGATTACGAGCTGTTAGCTCTTAACTCTTAACGTAAGAGACCCGCTTATCAGTAAAATTGGATTCTCTTTAGGAAATCGAATTCAATTCTAGGTACTCAATCGGAATCACTGCGACATGATTTCAGTCTCAATTTAGCATACGGCATCGCAAGAAGATCGTGTGCCACCCTGGACGTAAAAATGATGTCAAGGCCCGGGCTCTTATCGCTGAACCTCTGTCTGTTACTGATAGCCTTGCTAAGTGCGCAGCTAATCCAGGCCCATCAGCACCAGCTGCATCATTCGCAGTACAGTGGAGAAGGATGGGGCAATTCCCAGCCTCAGAGGTACGTTAATGAGTTACTCCTTTGACCCCATAGCTAATCAAACCTAATATTCATCTTCATCACAGGCATCGTGGACATGGAGCACATCGTGGACACGGGCACGGTTACAATCAGTTCAATAATCCATATCCAGACAACTATGCAGGTACCTCGGGACAGGGTCCCAACTTCGGGGGAGCCTTCTATGGAGGAGTACAGTCTCGAGGGGGTCCAGGCTACGCCCATGGAAATCCAAGGCATGGATATGGCAATGGTCGCCAGCAACCAGAAGATGATTACGGTGGTCAGCAGGCTCAGGCTGGATACGGGGCCCAGCAGGCTCATGCTGGGTACGGAGGCCAGCAGGCTCATGCTGGGTATGGCGGCCAGCAGCCTGGAATTGGGTACAGACATCAAGGAGCGAATTTAGGTGGTGGTGGACAGCCAGGCACTGGATTCCACCAGCCACGTCCTAATGAACCCAAATATGAGAACGAGCAAAGCGGTAATCCTATACAGCCACGTCCTCAACCAAACGGTCGAGACTCAACGGAGTTCACCCACCAACAACCTGGCAACGGTGGCTCTCCTTGGCAGCCACGCCCAGGAGTTGACACAAGTGATCAAAATGATTTTCAACAACCCCACGATAGACAAGGCGGCAACCCTTTTCAACCACGTCCTCAACTAGGCAATCAAGGCACAACAGAGTTGACCCACCAACAAACTGGCAACGCTGGCTCTCCTTGGCAGTCACGCCCAGGAGTTGACACAAGTGATCAAAATGATTTTCAACAACCCCACGATAGACCAGGCGGCAACCCTTTTCAACCACGTCCTCAACCAGAGTTGACCCACCAACAACCTGGCCACGGTAGCGAGTTTCAACAACCCAGTGACGGACACACTGGCAATCCTTTTCAGCCACGTCCCATTGGCTTAAGGCCTACTGATGAAACATTCATTCCCATTCAACCACTTCCTGGACAACAGCAGACACCAGAGGCAGGATTACAGCACGCCCAGACAGTTGGCAGCATATTCCAACCAACACCAGGAGACTTTTCGAATTTCGGAAGTAATCCACATAGCGTTGTTGATGATAATATTGCGTCCATATTCAATGGACCCAAACTTGACGATCATGGATCTAGGGACCCCAAGGTCATTGAACCGCAATCGATTGATGGACGTAGTCTGTTTGAAACAATGCCACAATGTCCCGAGGGATCCGAAGTGCGGGGCGGACGCTGTCGCCACAATGCCTAAACAGATATTAATAACTTCAATTGACACAATCTGATCTAGTTAATTGGCAAAACAATGTAGCTATATTTTAATTCGAACAAAAATTGTATTAAAAATGTTAATTGTACAGTTACTTTTGCATTATTCAAGTACAACTCAAAGATCTGATTTTAAATAAATTAAATACAATGCATTATTTGTTGTCGAACTGTAAGGAGCACCTGCTTGTTTAAAGGAATGTCAGATATTACAATTATTTGGTTGCTAAGAAAAATCTTATAAATATGTGCATGCAAGTTTAAGAAGAAACTTCAAAGGCCTTCAGTATCATCGAGAAATTTCCACTCCAGCTAGACATCGTGTTCATCCAGGTAAAATACTTAAATGAATGTATCGTAAGACTTGGTTTCTAATTTATAGGGGAGCGTAACTTATATACCCGAATAAGTATGAATAAATATTTGAAATTAATATTAAATTGAAACTATATAAAAAAGTTAATGATAACTGAAAACTGCACATTTCTTATCTGCTGCAAAAATTACTAAAATCCGTGTTTTCGAATTGATTGTGTGCATAGAGCCAGAACAAGAACAACGGCATCCCAATTAAATAAATAAGAATCTGTGTTCAACTTTTGAACTTTATGTGAAGCGAGCAGCATGATAAGCAAAGCGATATATAAATATAGTAGAAGCTCATCTCTCATCTCTCATGCGTAGACAACATAACACAGAGGCTTATCAGTAGCTCAAGGTGAACCAAGGCGTATGTTTCCTCATTAAAAGAAATGCAAATTCTAATAATCTGCTAAAAATAATTATTAGTATTTGTCACACAATTTGAGAAGTGATGATTTTCCGACCGATTCAACAGTGATTAATGGAAATTAAATTGAAATTTGAACGTTGTTCAATGTTGTTATGGAATCAGAACAGAAATTGTAAGCCTCAAATGAGTCCCTTCATTACTGTAAATAAATATAATAACTAATTTCAGTTGATTCACGTTTGTAACTATTTTTGTCGACCCCCGCGATATTCTCATGAAAACAATATATCAAGTGCGTCATGTTGATTACGGTGCTTTTCGATAATGTGGTTTTGTGACATCACAAGTAATTCTCATTAAAACAATATCGAATGCGTCATGTCGATGCCGGTATTATAAGATACTCTGGGCTTGTGACATCCCCAACTAGAGAGAGAGAGAACCCTCGTATTAGGAAAAGAAGTAGGGGAGCTACTTGTGCTCAGCTCGCTCGCTCGTATCGTAATTTCTGTGGAAATTAATCCCAGCGGTATCATAAAAACATGTCAACTGACCCCGACTGATTAATGCCACAGAGTAATGCAAACGTTAAACTGTTCTCTATTTAAGCGTAAAAACTGTTTAGGTCAAGTAAGAATACATTTAGTTGCAATCGAGACGCTCTGGTTAATAGTCGATATTCTCCATTCCGAGACATGAAGCTGATATCTACTAAATGGCTGTATCAGCTGCTTATAATGCTGCTTTACCTAATTGTATTGACCGCAGCGATACCAGTTCGATCGGAACACTTCAACAAGTGTCCGCTCCGCTTCAAGTTGTACTTTGGACGTTGTCGACTGTCCGCCTGAACAGCATTCGGATCTTAGTTTTGATAAGTCGTTCCTAGTTTTGATAAGTCACTTTTTTGTGGATATTGTGTAATTGTTTCTTAATTTCTTAATCTTAATATTATTCATGAGCTTTATAAATAAACTACGGCAGCTCTTTCTTATTGTCCTTTATTGCATTTTATTTGAGTTGTTGCCGAATAGACTCCCACAGCTGGTGGCACAGTAATTAATGCATATTTGAAACTTGCTTCAGAGTTCGCACTTGCCCAAATCTATTTGCAATTTAATCAAAACTGAGCAAGCAGACTCAAGTGTCAAGTATTGGTCAAGCCGCAATCTAAACTCTTACGAACCGAATCGACTGAGTCAAGGTCGAAAAAGAAAGTATATATACTAAATTTTATTTACATTTACAATTGGCATAATCCACTGCACTTGCTGACACACACTTGTTTAGACAGAGCTTTTCTTACACTTCAATTTATTAACTTGTTGCTGATTAAATGCTTATAAAATATGTGAAGTGATTTATCAAAGTGCATTATTGCCATTTATTGTTGGTTTTGAATGTTGTTGAATAGCTTCGTAAAGCTGTTAGCTTTGTAATTAGGCAATGATTTTTTTAACTGTCCCACGGTTTTATTAGATTCACACAACACACTTCCTGGCAGTCAGAATAAATTTAAATTAGTATTTTTCAACAATCTGCCGACAAATATTTCCAGCCGATATTATGCAAACCGGGGATAACAATTTGTTTCTTCGAAGATACCTCGCACAAAAGGAGCCGTTAAATGATCCAATTCTTTGCCGAGAACGCAAAGAGATCTGTTTGACAGTATGGAAGACAACAATAACATTAATTCATCTCACCCGGCCTGAATGTTAAAGTTTGAACACTAATTTAATACACTTTTTCTGTTTGAATATATGTAATTTATTTATACATTCATAAAGATTTGCTTACGTTATAAACTAGTTGCATCCACTGTGCATTGTGAATGTGTTCTTGTTGACACAAATATAAAACATAGATTTTTACTGATTAAATGCTGGTAGAATATTTTACGTTATTCATCAGAATCTTTTCTTTAGTTACACGTTAAATGTGTTGTTTCAAACAACTGTAGCCTTATTAATTACAAAATTAATTTTGCACATGCGTGAGAAATTTTATTTGATTTACAAAACACATTTCATTTACAATTTAAGCCTCAATTTGACATCGACCATGTGTGCCTAGTACTTCCCCCTTGGGACATGGATTGATTGTTGGACCAAGGATACTTCCCACCATAGGGTGGTCATCGTTAATTGACTTAGCTGTATCCTCCTGTTCGTAATCTGCGTTGATAATGGTTGATCCTCCCACCATAGGGTGTTTATCGTAGTTATCGTTAATTGACATAGTTGTATCCTCCTCTTCGTAATTTGCGTTGATAATGGTTGATCCTGCGCTCTGCGAGTTTATCAAACTGCACAAAAACAATCCCAAGCAGCACAGTGCGAGAAAATTACGTTCAGCTATCATTTTGAGAAGAATAGCTCTTTACTTGGGTTTACACTTGTCTAAGGCTGGTAGCAAACTAAACAAAGCTCAAAATGCAAACACAATTTTAAACTACGGTTTCAGCTTTAATGAAAGTTTTGACCCTCGAATGGCTTTAAAAAAGAAAGATTGACAAAGCTTTGGCTTTCAAGCTTTGAGAGAACAAAATCTACACACTAAAAAAAAAAACTTTCTGAAAGCACAAAGGGATCTTCATTGCCACATTTTCTTCGGAACAACGGTTACAATGTTTTATATTTCACCAGGCTTACATGTTTAATTGAATTTTATAATTTTTTTTAAATCTACATATATTAAATATTTTATATTTATAATTTGAGCCGTAAATCAAATCAATGTTTATTAGATTTTATTTACGATTATAAGTACAATCGCCCACTGTGCATTGTGAATGCGTGCTTTTTGATAAAGCCAGAGCTTTTTCTTGCACTTCAGTTGCTTAACTATTTGCTGATTAAATGCGTATAAAATATGTGCAATTTGTTCTTATTCGTAACATTCACAGTTATTCAATAATTGACATTGATTATTCATTCATTAACTTAGCACTGACACATTTAGCTTACGTAATTCTTTATATTTTCAGTTATCTTAAAGGTATGCATGAAAAATTGTGATTTATTTTTTTTAACACGCTGAGCTCGGAATTGTTTAGTTTTGGTTCTCGACGGCGGCTCGGATCCTTTCGTGATCAGCATTGGCCTTGGCTGCAGCAGCATTCATATTGTTTGCAGTCGGATTAATAGCGTCCCATCCGATCCAGCAAATCGCATGCACAACCAGCACAACAAATCCAATACGAACAGCTGGCTTGTGCATAAAGCTCTTTGCGCCGTTTCTACCACTTCTACCGTTCTCCATGTTGATGTGTACTGAATGCTCTGAACATATGGCGTCATGTGACGTCAGCTCATTATGGCTGAGAAAGAAAAAGAGAGAGATCGAGAGAGAGAGCGGACGAAAGCTCTAAAAGCTTCCGTCCCAGGGCTGTGATCTTCAAATTGCTGAATCAGTTGAGTGTTGGAACTATTAAACCCAATACTTGAAATTGCATCTAAAACTAATTAAATATCTGCTAATTAATAGTAAAAAAAAAAAAATAAATAAAACGAAACACACAAGATTCTTTCTACTGTCTTACTTACTTTTGAGTAATTCCATAAAACGTTTTCTATATCGCATCTGATCACAAGTTCAAATATTTCACTATCTTAATTTTGAAGGAAATAGTTTGGTTTTCTTTACGGTTTTCTCTCTTGATAAACACTACATTCAAATTCAGCAAACCGATTTTTGTTAATCGTCCAAGAGTCGAATTCAGTTTTGTTGTTTATCGAGAGTAAGCTGTGAGCAAACGTGCCCTCTTTTTGGCATCTTTAACAACTCAAAATGTTATCCACCGACTGGTTTGGTCTTTGTCTGTAAACCACAGAACCTTGCAACGGCAAAAGGACACACAGAGATACGCAGAAAGCCAACTCTGGCATCAAATGGCACACAAAACGCTCGTTTTACGGATACGCCAGGTGTGTAGTCAGTAGTCACTAGTCTTTAGTTGCCACCCCAAAAACACAACACAAAAGTCGGGAGAATGGTTTGCGGCGAGCTGCAGCCGAAGCAGAAAGATTGAAGCTGCAGGCAAAGCTGGAATTAGCATGTTATGTTTAACGCATTTTTGCACCTTCGACGTGTGTCTGTGTGCCTGACTTCCCGTAAGCTGACAGGGTGTGTGTGTGTGCAAACAAGACGCCCCTGCTGCCTTTAACCCATTGTGGTTTTATCCTGCGGCATTTTCCACACATTTAATCGCATTTTGTTTTGTGTGCAGAATTGTTGAGAGCACACATGAATTTTAAAATGCGGTTTGTAACGCTCCCTGAGCAATTGGATGTGAGCATTGTGGATTCGGCTGGATATCGTGGAGGGGGTGGTGCCGGGCTTAAGGTGAGTGCATTTGATGTGAGCGAGTGAGTGGTGGTGAATAATGCAGCGAGTGCACTTGGCGTTGCAGTGGCAGTTGCACTTGCAGCTGTTGCAGTTACAGTCACTATTCGAGTTGCTTCAAATGAAAATTGAATTTACGTTGCTACATTTAAAACACAAAAAAAAGGTCATCAGTTTTCCAAGGAGTGGGAGTGGGGAGGGGGCAATGGCGCTTTGCCTTCGCCTACGCAAGCCTCATTAAATAGATGCTCGAAACGTGCTTCCATTTTGGGGCATTTCATTAAGTGCACGTAAACGGCAGCCTGTCAACTAGCTGTGGGCGTGACAGCTCACCTCCCATCCAAACTCACACCCACACACACACACACATAGAGCTGAACACACGGTTACTTATACACAGTGCGGCACTTGGGTAATTCTCAACGTAAACACTTTGGAAACATGTCGCAAAGACATCAATTACAGCATCGATTCCCATCTATCCCCTTTCCCATCACGCCCACTCCCTCGGGCGAAGGCTGCTGCTGCTGCTACTATTGCTGTTGATGATTATGTTGATAATGACGATGTTTCAGTGAATGTTTGCTGACAATGCTGCGGTTTATTCGAACCACATTTCAAATGTATTTTTATGTGAGTACTCCTCAATATACATTTGTATATACTTCTTGTGCTCACATAATACTGTTATTCGTGCCACTCACACTCTTTATTTTTCGTCTTTGCATTGCCTAAATACATTTTGGCTACGTGCCCCACAAAAGCTGTCCACGAGGACACATATGCAAAGGAAAATAACGCTCGATGACATAAGTAGGCAGCAACTCTCTTAATTGTGGTTGCGTGACAGATAAATTCAATTATCAAGGGTACCATAAAAACATTTTGCCATTATACATTGATTTTTCTATTTACTTCATTCAAATTTGCATAAACTTTACTTATTTTTTCAGATATTAAATTGCAAATATAAAATGAACGCCCAAGCAGCCGATTAATAATAAATAATTTGTTGGCATCAGTGAATTTTTCCTTCTTTTTTTTGCAAGTCAAAATTGCCCGATTCTTAATTCTTGAGATTATCGTGACTTATTCTATGTATAACAATAATTATATATCTTATATTTTAGGTGGATAAAATAAATACTATGAAACAAACAAAATTAATGAATTCAGAATCACCCGCTAAAATAACTATATCTATCTATCTAAAATAAATTTATATTTTTTTATAGAATTATTCTCTCACGTAGCCCCAACACCATTCAAACAAATTAAGCGAAAAATCACGTAATATTCACACACTTAAGGGTTATTCATATGAAGAAGTGAGCAGCAAGGGGTAGGAGAGGAGCAGCGGCATTAAGTAATTAGGAAAGTGCCGCCTGCTTTCCAATTAGCAAAAAAAAGATGTCGCCAATTTGCCATTTTTTACGAGAGCAGCGCAGGAGAGAAATGGGGAAATTATCTGCTTGTGCCCAGCAAAACACAGCAGTTTTTCCTTGAGCACGAAGAAAAACACTTCAACAAAAATGTTAAATCCGCACTTCAATGAACGGCTGGCGTTGACTTTCAGTAGCAAACTGGCGCCAGTGCTTTCGCTGAAGGCATGAGCAATGTGGAAAACCCTTCAAACTGGCAACACAACAGACTGGAGAAGTACACTTCACACTGTTTCTAATTGCTCTCTCTACACTACAACACAACAGTAAAACAACTGTAATTTTAATTGTTGTACTCATATTGATTATTTAAAAAGTTTTGGTACACCACTCAGAATTCGCTCTATTCGTGTTACCGAGCGATCATCGAAGCGCCACGCCCACAAGACGGATGACCGAAGTCACACCGTAAAGGACATCACGCATAACCTCACGCTGCCGAATAAAACGATTCACCTCATCAACGCGGGTGTGAAGTACTTCCAGCTAGTGTGAAAGTAAGTGAAGACTGACTACAGAAATGATCCTGTGAAGTATAGTCTTAATTCTATAACGCCCAGCAACACGGTCTACTTGCCTCACCAGCAAGAACCCATTGGGAATTATTGCGCAGCTAACATGAAAAGAAACAAACACAGTGGTTGCTATGCCGTCATCCACAATTGCTTGCAGTTGCTTGTGTGCGTGTGCGTCACTGCTGCCTGTGATCAAACGAAATGCTAGTGCGAACGAGCAGTGTGTTCATAGCTGCTAGAAGATCCGTTGCTTCTTAATGTTGTTACAGAAGTTTAAAATAAATTTAAAAATAAAAAATAAAAAAAAAACCACTTGGCAGCGGTGGGATTCGAACCCACGCCTCCGAGGAGACTGGTGCCTTAAACCAGCGCCTTAGACCGCTCGGCCACGCTACCATTTGACTACCTCGTGTCAAACGCCCATTAAGAGACAAGAGAGCATGCAAGCAGAGAGATTTTCGCTGACTTTGTGTTCGGCTCGGCTGTTGTATGGCGACGACGATGACGAAGGCGATGAACAAAAAAGCGATGACGAAGATGACGTAACGAGAGGCCGCAGTAATATTTTGATATTGAACTATTTTTACGGACCCATGGGGCAACACCTTGAGTTTATTTTGCTTGCCTCAGTGCGGTGCATATAAATGCGCTCATTGAAGGGAAAAATATGCCCATGGAACCGAAATCTATTTCAGAATCTTGGATTCTGCATTAAAATGTTTATTATATTTTTTGCAAGACTGTCAGCGATTTTAGAAGACAGCTTGGTAATGCGTTTAAAATTCAAATCGAAATGCGAATTTATGCGAGACATGAAAAGGGGCGAGTAAAAGACTCTCTCATACACACACATATGTGTCTGTGTGTGTGAATGTATGTGCGAGTGTGTGTATGCAACCGCAGCAACAATTTGCTGCTCGCTTTTGTTATTGTTCTCGTCTGCTGTCTGCTGTTGTTTGTTGTTGCAGCCATAAACTGAAGCCGGCGACAGGCAACAACGAACGAACGAATGAACGGTATTTCTATTCTATGGGAAAGCAGAAGCCGCCACTCAGCAGCGGAACAAACATCCGCAATGAAATTAGAAAATTGCAATAAAAATCTTTGCACGGCAAGCGACAAGCAAAACAAAAACAAAGTCTGCGGTTTTTCTATCCCCCTCTCTCTCTCTCTATATATATATCTGACTTCGTTATGGGCACCTGCAGAGATGCATGTTTGGATGATGGGGAGGGAGAGGGGGAGTGGGATTAGAATGGGCTACATTTGTGGTTTCATTAAAATGCCAGGGAAAAAGGGCTGCAAAAGCCGCAACTTGCGTCAGCATACAAAATATTTTAGTATTACATGTGAATTTTGCGCACATACAAATTTAAGTCGCTTGGCAGGCAAATAATTGCAAAGTTGTACATTTTTAATGCCAGACGCGTATAAAATGCAAAAAAATCACGTACAACAGCTTTCCAATTGGGCAGCAAGCGGACCAAAACGCTAATGGAGTTAATTGTGGACATTACCTGGAATCCAATGAATTTGCCAGGCTATGTTGGCTATGCCGGAGAGAAGGGCAGCGGGCTTGGAAAGGGAGCGACAGCCTCAAATTAAATTTCAAACAATTGACAAAGAAATCGAACAAAGGCAGGCAGATTATTGCAGGCGCATTCCAGGCGCGTTCCAGGCGCCAACAGACTACAGCCGCAATTGAAATGCAAGACGCACAAAAGAGAAAATAGAATAAGGAGTTGAAATCGAATAAATTGAATGAGTTGACAAAATAGTTTAGCTATCTGACTAGTTTAACTGACAGCATAAAATACGACATTTTGTAGGCATTGTTAGCTAAATTCAATTAAAAGATATCTGAATGAATATCGTTTCTTTCTTGTTTCAGCAATCGTGCAAAACGGTTAAGCAAAATTACATCAACTACACAATTTGTTCTATTCTGCTGATAATCAGTGACAACGCATTTTACAGTTTTACGTTGTTGGGCGCCGCCACAGACATGGTAGCGTGGCCGAGCGGTCTAAGGCGCTGGTTTAAGGCACCAGTCTCCTCGGAGGCGTGGGTTCGAATCCCACCGCTGCCAAGTGGTTTTTTTTTATTTTTAAATTTATTTTAAACTTCTGTAACAACATTACGAAGCAACGGATCTTCTAGCAGCTATGAACACACTGCTCGTTCGCACTAGCATTTCGTTTGATCACAGGCAGCAGTGACGCACACGCACACAAACAACTGCAAGCAGTTGTGGATGACGGCATAGCAACCACTGTGTTTGTTTCTTTTCATGTTAGCTGCGCAATAATTCCCAATGGGTTCTTGCTGGTGAGGCAAGTAGACAGTGTTGCTGGGCGTTGTAGAATTAAGACTATACTTCACAGGATCATTTCTGTAGTCAGTCTTCACTTACTTTCACACTAGCTGGAAGTACTTCACACCCGCGTTGATGAGGTGAATCGTTTTATTCGGCAGCGTGAGGTTATGCGTGATGTCCTTTACGGTGTGACTTCGGTCATCCGTCTTGTGGGCGTGGCGCTTCGATGATCGCTCGGTAACACGAATAGAACGAATTCTGAGTGGTGTACCAAAACTTTTTAAATAATCAATTTAAATCTAATATTTTGAGTATGTTCTATAAGTAGCTGTCGGAGACTTTGTTTTTTATTCTGTTTAAGATGATGATTCAGTTTTCAGCACCGAAAAGTGCGTTAAAAAGTTTTCTATTGAAAAATTCGTTTAGCAACGTTGAAGAAAAGTTTGCTCTACGTGGTAGATAGAGGGGAGGGTCCTGTAAGCTGATGCGGAGTCTGGCGCCTCTGCTCCGCTGCTTTTCTTCCAATGTGTATTGCCAATATTTTATAATACGCAGTAACCCACCCAAACCAACCATCCCCAATCCGTAAGAACTGTGTGTGACCCATTTTTCCCCTCCCTAGTTACAAATTTGTATGTCGTAACTTCTCAGAGTCTCCGGCAACAGAATTTGGAGAGTACTGAAGGAAGTCGTCTCTTGGCACATAAGTTTTGTGGCACGTTAAGTACTTTTTCCCAAGCATCGCTTGTTACTGTTGTTGTATGGGTGGAATGGAATCCCTGTCCATATTCGTATGCCTCCGAGGGGCATAATATGCACATGCAACAAGAAGCAGCAACAAATAATAGAGAATGGCAATAAAAGTACGATACATTTTTAAGGGCAAAGGAAAAAAAGAAGAAAAACTTGTTTAAATAGTTTCTTGCTACTTCTTTTTGAGAGCTTGCAAATGGCGTATGCGATAATAGTGGCAAAGAGGGATGAAAACGGGAAGGGGGTGGGGGATGGATGACGTTTGAGGGCAAGATGAAAAATCGCAATGTAAAATTACTTTTTGTGCATTTTTATTATTGAAGAGTTTTTTTTTTTTTTCATTCGTTTTTTGTGCCAAAGTTTTTGGCACTAAATTAAGCGATTCCCAAATAGGTATTGTTGATAATATAAATTGATATCTCAAGCATAGTCGACAAACTTTCGCAATTTACATTCTGTGTAGTTATTTGTGTATGAATAGAAGTAATTTATTATTTCGAGAATACAATTTTTTCAACTTCTGCATAAATACGATACAGTTGAACGATTTTCTCCTTTCTGGAAATGATGTAACTTGTGACTGGAATCGATTAGTTAAATAACTTGTAATCTTTAATAGAAAAGCGAAAGAGTGAGCAGTTAATAATGTCTGTGTTTTGAAATCGAACAATAAATCAACATTAAAGCAAGAATTGAATTGTTGTGCATTCAGTTTACTTTTAGTTTGCTACATTTCTCGAAAATTTCTGACTATTTGTGGACAAGAAATGCCCTTCGACATTTAACTGACTTTTATAAAAAAAACACTTATTTTGACTATCCATACATGGTCGAAAGTACACACATACATTTTTATTTGATTCCCACTCAAGTTGTTCTCGTTCGTAACGTATTATTGTTGGTATTTTTCGTAGAACTTGGGCCTGATCCTTCGGTAGCATTTTGAGACGCTGCTCAGAACCACTTTGTTTGCCTCGCACGTATCGTCATTTTTGACATTTAATTATGGTTGCCTGCTGAACAGAGTACAGTTCGAATTGAAGACGAGTGCGAATGTGAATGCGAATACGAGTATGGGTATGAGTATGGCTATGAGTACTTGTATTCACATGCCCTTCGAGCAGAGCAAGTAAGCTGTAAACTCGATTTCATGACTCGTCTAAAAAGATGCTCCAATGTTGCCACACACTGTGCCAGGTAAGTTGACGCATGCAATGCGAGCTACGTGTACATCTTGCTGTTACTACTTCTGTGTCAAGCCCTACCTCCCCCCCCTCGGACTGCACGTGCGTTGTCAAAACTGGCGCTTCATTTTTTTGCAATAAAAATGCTCAGCTTTTCTTTTGTGGCGGGGACTTCTGCTGGACAAAGCTGTCGTATGCTGGCGATTTATGAAAGAATCGCCGCACGTGACGTGAAACGGCAAAGGATTTTCGGGATGTGAAGTGGACACTGACTGACCACCCTGTGTCCAGTCTCCACTGTCCACTGACTGGCCACCCTGTGTCCAGTCTCCACTCACTGCACACTGGCTACAGGACAATTGCGTCTAAATTAATTATCAAGGATAACGGACATCCAAGGTTCGCAGCGTCGCAAACGTCTGCTGCTTTTGGCTAATTCAATTATGTGAGCGCCGGCGGGTGGCTGAGAAATTAAAAACGGCTTAGGCCAAGTTAATGCGGACTTAAGCGCGTTAATTAAAAGCCAGTTGATATGTTCGTGCATCCCCCCCTCTCCCATCCCACTCAAACCACAGCCAGCACCCTTTAGCCCAACATCAGCTGCAATTGCAAGGAGGCAAATTTAACACCCATCTGGCCATTTCAACCCAATGGTGGAAAAGCAGCCACTTCCCCCCAGTTGAGCAGACGGTGGTCCAATAAAATTGCCCGCTAAAATCACGAACTGCAAATCTCTTGAGAATAATTTGAGAACATAGAAAATGCCAAAAGATGCCGCCACGGAATCCGCCACATTAAAATATGATGAGCTCCGGCATATAACGGAAATGGGAAGCAAATGAAAAACAAAGTTCATAAAAATGTTGTAAAGAAACGTGAAGCCAAAACCAAAGCCAACTGGCCAAGGTGGTAAGGTGGGCAGGCCGTTGCGGGAGGGTGCGGGAGCACAGCAGTCCAAAAAATAATCAACATAAAAAAGAAAATAATTTGCAATATTATCAGGGACTGCAAAGAATTCCGCACAGTGGATTTATAAAGGCTGCAAACTCAATGAACAAAAATGGAAAAAAAAAAACTGCAAACGAATGGAGAAGAATAAATAAAAAGTGATGCAACAATTCCTAAAACAGTTGTAGTAGTTTTTCTATATAATTGCAGTCGATGCTTTTTATGATAATATCCCAAATGTTGTAAAAAGATTATCAAATGGAATTGATCTGTGAATTAATAAATGATATGCTTAAATCAACAGATTGTGATTGAATACAAAAATTACAAATTATATAAACTACAAATGGACTTTTTTTATTATTATACTTTCTGGACTTTTCTAGACTTTTTCTTGTTTCTTGCTCTTTGTTAAGTTGTATATTTTATGGAGCAACTTAAGCATATATCTTTCGTACCACTGTACATGGGGGTTTTAGTGCCCCTGCTCAAGTTTGGAACTGAGTATCCCAGTTTCAGTTGGACAGTAATTGAAGTTAGGTACGCGCTCAAGCAAAATGCAAATTAAATTTGGTTTTAATCAAGCACACACTTTCAAACCACAACAGCAAAGATACAAAATAAAAACAAAAATAAATAAAAAGAAAAACAAAAACAAAAATAATAACAAGACATGAAAAAAGAAAAAAGGTCTTCTAGCGGGGGTCGCTGCTCAGGGTCAGATTTCGAGTCAGCTGCTTGAGGCATAGCCAAATCAATTAAAGGGCCACATTTCGGGCACAAAGCGCATTTAGTGTTGACCTCAAAGCCATTAACGACAAAAAAAAAAAAAAAAAACCAATTGGCTGCTGTCCACTTCAAATCACTCATCGCTCAAAAAAAAGACAAAACGTGATCATAACTTCATCAATCTTTCAAGCTCTATGTGTGCATCGTGAAAAAAAGTCTAACAAAAGCAAAAAACTGGTCAATCGAATTTTTTGTTTTGAGAGTGTGAGCGAGACGGGGCTACTGGGTCGATTGGATCAAGTTCAAAGTCAATTTGGACGCTTCCGTCGCCGCTGGCACTAATCGGATCCGCTGAACACAACATTAACTATATAAAGACTTGCATTCAACAAAGACCAACAGCAAACCACGTTCGTCGATTGTGGCACAAACAACCAAAGCAAAAAACCATCATCATCAATATGGTAAACTAAAACGCACTCCGAAATGGATACTTGGTTGCATCAGCTAATCCCAAATTTATCTTGTAGAAATTCCTGATCATTGCCGTTGCCTTCTTGGCCTGCGCCTTTGCCGATGTCTCCGAGTTGGGTCAATCCGGCTATGACTACCCACAGCCCGCACCACCGGCACCAGTCCCGGAATACATTCCACCCGCACCCGCACCAGCACCCGAATACATTCCCCCAGCACCCCATGCCGCTCCCGTCGAAACCTACATTCCACCTCAGATCGATGAGATCGAGCAGCCCGCCCAGGATGGCTACCGTTACAGGACTGTGCGTCGTCGTGTCTTCCGTCACCGCAACTAAATACAACTAGATAAAATTAGTGATTCAGTTTGTTTGTTGTTGCTGTTACTGCTGGACTCGAAAGCAAATATGGAGTGCAGAGGAGATAAGATTTAGATAAGATTGGTGTCCTGCATTTGCTTTGATGCACATCAAAGGATCTGTAACAGGATGCCCCAAACTTAATTCAGGAATTCAATAAGTTATGAAAATATACAAAACTTGATTGAAAACTCTCGAGAACATTTTGAATTTTAACTAGCGCATCTCTCTTCAATTGTGTTGCATGGCACAACTTAGATTTGCAATGATTATTGTTGTGCCACTAAAAGCTGAAACCCAGTTTGGGATGAAGCACAAATTCAGGCGGATGTCAAGTAGCCTTTTATTATTATTGTATACAATGTGCTGTCAGCTAACTTCTAGTTGGCGAACATTTCGTGTAGATTTTAGTGTCAGCTCCATAAACAACTTAATTTGCCATTCATTGCGAGGGGAAGCAGGGAGGTATGGGGGGGGCACTTTTCTTACACGCTGAGTGGCTGCTGGCATCGATAAGTTGCCACAGCTTGCACATCTCGTTTGGGTTTTGGGTTGCGGCAGTCGTCGTTTATAAAACGCTTAACATTCGTGACATATTTCGCATTTGGCTGCGCTGTGTGTCGAGCACAGAAATTTATAGACTTTATCCATTAGGAAAACAATTACGACTGCAAACAATGACTGCTGCTGCTGGCCAATGTCCGACTGATGGCAGCGACTCCCTGGCCCGAGCATATGTTGCGATTGCGATGCGAGATGTCGCCGACTCCAACTGCTGCTCCTGCTCCTGCTCCTGCTCGTGCACCATCTCCATCTTGGTCTAGGTTCATTGTCCTTGTCGGCGCGTAAGAAAAAATATATATTTTCTTATTATTTTGCCGCAGAATATGCGATTTTTCCTGGACGCTGTCGGAGTCGCCTCTCTTGGCTTCTTCTGCTGTTGCTGCAACACAAATCCAATTACCTTCAAAATAATAAACTTATGTACATACCAAAGGCAAAAGCAAATGCCAATGCTGAGCAAGAGCATGAGCATGGGATATCTCTCTTACACACACACACCCACATACACACACACCACAAATAGACACACACACCACAAATAGACACACACACAGAGAGACGCACACACCACTCACATTTGCTTTATCAACTGTTGATAGACTCCATGGGGAATTTTCGTATGTCACACGCTGCCGCCAAAGGCGACTGCAGATGTATGCGAGGGGGGGGAGTGATGAGAGGGAGTGTCGGGGATTTGGGGACGTTGTCTGACGCTATTTTGTTTTTATACCCGCACCAAGGCGCCACGTTCTAGGGCATACTTTGTCAAGATGCTTAAGAATGCTTCGAAATCTCATTTCTTGTATATTTTCGATAGGAAGAAATAAATGAAAAAATTAACAATCAGCAATCACATATTAGTCTTCAAAATACTTCCTTGAGATTGAGATAAAATACTCGTGTTAATTAGTGTCTTAATTATATTAATTAATGGTGTTTTTTTTTAGAAGAAAATCCTAGATATTCCATATTTCGGGTTATAATTTAAGTTGAATCAGCTGGCATTTGAGCTGTGCTTGAAGAATATTTATTTACCTATTTATTATCTATTTTATCGTTTACATATTTAAAGAGCTCTTCAGCTCAAATATTATTCCAAACTACGAGGTATTTGCAAGGCTGAGTTGACTGACCAAGCTGGAGTTAATGTATTCTTTATCCAGTTATGATTCTTTCATTTGTACATCTGGAGAGACAAATTTGCTAGCCCATGAATAACTGCAGTAGTAAATTAGAGTAATTTCTGGTACTGGTTACTTGGGGGGGGGGGGGGGGTGTCCAGCACTCAAGATTCTGTGTTTGATGATATTGTCTCTCACACTTTGCAGTTTTGATCTCCATTGTCCTGCGCCTTCGTCCTGTCTGCCGACTTCCATGGCTTGTTTGCTGCTCATTATTCGCCTGGCAGCGAGAAACGAATGCACGAGCGCAAATAATTTTGCCACTTGCATGTCATCAGCATAAACTGGGTGCAAAATATGTGGCATCCATTGGCGACGTCCACGACATTGGGGGTGGGGGACAAGGAGCGAAAGGATGACGACAACGACAACCGAAGGAAATTCGTTTTAGAGCAAAGTCAACAGCAATTGGCCAAATGACTTGTAAGGGTTTCTGCCATGTCACAGCAGATATGCCCCAAACGAAGAGAGAGTGAGAGAAAGTGATGGAGAGATAGAGAGAAAGAGAGAGCACAAGGATATGAGCTGTGGGAGTGCCTCCATCTGCAAACAGGACTCGCCTCTCACATCCTTTCCGGCTGGCTAGCAGTTTATTGAATTCGCATATTTTCCCATTTTGCATTATGGCTAACAAGTTGGCTCCTTTGTTTTTTAGCAAATTTTTGCCTCATGCTGTTTGATTTTGTAATCGAGGATTTGTTTGTTTTTTCTTTGGCTTCTTTTTTTTTTTCGTTTTGCTGTTTTGCGGCATTGAATGTTTTAGCAATTTTTTTTTCTTGTGTTGGGTTGAGCACAAATTGGTCTGGTCGTTGAATTGACCTTTTTACTGCACTGGCGATAGAGCAAGAGAGATGGGAGAGAGAGAGAGAGCGAGAGAGCGAGAGAGAAAGGAGAGTTGGCGGCCCGAAATGCCGGTGACATGTGTTTGGCCTTGAGCGGTTTGCTTAGGGTTTTTGCGGTAAACATATTGGATATGGCCATTGCAATCGGGCTGAGTTTTTATCAATGGCCTGTGCAGCATGCTAAGTGGATGTGGCAGCAAAGTGAAGTTGAGTTGATTGCCAAAAACTCTCAGAAGGGTAGTAGACCTGTTGGACCTCTCAATATACTATTTCAAATTGATTTTGAGCTTGGCATAAGCAATGACTGTTTTTAAGCCAAGTAGTCTAAGTCCCCAAGTATTTCACATAATATTAACTTTAATAACGCCCAACTATGATTCACAGCATTACGATTATTTGAATTAATTTTGAGTATACCAAGTTTTTTAATAAACTTTTTAACTGCTGAATGTTTATGAATTTAAGAAATTGGTTTTTTGAACTTTAACCAAATACTTAATTCGTATAACTTAAAGTTCAAAAAAAAAGTTATAAAAAGAAAATAATATTTTTCAAATTTACAGTAAAAAATGCTATAAATTTTCATTAAAATATTTTCAAAAATTTATTAGTTTATATTAGAATGAAAACAATTGTTCAACAACAAATGCTCTTCTTCTATCCTTTTATCACATTAGTCAACAATTGCAATTTGTGGGTTTGCTGCTTCTAGTTGCGGTTGCGGAAGACACGGCGACGGACGGTCCTGTAACGGTATCCATCCTGAGCGGGCTCATTGTGCTGCTCGGGCTGGGGGGGAATGTAGGTATTCACCGGAGCCGGTGGTGGTGGAGGAATGTAGGTGTTCTTGGGTGCAGGTGGCGGTGGTGGTGGTGGGGGTGGGATGTAAGCTGGAGCTGGGGCAGCTGGTGGAGGAATGTAGGACTTAACGGGTGCCGGTGGTGGGGGTGGTGGTGGGGGAATGTAGGTGTTTTTTGGTGCCGGCGGTGGAGGCGGTGGAGGTGGGGGAATATAGGTGCTCTTTGGTGCCGGTGGTGGTGGAGGAGGTGGTGGGGGAATGTAGGAGTTCTTTGGTGCCGGTGGTGGTGGTGGTGGAGGTGGGGGAATATAGGTGTTCCTTGGTGCCGGTGGTGGTGGTGGTGGAGGTGGGGGAATGTAGGCCGGGGCAGGTGCTGGCGGCGCCGGAGCTGGGTAATCATAGCCCGGTTCAGCCAAGGCGCAGGCCAAAAAGGCAACGGCAATGACCAGGAATTTCTGTGAATATATTAGGATTAGGTTTCATTATTTGTATTCCGATTTGATGGTTTAATGAATGCCATCTACCATGTTGGATTGAGTGCTGCTGTTGCTGCTTGGAATCCAAGTCGCTGTGTACTGCTGAACTCTTAACTCGCTGTGGTTTTTATAGCCCAAAACAGTTGAACCTCGGGTCAGCTGAAGCAGTCACAGCTGCAGCCGCAAATATTAATTGCGTGACGCCACTCTATCTTACTGTATCTGTATCTCCATGTTTGCCCTCAAGTGCCACAAAATCAAGAGCTTGAGATTCACAAGAAGCGGAAGAGGGGCACCCAATGCCAAGTGGTTGGACGGGTTTCTGCCGGACACCTCAAGACAATGCATCTTCTCGACTGGGGTCAATTTATTTGTTTTTATTTTTTTTTTATTTTTTTTTTTTATCAAGCAAGCTTCTTTAATTAGATCAAACACACTTTGTCCATTTACATATGAATATCAACAGTTAATGTTTTTTTTTTTTTTTAATTTGAATCTGTTTGTTTTGGCTTTGAGTCGATTCTCTATTTTATGTTCAGTTTGATGAATGTCTGTGGGTCACTCGCCCATTAGTTTTGCCTTCTTTTTTTCATTTCATTTTCATTTGGCTTGCACAAAAATACCATGTTTTTAGCATACGGGTTTTTGTTATGGTTATTAGGCGAATTTTCTACACAAAGTCGTAATAAATTGACCAGCGACTCAGGAAATTTGTGGCGTATGTCTTCCTGTCTTTAACTTAACATTGAATTTGCAGAGACCCTATGCATAAATTGCACTTCCTGTTCAAATGGAATATTATACATTTTTCTTATTATTATTATTTTTTCTATTATGCTTATAGCTTCTCCATCAACTCCAACTCCAGCTCCTACAGGAATCAATCAATCTTTGTTGGGTTGAGGGCTTCTATGTCTTTGGAGCCCATCATACCCAGAATGCTGCATCTGTTCTTAGGTCAGGCGACACACTCTGCTAAGATATGACTTACAACTTATATAAACTTAATTTTCATTAACCTCTCACTTTCATAAGAGTATTTGCTCTTCGACTACACAATCGCAAAATGCGTATTTTTATATTCATGTTTTATGTTTTCAATGTTTCTTGTTTCACTTTTAATTTCAGTTAAACTTTTGCTAGTATTTTTTTTTTTTGGTCAGCTCATCTTACTGATTTATGTTCAACAAATGAGCTTCCAGCCCATAGCATCACTTTAAGTTTATGTCAAAAAAAAAATAACTAATTGTTTTTTTTTTTATGTTTTCTGCTCATTTGTTGTTTCAGCTTCTGGTCAGTCGGTCATTTAATTGGCGAGAAGAGTATTTGCTTAATTTATTTTCCTAGCAAATATGTGGCATATTAAATTGGATTTTGGTTGCCGGCTGTTTGTATAAACTGAATACCAATTAGGATTAATGTCTTACATAATGGAACTGCTTTATTATGCCTGCAGTTATTCAATCACGAATATCGTAAATCTTCCATGCTAGGAAATAAAACACGAAAATCTATTCCAACTGTACAAATAATAGACGAGTTTGTTTAGCACTGGATAAACAATTTTATACATTAATTTGAGTGAAGGCGATTTTTACAATCTCTTAGAATAGTCGCAGACCTCACTTTCATTATTTTAAATTTATTCATTCATTAAAAAAGCTTTTACGCATTTTTAAGTTTAAAGAACGGCAATCGAAGCTGATTAGAATTCGTACTCCTCCAGACGTGTCATTCTATACCGTATATTCCAAAATGTTAGAATGTCAAGAGTAAATAAAAAAGTTGTTCAAACAAGAACTCGATTTTGAACTGTCAACTAAACATATATTGATCAGAAATACTGGCTGACACAGGAAGTCGGATATATTCCAAGTTTGATCAAGATAGCATTTATATTAGTTTGAGATATTAGTTTGCATATAAGCAGGCAGAAATGGCTATATCGACTCAATTAGTAATGCTGACGAGCAATATATATACTTTATGAAAACCGCTCTTTTAATACCCTGTAAATTAATGTTAAAATGTGTGTGTTGTGCAATTAATGCCACAAGAAGAAGATGATGCTTCAGATCTGATACAGACAATAATTGTAGTATGGAGTATCATTATGACTAATTACTGCCCATAAGATCACAGAATCCCAGTTTTTTTTTTTTTACATATATTTTTTATTGAATCAACTTGTCAGCGCATAGATAAGGTTGGAATTGGATAGCTGCTTAAAAGCGGCGACGGATCACGCGACGCACGGTCTTGTAACGGTAGCCATCGGCAGAGATGGGCTCGATTTCCTCGAGGGGCTCCTGATGGATTTGAACTGGTGCGGGTGCAACACGGACTGGTGCGGGAGCAATATGGACTGGTGCGGGTGCGGATGCTGCGGGTGGGATGTATGTGTTGACCGGAGCGGGAGCGGGAGCCACACGGATGGGAGCTGGAGCTGGAGCCACACGGATGGGAGCTGGAGCTGGAGCCACACGGATGGGGGCTGGAGCTGGAGCCACACGGATGGGAGCTGGAGCTGGAGCTGGAATCTCATGGTGGATTGGAGCGGGTGCTGCGGGTGGGATGTATGTGTTGACCGGAGCGGGAGCGGGCGCCACACGGATGGGTGCTGGAGCTGGGGCGACGTGAACGGGAGCTGGGGCGACGTGAACGGGAGCTGGAGCGATGTGAACGGGAGCTGGAGCGATGTGAACGGGTGCTGGTGCGGGTGCTGGAGGAATGTAGGTGTTCACGGGCTGTGGTGCAGGAGCAAACTTAATGGGCAGTGGTGCGGGTGCTGGAGCTGGAGCTGGCTGCTCATAGTTGTAGCCCAGATGAGACACATCGGCGTGGGCAACGGCCAAAAGGGCGACGGCGACAACAAGAAGTTTCTGCAAGTGAGAATCGAAATCGAAATCAAAGGATTAGTCCCGATGATGCGTTACTCCAACTGGCTGCTGTGTCACCTACCATATTGAAAGTGAGTGTTACTTGAAACGTTTCGGTTTGTAGTATGTCTTAAATGAACCGAGACGGGTAGTATTTATATGAATCTCCGAGCAGACAGAGTCAACTCGATAACAAACAGACAAACTCGATAAGGAATCACGCAAAATAATAGGCTTTTTAATATGCTAGAAACCAGAATTTTATTGTCAACAGCTGGTTACATTTAAAGTAATTTAGAAGGGTAGGGTATCAAGTATGGTTGACAGGGTCACACGGTAGCTGATATCGCATTTGTGCAAGATTAACATTTTTAATGTTGTCGGATTATGTTTCTGTGACGCGTTCGTCACTTAAGGTGCCGTCAACGGAAGTCAATTTATAATCAATCTGTAATCATTTATATAGGTCTTACAGACATATTTATGTTAGAAGGGCACCACACCTGAAAGATCCGCTTAAAAATTAATAATTAAAAAATATTCTAAATTAAATTTTCATCTATGAAAAACCGACTTAAAATTAAAGTTTTAAGCAAAGCAGTGCCAATGCCTCACACGTTGGAAGCGTCACTAATAGTCGGCTAAGACCAATACTAAGTTCCTTTCGCACTTGTTGGCTTGAATTTAAATTTAATTTGCATAAAACATAGATGTTATTTTTATCTAGCAGAATCAACTACCTGCCCACTGAGCTTGGCTGAGCTCGGCGGTGGGCAGCGTTGACCTGAGCAAAGCCGAGTTGATGGGCAAGCTAGAAGTGGTTGTGATTAGTTTTGTTAATTAGCGCTGATAAGGCGGGCCAGTCTTTGACAAAGACTCGGTCCAGCTGAAAACCTGAGATGTGTATTTGCCAAATTTGGCTCGCAACTAGTTGCTGCCATTTTGTTGACTGTTTGTTTGTTAGCGATGCTTTGGCTGCTGTCTACGAGATACATACATATATAAATGCGAAGTTTAAATATACACACAGACACATACATACTTACACATGTATGTATGAGTGAGGTTTCAGTTCAAGAGAGCAGAGTGTCGCCAGTGCGACTGTCGCCAGTTTCCGTGATTTGTCGGCATGCATGACAAATTAGCAGTGGGCGAATGAGTTGAGTTGAGTTGAGTGTATGTGCATGTGAAGGACGCGTTTTTCTAGCTCTTTTAATTACACAAATAGCCAATGAACAAATTCAGCTATTGCCACAATAAAAAACAAAAATAATAATAAGAAAAACATTTTAGACATTTGGGCGTCTCTCTGTTCTGTTGTGTGTCGCCATTTATATGTATAAATAAAAATATATATTCAGTTCACCATAAGCAAATACTCGAATACTATTGTAGCTATGCAAACAAGCACTTAACCCGCTTTCATTTTGACAATTCCATTATTTTCGCAGCGCCAATAAACTGAAATTGCAAAATGTTTTGAACCCAAATGCGGACACACTCATAGCGCGTCATGCAACAATGCGTATACGTAATTTAGTTCTTTGCCTGTTAATAGTTGAAGTTGCAACGCATCTCTATAAAAATTGACAGCAAGCATGCATTTGGGGGAGAAATGTTCAACAAACCAAAAATTGCATACAATGGCGATTCAAAGTATAACAATGCAATATTATTTGCATTACAAACTCTGCAATTTTATAATAAAAAGTTTTCAAAAGTTGAATCGGATGAAGACATTTTTTTATTTACATTGTTGTTCTGCTGGGGTCAACACTTTATGCTTAAAGCACTTTTCAACTTTTAATAATTTGATTTGAAGTCATTTATTTGTATGTGATAAATACAAATATGACTTGCATAAAGTGACATAAATAGTGCTGCTTACGCAATCAATCGAGAGGTGTCTCTCGATTGCCCCACTCTCTTCTGTTGAACAAATATTGATCTGTAATCAACTGAGCGTTCATCCAAGTGCTTCATTTACATATTCGCTTGACTCGAGTCGGCGGCAAATGCCGATTAATTATTTGCTTTGATTCACATACGAAATATGCAAAGCGACTTTTCTAATATATGTTTCATATATTCGGCTAGCTCGTTTCCTGCTTTAAGTCCACTTGAATTTCAGGCCAGCTTTTGGGCACCTTTCAACCTTCAAGGTCAGGGCCCTAATGAACCACACATAAATCAACCCCAATAGTTTGTAAAATAAATGGGTTTTAAAATGAATCCAATTGGGATAATGTCGAGTGAATCCGCAGTACTAAAGACCAATCGGCATACCCAAACTCTTTAACAGCTGACAACGTTTAACAATCGATTTTACATTTTTATTTTGTTGTTTTTCGAGTGCCCGTCGACCTGCCAGATCATAAATTCAGGGAGCCCAGACCCCGATGTTCTGCAATACGTCGTATTTCAGTATATTTCGCGAGATAAATCAACGCGCGACAAATTAATGCTGCAAATGAAGTGCAACTGCCGGTTGATGGAGGGAGGGGAGGGAGAGGAGTGAGAGGATATTAAGGGTCTGGGCACAGGTGTGAAACATCGCCGCACATTTTAACCTGCGCCGCCCCAATTTGCAGTAACAGTAAAAATAAATGAAGGCAGTCAACGGTGCATATATCAGTTGGCCGTGCGGCTGCCACTGACGATATAATTACGCAGATACTGTCAATATTACGTGTGTGAGTGTGTGTGTGTGTGTGTGTGTGTTTGTGTGTGTGGAGCTGCCATGAGCATTGCTCGTTGTAATCCTGCTCCATCTCTCACTCTACCTCTCCCTCTCCTTCTCTTTCTCTTGCTCTCCAAACAGGCCTCATCACTTTTTATATGCGCCGCAATTTCACCTTTTTTTTTTCGTGTCGCTTTTTTATTTTTGGTTTCATTTCCTTTTGCATACTTTTGGGCGGCAGTGTCGCTTGTCTGCCGTGCGATTATTTTGTAATCCATGGCGCCTAAAGCATTGATTACACATTGCGCACCTGGACAGCTCGTCGAAGGTGGGCCCACATGCCAGGCCATAATGCGTGTTAATCAGCATCATTAACTGCTAATTAAGTGCGGTTGCAAATGCAGCCAACTGTCAATTGTTTTCGAACCACCAGCGCTGCAGCATCGCTGCAGCTGCACCACCACCTGCCATATCTCCTCAATCTTTTTAACTGCCCAGAGAACTCTGGCTGGCTAAGCTGGTGAGCAAAGTGCAATGAGGCTGAAAATTGCACATTGTCAGATTGTTGTTCGGATTCAAGCTTCGCTAATCGCTGCTGCTGCTGCTTCTGCTGCTGATTAGTTTGCGTTTAGTAATTCCGCTTTAATTCGTTGACACATGCGTTGTCCCAGCTAATAGAGTTGCAGTTTTAGTATGAATAAAATAAAAAAATTTTGGAAAATTTGTCGATTAGTATAGAAAATTGTTGCTTTGAGATAATAAATACGGAAATATTAAATTAAATAAAATCATACTTAAATATAAACAAATGTAAAGAAGAAGCAAATGTTAAAATTATGATTCACCAAAAATTGTTACGTTGAGATAATAAATAAATAATAAAAACATATTGTAAACAATTTTCGAATATTAATTATAGAAAATTTTATATAAAATTTGTAAATATTTTAATTATATATATATATATAAAACTTTATTAAATTCAACACAAGATATTTTCTGCTTTTTCATTTCTTGAGCATTCATATTTATAAATTTAAAATTTGTAAAACTTTAAAGATAAACATTAGTTTATCTTAATCACAACTTATGTTGAAAACTGATAGTGAGCTCAAACAAATTGATAAAAATTCCTTTAATTGCTTTGGCTAAATTCCAATTTCGAAATTTGTTAGCATAATCAACCGCAATGCGCATCCCAGTTACAAATGCCAACTGATTTTTGTGGTGAGTGGCAATAGTCTATAAATTGTAATTGCCTGTCAAAATGGATCAATGCAATTTCCACAATATCCACACAATCATATATCTTTATATAGCTTTCCAGGATGGGCTGTGAGCATCACAGTCTGAACGCATTTTAATTCATTTAATTAAGCTGCCAATATTTGACCAAAATGCAATTAACAAAATCAGGTCCGGTGGTTCTTTGGCGTCGCACGTCCTTTGTCCCGATCTATGTGGTTGCACTGGCGGGGCCCAGCAAAAAAAATGATTTGTTTGAATTACGTAATTAATTTGGCAGCTTTTTGTTATTAAATTCTGTAAATTTTTATTTACTCTTGCAGAGGGTCTTATATCATATAGAAGAGGAGGCTTATTTGCATGCAAAACACAGAATTTATTTCAAAATCATTTCAGACCAAGGAAGTAGACAAAGGAAATCTCATTATTATTAATATGCGGCATTTAATGAATGTGACTGCTGTGGCGACGCTCTAAAGTACGAATCCTGCACCCCGACACTGGATGCTAGTAAAATCCATTGGAGAAAACGCGGACTTGCAGACATTTCCCTAATCAAATCGTAAAGACGTCGTCGAAGTCATTGCATTTTCTTGTTAATTTTCTTTTGGTCTTCGACCCCAACGATGTGCTGGCTCTCGTGTACCGCGTCCTGTGTCCTGTGTCCCATGTCCTGGCACTTGTTAGCGCAATTGCGGCAGTCGGCAGCCACAAGTGGTCAGTGAGGCCTGATGAGGCCAATGTGAATGCGAATGCGATGCCGAATGGTGGGCGTGGAAGTGGGCGCAACTTTTGAATCTAACGAGAAAAATTTCCACATCATCAAAGCTCATTCCAGCCCATAAATTTCGTGATAAATGTGAGTGCATGCCGAATGCTCTGCGTCGCCTGACTCCTTGGGGAAACATGGAGTGCTGCTGAGGCAACTCCTGCTGCTGCTTGCTGCTTGCTGCTTGCAACTCCTTGACGGCAGCCTCTTGCTATCTGTCTGGTCGATAGCGATGGCGAAGTCGATGCGGATACTAAGTTGATTTCTCCTTTTCTCCCAAGAATACACCGGGAAAAATATATGCACTCGATTTTGTCTCATAAAGTCATATTTTATAATAATATATTGACATGTTTATCCGCAATACATTTGGGGTGCATATTCCGATCTATAATTTGAATATTAATTTACTTTGGCTTTTGGAATCTTAATTTGTTTTTCTCTAAGAAAATTCTTCCATAATCGAAATCGTAGGTTTTCTCAGTGTGCATTTGGCTTTCATAAATTTTGAACTTAAATGGAGGCATGCCTTGAAGTGGTTCATAAACTTGGAGCTGCCCACTGCAGCCGCTGATTGGGACTGTTGCTGATTGAGTGCGGCCGGTCTTCCTATTTTGATTGGAAAACAATTTGGTAAAGTTTCAGTAAGATTCAGTTTCAATTTGAGTATTTTTCTTTTTATTTTATTGTTATTCTACGGGAAATTCGTTAGGATGCGTTGGCGAAAGTCGAGCTTTGAGAGCTTTACAGACGGTTGCGACGGTAGACGCGACGACGCACGGTCCTGTAACGGTAACCATCGGCAGAGGGCTGCTCGATCTGCTCGAGCGCCTGGCTCGACGAGAAGGATTGAGCGGATGCGGACGAGAAGGATTGAGCGGGTGCAGAGTACTGCACTGGAGCAGGTGCAGGTGCGGAGTACTGCACTGGAGCTGGTGCAGGTGCGGAGTACTGCACTGGAGCTGGTGCAGGTGCGGAGTACTGCACTGGAGCTGGTGCGGGCTGTTCATAGTGGACTGGAGCAGGTGCAGGAGCAGGGGGAATGTAGCTGTTGACTGGAGCGGGTGCGGGCTGGTAGACCGGAGCTGGTGCGGGTGCCTCATAGTGGATTGGAGCAGGTGCAGGTGCAGGCTGGTAGACCGGAGCGGGAGCCTCATAGTGCACTGGTGCAGGTGCGGGTGCGGGTGGCACATAGGTGTTCACTGGTGCGGGAGCTGGCTGGTAAACCGGAGCAGGAGCGGGTGCCTCGTAGTGCACTGGTGCTGGTGCGGGAGCTGGCTGGTAAACCGGAGCCGGAGCGGGCTGGTAAACCGGAGCCGGAGCGGGTGCTTCATAATGGATGGGAGCGGGAGCGGGAGCGGGCTGGTAAACAGGTGCGGGAGCGGGCTGGTAAACCGGAGCCGGAGCGGGTGCTTGATAGTTGTAGCCTGATCCCAGATGGGAGACATCGGCACTGGCGCAGGCCAGAAAGGCAACGGCAACGACCAAGAATTTCTACGTGCCAAAAGCCGCAATTAAAATCAAATCCTTGAATGCTCAATTCGATATTTTTCTTAACTTACCATTTCAGTGATTAGATTTGATTTTTACTCCGCAAGCTATTGAATCGCTTCTGTCTGTTTTGGGGCTGGTCCGAAACTATTTATACCATCGAACAGATGAGAGAGCAGGGCGTGAGCAAAGTAAAGTGAGTGAGTAAAACCGGCCACCAAGAGAGATGTGTTTGCTAATTCAAGATACAACATCTTGAATATTGAATATTGAATATAAATGTTTACACGTTGGTAGCCGACTAGTATTTGGGGGCCAACGAATTCTACTGTTGGTCATCAGTTTTTTTTATTGACCAGATGATCGTATCTTGTTCGCCATATGCTTTATTATGCGATTGTTTAATTTATGCAATTAAATTCATTTTTAATATCACAAAGAACCACTGCTAACGGGAAATGTGCTAAAATGTATATTATTTATTTAATAATTTTATTTTGGTGTTTGCTGCCACGCTTATATTGCTAGCCGAAAACACTGAAATTACATTTCATTTGCATAGTGAACTGGTTTAAACATTAAGTTTATGGCTACTCGAGAGTTCATTGTTCTAATAAAATTCCAGTTTTAATTGATTTGTTTCCGGATGCAATTTGTCTTGCTGCATATTATTTTTTTTTGGTACTTATGTAGCTAACATTATTGGGTTTATCCCAAAAGTATCTTGGCTTTCCCAACTTCTGTTTTTGTTTTTTTTTTTTGCGCAAAACTATTAATTTCTATGCGGTCAGCACTTAAATTGTTGTCTGTGGCCCTTGGCCATTAATTCCTTGTCTTTGTTTACTTTGAGTACCACAAAACCAGTTTGGCTTTGTGATGCTGTGTAGATGCTATAAAATTTGGGTCTGGCTATTGAAAACTTCTTCGGACAACTTCTTGAAGGTTGCACACCGTTAACATATTGTCTTAAACGCCTTTGCAGTTTATACACTAGATAAATTTTAAGATAGATCGCCTTCAGGAAACAAATTTACATTGTCATGCCATGCCACTGACATTAATGAGCATGAGAGGGCTGAGGAGGCTATATCATTATAATATCTGCGATGCTATCAAGTATAAATTTAAATTTCTTTGCCACATTTGTGCAAGGCTTAAGTGCTTTACAGTTTTGATTTTTGTGTACACATTTCAAATATTAAACATATGCTAACTAATTTTAAGGTATCAGAATTTAAATATTTAACAGTTTATTTAGCCTTATTTAGCTGGCATAATTACATAGGCAAAGTATCGAGATTTATATGTGTTATTTTCAAGGCTTTAGATATATTATTATTTAATCAAACAAGCGCAAAAGGGAATTAATAATGGAGTGGTGTTTTTTTGAATTTATTAATATTTAAATATTTAATGGATTTATGCAGCTAACATAGAAGAAGAATACAGATTAATATGTGTTATTTTACGGATTATATAATCTGGTATTTAGAAGTATTATTATTTAATCTAAACAGGAAAAAACTGCATTCATATTTCTAAATGTTTTTATTTAATTATATTAGTTTGTTTCAAAATGTAAATTGAAATTTCAATTAAAGTTCAACGCATTGCATTGTCCATTGTATTATAAATTATTTCCTCATACACACGCTGCGAATTATTATATTATTTCTCGCCGTATTGCTCATTATTTATGGTGATATTTTAATTTGCTGTCACGCCGACGTTGTCTCTGACTTTGCTGGCTTCGGCTTTTGAGATGGATGGTTGAGACGAGACGAGACGAGACGAGACGAGACGAGTTGTGTTTAACATTAAAGATTGCAACTACAAATTCAGTTTATCCGGCACTTTATCACGCGCATTGCGGTTTAACCTTTGCGTTGTACAAATATTTGCTGTCTGAGTGATTGCCTCGGATTGGGTTTGGTTGGGAGTTGGATCATTCGCAATCCAAGTGCAAACAAGAGATCGCTTGTCAAACAATCAGTGAGATTCATGGCCCAAGCAAATTTAAAAACGTGCTGTTAACATTATTAGCAACTAAAAAATTTCAAATTTTCTATGTTTTGTTTGTTTCCCCCTTTTTTTTTTTTTGTATTCGTATACGAACGAACGATCGTATGTAAATGTCGATCGTTTTGATGGTCAATTTTTTGACGACGGTTTCCATGGCTGAGTTTCCGTTTATGTCCCACTTTTCCATATTATCAGATTCACATCTGCAGCGGCAGAGCTCTGCATAATTCAGCATAACTAATGCAAATATAGCTTGATTTGGCGTGATTTTGTTTTAAGCATACCAACCAATAACTTGTTTGATTATTATTACCATCATTTTTTGCTTTTTTAATATTATGCATAATTTATATTGGCCGTTTTGCTTAGAGTCACAAAACTGTGGGCTAATTATGCCTCAATTGTTTTGGCCTTGACTTTGAAATTTAAATTTTGCTCATCAGCATCTTTCCGTTTGTATAATTTTCGGTTTTTTTCGTTTCCCCTTTTCGGATTCTTAATCGGTTTCTTGGCCGGCCGCTTCTTCATGAGCTGGTAATTAAGATTCGCTTATGAATTCATGTAAATGCTGATTCATATCAATGATAATTCATTAATTCACTTTACACTGCAGCAAGTTTTATTAACTGAATCGACTTGTTGACTATAATTATTCAATATTTAATAAGTTATGATATTTTTAATCTGCTCTTTTACTCTCATTAGTTCAGTTGCCCACAGCTTTGCATATTAATGAGTAATGATTTATATAGTTATAATCAAGCTTATTAATATTAATTACACATTTTGGTTAAGTTTGCACAATACAACTCACTAATATAATGATATCATAACAGATGCAAAATAATATAATAATATAAAATAATATAATAATAAAAATAAATGATCCAACTACACCTTTAATCTTCTCTCAATTAATTGTGAAGAGTGTAAGTGAGTTAAGTAAAGTTTGTGAGTACATTTTTTAGCATCGATAATAGGTTATTAGTGGCGAAAAAATATTCACATTTTGTTGCTTAGGGGCTCTCAATTTAAAGAGAATGATTAATGTTGAACGTGTGCTGGATTTATTTATTTGTGTGCATAATGAAGTTCATTATGACACACACAGAAATTCTATCCAACTATATTCAGTGTTAAGTAGAAAACGAACTAATTGCCACACACACTCTCACACACACACACACTCACACTCTCTCACACACACACATACTCAACCTACACACACTCAACCTACACACACTTAAAAGCCACACTCATAAATCAGCTTAAGAGAGGCATGAAATTTGTAGTGCGTTTCGTGTGCTGTAGGTGGAGCCACGGGGGCCCAGAAAATATAATGCCAGCCAACCAGATAAGCGCAAGGTTCTTAATGAAACGACACGCATGCACAGTAGTAAGCTGTGCATTTGCGAATGCCTCCCATATATACGAGTATACAGTTGTATGTACATATATGTTATATATAGCTACAGTTGGAATTCTGGTCTTTTTTGGCATTCAAAGTGAAACCCCCACAAAAAAAAGGCAAATAAAGCAGAGCGGCGCGGAGTCGAGTCGACTCGAGTAGCGTCGAGAACTTCAGGCTCGAAGCGAAGTTGCCAGTTGCCAGTTGCCAGTTGCCAGTTTTGCCGAGTTTTGCGAGGTGCATGGTGCACAAAGGCAAACGGAAATGAAATCACGTACCAGGGGCGTTGTCATTCACAATGAGTGTGCGGCACAAGGCATGACTAGGAGCTGTACAGTAGCTGTTGGTGCAGTTGTTATTGTTGTAGTTGTTGTAGTTGTCAGCAGAGTCGCGGCAGATGCCATTTTGTTCTGTCGTTGTGTGTACGTCTAATGTCCAATTTCAATTTGGACTGGTTGGCTGACAGCGGCAACGGCAACGGCAAAGCCAAAAGCAATGGCAAAGCTACCGCAAATGGCAAACAATGCAAACCAAACATCGTCCCTCCGCCCACTCCTTCGCGCACTCGGTCCTGCAATAACCTTAACCCACACTAAAATCCATGTACGTGTGAGTTCTGTGTCCCCCTCGTCTAGCATTTCACTTAAGTGTGGATACTTGCACAGATAGACAAGCATGGAGAAGTGGAGGAGACCCGCATAAGTTTATTTACTTTTAACACGAAATAATAAAGTTTACAAAAGAAAACGTGTGCCGAGCGGTACGCTGTAATTTTTTTTTCGCTCTTTCCCCCTCATTCTGTCCCCCTCACTCTGTCACTTTCTCTCTCTCTCGCTCTTTTTGTGTGTTGCAAACAGTGCCTTGTTCCCCTCAAAGTAGTCTTTCTTTCAGCTCATTTGTTGTCACAATGCGAATATTTACACAAACTTGGAAAAACTATCGATTGTTACATAAACTCCTCAAAGTTTTCATATACTTTTCAGATAGCATTTCTTTTTACGATTCTTTGAAAAGATGAATATATTTCTTGTAGAATTTTATAAAATCCTAAAACCCAAATTAAAAGCAAATATATTTTTGATTTCAACATTATTATGTCAATTCTGTTTAGAAATGTATTTCAAAATATCTTTTAATGAATTTATTTAAATCTAAATATTAGCTACTTGCAATTTGATTTGAATAAACTTTAAGTTTTGGCAGCTAAATTTCCTTAGCGAGGGTATTTTCAAATAGCTTATCAAAAAGTTGTTCGCTCAGCTGCAGTGAAACATCCAACTTTCGTCACAGAGGCAGAGAGTAGAAAAATTAGCGACATGCTATGACGTGACTCGACTCTAAGTGCCACACGCAGTTACCTCTCTGCAGCTACCTTTTGTGCTCACTCCACGCAAGCAGGCTCACTTACGCTTTGGTCGTGTGCAGGCTAGCATGGACAGCTTAAGGATGTGCAGCCGAGCTGGCCACTTACAGTCAACTGAATTATTTAAAAAGTCGCAAAGAGCGAGGCAACTGCGAATGTTGTGCTTTGTGCAATTAAATGCGTTCTCTGCTCGTACGCACACATGCGACAACGAACTAACGGCTGAAAGTAATGATAATTATCATTATGCGGAAGCCCAGAGCCGCCACATGTTCACGTATCTGGCATGCGATACGTAGTATAGTATGTGGTCCGTTGCATGTGCTTCTAATTACAATAAATTTGGCTAATTATTGTCTGGCAACTCCCCCTGTAAACTTTAAGTAGCTCCCACAACAACACGGACAAAGTTTTTCCCATCGATATGGTCGAGAACAGCCACAGCCGCAGTGGCAGCAGCAACATCAGCAACATCAGCTCGTTGAAGGCTGGGGACCAATGTCTGGCTAATTGTCTTGTAAATTATGATAAGAAACTTTCACTCTCAAGTGCAGAGAGAGTTGGTTAAAAGGGTCAGTTAGGTCACCTGCATATGGGAGGGACGAAAAGTGCACTGTTCAAAGTCGTTAAGTGGCATTTCCAGGGGTTGAGTTATCACATTAAATCACACTGCGATATCGTTGCATAACAAATTACTGATTGAGTTACTCAAGTATAATAATTATGTGAAAAAATATTTGTGCTATGATATTTATAAGTTGACTACCTTCTGCTACCTTCGAGTCTTATCTTACTGACCAATTAATTCATAAATTACATATGAATTGAATATTTTAGATTGTTCTTACGATTTTTGACTTTCCTTTAAGCAATAGGAGAAAAAATATATTCAAAAGCAGCTTAAAATGCAATTTGATGTTTGAGTTGTATTTTTTTTTGTGCAGACAGTGTAAGCAATACTTCAATTCAGTACCCCAACTGATTTGTCATTTATACGACTTTCACCAGCCATCGCACACAACATAGTATCTGTTATTACAATCCTCCACTGTCGTCGCTGATATTTTTAACAATCATTGCAAATCAAAACAAATGCCAAACGATTTGCTTTATGTGCAACTGCAGTGATTTGCCTAGGGAATGTGCGCCTGTCAAGCCTTTCATTTTTTATTGCCCCGCAGCGTTCAAACCCTCCATGCCTCATGCAACATATGTGCGCTTCATAAAGTGGGCTATACTCTATGCTCTGTTAACCCCCCCCCCCCCCCCACACCATCAGCCCGTTGCAAGTAGCAAAATGCAGTCAACTCGTGCGCCAGCTGAGCGCGCAATTTAGCACAACAATGCGATACGTATACGCCCCGTTGTACCGCCCCCCCTCTTGCATCCATCCCTTGTTGCCAAGTCATGTGTTGTCATGTATGTCTTCAGTGCTTCTTTCTGGCTGCTACTGCCATTTAGAAATGCCTTTGTCTTGGCTCCGTTCCTGCTGTTTGTTGTTTTTTCCTTATTTTTTGTGTCTTGCCAAATGCGCCATATTTCTGAGTTTATGTCTTCGTTTTCTAGCAAATATTTTTACAGAGTGAGTGAGTGAGAGAGAGAGAGATGGAGCGAGAGGGAGACAGAGGCTCGTTTGGGTGGCAGACAGCAATGCATATGTTTGGCCTGTCGTCGTTTTGTTTTATTGCATATTTATATTTTATAGCGAAAGTAGCAAAATATACGAGTAAATCGCTATAACGCTGTTGAAGGCTGCTGGAGAGTGGGTTTGGGGTGAGGCTTCACAGGCAGGGCACTATTCTTGGCCTTTTTGGCAAACATTCGATATAAGTACTCGTACATAAGCTCTGCAACTCGCACATGTGCCCAACACACACACACACACACACACACACACACAAAGCCAGGCACACAAATACAAATATACACACACATTATGAGAGTAGTCCTTGCATTAAGTTCTCGTTGCGCTTTTTGGGGCGTTTTTGGGATGCGCCAACACAAAATTCAATCATAAAAGTTTTTCAATAATCCGCTTTGCCCCGATTGCATTTCAATTTGCGCAACATATTTGTGCAAAAACTTAATTTTCCACCAATTAGTTTTTTGGGCGCTGCTTCGATTGGGGGCAACCGAAAAGTGTGCAGAAGCTCGTAATTGATGTGTGCTCCACAGCAAAAACCTAGTTGTTGAGGAAATTTCATTGAACAGCCGCCAGAGCAACTAGAACGAGGAGCAATTAAGGATGGCTTCCATATGCATTAGCATATGATTATGTGAAGGAGTGAGAAAATTAACAGAATGGAGAAGATGCAGAAATTTGTTACAAAAATATTGAAATTCATTTTCTCCGATTTGCAAATGTATATAAAATATTTCTGTTGATAATATTTTATTGTTTATATTTTAGAACGATTTCAAGCATTTGCTTAAAGTATTTGAAATCACATTAGTTTAACATTTGTGATGGACAATCCCCTGGGCCAAGCTATATTTTACCCAACACCCTTAACTATCATGAATTGCTAGCGATCTTTTTTATAGGTTTCAGCAGCTGTAGCTGGTAATCACTAATCCCCACATTCTTTGGACACCAAGCGCCCAAGCATCTACTTAATGGTCCTCGCATCATATGGCGCTCCGAAGCACATTGAGCATTTTTATTGATCCCCAGCGCACACACCTGCCACCCGATGCGGTACGGCTGCCAACGACTATGTGCACTGATAATGCTAATTTTATTCAAAGGTTATGCCGTTACAATCCACAAGGAAAACCGTAGACGGACAGCGACAGCAACGGACACGGCGACGGCAACGGCGACGAAGATTGAATGCAAGAACGTGTAGAAATTTACGAAAAATTACGAGAGACGCAACGAAAGCTGCTGCTGCACAAAATTGCAAATCGTGTCCAGGGTCGAGACCTAAAACCAAGTCCAAGACACAACGATGCCGGCCACACTGGCAGCTGAGACTAAGGAATGGGGCACGAATTTTCTCGGCAGGAGACTAGCCCAAAAAATGAAAAAAAAAAACGGAAAAAAAAACTGCAGCCATGCAGCATTTATTGCCAACGAAGCGTATTTGGTGCATTTGATGCGCTGCATAATGGCGCACGCCATTAAATGTCCATTGACATGCCAAAGCTGAGAGCTCCAGTGCGCACAGTGGGCCAACAATTGTTCAAAAAGCAAATTCTATTTTTTCCAGTCGAATTTCAAGCTTACTTGACAACTATTTAAAATATTTAAAATTATACACGCAGAATAATGCATTTAATTTAGTTTGTAGAACATTTGCCAAAATATTTTCTTAGAGAGAAATAATTTTCGAGACTCAAAAAATATATTCAAATATCATTTGTCTATGTGAAACATACGGGCAAGTTATTGCTTTTTATAATTGCGCATGCGAAGCATCATTTTCATTTCATGTGGCATTTTAACAGGTACTTGCACCACTGTGCGGGTTGCAAACGAATGCATTGGCATTTGCCAATAGCGCATCGCAAATCTAAATCGAATGCGAAACGAGCGTAAATCGTGACCTGCAAGGATCTGCTTAGTTTTCTTATTAGCTGCGATTACATTTGATGTTTGTTGTTCGGTCAACATGGCGTATACCTACTTACTTACGTACATGTTATTTATATACATATGTATGTGTGAGTGTGTGCGTGCGTATGTGTGTGTGTGTGTATAACATTTTGTATGTTTAAGCAGGGCTGTTGGCTTTGCACTTTGCTGCCAACGTTTTTGTACGTGGCCAAGTTGCAAAATGTCGAAAGTCTTCGTCTCCATTGCCGCATCAAATATGTTGAAAAGCAATTGGCAGCCAGGCCCCCCCGCCTGTGCCATGTCCTTACTCCCCTTACCCATCCTGTCAGTCAGCCAGCCAGCCAGCCAGCCAGTCAGTCAGTCAGTCAGCCAGCAAGCCAGCCAGTCATCCAGCTGCTGACCCTGCGAAGGGGCATGTCTGCTAATGCGCTGCTGTTGGAATTTCTTCATTGAGTACGTGCATTAAATTTCAAATCACAAAAACATTTCTGCACATTCAACTCAAAGTTAAAAAAAAGAAGGAGAAAAAATAAACTAAAACAAAAATATTTTAAATGCATTTTTTGTTTTTTTTGTTCGTTGCACACTTGCAAACGCGTTCGACTGTGCGCCAATTTATTGGTAAAAAATTGCCAAAGCAATTTGTCCATAAATATTATTTGAGCAGTGCATATTTTAATTGTTTTTTTTTCGCTTCATTAGCACTGATTATTGCCATTATTTTGTTAGTCAATTTGCATGCGAATCAATTTTCTGGCACGGCGAAGACAACTCGAACGCAATCAGTAGACCAAAAAAAAAAAAGAAAGACAAAAATAAATGCATACCAATTGCTGATGACAATTTCAAATAGAAGACGTCTCAGCAGTGTAAAGGAAAATTAAAAAAAAAACAAAAATAAAATAAAACAAACAATCAAACTAGGAAAACAAATGAATAACAGCAACAACAACAACAACAACAAACGACGCTGCTGCCACTGACAAGCTGCTCAGCAAAGTACAAAGAAAGAAGAAGAAAAGCATGTAAATGGAAATGTAACTGCAATTGAGTTTGCCTTGCCCCGCAGGCTCAGGCCCCAGGCCCTTCTGCTCCTACTATTGTTGTGCTGCTTCTTGTCTCCAGTTGTCAACTGTCGATGAGTTTTCAATTGCCACCAAGTTGCATGTTTGAAGATTTGTTGTCCCCAACTGCAATTTTGTAAGCCGCCAATTGGATTCGTTTCACTTTACTTGCCATTGCTTTTGACAGTCGTTTCTACCATTGACTTGTCACTACCAGCTACCAATTGTTGTTGTTGTTGCCCTCTCATCCCTCCTCCACATTCTCAGCTCCATCAAAATGGCAGCTAATTCGGCAAGTTTGCGGTTGGCCAAATTCCTTTGTTTTTCGCAGTCAACCAACTTGGCTTTAAGGCCACTTTCAACTGCCGCCAAGACCAAGCACACATTTTTCAACCAATTTCTTTGTTTGTTTTGGCTTTCATGTCAAAGTAGATGATTGAAAATGTGTTCTCTTATTTCGATATTGGTATAGCCTGATTTGGGTTTAACTGTTGCAAAAATTTGTCTAACTTCAAAAATGAAGTTTCTTCTTTCACAATTTTTCAACAAGATATACGAACCTGTAAAATCATCCCAAAAAGTAATTTAGATGCTGGCAAAAAGAAAAAGCAGTCAATAAATGAATATTTAATGTAATATCCAGCTGCACCAAATACTTTCATATATACATATACGTAATATGTACAATTCATATATCCAAACAAATATTGCCAAAATTTTGCATAGATATTGCTGAGAAGGAAGGGAAGAGAATGATGGGCAGCTGCTGCAAACATCTGTCGTTTGTCGGCGTGTGGAGAGGCGAGGCCTAGATTTGGTCTCATTGTAAATGCTTATTGTTTGCTGCACTCGCAGTTCCAATTTCCACCAATTTCGGTATTTCCCCCCCCACACCCACCAAGGCTTACACAAATACGGAAAACGTATACCATACCACCACAACGAGAGCCACGTGAGCCGGCAACGGCCGTGCAAAAATTTCAATTGAAAGCATTGATGAGTCTATATCTTTGCTTGATTCACTTTTTCTCTTTTTTTTATTCAGGTCTTTATTTTTTGTGCGCGCGTGTTTGTGGCAGGGCTCTGCCAGCGGGCGGCTTAACAATGAGTGAGGCAGGTCCTCCCCTTCAGGCACAAGGACGAGATCCAGCTGGATGACAAGAGGGGTGTAGGGACAGCAGGACGGAGGCCGTAGCTCGTGCCGCGGCTTTTGTTGACATTCGCTGGTGTGTCTGTGTCGCCCACGTAAAAGCAATTAATTGGAAAAATGTGCAAATAGAGTCGTGCAGGTGGCATCTGTTGACTTAACCTCCATTGCATAATACCCCCGACTTTTACAGTTCTCGAGTAGCTCCAGCGTAATAGACAATCGTTAATCGACGCTAATAGTCCTATACTTAAGCTATGCATCGAGAAAGGACAATTATTAATTACAAGGTTCCAGTTCTGCATTTATATATTTAAATTTGATCTATTTTTGGATAAATATGAATGATAAATATGACACTTTAGGAATCCTTAAAAAGTATCTCAGTTCCTTGGATTTTAGGAATATTTCTGATTCGATACACCCGAAATAGACGCAAATTTCAATGTTCCGGATATTTTTGCATGGACAGCAGGTTACTGTGAAATGTGAAATGCAGTTTGAACAACTTTTAGTCGCTGTCAATGGCTTTTGTCTCGTGACGCAGTGAAACTTTTCTAATTAAGTGGCAACGCCGAGCGTGGAGACTGGACTGGAGGGTGGCCACTCGCCCGCTTTGGCCTGAGCCTGGGCCTTGGCCTATGCGACGGCATTACAATAAACCGTTATGGGGCGCTTTTAATGACCAGTTGCCGCTGCATTTGGACCAAAAATGTTGGAGAGAGGGGGGGGGGGGGGCGAGAAGCCAACGGCGAGGGGGCGTGTTAATGGTTATCGCTCTTGTTGTTGCTGTTGTAGCTGCGGTTGCTCAGCATTAGTTACAAAATGTCGTTAGCCAAATTATTTGCCATGTTGGCGTAAAATTTTTTATGGTTTTATCACCAGAGTGGGAACGCAACAGACGGAGAGAGATAGAGAGAGAGAGAGAGAAAGAGAGAGAAAGAGTGTGGCGCAGTCCTTGCAGGACTAATTGCAGTTGAAATTTTGTTTTATGCGCGAGCGCCTCATCAACTTTTATATGTTGTGTCGCATTTGTGTAATGTGGGCGTGCCCGTTGAGTAGGCGTACTTAAAACGTTAAAGCGATATAATTAACTAGAGCTGATTATCATTTGCGCTACAAGTGCCATTTAAGTGCTGACCCTTAAGCTTGTGGAAACGCAGTCAACTGAATTTGTATCTAACTTGAAAAGTTGCATTGGCTAAAAAGGCATTTTCTTTGACAGTAGAACAGAAAACGGTTATGTACAATACGATAATAGTATTAGAGAAGTCCTGTGGCCTTCAAAATAAAGAAATCATTTTATTGTATATGTATACAAAATCTAACTATTTGTAAATATTCATACACATTTAAAATGCAGCTTTCATAATTTGTTGCTTTTCTCCATTTCGAGCCATATATAATATATGCAATGCTATCTCTGCATTCGCAGCAGCTCAACCAAACCCCAAACTGTAGTGGGTAAAACCAGAAGATATTTCTAAATATTTGCTCCAATAACAGAATGCACACAAGCGCAGATCAGCACAAGCAGAGACTAATGCAGTATTCCACAGCTGAGGCATGTTTCGTCTTTGTATACCCTTTATTCCCATAAATAACTATAACCATCATTTAATTTATGGTTTGAGTGCAACTACTCAAAATCAATCATAATACAATAAAATTTATTACAAATATAAAGGAAACTGTAAGTTTACTTTAATTCTTAATTTTGAAATCGAACTGAGTATTCGAGCCGTTTTCAGTAGTCAAAACTACTCTTTATATTTATTGTTATTTTGTTATTGTTGTATTTGTTGTTTAGTATTTTTATTTTACCTCAGCATGTATTTCGATTAAAGTGCGGGGGAACTGGGCTTCATTCAATGCTGTTGCTGCTGCTGCTGCTGCTGCTGCTGCTGCTGCTACTGCTGCTACTGCTGCTGCTGTTGCTGCTGCTGCTGTTGCTGCTGCTGCTGCTGCTGCTGCTGCTGTTGCTTCTGTTGCCGGAATTTATATTATTGCATACCAGGGCCAGAGACTGACTGAAATGGGGCCGAAGCCCAAGTACACTTCGGTTCGGATGAGGGGAGGGTTTTGAACAACAACTGCGTTGCACGCTATATTTGTTTTTTGTTTCGTTTTTTTTTTTTGTTGTTGTTTTTTATTGATATTTGTGGTTGGCAATTGTTGCGCTCCAGTCTTGAGTTTTTGTGCTGTTGTGTTGCGATTTTCAAATTTGTATTGCATACTTTTCGGCATTGTTAACTTTTATGCTGCAACTGGGGCTCTGTTTGTGTCTGTCTGTCTGTCTGTCCGCCTGTCTGCTTGTTTGACTTATTTATGAGTTTCCCTGCCTGCGGCCCTCAATTAATTCTCACCTGTCCAAGGTGGATTCTTTATGCGCCTACTTAAACATTTATTTACAGGCAGAACTTTATGGCCAACACTACTCTAGCAAATATTTCCCTTTTCTGTGTATGTTTCATTTTTCTGGCTTGACATTTGCAACGTGCAGTTTTCAGCTGTGGCTCTTTCGATTCGATTTTTCAGCTTAAAAACTCATTCATCAATTAAATCGACGCATTCATCAAAACAATTCCTCCCATGTTGATGTCAACATGGCTTCACCCTGTGCTGACGCACGACAGCATTCTGCTGATGGGCTGGGCCCGGGCTGGTGCAAGGCCTTGACATGTCCTGGCTGTCCTTGTTGTTGCGTGGCATATGTGCCCACACCTGCTTTTTTTTTTTTTTTGTGATTTTACTGCTGCCATTTCATTAGTTGACGTGTGGATTATGAAGTGATCTGCTGACATTTTTGAATTCAGTTGGGTTGCTCAACATTGTATTAAATGAACCTATCATATTTGGACAGCTAATTGCTGTCTGCATAAGAGCCAGCATGGGAGAGTTCCCAAATCATACAGCATCTGTTTTATTAATTGGCACTTTGATTCAGATCGTTAATTAAAATTGATACAGATTCGAAAAGCTTGCTGTTTGGATCAGAGTAAATGGTAAATACTAGTTGAGCTCATGGCAGCAGAGCTCTTGTCTCTCAATTATATTTCTTTTGTGGAATTTTGAGCGATTTAGGCATTTTTTCGGTGTTTGTTTTTTTTTTTTTTAATGTGCCGACAACTTCTTGAGGAGAATTAACCACTCGACTCTTAATTGCTTTTTCATGCCACAAAGCATATTTAATACTCGACCATTGACAGGCCGCCAATGACAGCAGCTGTCAGCTCTATTTTGGTATGCACGGCAACTTGACGGCTCCATGGAAAGACATGGTCACGCTTTCGCCCCTCTCCATCCCCACACACGCGCCCCGATATATACTCGACACGTTCTCGTTCACGTCCAGAGCCAGAGCAAATTGCTCATTTCAAGGCTAATTTGTCAGCATGAAGCAACAAGAACAGGGCGGACATTGGTAATACCAAGTTGAACCAGAAGGCCGTGGGTGACTTGACTTGACGCCCCCAAGGTGAACTCAACTGGCGTCATATTGTTGTTGTTATTGTTGTTGTTGTTGTTGGTTTCCTTGTCGTTGCTACTGGCGACAGATGCAAATGCTTGACGTATATTCCACGCAGCTCGCTTGCTCCAGCATGCACTTAATTACGCCTCAATGTCAACTAAATACATTTATTTACATAATTTTAATTAAACACCAAACGGACTAAAAAAGGCAAGCGAGAGTGCTCTAGTAGAGAATGCACGAGTAGCAGATACCCCATAAATAACCAAGATGAAGATGAAATGAAGCCAATAGCATTTCCTGCACAAAAATATACAGCTTACATTTGGCATAAGTAGCCATCAATATCTTCAGGAATCAATAAGAAAAGGCAGATGAGAAATCATTTTTCTGGTATTACATTCAAAAATAAGGTAGTTTTAGTAACATAAACACAAATCTATATTTGCCCTTTGACGAACAGAAAGAGACATACATATCGAAATCGATGTTCGCCTTCGTCTATCAAACATTTGCAGCATACTACCCTATTTAAGCATTTTTAATGGGTACAAGGTGTGTGTAGAAAAACTGAGAAGGAGATAACACAAACTGTCACAGGAAAGAATCAAAATTCAGCGGAAAGTCAGCCTGTCTGTCAGGGTCAAGGATGTGTCTGTCAAGGTGTCAGAGCTGAGCAGCGCACCTGCGCCTGTTACACCCCCGAACAATCCAATACCCCAGTTGAAGGCTGTTGTATCACTTCCTCTGTGTGTGTGTGTGAGCTGTGCATTTTGGCGTGCTTAACGAGATAATTAGATTGCTTTTGTGGATGGGTGTCGGCTGCTATTTCTTTCATATAGCATTTATTTTTGTTTTGCCTCTTTTGTTGTTTTTGTAGTTGTTGTTGTTGTTGTTGTTGCTGTTGCTGCTGTTGTGTGCGTCACCCTCGCTTTGAGTCTGCAGTGTGATTTTCAATATGCCAAGCAGGTTAAACATACAACACAGAGAGCATCTAATGTTGCCTGTATTTTTTTGTTTTTTTTTTTGCTTTGCAGCTTTATTGCTGTGGTTTGAAGTTGCGGCAAATTGGGGTGACAAACCTCATTAATTACAAATGACTTCATTTCTTTTGTACACAGCCATTGAGGGAGTCTCTGAGGTGTGAAGACTACTTAGCGGCAGTGTGACAGTTAGTCAATTCCTCCGCCATACGTATGTACCTTTGTACATATGTATATGTATTTAGGTGTGCATTAAAGTTCAAATCAATATAATTATAACTTTGTTTGGTTATCTTTAAATTCATTTCAAATTTAGGCATTGAAAGAATTATACGAAAAATCTCAATAGCTTCCAAACATTTGCCTTAATTATCATTAGAAACAATTCATAATTTTTTATTTTAAATATTAAAAAATGTCTGCGCTTTTTTAGTCGAACAACTTATTTCATTGCTGATAAAAGATTTCAAAATTTATAATTATTATCGGCAGATCAGCCGATTTCAGAATTTGTTACGAATATTTTGTGTTTTTTTGAACTAATCTCTGCAAATTTGTAGTTGTTGCATTAACTTAGATAAATGTTTGGCTACTGCTAATCACTAAAGTTACCATGAGTCTAATAGATTCTTCATCAATCCCAGGAATGGTTTCCCCGGAGTACAACACACACGTTCATACAAATACCATGTGCGATAGGATAACAATTAAATGCTTTTGACTAGCGGTATGCCCTTGCCGCTTGCCGCTTTTGGGGCGTCGGTTTTTGGGGTTTTTTGGATCGTCCTGAGTGAATGGAGCCAACTCCCCAGTTGCTTATAAATTGTTCTACGACGCCGCCAAATACATTGCAAATGTGACAAATATGCATTTGGCAACGATAAATTTTCTGACCGCAGTCGCTCGCGGCGGCAGCCACCAAAAATATATATTGCACAGCAGTTGAACGGCAAAATACAGCTTCTACCCTTCGCCCTGCCACGACAACCCTTAGCCCTTTTGGGAATGATCCGCTGCTGGCGGCGTTTTCTGCTCGCCATATTCATATAAATATAAATTAGCATATTTTGTGGCGTCAGCACGGCGGTTGCAACTTGCACACACGCAACCACACACAAACACACACACACACACGCACACTCACACATTTGTACAAACGAATGCAATCGTAATTAAATTGTCGCCAGCCAAAAAGCTGCGTGCCAACATAATCGAAACGGAAAAAAAATGTTTATGGGGAAAAAAAAAATCAGCTCAACATTTTCAAATTGCAAGAGAAAAATGTCATTTGTTAGATTTTATTGTCATTGTTTGTAATTTAATTTTCTGATTTATGCAGGCAACTCAATCACAATTAAAAGTGCCAACTGCGCTGATTTGTTGGCCTTGTTGGCATCGCTTTGTTTATGCCAATTTACGACCGATGCTTGATTATTGCCAATTAGGTGCAATTGTTTTTGCTTGTTTTTGCCGGCGCCAACATTTGGCCCCGAGCACCAGCCAAGGGTTAACAGCATACCCAAAAACTAAAGCAACACAAAATAAAAATAAAAAACACTCAACTAATCACTGAGCAAACTGCGGGTTGACATCGACTCATGGGCGCATGCGTCAGGACTGTCTCAAAATTCGATTTGGGGTCTGTCTTGTCTAAGGGAGAAGTGCTCAAGAGCGGCCCAACAGGCGCTAGAATTTGAGTGGAATTATTAAGAGCATTCATCGCTTACTCGTACTGGTGACGTCACATGATTAAGTAAATACAAATAAACACATATTACACACATACCTATATACTTTGTTTTATTACTTAAGCTAACAAATTATTTGTCAGCATAAATTTGAACCTGTTTTATTGGCTTACAATTAATTATTACCAAATATCAGTTTGTGCATCCAAAGTGAGTTTAATAACGATAATATTGTCAAATACATTCAGTTCAGTTAAGTTCTCATTTACTAAAGAAACTATATTTCAATATACTTGTTTGGATCATTTTGTTTGCATTATTTTTATTATTATTATTATTTGATTTCGCAAATGATTACGTTTTTTGGTCAGGACAATCAGATGGTTTGTCTAATGACAGCTTAGGTTTTACCTATTTCTCCTTGCCATTTTGCTGGCATTGCAACGAAATCATTAAGGCGCTGCAGGCAATGAAATAAGAAAGCAAAATGCAATTAAAATGTTTGCAGACGACGCGACATTGGCGACGCATTTAGACACTTGCAATGCGCCAAATGTTCCGCGTAATTGCTGTTGGCTCATTAAAGTCCAAGTTCCTTGGTAGCTGCACTCGGCCACCCTCCGCCCAGCCCAGCCACCATACGCCCTAACTATCCCTGATATTCATTTGCAGCTGGCGTGCGAAAAGTGCCAAGCAGCGGCGAGGTTTAACAATGCGTTACATTCGCTTTGGCATTGGCATTTGCTGTTGGCCAGCAAGAAGACGACCAAGTCCAAATGGACGACGCCCCATGGAAAACATTAAAAATCCATTGCACAAAGCTAGACAAATAGACGACTGAGAAAGGAGGTAGGCGTGGGGGGAGGGTGGGGGGGGTGGTGTCAGCGGGCAGACGATGGCCACTTTAGCGTTGCGTTGCGTTGCGTTGCGTTACGCATACGCCATGTATTTCATTTCATTTAATTCCTCTGCATTCGGCTCACCAAGCGAGTGGCTTGCTTAATTAATAAATTGACTGCTCACAGCATGATGCAATTTTTTGTTTTATATTTATTTATATATTTATATTTTTTGTGCGTATTTTTTGCAAGTTGCATTTTTCTAATGTGTCATTCAATTACTGACTGACTGAAAGTAAAAACTTTCTTTCTGTTCAGTTGACATTATTTGACCAAGAATCGTGTTTAGCTTCGACAAGAAACCATTTTTAAACAGGCATTGCTTCAAAAAGCTTTTCATATACGTATGTAAAATAAATATATGTATTTTGTTAGATTTGATGTGGCTTGTTATATGCTCTATGCCCTTTTCTCACTTGACTATTTTTGAGGTGCAGAAAAGTTGCTCCAACTTCATTTGCATTCATTCTGGTCACATGAACCTTAACATGTGCCCACATTTCTCTGTTTGTCAGCATGTTTTTAGCTGCTATTAAGTTAGCCACAAGTTGCTACGCGGCAAGCTCTGCCACAAACAGACACACATCCATATATGTATTTGTGGCGTGCCTTGTTATTATGACCGGGCAATTCAACAGTTATCCTTTGGCTTGGCTGAGGTCTGCTCCTGTTTTTGCGACCGCCACTTGAACCCGTTTATTTTGCATGTGTGCTCGTTTTCTATGTTTTTCATTTTTTCTTTTTAGGTTCGTTTGCCTTTTTTTTTTTAAAGAGAGTTGGGGCAAAACACATTTCACATGTCGCCATCGCCCTGCGTACTCATTTCCGTTTCCTGTTTTGTGGCCAAAACTTCAGCGCTGCAAAAAAGCTGTGTCTGTCCAAGTGTCTTACGTTATCTTCCCCTTTCCCCGCTCACATTCGCATGGCTGGGGTTTTCCTACAATTTTCATTTGTAAGCCACGACCTCATAAATCATGCGCTGACATCGCTAGAGAAATTGTAGCTGCAGTTCATAATAAAAGATAAGAGAAAAACTACCCAAATGCTTCGCAATTGGAATTTCCAACGAAATGTCTCTCAACGCGGTTGCAGCAGCAATGAAATTAATAAACCCCGTAGAAGCCACCAGCAGAAAGATGGGAATTCCCTGAATGCTAAGTAACAATACGTCGACTTAATTGCGAAAGGTTTTTGTGACGCGTCTGTTAATAACTTTAAATAAAGCTAAAAACTAATTTCAAAATAAAATGTACAAATGTGATCAAATTTCTCAAAGCTTTAATCTTTGATAAATGTTTGCAATTAGTTTCTTATTAAAAATAATAACAATCATAATTATCTTTTGCTCTTTTATTGAAATTTACCTGTTTGAATGTTTTTCTTTGCACAAGTCTCATTTTTCCCCGATTTGCCTTTTTTAATTTTACTCAAATACGATCCATTCCTATCCATTGCATCATAATTACGGCCCGACGAGAACTTGTTCATGTATGGGAATTTCTCACACTTAAGCAAGTACCTTATCCACAGCGAATTTGAGTGTTTCGCGCACTTATCGCACTAGAGAAATGGGAGAACAACTATGCAAGTCAGCTTAACTTTAATTATGCAAAAACCAAAAGCAAATGTGACTTGGTCCGCGTGTTGGAGTGAGCTGGGGGCCGAAGTCTTAACAGGAGTCCGAGTCGTTGCTGGAGTCGGTCTCTGTGTCTGCCAGCATGTTGGCGAGAGCTCCGCACTAATTAATCCCTTTACGACTGAAACCTATCAAAACACGAGCTTAACTTTTCCAATAAAAATAACGCTGCTCTACGATGGCACCGACGACACCACAAAAAAATTACAAAAAAAAAACAACATACACACACACAGACACATTTCCACTCGCTGGGAACCGCAAAAAGCACAAGAAATGTGCCAACTTCTGACCACAGCCGGGGCAGGACATTAAGGACAGTAGACTGACTTTGTGTCCTGGCTCAAAATGCAGCAAAAGTTGGCGCACTAATTACCAAGGATTAGTTTCATATTTGTTTGTCAACAGCAGCGGCAGCCAGGACTCGCAAAGTGCAACACGAGCAGCTGCTGTGTGCTTGTGTCCTTAGTGTCCTGCCTGGCTGGCAACTTGGCAAGATTATTTATATGCTCCAAGTTTCAGCATCGCGTGGCGCGTCTGATTAAAAAAAAAATCAAAAAAAAAATGAGAAAGGAAGAGGACTTACCAAAAACAAAAAGAAGAAAAACGTTTAGCTGCGATCATATTCATAATGAAATTAACTCGATTGAATGCCCTGATTATATTCATATCATACTTCTGCGGACAGTCTCCCATCCCATCCCCATTCTCATATCCAGCAACCTCCATCCCTAGCGGGGGTTGAACAGCACAATACGTAATACAAAAGGCCTTCCATTTCCATTTGCAGTGCGTAAATCTGTTGAGGAAAACGTAAACAGCAGAGCCAAATGGCAGACAGATGCGAAAACAACGAAGTTGCAATGCCCTTACAACTAATTTCAAAGGACAAATATTTTGATCGTTTCAACTATTGTCAAACTAATAAAATTTCACTTTTAAATAATTGATAAGATGTTAGGCACATTTGGTTATGGTTCAAAGTTGATAGTTTTCACTTAACTCACTGAAAACCCATCAAAAAAATTCGGTCATTCCCAATTTAAGGGTATAATAAAGCAAAAACTTATTATCTGCGCCCAAGGCATATAATCAGATTGCAAAATGCAAGCGACCGAGGCAAAACCCGTTGACCAAAAAGCCAGAGTGCGAGAGACACCCTCCACAGGACGCAGGACTCGAGTGGCGGTCAGCGAGCGGCGGCTCGCATGTCTCTAATGTGATTGACCCTTCCGCCTCGTTGCCGGCATAATACTCGTGTTATCCTGGCACAACAAGGCTGGCTGGCTGCCTGCCTGCCTGCCTGCCTGCCTGCCTGCCTGCCTGCCTGCCTGCCCGCCATGTTCGTGTCCTGGCCTTTACTCCTTGCACATGGACTTTGCCTGTGCTCCCATGTTGGTCATCGTGGGCTTCAATAAATTATCACGCCATATAAAGCAATTAATTCTACTGCCCCCGTTCTTGTAGCTCGGTCTCCGGCTGTCTCGTCAGGTTGGCTAAGGGGTTGGCTGGTTGCGCTGGTTGTTGTTCTGTAAACTTTTTCCATATTACATATTTGCCAAGAGTGGCGCTTGTTTTTATATTTTTTTTTGGTATCGACTAAATAAGCTTTTAATAGCTTTTTGCGCTTGTTTGTTGTTAATTGATATTTCCTACGTCATCATCCCGATTGGCTCTTGTCACTTTCGCCCATAATTCGATTTTCTATGCCCTGGAAATTTTTCAATTATTTCTTCCGCACGCTGGGCAAACAATTTAAGTGCCGGCTGCTCCTATCCCTTTATGACAATATAAAGTTGCTTGCAAATTACTTTCGCCTTCGCCTAGTTGTAGCACAGAACTGCAGGACTTGTTTTCATGTCCACTCCACACTCCACACCCTGCACCCCTCCCATGAGCAGAGGTGCGGCGTGTAAGCTTGATTGGGTTTCTTTTTTGCGGTTGTCTGTCAGCTTCTGTCGCAACTGCAGCAATGTCGCAATGTTTTGGTCGGAAATTAAGTTTTATGCTTCAGTTTGTAACACATTGTCGTTCATCCTGTTTTTTTTTTTAGTTGTTGTGGTTGCTGTGGATCTTTCGTGTATAGCAGTGAAAGTGCTGCTGGGTCAACTTTATTTGTGTACACAAACAATGTGTCTTAACGCAGGGCTTTGTCTTGTTGAGGGTAATTGAACATTTTCAATAAGGCATAAGCACTGCATATGGCATATGTGCTTCAAAGTCAGTGGACATATTGAGTAATTGTTTAAATATTGTACAACAAATACATTACTGTGTGGTTGTATAAGGACAGCATCGTATAAGAATATTTCCATCGCTTAATTAATGAAATCTATATCTTAACAAGTACAAATTTGATTCAAGAGCGCGATTTTAAATCAATTCAATAATCATGCAGAGACTTGAAACCGACATCGAGCTGTTTGACGTTGCCGTAATAAAATGCAATGCGCATATGACAATAAAACTATGAGAACTAAACAAACGCAAGCGCAGACACACATGCAACATCTTGAGTATACAAATATGTATACATATACATATATATATATATATACATATCTACATAGATACAAGTTCAGATTGCCGCCACGTTTATTCAGCTTAAATATTGACATTGTCTCGCTCCCTCCTTCCCACCCTCTGTTGTCCTTCACGCACAAACGCACAAATTTGACGGCTGGCTTGGCGGACAATAAGCAATAAAATTATATGCCATACTGTACATACAGAAATGCACTCACTTACACACACACACACACACACACACACACAACACACACACACACACACACACACACACACACACACACACACACGCGCGCAGCAATATAATTTTGAAATCTGTTAAGTGTTGGGCGGTTCAATGGACATTGCAAAGGCGTCCTGGGCACGTCCTTCGCGTCCTCCTCGCCGTTGTCGTTTATTGCCGCGCTATGTTGAGTACATTAAATGCGCATCATAAATTTCATTACATTATTATTATGGCGTTGTTTGCGACGACAACAACGACAACAACAACAACAACAATAACTGGCAACCGTTAGCCGGATTCGACTATTTTATTGGTTTTGGAACATCTCTAAGCTCATAAATATAACTATTGTGTATCCTTCTCGTCAACAGCAGCGGCTGCAGCAGCAGCAGCTAACTGCAGTCCTTTGCCATATTAATGCACTAATTATGTGGGGCTGTGCTGCTTGCCACGCCCCCTTATGCATTTTATCAACATTATTTATGAGTTGACATTTTGCGCATACGCTCGCCAAAAACTTATTTCTTTTCCATATCTCGAGGGTCGCATTCTGTCTGTCAGTCTGTCCAGGAACAACAACAGCAACAACCCATTCCCTTCCATTCCCGCCTCTAACTCGCACTGGCCACGCCTCTATTTGTCCAGTTTGTCTCAAAGCAAACAACAAAATATACGGCAAACAAGGGAATGAGCAGGCCAGCACAATGCGTAGGAAAATTATTATGCCTTGCCAAAATTTAAACAATGCCTCGCCTGCAATTCTCTAAATTATGAGTTTGCGAGGGCGTGGGCCTGGCCAGCAGACCGGTTGGGAATTGGCAATGGAAGGGGAAGGGAAGGGAGGGAGAAATGGAATTAGATTGCTGGCCGGCGACACTAAATAACAAATGGCAATGAACTTCTAACTAATTTGGTTATTTAGGTCGTTGGACAACGATTTATGAATGAGCTCTCATTAAAGGTATCGAATGTTGAATTTGAAGATCAATGTGAAAATAATATTATTAATTTAAACGGAGCAACTTTAAGGGTTGTTCAACATTAAATTTGGATTATTTATAAATTAAATAAGTTAAAGGTATTTGTCTAATTCCTAATCATCAAATTTATTCAAAATTCTTTCTTTAATACTTTAATGAATTGACTCAAGTTGAATATATATACAAAGTGCTTTTCTATGCATTGCAAATTTGAGGACAAAGTTGTGCCACACTTGCCATGAATATAAAATTGTGGCTGACAAAGAGCCTTGGATATGCCTGGCATGACTCATCAGTTTATCCATTTGCCCAAACTACCAGAGGACAAGCGGATGACGCGCTTGTCATTGGAACCAAAGTGAAAGACGAAGACATCAAGCAACGCACACACACACACACACACACACACACACACACACACACAACTTGTCACAATCTTGGCGAATGCCATAAAAATAAAATCCACGCAAATAGACAAGTTAATTTTTGTTTTCCGTTTTTCGGGTATTAATTTGCTAGGTTCAAGGCAGGCAGGCAGGCAGGCAGGCAAACACGCGCCTCAATCATAAAACCACATCGAGGAAGCCAGTGCTAATTTAACAGGTTTAGTGGGTATTTACGCAGATCCTTGTGTACAATATATACATATATATACATATGTACTTATGCTGGTTATTGTTGGACTGCTCGATGTTTGCGGAGCAGCGCTGACACGTGATACTTATCAATTTCCCTGGCGTTCTTTATGATTCCAACAAGGCTACAACAAATCACAAGCAATCACCAACGAGAGTAGAAGCTGAACAGCCGCAGGCGTGGGAGCATAAATTATAGTTCTGGTTATACTTTATGCGTATTTGGATTCCAAATCTTATGTTTAAACTCATTCCTGTTGCTTATTGTACCCTGCATCAAATAAATATGCCCAAAACAAGGTATGCAGCATAAAGAGTGACTAAACTTTGGTATTTATGTACATATATTTAACAAATATATAAATTAGATAAAGACAAGTTAAAATTGATATTGTTTTGGCCTATTCCCTGTTTTTTATTAAGGTGTGTTTACAGGGTATCTGTGTTAGTCGAATACTCTTGTATAAAGCGTATCTATTTGGCTTTCAATTTTTTTGTTTTTTCTTTTTTTTTTTGCTTGCGTACTTCCTCAATAATTTTATCGCATTCGTTTCAGTAGTGTGCGTGTGAATTTTTAGTGCCTGCTTTTGGCCACATTTCAGTTGGGCTTTCTCTCTCTCTCTCGCACTCTCGCACTCTCGCACTCTCGCGCTCTCTCGTTGTCTTGCTCCGTTTGCCGACAAAGTCGGAGCGCCTGCCTAGGCGCCACTTGAACTATGAAAATTTGTCCCGTCTTGCTGGCGCCGTGTTTATCGATCGCGCATGGAAAACACTTTTGCCATTTGCTTTATCTGCCAACAAACATGGCCCGGAGCCGGAGCCAGTGTCAGAGCATGTACCGTAAACCGCTCCCGGACCCGCACACCGGACAAGGTTCGGACTTGGTTCGTTGGTTCGTTGGGTCTTGACACCCAAACTCCGTTCGACATTTGACTGTTAACTGTATGTTGTATGTGGCTCACACCCGCCCCTCTCGCACCCGTCGCCCCTTTGTCATCGTTCAACGTGGTTTTTGTTTGGCGCATTTTCGCTTTTCTCGTCCTGGCGTGCGTTCATAAATATTCCGCCTTTTTCCTTTTGCTTTTCCTATTGCTCTGCTTTGTGCCTTGCGCCCTGTATATATTTTAAGTGTATTTCTGTTTTTGCAGCAATTTCAGTTTTTATTCCTGTAATTTATATGCTACTATATGCTATATACACATTTATTGGGGTAGGTTTGAGTAAACGTTTTTCCTGGAAATCATTTTCAACCAACACCACCAAACAAACTAAAAAAAGAAACTGCTAACATTAAATACCAGTAAGCAGCCAGCAACTAGCAACTAGCAGCAGACGCGAAAACTGCAATTATCTCAAACATGACGCAAGGTTTCGCAATTCGAAATCGAGTCCGCATTAGAGACCAATTATAAGATGGAACGATAGCCCCTATCTAGATGAACTGCTTGCCCATACTAAGTTTTCTTGGCAATTGAATGGGTATTCAAATGAAAGTTGGCTCACCATACTATATAAATACTCTTTTCTATTTTTATGTTATGTTGTTGTTGTTGTTGTTCTGTGCATTTTGAGTTATGTTTTCAAAAATAGATTTTAAATTTCTTATTTGTGCACATTTGTAGTCAATTTTTAAGCGTAACTCTGCAGTTACGTAAGCGTAAAGATTCCGCTTCCGATGTTCATTTCAAAGTTGAATGTTTTTCTTATAAATTTAAGAATTTAACTTACATTACTAGATCTAAGACAGACCAAAAAGGCAACGATGAATTCAGTTTTTTTTTTCTTACTTAAAATTGTTCATGGACGATGAATATGAAATGTGAGAAATGTGAGAAGTGTACGCTGGTTAATGCAGTGAACCCTCATAATTCACAAAAACATTTCATTTTAAAAATTAATTTTTAGCATTTGCCCCAGAAGCAAAATTTAATTTAATTGATGATTTACGCCCGCGTCACGACTGCGCAACCCTTCCTAATGAGGCGAACCTTGAAAGATGGGCGAGGAGGTGCGCGGGGGAGTGTTGTTGTTTTCTGTGTTTGTTGGTTGTTCCGGGGCAAGTGTTAACATGCACAGCAAACAGCCGTTGCTAATGAAGTGTTAAGGGGCGTTATCCCAAAACCCCAAATAATGAAACTCGGAACCAGGAACCGGGAATACCGAGACCGAGACCGTAGAAATATTTTTATTTGGCTACGCCTATTGGGAGCATTTTAAAAATTAAAGCGATGCTTTCAGCTAATCGGGCTGCCAGGGTTTTGGCCAGACAGACGCCGACGACTTCGGCAGTTGAGTGTCGCCTCGCTCTGTGCCCCCGCCTCCCCGCCCCTACTTCAATTTAGTTTGGGTTCTTTTCCATTTGCTCGGAAAATTTCCATGCAACATTTTGCAGTCAAGGTTTTTTTTTTTTTTGGGCGGTTTTACCAGCTCTTTTTCCACCTGTCGCGTAAAATTTCGCACTGAAACATAAATTTTGCCCGACGGCAACCGCATGGGGTAAACCAAATGCTGCACCCCTACCCTTGGCGCTGCACCTATCCTATTTCCTCTAGACTCGCCGCATTTGACGCCACATAATTTTTCGTTGAAACTTTTTGTTAGTTGTTGTTTTGACCACGCCCACAATTGTATGGATCGCACTTGTTTACCTGCTTCGCTGCCTGCCCTCTTAGCCCCCCCCCCCCACTCAACAGAAGCTTTGGCAAATTTATTTGGCGACAATAACAAAAGTTTTGCATACTTTCAGGCGGCTGGGTTGCATTTCATTTTATTTCGCTGCGTTGCGTTCCGTTTTGTTTGCTAATTAAAAGTAAGTGCTGCAAAAAGTGACGGGCCCAACGATTACCGGGCGCCACAAGACTTTACAGTCAACACCCCTCTCCTTGATAGTCGCACACTGGTGCAGGAGGGGAAGCACAGTGTGAGCAATTTTCACTTGTTATATCTGAGTTGCTCAGTAGCAAAAATGAAAATTGACATTCGTTCTTGTAAAATTCCTCATAAAAAAATAACTTCCATTTCATATTACAAGTACAATCAAAACATATTTAAAATTTCGGAATATTAATTAAAATCCTTTTTTTTTACTTTCGCTTTAATTTACCAATTCTTTTCGGTGTAACAATTTCTACAAACTATTATCAACTGTCAACTAAAGATACTTTTACCTGAGCTGAAAAACTGCCAAAGCTGGCAAAATTAATTGCTGAAATGCCAAAAATTTAAAGAAATATTTAGGCGAAGTGCACACTTGCTCAGAGCGGCACCAAGGGGGAATGAGGATTGCGGGATTGCAGTGAAGTGAGGCAAATCCCCATTGCAACACTTTTGGGCTGCCATTTGCACATGAACTCGCTTGACGTTAAGCGAACTCCGGCCACCGTTTGACATTTTGCCGCAAGACCCCAAAAGAAAAATGCCGCAGCTAAAAAACTTGGTGAGAAAAAAACATTTAAACTTTGCAGCTTAAATTGTCGCAGTGTGCTGTGTGATATCAGCAAAAAAAAAGTTGAAAAGAAGGTTGCTAAAGTTCTCCTAACTTGAACTCGATTCGACTCAACTCAACGACTCGACTGTCAATTGCAAATGTCACACGAAAACTCACTTGGGGATCAGGGGAGGAGGAGCCGGTGCAACTCGAGCTGAAACTGGAGCTGGTCATTCTGCTTGACTGTCACGATTTGCATTTCGTTTTGCCCGCTTCTTGCCATGTTGCACTTTGCCGCCGGTTTTTACTACAACTATTTTTGTTGTTTTTCGTATTGTCCTTCTTGTTTCCCCTAAGGCCTTCTTGTTTCTAAATAAATTGAACATTTTGCTAATATCTTGATTAAATGTCGCCGCAATATCGCTTGATAAATGGCAATTTTTGCTGTTGTGGCTTTGTAGATTTTTTAAGCGATTTTCCCTCTCTCTCTCTCTTTGCCTCGACAACTGATTTTTATTCGTTCATGTTCGCTTGGGGCAAAATAGTTTTTCGGGTCTGGCAACAACTAAACATGTTGCAAATTGCCCATTACCATTTTTAGTCACTTTCAATGCACCTATGCGGAACAGTGTACCAAGAGGTCAAGGCTTGACACTGCAAATTGTGGATGCAATAAATAAATAGCCACTTTTATTAGAGTGATTTAGTTTCGCAAGAGAAACCTTTGGTAGTTTTCAATACTTATTGCTTAACAATATATTCCATATTTTTCAACATGCCAGAAAACTCTAAAGGTTTGTCTATAGCATACCATATGTTGGCATGCAAACTGGCTAACTCTTTCGGTTCCTTAGCTCAAAAGGACCCCGTGCTAACCCAAGTTAGCCATTAAAAATAAACTCACACATACTTGCGTCAAGAATGTTTTGGCCAGTCTTCGTGATATGCAAAGTTTTGCGTAATTGCTGCAATTTGTTGGCAGCAACTGCTTAATATCAAGTAGCCGTCGTGTTGGCACAAATGCTTGACGGCAACCCAGCACAACAGGCGCATTCGGTTACATAACAACAAGAATAACAAGAACAACAACAACAACAACAAAAACAACAACTTTAGCACCAATGTTTGCTGCTTGTTTACATTTTACAGTTTTTGTGGTTAAGTTTACGCCGTGTTTTCGTCTTTGCACACGCTGCCAGAGACCGGAATGGGCTCGCCTGGAGTTGGTTAGACGTCAGACCCAACTGGCCTCTTATCATGTTAGCATCTCTCGATTTTCATGTTACTAAATAACAACAGCAACAACTATGTGCATCGAAAAGCATCTACAGTTACGAGTACTTTACCAACATGTGGGTGTCAACAACCAGCCCCGTCTCCTTTCTTTTCAGGCAACTATTGCGATCTCGTCTTCGCTTAAATTATAAAATTATTCGCACGTACTTTCTTATTAGTTTGTTTTTGGCATGCAAATTTCACCAAACAAAAGTTTCTCAGTCTGGCAACGAGGGACGACATACATTTTGATGAGATATGTGGCATGTAGTATGCCTTAACTGTTCCTCACTTTGCATCTCGCAGTACCAAAAATGTGGCTCTCATATCTATTTCTATATAAAACTTTCTTATCTGTTTTGCGTCCCAAAAGTATTTTAATATTTTGAAATTAACTTTAAAAATGCTGAGCAAATTAGCCGAATATTGAACTATATGTATATATATACATTGTACGCTAAATTTAGCATGAAATGGCCCATTATAATTACCATCTGTGGCCTAATGGTATTGGCCGTGTTTGTTCAACTGAGCAGTGAACTGTACCAGTTAGCCGCTTGTGAAGTAGTTTGCTCCGACATGCGAGACATGCAGCCAAAAATAATACACAAAAAAGCAATTAGCCATGGCCGAATCCAACCAAAAACAAAGGAAAACCAGAGGGAGAAATAAAAAACAAAGCTAAACAAAGGTCCAATAATAAATAAATAAAACTTAAAGCAACTCAAATTAATGAGGCCCGCTTGGCGCCACTTGGCATGACAAACATGTGGCGCACGTGGTAAGCACACACAAGCAAAAGGAGAACGCTGCTCGCAGCCCTCCTCCGCCTACCCGCACCGCTTGCAGCACTAATTCCCTAACATGTCACGAATCATATTGAACATGCGGCTGTGCCAAATGATGATGATGCCTTGGCCTCATCATTGGCCAATAGGCGGAGGATGGGAGCGAGGGGCGCTGGCGGCGGCCGCGACGGGTTGGTGTGTAAGGAAGACTGACAGACAGCATAGAAATTAAGCCAAGTGTTGTCTGTGTTTCCGGCCAGCGCTTAACTCATTTTCTACATGTGTTGCATATTAAGAGGCGCCCAAATGTATGCTATGCTTTCGTCTGCACCCCGTTGTGCTTCTTTTCTTTAGCCATTGCTCATTTGAGGTAATGCCAAAGCATTCGCCCTGGCAATTATATTTCACCCCAAAGTGTGACGCGCGCAATTTGCGCAATTTTTCACAAATTTTCATGCATCATTCTTTACCTGCCTGCCTGCCTGCCCGTTGCCCGTTGCCCCACCCACTTCCCCCCATCCATTAATTATTATTTTGTCCGCACATTTCGCTGATTTATTGAGGGTACGCTGCGGGGCCATATTATTCAGAGCAGCTGCGCAGCAATCAGTACAACCAACATCAACAGCAACCAAATGCCAAACAAATTAAATTACAAAAAAAAAAAAATGTTGCACAAATAAAAATGTATAAAATTGAAATAAATAAAATGTGCAGTGTAATACGAATGAAATAAAATTACATGCACTTCCACTTGAGAAGGCAACGCCAGTTTCTGCAAAATATTATTAAATAATCAACAGCTCTCCTACCCCGCACAATGAACCCAGCCATCAACAGCAAAACAGGAAAAGCAGGAAAAAAAAGAAGGTAGACAGATACGCATTTACTCTTGCCACATATCATATGCCCATCCCAGGATCCACATTAAAAGGCTGCACATTCAACCGCCATTAAGTCAAATGGATGAGCTTGTGTGTAATAAAATTTTTTATTATCATCTGTCTCGCGTTGAAGTGTTGGCCAGCAAAAAAAAAAAAGAGAAAAAAAGAACAAATAAAAAATAAAATAGCAACTGAGCTGGCAAAAATATTTCAACAGTTTGCGTGGCATGCTAATGCCCTCCAGTTTGATGGCCAAATTCTATTTTAAGGCCTATAAAATGTTATCTGCAATAAGCCGCAAGTTCGCCTAACAATACTAAAATGTGAAACATTTGCATAGCTTCTGCCTTTGGGTGACCCAATATAATCAAATAAGAGAAATCGAAGTGATTTGTATTTTGCCATTTTATGGTTCATGTAATCCGTTTCAAATGCACTACAACAAAGTATTACTAATATCAAAGATTACTATCTGTAGACAAACAGAATAAGAGTTACACGATTAGTAATTACACTTAGAACAATTGTGTATTGACTTGCAAGTGTTTTTTAATGATGACTTAATAATTACACAAGAATTCAAAGCTAAAGCTGAACTACCTCGATTTATGTAGGAGATGAGACCACAGGAACGTAGCTGCTGCTGCTGCTGCTGATGCTGCCTTGTCTTGGTATCATTTCAGACAGTCAGTCGGAAATGATGGTCACAACAGGAACTGTGAGAACAACATCAGCAACAGCCACAAAATTTCGAAAAACAATTTTTTATTTGCCGCGCAATTTTCACTTTGTGTGTGTGTGGCCAGAAGTATTTTTATTTTTTATTAATTTCTTTATTCTTTTGCTGGTTTCTATTTTTTTTTTTTTTTTTTAGTTTTTATAGCATTTTAAAAGTAGGCAGATCCCGTCACAACACCACACCATCCCCATCCATTTGCCCCTTCGGTGGCACTTTGCTGCACGGGCCGGCGCCAGGCGCACATTTCACACTCGACTGGCGCGAAAATTCATTAAAAAATTGTGTTTAACATGCCAAAAAATTTCGTACAATTTTTATTGCGGCCTGAACGTGCGCATTCCATATCTTTTGGATTGGGCGGACTGGGACTGTTTCAGTTTGGGGCCACAATAGCGGCAATTGCAGCACTTTGAGTTCATTTTTTGACATTTATTTGACGCATGGCCACAGCATTAATAAATTCAGCCAGCTGCAATTGCAAGTCAGTTTGTGTGCGTGTGTGTGTGTGTGTGTATGCGCGTGTGTGAGGTGGTAAACTCTGACCGCATTCTTTTTTTTTTTTTGGGGTAGTTTGATAGTGGGGCGTGTGCACTTTCATTGGAATTTCTAATTTGGAGCAAGCAAAGTAGTAGGCGCCACTTGAGGGCCCGCCTGGAATGAATGCTGTCAACGACAGGCGCGATACCAATCAGCGGGCGTTCCTCCTCCCCCCGTTGTGCCGCTGCTGTTCTGGCTGAGGCAATATGTAGAAAACAATTTATTTTTGCCTGCCAGCGCCAAAGGAGTCGCCGAACAATGCCAAGAGGCCTTGCGACTTGCCACAGGCATAAGGGCACAAGGAACAGTCACAGCCACATTGACTTCGTCCTCGACTTGACATGCCACCCTTGAGCGAAATTCATTTGTTATGCAAGCAACATTTCCGCTTCCGGTTAACGCAGCACGACCGAACCAAAAGTCCTAAAGAAAACGTCAAATGACGCAAGTAATTTGCATTCGTAGCCTGATTAATTGATGCACAGCCAGTCGAATACTTACGATCTCATTGCATTTGTTAGTATTGCTTTTCAAAATCGGTTCAGTTTGCACAAAGTTATGGTAGTCTAAAGTCTAAGTGATAAATAGAAAATATATCATTTTATCTATATATGTATCCATATTCTCTACTTTTGAACTGGCTATAATGTAGTTTATGGGATTTATGAAGAGAACTTTTTCATAAACTTATGCAAACTCGGCCCATTTGTAAGTAGATCTCAATTTGGATCCTCTGCTCAGAGGCAGGCTCACAGGATCAGGAGGACGAGTGACATGAATTTGGATCGTGTTGTCTGCTTCAAGTGTGTGATGCCTCTGGACACCAAACCATTTAAAAGAGGCATTGTTTTTCAAAATGAACACAGCTTAAGCTAAGATTTGGCAATTGAAAAATCTGAATAGCTGCTTTCACGCGATATTTGTGATAAGAAACCAGTTAGGCCTTTCGACCCTATGTTACACTTACCTGCAAGGAGCACATTAGTGACTAACAGTGTGTACGTTAAGGATAATTAACAATGTTTCCATGCTAGCCGCCAAGACAGAAGCAGAAGTGGGTCACATCACGTGTAATGCCTGTTTCAAGTTTCCTGTTGTCAGGCCACACACCACAATGCGTATACGTAATGCAATTTAGTGCAGAGGTGACAAGCGAAAACAAATAGTTGTTGCGATTGTATGCAAATTGTGTTTGCACAAATATTTCTAGCCATTTTTTAGCCATACTATTTGCCAGCTTATTTGCATGAATGTCGCAATGCAGTGGCCGATTTTGCGAATGCGAACAAAATTGCTTATTAATGAGCAGCGAAAAAGCTAAGACCTGCTAGCCAAAAAAAAAACCATTTGTGTGGCCAACAAATGCAAATACCTAAAAAGAGCAAGAATGGGCAGAGTATGTAATACTTCTTAAATCGTTAATAATTTAAAAGCCAACTGTTCGCCAACAATGTAGAATTGAAGACCAAAAAGCTATTAAATTCTTTGCACACTTTTTGACAAATATGCCGTATACTTCATCATTATTTGGCAATTAATAATGATGCGGCAAGGCCCGACTGGGGAGACACAAGCGTCGCAGGAAAGGTGGGTGTGGTAATGCATAAGAGCAACCTGCAACTTGCCACAAAATGATGCGACGCTGCTGCGTCTGCTGTCAAGTCAAGTCCGCAACACGTTGCCTCATTTGATGATTTATCATCGCTCATGAGTGCTTGGCGATGATGACGATGATGCTCTTGATGCTGCTGTTGCAGTTGTTGTTGCAGTTGCTGTTGTTGGTGCTGCTGATGATGTTGATAAACAGCTACCTCGAGGCGAGTGCTTGTCTCTCTGCCGTCTGTCTGTCTGTCTGTTTGTCTGCCCTTGTACTTGTCTTCCTGAAGTATGCAGCATCCGTGTTGGGGGGCGCTAATGTCTACTTAGACGCTCTTGGCGCTTGAGCGTTGCATTTAAGGTTTTACTAATTTATGCAGAGTGTTTGAAACACACACACACAAACACCCTTTGATTAGGTTTAGATACAGTTTGCTCTCACATGTGCTTAGCTGCATTAGTTGCCATTCAATTAACTGGCAACACTTGCCCGAACTGACTTTAAGTTGACTGAGATTAGAGTTGGGGCAAAGATGAGTGATTGCAGGTGGGTGAGCATAAGCTAAAGTTTTTAACGTTGAGAGTTTAGTTTATGACACTGAAAGTCATCTCTGTGTTTTAAGAGCCAATCACAAAATTGTGGCTTGTGGCAAGAGCAACAGTCAAGTGTTGCTGCTATTTAATCTAGTTGAGCAATTGTCATAGAAACCTTGTGGAATTATTGGTACAAATTAAATACGGTTTCCGCCAAGTGGCCGATTGTTCTATCGCTGTCGGCCAACAGCCAATTACTTGGCAGCAGCACTCAGGATATTAGTTAGCTGCAAATGTCTCAAATAAACAGGCAACACTTCAGACACACACACAAACACACAGGCACACAAAAATTAAAGACAATGAAGCCAGCTGACTGGAACTGAGCAGCCGCATCTTTGGCATCTTCAGCAGCAGCCGGTAATGAAGACATTTTGAATAGCACAAAAACAAACAAACAAACAAGCGAGAAGCAATCTTCGTCGCCATCGCCATCACCAGTGCCAGTGCCAGTTCCTGTTTGTGTGTGTATTTGTGTATTTGTGTGTGTGTGTGTCTCAGGTAAAAATAAATTGTAAATAATTCCGCTTATGCGGCATGCGACTGCGAAGACAAAACACATAAAACTGCCAAGCAGCTTTAGCGAGGGACAGACGAGTGGGTCATTGTGGGTTTGCCGACCCAAGTACTGTTAGAATTTACTATCCAGACCGACAGCCGGGTTTGCTTTAAGGGTTGGGCGCGTATTCCAAGGGGGTGGGTGGTGCTATGCAGGCACTGCAGGTCATTTTCATTGCTGCCGTGGCATACGTAATTGAATAGCAGACAACAGCAGCCGCCCAACTCTTCCCACCCTCCTTATGCTTACCTGACTCCGCTACAGCGACGGCATTGGATTAATTTTTAATGAATTCCCTGGCTCTTTGGACAGTGCGGGTAGCTGGGACGGGGCTGTCTTTATGCCGTCTTCGTCTTTATTTGCGGCAGCCAAGACAAATACACGATAAAAGACGTGTGTGTCTTCCTGTGTGAGTGTGTGTATGTGCGTGTGTGTAAATACGAGCATAAAAACTTAAGTGATCCGTGTACGGGTCACTGCTGTGGTAGGGTTTGCTATACATAAATACATACTCACAAACACACATACACACATACCACTCACTGCATACTTAAGTGAATAACACTCGGGGTTTCTGGCCACTTTTACTAATTCCGGCATTTATTTCAACTGGCGCCAGCTGTCTGACGTCACGTCATATGCAAATGACGCGGGAAACTATGAAGAATATGCCAGTTAACACTTCATATTTTAACACACATGTCAAAGTAAGGCGAAGTTGCATGAGATGGAGTCGGAGGGTTTCATGCTGAAGCCTGCCTGCTGGCCCATGAACGAGCAGATTAACATTTAAATTAAAAAGGCAAAACAAAAATCAAATAAGACCTCAAAACAAAAATGCATGCAGAACGTAAAAGTCGAGAAAATTTGTGATGCAATAGGTCGATTTTGATATACACTCTAAATAAAAGAGATAAATTTGTTTAGGATCCCATAAAAGCTAAATAAATACATTTTTACAGATTTTCAACGATATAATGAATATATAATTATATTTTTCTACTAGATTTGGGATCCTTTATAAACCAAATAAAAATGATTTATGTGAGTTCAACGATATTGATTCAATTAAAAATCTTTACTTGGCTTGTATACAAGAATTGAAGGTCCACAAGCTTAACTTTAGTTTTATTCATGCTTCATGTTTACATATAGAAATACAAAAAAAATATATTAGAGCATTGGAAGACATATTAACATATATAAACAGTAATTTTCAAATGCAAACTTCACACACCCCTCTCCCTCTCAGAGTATGAGCAAAGACAAACTGCATATAGGATGCGGCTTGTGAGCAACGCCAGCAAAAGCTCGCTCAATTGCGACCATGCTCTCTCTCACACACACACACTATTACTCTCTGCATCTCACTCTCTCACTCTGTGTGGCATTGCAAACAGCTGGTTGGCTTGTGGTGCATTTCCGCATTTCATTTGTTATTGTTGTCATATATTGGCACAGCTGCTCAGTATTTAATTTATATTGTGGCCAACGTTTAACACACATTTTTTGACTGCACTCAACAAACGTATTTTTTTGCAGTGACTTTCAATAACAATTTGTAATTGCCTACTTTTAGGCGCTGTGCTAAAAATAAATTCCAGCTTCCTCTTTAGACAAACAATTATAACGTTAAAAAGGCAATCTATACAAAGTGATGTGAAGGGCATCGTTTTAAGTAAAGTCAAAAGTACAACTGTGTGTGTTTGTGTGTGTGTGTTAGTGCTAGTGGCTCACGTGGCAGGCAGCTGTTTGCTCCCAGTGCAAAACTTTTAATTGGCTGGTTAAAGGAAAAATGTTGTACAAGATTTTTTATTTAAGCATATTTTTGGTAAAGTTTTTTTGATTTGCATATTTGAAGTTCTGATGCAATATTTGTTTGATTTGAATTATATTTAAAGCAGCAAAGCTGCAGCTGAAATTAGCTTTCCTCTTTGCGTGCACGCAAGCAAAGCTTTTAAAGCTTTTATGCTCTTTCCATCTTGACTTGCAGTTTTGCGCGCCATTCGAGCATATTTTGAATGTGCCGCTGACCTTGTGCAAATGATTTAGAATATAGAAATGTCAATTTATCGAAACGTTTCCGTCGTAATCTATTGCAAATTCAAGTGCTGTGTTTATTGACACTACAAATAGCCCAACAAGTTACCGAAGTTGTTAATAGTTGTTGTTGTTTACAATATCAATTTACTAGATGTGATATATATTTATATATATATATATATATATATTTATACGTATATATAGCTGAAGTTTGACAATTCAAGGGTAAGTCAAATACGCCTATTTAAAAATACAATATTGATGCTTTTGAATTTCGTTTGCAAATCCTCCAGCGACAGACGGTTTTTATTTGCTTTGTTGTCTTAATGGCATATGTTGCTGTCAATCGAACTGAAATTTTCCCTTCGCACTTTCAGCAATTTCATGAATATTATATAAATATTGCAAACGTGCTCATGACCAGTGTTGACTGGCTTAAGCATTCGAAAATATTCAAGAATCGAGTAGAATTTTTCTCTTAAGCTTAAAAGATTTTTGCTCTTCGCGTGTGTGGCATTTTGAGGACTTTCTTCAAGAGATAGTCGCAGTAAATAAGAGAACAGTGTTTAAACAACCCAAATTATATCATTAAAATACGAAAAATATTATGTATGTTTAATTTTCTAGTAATTTTTATAGTTTGGTATTTGAAACGTATATAAATGGAAATAATATTTCGAATAGTGGCTAAATAAGTTGCATAAGACCCAACTGCAACGGAGAAGATTATCAAATTGATCATAAATTTGTGGACCATGTATTTGGAATTGGTATGCAATTTTAAATGGCTGAAATGTTCAAGGCAAAACCAGAAAAGGTATGTATAACAAATTAGCATTTGCTAGCAATACGAAGGAATCGTTGCTCAGCATTCTCCAACAGAGGCAGAGTATGCCAAGGACCCATGAGGGCCAAGGAGGTAGAAGCAGTGGCAAGCTGCAACAGAGGAGTGCAAAAGAATGAGACTTGCTCCTTGGCCGGCCGTAAACAAAATGTTGCAGCATTTAGAGCTGCAAAATAAAAATGGCAAGACCGAGAAAGGGCGGCAGAGGGGCAGGCGGCTACTCCTCCTGTTGGATACGTTGTGTACTCAGATATTGCATAAATAAATAATGTAGTTATTTTTGTCTTTCGCCCTTGCCAGCCAACTTTTTAGCCGGCTTGAATTTGTGACTGCAATAGTTTCGAATGCGAACTGCGAATTGCAAGCAGCGAGCAGCGAGCAACGAGTGCGAATGAGGATTCAATTCGCAGTCCAGCTGAAAGGCGAGCCGGCAGTTTTACGACTATTAAGAATTGCATATTTAAATCAAATAAGAACCGGTCAGACAGTCCACCCAAAATTAAATGCTAAAAAATTTAAAGAATCGACTTTCGCTGACTGCAACATTTGGGAGTCGTTCATTTTTATCACCAACCTGACTGGCGTTGCATGCAAACTGCATTCAATGCCACGTCAGTTGCTGCAGGTGCTCAGCTCCATTCTCACCACATTTCTTATTAAAGTTGGTTTTTCCTTTCTCTTTTTTTTTTTACTTGCGGCCCAAGACGAAGCGGAGCAGACAACGCAGACGGCAGGACATTTCTAGTCAAGGAGACCGCAATGGGGAAAATGCAGTAAATCAGGCGACTGCCAACCAAAATAATGCGACTCCAAAGCCAAGATCTAACTCAGCAGCTGCGAAACTTGGGTACACTTTAAATTTACCAAACGAAACTATTTTTGAGGAAATTTTTAAACTTAGATCTTAACTTAGATTCAAGAAAATATCGTCTAAAAGCCAGCAAAGTGTTTATGTATATGAATTAGAGAGGAATCGGCAAATTACATGCTGTCCAGAGAGTTGCCACAACATGCATATAGCTCTTATATCTCTCAGTGTAAGAACAAACCTGTAACCCCATAAACCCCTCTTACGAAAGGGTATAAGTAAAAGACAGCAGGCTCTAAATAGATAGAATGGTTAAGAGTTCCTACATATCTCAGTGTAAGAACGGACCTAGTGCTGTAACTAACGAAACCACTCTTAAGAAAGGGTATGTGGGGCAAAGTAGAGACAGCGGTCGGCGCAATGGGACGCGCATTGCATATCTAATGCATTTGGTTTCTGTTACCCAAACAAGTAATAAAGCGTAACTAGCAAAGGCACAGCTACAAAGGCAGATAGAGAGAGAGAGAGAGAGAGAGAGAGAGAGAGAGAGAGAGAGAAGGAGAAGGGGCGAGCGTCAAAGCGAAATCCGTCAGCAAAAGTAATAGGAAAAGGAATTGAAGCCATGGCCGAAAAAAAAACACATTGCCTGCTTTTTAGGCAACGACCACCACGACGACGACGAGTTGGCAAGTTGGCAAGTAGGCAAGTTGGCGACTTGGCCAAATGCATGCCGCATCCTACTCGATGTTGGCTGATTATTATGAATACGCAGTGTTGACCGCAACTGTTCCAGAGGTCGTCGCACGCTCAACGCTCGTGTCGCATACATAATCAGCTGCTGTGGCAGCAGCAGGAAACTTGACTTTCTGAAGGAGAGACAGAGAGATAGAGAGAGAGAGAGAGCGGTGATTGGGGCAGATATCCACTTGAAGGCTACACACGTTGCAGTTCTTTTGTTGTAAATTGGCAAAAATGCAAATGAGTTGACGCGCTCGCAGCGATCAACTGGAGCGACAACGAGGATGCAACAGGACAACAAGGACATCATCATCAGCCTGCATTCATCTGCGGTCTGTCTGGCTAGCCCCAGACGAGCGCCACTTTCCAACTCTCAACTCACCCAGCCCCAGATTTGTGGGCTATTTTGTGGCGCGTGATCCACACAACAACAACAAAAAAAGGAGAAAACATCAAACTTACAGGATTTGCAGGGAGTGCCTTAAGTGCAGTTCGGGCTGCTTTAAGTAATAACTACTGACAGGCCACTTGTGTCTGAAGGAGTTCTTCGCAAAGTTTCGTTTGACTCGCTAATCGGCGTTCCAAACGCTTTCCTTAATCCTAATTGGAGTCGTAAGCCAACTGACTGAGTTAAAACTTTATTTGTGGGTCCAGTTTAATGAGTGCAAATTTCGATGGCAATTGACAGCCAGCAAAAAGAGAAACACGTTTGCTAAAAAGGTCAACGGAGCAATTGGCAGCAACACGGGTCTACAGTGAGATTTACAAATATTTCAAAAATAGGATCAAAACTTCCTAAACTGAACCAATTTTCAATGGCAATCTTTGGTCATGGTTTGAACAAAATAGAATTTTCAGTTCGAAGTTCACTCATAAAATGCGAACCTTTGCATTTTCGAAAGGGTCTAAATTGTTCAGTTAATACTCAAAATTAATACCTATTGCAAAACTCAAAGCTGTTGCTCAGTGTAGGCTTACTAGCATTACCAAAATACTTGCACCCATTAGGCCAACAAAGTAAGAAAAAAAAAAAGAAAAAACAACAACAACAACAACAACATTAATGAAAAGCAAAATGCACAACAAAAAAAAAGGGGAAAATCGTTGTGAAAATATATAAAAATTAAAAACTTTTAGCCTAAAAATGTCAGCGGCGTTGCCAGACAACAGTGGAAAGTGCAGGACGAAGGACGAGGTAGGGATGAGCTGAGGATGGGAAGGGGAGGGACAGCAGAACTGAGCAACTGCCGAGCAACCAATAAAGCAAAACAAATCCACTTAAATGTGCCAGGCGACGACAGCCACAGAAAGCTGAAGAGAGAGAGAGATAGATAGAGAGAGAGAGAGAGAGAGAGAGAGAGAGGGAGAGAGAAGGCCAAAAGGGCAACGGGCTTACTGAAGAGAGGAGGGAGACGAGGTGCTGCAAAAAGTGACAAAGTTAAATTCGAAACTCATAAATTGGCTTATCCACTTAACTGTTAACGGGTTTTTGCTTGCCAGGACCAAGTTTGTGAGCCAAAAAAAAAAGGAGCAACAAAAAAGAGGAGAGAGAAGACAGAATAAAAACGTTTGCTAATAATGGCGGCGGCCCAAAAACGCTGCGGCGGCCACTCGCATCGATCAACGGGCGGCCTGCGTCCGGGACATGCACAAGGATATGGCTGGACGGTTGGACGGATGGACAGATGGACGGATGGACAGTTGGACAGCTGAAGGGGATGCTCGGCCAAAGAATTTTGCGGGCCGGGCCTGCTTCATTTGGCAGCAAAGTTTTGCAGCGTTTGTTGTTTGTTTGTTTGTCTGTTGTTGTTGTTGTTGTTGCTGTGTTTGTTGTCTTTTTGTTTGAACTTTTCGCATCATGGCCTCAATCAGCGTTAGTCACTGTAAACTGTGGCCTGTCCTTCAGCGGCCATATCCTTGCATCGCATATCCTGCTGCGCTCTTTCGCAAAACTATTTGATGACTTTCTTACGCTCGGTCGCCTTTTGACTCATGTCGACATCCAGCCACTGCTGCAGTCACTTTAATAGCCTCCACCCCCCCCCCCTCCTCTGCCTGGACTGAGTCCTTGCCGTGGCACACGTGTTGTATGCGCAACTTTAATGCACCATGGCAACGATGCAAGCGACACATGCAACATCTCAATGCTGGCTATACAGTTATGGCTCCTGCTGCCATTTGCAACAAATTGCAGCTCATTAGTTGAAATATTACAAAAAGAATGAAATCTTAAACAAAGAAAACCATGCAAAGCGCTGAGACAAAAGCATAAAACAGAAATTGAAAGCCCTTGCACAGGCTGGGCGAAAAAAATCTGAATTCTGCATGGCAAATGCAACGCCCTGCACAGTGGGCTGAAAGTGCTGAGGTTGTGCTGAAATTGCCAGATGCGCATTTAATTTAGTCATTTATAATTTACACTTTTTCAAGTTGTCGTTTAATAATTACATTATTCATAAACTAAATATTATTTTTTATTTTTATGATTTAATTTTTCAAGTTGCATTTTGATATTTATGTTATTTATTAATATTTTATTACTTATTTAATAACTATTCATCACTGTTCCTATCACATTTACATCATATACGATTATTATATTTACTAATATTTTATTTTATTTTTTATTTAATGAATAAAGATATTTAAATGCCAATTCCAAGTGCATATTTTGAATAGTTAATCAAATTTGCAAAGCATTTCTAACAACTGACAAATCCAATATATATATATATATATATATATATATATATTTATGTGTATAGGGAATATATTTATACTGCATACATAATCAATAGTTTACTTTAATTAAATCTATACTTTAATTAATTTAATTTCTACTTTTTTTTGTTGTATTTAAATTTGCCCCATTGTGGCACACAGTTGGCGCCACTCGCCGTTAGTGGCAGCAAGTCCAAGCAGCTGCAACTTATGCGAATTTCTTGTAAAAATTCCACAAGAAAGAGTTGAGACAGAGATAGAGAGGGAGAGAGAGAGAGAGACAGAGAGAAAGCTGAGCGGTAATAAAAATAAAATACACCTGCCGCTGTACACTCTTGGCAAATGCCAATGTATGCTGGGCTACGAAGGGTGCATGCAACACACACCCACACACACACCCACACACACACACACACACACCCACACGCATAGTTGTGTGTAGTTATTGAGTTTGTTGGCATGTTGCTTGACGCACTCGAAATGACCGCAAGAAACGGCGTTGATGGCATAATTAATTAGAAATTATAAGCACTGAGCATGTGTAATTTGCATGCCCAGAATGCTGACGCACATTCAGCTCAGCTCAGCTGCAGGCAACCCACACACACACACACACACACACACACACACACACACACATACACACGCATACTCCTACTTGAAGTTGTGTAAGTTTATAGCATACTTCTATGGGCGACATTTGCATGCCACACAGCTGTCGCCACATTTCGTTGCCGCACGCACACAAACAATCAAATACACACACACACACACACACACACACATACCACACATGTATATATATGTATATATAAATATTTAAGCAGAAGTCAGTCAATTAACAAGCAACTATGCAGTGACCCTCTTTTTAAAAAGTCTTTTACTGCTTTTGCTGAGCAGAATTCAGATTTTGCTGCCCCACGAAAATTTCACACCACAGAACGCTTATCTTAAACACTACGAAAATGAAATACCCTTTCTTACACCAGACTTAATCCGCTAACATATCAAATGTTGTTCATTTATTTATGTATTTTTCTACTTTCATTGGTGTTAAACACGAATTCTAAATTTATTTGTGTATAGGATATAAATTTAGTCAACGTCAAGAATCAAGAATATATATATACCATGGCTGCAAAGATGTCTCTTTAAATGCATTAAAAAACCAAATTAAAATACCCTCAATTACAAAGGTAAACCAAATTATACGAAAGCAAAATGCAGGCTGCTAAAATGGAAAAGTTTCGCCTAATTCGAAGCAGTATTAAATTTAAACGTTAAACAAAAAAAAAAAAGTATCAAAAAGTGAAAGAGGCAAAATCAAAGCATATTTTATACATTTTTTTTGGGTTTGTCGAAAAAGTTGTGGGCAAAAAACTTTTGGAAATTAACAAATTGACAGTTGTCGACTGGCTGCGGAATTTTATTTATTTGCGAGTCGTAAGCAAAGGCAAAAATACCATTAACAAGTTTTTATTTCTCGCCTCAGAATACGCCGCAGGAATTGACAATTGTTGTGGCAGTTGAAGATGGCTCTGTGGCGAGTTGCGGGAGGGGGGGGGGGGCGGGGGGCGTGCTGTGACGCATTGAAAATGCTAGACACAAATGCTATTTGCGGGGCTTTCCGGTTAAATAAATTATGAGCTGTGCGGCGCAAAGGTGTTAAGGGCCAAGAATTAAGGCTCAAAGGCGGCCGACGGCACGCGCCCATCAAATAAAGTTTACTTACGCTTGGCCAGCTCCTTGCCACTTGCCACTTGCCACTTGGCCACCAGCGGCAAAAAGAACATGGCCCAAATGATTTCTGGTACGTAACGGGTTTAAGCGCAAAAGCGTGACCAAAAGCAAACACCAGTCCTCCGCCCACGCCCACGCCCCCCACTTCCCGCTCTGGTAGCTATTGACAACTGCGCATCGTTAGCTACAACCCTTAGGCTCTTTGTTGCTGTTGCAGCTTCTGCTTCTGCTTCTGCTTCTTCTTCTTCTTGTTTGTCTTATTTTTGGCTGGCAAAGTGCTCTTGACGTGTTTCGTTGTTGATATTTTTATTTTTTGTCAAGTCTCGCGAAATTTGTCACGAATTTTTGCGCAATTTTAATGACACTTGAAAAGTGGAGTTGAGTTCGCGACTGAAGTTGAGGCGAGGCAGCGTTTAGACTGCTGCTTCCCACAACATATTTAAGCCTTGTTCGTCCTTTAAGTTTGCCTTGACCATAATCCATTGCTCGTCCCGGCTATCAGCTGCCCAATTTGAAATGGCCAAATCTTTGCCAGATCAGCGCAAAAAAAAAAAATACCATTTTAATAGTCTTACAAATTGCGAGCAACAAATGTCGAAATAAATTCAACGCAAATCGTTCGACGATAATGCGCACAAGTGGAAAATTGCATTTCCTTTTCCTTGTTGCTCCCCACCCCCTTCCCCTTCCCCTTCCCCTTCCCCTTCCTACCCCTCTCATTGCAGCACTGCTGTTGTTTAATTTGTCAAACTCGAACACAATCAAGATGCTGAGTTTGGCAAACGGTTGCAAACTATTTTTGTTTCCAGTTTTCATTTGACTTTTAATTCAACAATTTATTTAAATGATTTTCTTCTTAATAAATATTCATTTTCGGTTTTTCTGTCTCGCTCTGATTTTCTTGAAATTTCGCTAATCAGGCACTCAAAGTGTGCAATTTGTGGAATAAGTAATTTGTAAAAATTTATGAGCACCTTTGGTGGCTGCCACATAAATTCAGCTTGAAGTTTAGCAAATTGGGAAATACAGCTTAATTTCAGCTTGATCCCTGGCTGGGGGGGAAAGTGGAGAGGGGGGGAGCCAACTAAAAACAAGCCAAAGAAGCCAAAAAAGAGCTGCTGAAAGTTGCCAGAAATTGACAAATTATACAATTAAATGTAGCGCAAATCTGTGCTGAGTATTATTTATGCCACAAAACAGTGGGTTGTGGTTAGGGTGGGGGGTTGGGGCTGGTGATGGGTAATAAGTTAGCAGTGCTCGCTAATGATGATTAAGTGTGCCAAGTGTGCAGCAAGTATTTTATTTCACCTGACAGACAAAGTTTCAACTTATCAAAATACCAACTGAATTTATTAAAGTTTTATGCAAAGAGGTGTGCAGGAGAAGGGGGAGGGTTGGAAGGTTTGGTGGTGGGGTGGCTGTGTCAACGTCTAGACTTGCTGCTTGCTTAATAATAATAATAATTTGCAGCAAACAAACAGAACTCATGTCTCCTGTCTCATGTCGCTTGTCGACTGTCAAACGCGGCGAATGCGCAATGTTTGAAGTAATTCACACCAGCTGCGAGGGGGCGAGGGGGTGCTCGAGGAGGGGAGCGGGGTGCTGGCAGGACGCTGCTGCTTGCATTTTAAAAAATTTAACATATTTTTTATATTTTATTTTTGTATATGTTTATCAACAGCCAACAAAGTTGATAAAAATGTATTAGAAAAAAAAGAACAATAATAATCAAGTGGGAAAAGCGCTCGACTGAATGAATACCCTGTAAAGCTATTAGCTCAAACTAATGCCTGAGCATACAAAATTCTTTTCCTTAAGTTTCATTAAAGTGAAAAGTTTTTAAATTCTTCTTTAATATGCTGCTTAAATATATCATTGAGAATTTCCAGATTTCAACTTTCAAAATATTCCTTAAAAGTTTCGATTAAAATCAATTGCAGTCGACAGCTAATCGCAGGGCATAATACACTTTAAGGCAACATCAATTTCTACAGGGTATCTGGATTGGAAAAAAAAAAATTGGAAAAGAATTGGCAGTTTCATCTTTGGGCATCTTTCGTCGAGTCGCGTTTGGCTTTTGTTCAACTTTGTCACATATTTTGCATAAGCCAAGGCAATTTGCATGTGGATTACATTTCATTTGCCACCGCCCCCCAACCCCCCCAGACCACAGCCACGCAAGTTTGACTTTAACACACACACAGAGAGAGAGAGAGGGAGAGAGACGCCATCTAGCGGAAGTTTGCGGTAAAGGAAAAGCGGAAAAGCGGAAAAGATGATTAATTCAAAGTTATTAGAAACATGACTGAAATTTATAATGCCAGCGAAAGCTGTGCAAAAATAAGCAAGGTGAGATATGATTGCAAAGTGTTGCACTCACTCGAAGAAGAAGAAGAAGAAGAAGATGGAGAAGAAGAGGAAGACGAAGAGGAAGAAGACGAGGCAGGTGCATGCACATAAGAAGAGGAAGGCAGAGGTGAGGGTGAGGGGCAGAGATGAGGTGAGTTGAAAGGAAAGCTGGAAAATGTACTCGGTACATATTTAATTGTTGCGAGTCTCGCCTCGCTTTCATTATTAATATTCCGTATGCGCAATTTGCAATTTTGGCTTAGACAAGACACCTCCAAGAGCGAGTGAAAAGGGCAGAGGCTGACAGCCAAGCAGAGAGAGAGAGAGAGACGGAGAGAGGCGAATGATTTTTCGGTTTAAAACCACAAAATGCTAAATCATTAATATTTTCCTGTTTTTTTTCTTGATGCTGGGCACACAAATCGAAGGGAACAGAGAAAGAGAAGTAGAGAGGGAGAGAGAGGGGTAGAGAGGTGCAGAGAGGGCAGCGACATAGATTGCTAATTAAATTTTGATATTAACTATTTAATAAAGCTTTCAAAACTAAAAAAAAGGAATACAACATTTGTTTTAAGTATTTTGGAGGTGTTTTCATTTGGGAACTCTTAAACATATTTTCTTTTATAGAAAATATTTTATAAATAAATTCGTTCACATTTATTTTATAGAAGTTTAAATAATGTCTGAAAATGTTTAATAACATGTGTTTTTATTTTTATAAATAGCAAATAAATCAAGCACATTTTAATATTCGTATAGTAGAAATAATTTATTTTAAAGAGTTTCCACATTAAGCCAAAAATTTCAAAGACTTCGCCTGCAAAGCAGCCATGCACAATATTCTCGACAGCACTGTGAGCAAACTGGGAACAGTTCGGTGACACAAGGCTCAATGTTTATGCTCAACTTGTCAGCACTCACAACTCAACTCTAACTGTAACAGAGCAACTGAGTCAAATGTGAAGAGCGCGTTTGAGAGCATCAGCTTAAGAGTCTGTTCACGTGCAAAGAGCATTGCGTGGGCAGAGAGAGCTGTTCCCATTGTTGGGGCTCTTAAGAGCAACTTTGTTTCATGTTTGTCGGCGGTAAACAAACCATATGGCAGCTGAAGTTTACAAGATAAGCCAACATTTGTGCAACAGTTTAGCGCGTAGAGCTCAATTTAATTACTGTTGCACAAGAAATAGAATTGCAGCCTGCAAAATTGTAATAATAATAAACAATATGCAATTGTTTGAATTTGACAAAAATTCGCTCTTTGACATTTCACTTTCACTGCTCGGCGCTCTTAGCCGGCGCTCTTGAGCAGCTGCAAAGAGTATTGTTGTTGCAGTTGTATTGCACTTCCGATGCTTCTTGCTTACTTCCTGCTTTTGTCTCAAATGTTAACTGCTTAACAGCAGTGCTAACAGCGCCTTAGGCCAAGACGACACCTTCGTCGCTGCTTCTGCTTCTCCTCGACCGCTGCCTGCTTGCGTCTTCTTCTTCTTGCTTGGTAGTTTGTGAAGCTTCTTCGGCTGCTTGTCGGCTTCTGGCCGAACGGAACAAGAATAAAACAATAAAACGCTCGGCACATGAACAACTCATTCGTTGAGTGCAACGACAGCAAATGGCGCTGACTGCAAAACGACTGACTGCGACGCTGACGTTGACGCTGGCGTCGAGTGCATCTATTGGCGCTGCCATCGTTGTTCTTATCTAGCGTGTAGGGCTGGGCAGCGCTGGGTTGAGTAGGGGAGAAGGTGGGCAGAGGGGTAACAGTTTTGTAGTTGGCAAAATTCACATAAGAAGCGCATTTTCATTGCAAATGCTGCTGCTGCTGCTGACGCTGCTAATGCTGCTGCTGCACCTGCTGCTGGCGCCTGGCTTCAGTCTCCATTTGACATTCTCCACGTGCGGTTCTCGTTCTCGCTCGCTGCTGCGTCGCCGTTTGTCGTCGTCGTCGTCGTCGTCGTCGCCGTTTGTTGCCGTTAGTTGCCGTTAGTTTGTTTGTCGTCGCGCTTTTAACCTTATCGCCGCAAAGCTACGGAACTAAAAAGTTTAATTCTAATTGTTTGCAATCGACGTTAATCGTTTAGCTTCGCTCTTTCTCTCTATCTCTCTCTCTCTGCTTGAGTCGCTGGCGCAGGCAAAATCGCTCGCGTTTCATTTCTATGCGCACGCGTTTCCTTAGCGATCTCCTGTTTTTGACTGCCCGCTTGGCGAAGGATCGAGAATCGAGAATCGCTCTGCCGATAAACTAATCGATTTAGACTGAACGCGTTTCTCGAGCGTTAAAAACGGTAATCAAAATTCGTTGACAAATTGTGCGACAATTGTTGGTGGACTTTTCCAGTGCGTGAGCAACTCGAAGAACTTTCTGCGGCAAATAACAAACAAAAAGAAAACAAACGGAACAAAAGTGTGCAAAATACAAAGTTAAAAACATTCAGCAGTATCATTAAAATAAATACAGTTAATTATTATAAGCTCTCAAAAGGTATTAATTACTTGCGGTATATATAGAACTTTAGAATTTAGAAATATTCAAAATTTTCTGTTCAAACTACAAAATCTAAAATATGTGGTATAAAAATTTGTAATTGAGTTTTTTATAACTTTGCCATAACTTAATAATATAAAGTAATAATATTTAAAGTTCTCTGGAATTTACTATTATTATTTGTTAAATTAATGTTACGTTAGATTTTATATATTTTTTTTGTTTATTTATTTATTTAATAATCAGCTTTAGTAATTTTTTTAGACAATTTAAATTTGTAATTTTATTTAAATATTTATTCCATTTAATATTAAATTTGTTAAGCCTTGTTAATTTTTAAATATAATTTTCTTAATTGTATCACATTTTACTTACATAGTTTAATTCTCTGCTTTTATTTATATTTTTTTCAGCTTAACATATTTTAATTTATCAATCCCTGTTTATTTTATAAATATATTTTTCTTAAGTGTGCGAATTTTATTTTCTTAATAAATTGCTAAAATACATAAAAATTGTTTTATTTAATTTATTATTTCATCTCCTGCTGAGCTAAAAGTGATGTCGAAATTAGTTGCATACAGTTGGGAAATAATTCTGGCAAATCGTTGCAAATACAATAAACCAAATAGTTTGCTATTTTTTTGTGCTTCATTAGTGATCCTTTAATTAATCTACTATTTTTTATAATAAAGTAAAAGCGACTAATTTTCTGCACAGACCTTTGACAATATGTGATATTCGCAGTTTGTTTGCATTTACTTTCATCTGCAGCTCACTGCAACATTTTGAGTCTGCCTTAGACAGTGCCACACAATGCCAAAACTAACTTGGCCGTAAAACAGCAAAATACCAGCAGCAGCAGCAGCAGCAGAAGCAGCAGCAGCAGCAGACGCTGTTGTTGCCTCCTGAAGTTCAAATCCAAATCCAACTGCTGCTGTTGTTGTTGCTGCTGCTGCTGTTGATGCTTCTGTCACGTTGTTTGGCTGGTATTTTGGTAGAAAATATCGTAACCGAAACCACAACATTCGACGTCAATCAGCAAAGCAGATTTCAATAGATGCCTCCGAGCTCTGCGTGCGGAGCAGTGCGGCGGGTGTGTGGGGTACATCCTCCGCTTGTTTGTTGTTGCTCCGTTTGTTGCTGTTGTCCAACAACATTCGCAGAGCTGCTGCTGTTGTTGCTGCTGTTGCTGTTGTTGCTGCTGTTGCTGCTGTTGTTGTCGAAACATGTTGCCACTTGAATTTGTTGCCTTTGACGCAGGCGACGGTAGCCTGCTGTGCACTGTGTCTTGTTTCCGGCCAGCTTCCTTCGTCTTTGTCCTCGTCTTCAACATCGACCAAGGATTGCAGGCCATAAAACTTGTCTCTAGTTCGATTTTTGTTCAATGACTTCAATGTGAAGTACATTTTCCTCGATTTATAGATAAATTGTGTGTTCTTCTGCAAAATTGAAATTAATATCTGCTCCTTTGCTCTTGCAGCTTGTTACTCAACAATACTTAATTCAGTAATAATTCGATTTTATCTGGACTTGTGACTTGACTGTAAGCAATAAGCAAAAACTAACAAAATTAATTTCCATTTTATTTTCTTTAAATATATATTCAATTTACCAATTTCATTTGCCATTTGCGTCATGTTTCCCTTTCGCTTTTATGATTTGTATGTTGCACATTGATAAAAACCATAATTTTAAAATGCAATCTCTCCAAATAGTCGGATCACGATTTGTTTATGACTTATGCATATTTATTTGTTTAACTTATGGCCATGGGCATTTTGAGTGGCTTTTAATAGGCAGTTCCCTTTTTTAAAGCTGTTGGCCGTTAACTGGGAGTGGAAACATCGATTTAACGAGTTTCTCATTTGGACGCCTCCCGTGTTAAAATCACCTGCGGATATTGTTGCAAACGATATCTTATATAAATCGACAGACAGCATGGCGTTGCTGGAACTCATTCATTACCTCATAAATTAGGCTGACGGAGTGATGGAGTGACGGAGTTGGTAATTAAAAGACAAGACTAGATTTGCTGGCTAACAGCCTCAACCTGTTCGGCAAAACTGATTTTTTAGCGAGGCGTTTAACTAACGTAATCAAATAACACAATTTATTTGTAGCACTTGGCTTGGACTAGAAACCAAATAAATCGGATATCCTTTCAAGGAAATTCCCAATTTAGGTCGGTTCCGGTTTTTTAAGCTGACATGGTTGACTTACATAAAAACATAAATTAAGAGAAAAGTTATGTAAAAGAAAAGCTACAAAAATAGTTGGCAGTTTAATGAAACGATTGACAAAATTAAAGTTGAAAGTTTTGCGATAAATGAAGTGAATCGAATGCTTTCAATCGATAAATATTAACGCATAACTTAAAGTCTCGGTAGTTTGGTAAATCAGACACGCAAAAAGAGTGTTGTTCATATATATATATATATAAAAAATTAATTAAAAACTTTCCAATTTATTTTCAAATAACAATTTTAAGCTGTTAAACATTTGAAAATGCTGCACAAATCACAAGAAAGCTTTCAAATTTTTTTTATATTCGTTTTTTTAGCGAAATAAATTTATTGCTCAGCGAACAGTTTCAACATTATTATTATCAGACAGCTAATACAGAGAGTGACAACTGAAAACTGAAAACCGAAAACATTGAAGTTGAAAGCATTTCTTCCTGCAACTGACAAACCGTCAACGAGTTTCACTCCAAATAGGGAAATATTTAAATACCAATCTGCGCCAATTAATCACTGTGAGATAAATATAAATAAAAAAAAAACAAGTCGACGACTTTAGCCGGATGAATATGAATATATGTGATATATTTGGAGATTATGTCTCAAGTTGACAAATATTCTCTCAATCTATTCTACCTACATGAAACTATCTATCTCTGTCTCTACTTGCAGCTCCCTTGGCCGCTGTCGGTTGCACAGGTAAGTTCCGATTGGCTGCGTAGGAAGATCTGGCGCATTCAGCTCCATCCGATAGGAAGGAAATAAATGCAGCTAAAAAGAGCGTAAAACAGTTGGAAAATGGGAATCGAATGCACTATGCGCTTTTATGAGAAATGATTTGCGATTTGTGTGCATTCGTTTGAGTTTTATAGACGTTTCATTACCAGCCAACAATTTCCCCCGTGACTATGGGTGCATCGTAAAAAAAATATAAAGAAAAAAAAAGAAAACCGACCTTTTTCTGAAATGAAAATGCATGGAAAATTGCAGCAACTAGCGGCATTGAATGTTGAATGCTGCAGCGGGTATAGCTGGATGGGGCATGGCAAGGGGTGGAGAGGGGGAGTGAATAATACTGTTTGATATTTGCATGCGCACTGGATTTTTAATGCGTTGCACAGCACTGACAATGTTGCCATTGAATTGGCATTGATTACAGTTGAAACGCTCAGTTTGTGTTGCAGATTAAACTGCGATTGGAATTTAGCATCCAAATGCGAGTACTTTCGAGTACTTTGCCGACAACGGCAACAGTTTTCGCATTTCAAATAAATAATGTGATTTAATGGATTGATTTTAGTGATTGAGTGTTTATTTGCGCACAGTTTGCTGACATATTTCGAATTGAATATGTTGCGTTTATTCGTTTGACAACCAATTAACCCATCTTTGTGATTCACTCTTCCAATTTTCACTCATTATTCTGATTTTATAAATCTATTTATATTATCAATTTGCATTTTGAACTCAGTTAAGCTAAGCGTAAGTTATGATTAAAATTGGGTAACTTCTACGAAAGGTTAAATAATATACTCGAAAATATTTGTTTAACAAACTGACTTATATTTTGAAAAATGGAAAATAATTGAGAGAAGTGTGTAAAAGTGTTGAAATAAGATAAAATGCAAGCGATCCCGCAGCTACACTCATCTGACCAAAATACCAGCACACTGCATGTCAGACTTGATTCCTTGATTCCACTCAAGGATTTGTGTTGTGTTCGTGTCAAGTGTTAAAAGTGCTTGTCTAACTTGCTCACCAAACCAAAAAAAAAAAAAAAAAAAAAACACGGGGTGTGTTGCGGGTGCGAAGGGGTTGCCACAGGCGCTTTCAACCGAAAGCGAAACCCCACCTCCAAAAAATAGAAAAAATGGGCTGGCAACACACGCGTGCACACAACGGGAGACAAAGCGCAAATGTCACGTTATCCTTTTGAAAGGACATGCCATGCCAAGCAGCCAGAGTGCAAAAGTGCGCTCAATGTCTTTTCAATTGCGTTTAAAATGCAGCAATTAAACCGCAATTTCTATAAAAAAATTACGCCTCAAATGCGAAAGAAAACAATTAAGGCGTGTAAGCAACGAGCCAGGAGCAACCAGCAACCAGCAAGCAGCAAGCAGCAAGTAGCAAGTAGCAAGTCGCAAGAAGTCAGCAGTCAGCAGTCAGCTAGCTGCCAGCAGACAGGACGAGTCGACAGCGTTGGGGCCATGACAACAATTACGAGATCCATTTAACTTTGGCAGGATGCGAGGAATGCGAATGCGACACATGTCGCAAAAGGCAGCGGGAGAAGGCGCAAGTCACAAGTCCAAAGGCGACATCAACAAAACTGGCGACATCCCGACTAACACACACACACACACACACACACACACACACACAGCAACACTTACTTAGAGACATTCGCATTCATGTTCTGCGTTAAAAAGTCACAAAATAAAGAATATATTTATACATATATATATATATATATATATACAAAGTGCAGGGGGGCGGGGTGGCTATTTCAAAACTTGAATGTCGCCTCCACTAAAAGCGCACATTTCTTGGCAAGCGTTGCAAGTATGAAGCGTGGCAAGAGTCCTGCCGGCGCAGACAATCAACACAGGATGTTTTTGCGCTCATTATGCGTCAGCTGCAGCTGCAACAACAGCAACACGCAACATGCAACATACTCTCTTTCACTCTCTCTTTCGGATAAACATAAAGTTAAAGAAACGAAACGAAACGAGACGAAAGAAATCACATTGAAAGCACCGACTACATTTTGATACCCTACAATTGGAAAGTGTAATCAAGTTCAAGGCTCGATTGTGAGTTATCACGTCAAGTCACCAATTTTGTGTATTGTTTAATATTTAATCGGTGGACTTAAGCTATTTATATGCCTCAAATCATTAAGATCAATTTTGCATATGCATATTAAAAGCAAAACCATTAAATTAATCCACAATATCTTTGGATAATCGCCACAATATCTTTCGATCTGTTTCTTTAAGAAATGTATTTGATTAATTTATATAATTATTATTATATTTAATCTGTTCTTCTTTAGCTTTTCTTAAATATTATATACGATTTGCAAATATAGTAGTTGAGTAAATAAATAAATTAAATTAAATTAAAATAAAGATAATTTGATTATGTACATTTTAACAGTTGTTTGACAATTTGTTTAAAATATTAAATATATGAAATATATATATAAAAGTAAGCATCCAGATTGCAGATAGAGTCTTAAAGTTGTGGCTCTGGAAATTGGGCTCCATTATGCCTCTGGTATGTAAATAAATAAAAGTGATGTATGCGTCTGCAGTGCTGTGAATGAAAGAATGTGTGTTAATGTGTGTGTGTCTGTGTTTGTTTGTTTGTTGTGCTTGCAGGTGCATACATGCAAATATGTAGTCAGATGTGTGTGTGTGTGTGTGGATAAATGTGTGTGTAATTGAGTTTCACTTGAAGACCGTCTGACATTGACTTTATTCGAGGCGCTGCTGGCGTAAAGACAAATAGGCACAGACAGAGACAGTGGGGCAACAACGAGGAAGACAATGAGGCAGAGAGAAAGAGATGGAGACAAAGTGGCGACTCGAGCCAGAGAATGCCTGAGAAAGGCCTCACATTTTATTTGTTAAAGTGCAAGAAAAGCAGAAGTCAAAAAGGGCTTAATGCACTTAAGAATAATGCGAGGCATGAGCGAAATAAAGCAAATCCAGAACAGGGAAGATATTGTCAACAAGCACTCAAATGTATGTGTATGAGTGTGTGCATGTGTGTGCATGTGTGTGTGTGTGAGAGTGTTTGAATATTGTATAAGGGTTTGCTGCTGTTTGAACTTATGCGCTTCAACAAAATTCACGAGAACAATAAATGAGGTAAATTGGATTTGAGAAATGTATTATTTGTTGGACAAATATAAAGTTGAATAAACAATATATGCGAGAAATATTTATGAATTATTTATGAAAGTACAAAATGTTACACGATAATATTATAAGCTGAGAATACTACTGAGAGATCTTTAAAACTGCCACTCAAGCTCTTTAAAGCATACAGCTATGAATATATCTGACAAATATTAAGTTATCAAAGTAATATATAAGAAATGAATATGAATTATATTATATTTATGAAATAGGGAAGTGTCATGGGATAATATTATAAGCTGTGAATCCTTTAAGAACCTTTAATGGGTTCATATTCGTCTAGTCATTTTAACTATGACATTCTGTATATGTTTCAGTTCTCAGATTATTAATAGTAATATTAATAATAGATTAACCCTTAGGTGCTCTCATATGCACATCATATGCTATCATGGATTTGTTTATAGCTACACCAGTCTTTTGTAACTCTTTCTTGTTACTCAATCAATTATTTTCATACGCTGTTCCACATTCTTCATACATGTACTCACTCTGAATTCTCGAATACTGGTCGACTGCACTCAAAGTACTCGTTATTGACACAGAAATGTTCCAACTAATACGACAGGATTAAGACCAAAACAAAAAAAAATGCTTGCATAATTGTCAAGTTATGCGCATCGAAAAGCAGCAACTGTCAAATGCGATTGACAAGCCCACAAACACGCACTACACACAAGCTACACACACACACTACACACACACACTACACACACTACACACACTGCACACACCCACAGAATGAGTGCTGCAAAAGAGCCACAAAATCCACACAATACAAACACCACCCACACGCCCAAATTGAGGTGGTAATTGGGTGCGAGCGAGACAGACTCTGTTTTACATAGTTGGCATTTTGGGGCAAAGTAGAATACGGAATACTGAAACTGAATAAGTGAATCAATGAAGTGCATAGTGATTAAATACGAGTGTATGCGAATGAGGCTGCAACACTCGCTCTCTCTCTCTCTCTCTCTGTATCTCTCCCCCTCTCTCTCTTTGCTCCCTGCTCGCTGTTGACTGAGTTCACTCGCATTTGTGGGGGCTTAGCTCGTAAGCGTTTTCTATTTGCTACTCTCTGTGTGTGTGTCTATGTGTGTGTGAGTGTGTGCGATTATGAATGCCTTTTGGCAATTTCATGCCACACTCAATGTCGCTATTGACACAAGTTATCAACAGTATCGAAACGTTGCATTTGCTCACATTTCCATAATGTTTGAAGAGGAACCCCATAAGTCTTCTCCCCAGATACAAATTCATCATTATTCACTTGGGCCATATTTCTTTCATGTGTCCCACAATCCCAGCAAGAGAGTGTAATTAATTTGGAGTTATGTTTAAGTACTTCTCGTAATTAAAGTTAAAGCTAATTGGATTAAAGGAGTAATTCATAAATTTTATACCTATATTTCTGCTTAATGCAATATCTGCTATTGTTTTTGGATATCACTTCTCAAGATCTGTTAGATCAATATTTGGAAAGTCCTTTGAGTTATGTCTCAACTGACTGTCCGTTGTCGGCTCAATTTGGCATCGCTAATGTAACCAGTTGATGGTTGGCATCCATCGGCATCAGTTTCTGCGTCGGAGTGGTGCAGCAGCCTGGCCAACATGCAGACACAACAGACGTCAGCATGTTCCGGTGCCGCCGTTGCAACGTCTGCCCTTCTGCCGCACTTGTCACACTCCACCACTCCCCCCCCCCCCCCACTCAGCACCAGCCGCCCTCTGCTGCTGCTGCTTCCCGCTCGATGCTGCTCTCTCGTGTCGCTGCACTCACTCGTGCATACATGAAAGTCAATTAAGCGTATTAAGTGTAACTGTGTGTGTGTGTATCAGTGTGTGTGTGTGTGGCAGTGTGTGTGCGTGTGTGTTCCTGCTGCCATGCTTATCATTTCTTGGCACTGGCATCAAACAACAAACGTTCCACCACATTTCCCGCACCACCTCCCCCCAATTCATTACATGCCCGTGTGCAAAGCCCAACTCGTTCAATCCCTTTTTTGGAGGGGCGGCGAGGTGGTGGGCTGGGGAGAAGCGGATGCTGCGAGTTGCGCGGCAATTTCTGTCATTCGATTGTTGAATGGATGGTTGGACGTGTGTGTGTGTGTGTGTGTGTGTGAAATGTTTGCGGCTGATTGCGGTTCTTAATTCGCTTTAAGATATTGTCCTTTGGTTTCGTCATCTCGTTTTCAGATGATAAGTGCTTTACACTGCTCAAAAATATAAGCCCAATGAAAAGGTGTTTCTTTTTTTATTGAAGTTAAGTATTTACGCATTTAATCCAACTCGATTGATGTGGAGTTCTTAGCTTAAGCATTGGTGTTTCTCTATCATATAAATATTTCTTTAAAATAACGTAAAGGAAGTAAGAAATAAAAATTGCCTTGAAGTCAAAGAGATGTTCGCCTGCAGCTTGACAACTTTGGAATAATATTTTGTAGTTCTCATTACTCTGCTTTGCTTGCTCAGAATTGAATTATACAAATTTTGTGACAGGCGAGAATGCTACCAATTCCAGAGGACATATGTAGACTCCTCCAACTGCCTCACCAGCTACCATCTGCAGGTCATAGCATTTACATATCTCAGCAGTCTTATGACTGTTGCTGTTGTTTTTGTCAATGGGGCAGGCAACTTTACGCATACGCAGCGTTCTACGGGCAACGCCTGCAACTGTTTGTTGCACTGCCTCAGCATGCAGCATAAGCTGTTCGCCCAGGATGCAATTGCTGGGGCGGTTGCTGTTGCTGCTGTTGCTGTTGCTGCTGCTGCTTCTGCTGTGGCACCCCTCAGAGACACGACACATGTGAGCTGGGGGTGTGCCCCCGCCCCCTTAGCTCCTTCGTCCTGCCAGCCGCGCCTTTTGGAGTGTTAATTGTCGTATGCAAATTTTTGCGCATCCACAAAATGTAACAAAACACGATTTTGAAAGATGCAAATTGGGTGCTGCTGTTGTTGTTGTTCTTGTTGTTGTTGGTGATTCCGGGGCAGTTGCCAGCGGCAGTGAGTGTCAAAATAAGCTTTAAATTACGACGCTCCAGGCTGGCTGGCCCCAGCCCGAACGTGCGACGTAATTTGCAAATGACAAGAGTGAAAGTTATGCGAAGGGGCTGCAAAAAGTGGCAACTGCCACAGCAATTGCCCGAACGTCGCCAGCTTCCAAACCTATAACAAAATGTCACTTTCGACCAGAATGCGCTTAGAGTTGGGTGCACGCTGGCCTGGGGCTGAACGCAGACCTGGACCTCGTCCGGGACCTGGAACCAGGACAGCCGCATGCGTGATTGTGACATTTGATTAGGTTGCCTTTGTCGAAATGTTAATTTGTCTATTGAAGGTGCCAACACACTCGGCCCAGAGCACGCTCCCTTCCCCTTCCCCCCCCTCTCTCTCTCTCTCTCTCTCTATTTTTGGCTACACTGTAACAAAGTTTAATTGCTCTTCGTGTTTGCATGCAAAATTACGATAACTAATATAACTAACTCCCCTAAAAACCTCATCATTAGTTTGAAAATTTCAAAACAGTTTACCAATAAATAAAATCGAATTTATTTAGCATGCTGTAAATTGAATTTAATTGGAATCGTAGCCTAAAATAAAGTTCTTGAGAAATGTAATTTAAAACAGATATTTCGAGGCAATGTTTTGTGTGTGCTCAAATTGTGGCATATTGTTTAGTGAAAATGTAGCCGTAACAGAAGACTATCGATTTTTTGGGGCAGCAATTTTAGACACCAATTGCTTGCCACATGCCACATGCCACATGTCACATGCAGACATGCAGTTGGTTATCTGCAGTTGAAACGCAAATAATAGAACAAATACTGGAGACAAAGTTTCCATTCAAAATGTTGAGCGTCATTTGCAAATTGAGACAAATTGCGGCTCAGCATTTACTTAAGGCAATCTCACTTATTACTAAATTGACAAAAGACAAACGCATAATTGCCATATAATAATCATAATCCTCACAAAGCAAACACGTGCCCCCCCAAAAATTCAGGCAACTAGCTGCATGCCACACTCACGCACACGCACATACACAAGCTGAGACACAGACTTAGATATAAAGCGAGTCTGGGCTTCTTCAACTGTGCCACCAATTAAGAAGACAAACTCGAAGCTGTGCACACATATACATATTCATTTATATATGTTTGAGGCAGCTAGCACTCGCCGGCTGGACTATTGTGGGTATTTTGGATGGATGATGATGATGTTGAGCCACAATTGAAGTTCATTTAAAACGCATTCGAAGCAAGCGCTTCTGCTAACTCAACTTACAAATGTGTCCCAGAAATTATATGCTCACATTTATTATTTACATTTTCAAATCCATATCCAAAAGTTGTCTATTGAATATATAAATATTTTAGCCAATAATAACTATTATTCACAACGAGTTTTCTAATTATATTTTACTATAATACTTTGCATTACCTAAAGTCATATCACAGCTGATCAGTTACAAATTGAATATATGTATTTAAATATAGAAATTCCATGGGCCTGCTTTTACGGTTAGTGAAAATAAATTGCGCTGATTGAAAGCAAAAATATACCATTCATTTTACAGTCGCTCAATTTGAACACGAAACAAATTTGCAAATTGCTTTCTAATTTGTAGTTTTATCACACACAGCTGCTGTTTTACGGCCCTTTTTTTAAGGTTTATTTCAAAGTTTTCCTTATTTCTACTTGTTGTTGTGGCAGTCATAAAAATAATGTGCACACACACACACACACACACACATATGTATATATATATATATATGTATATATATCCAGTGTCACTCCCTAATGCCATCGTTTGCCATCGCCCGGCCACAGTTTCCATAACATGCAGTTTTATTTTTTATGATTATTTCATTTTGTTGTTTTTGCCATTTCGCCGAAAGTCAAACACGGAAAATTTATTTATGTTGCTGATATGGCAACGCCAGCAAAGTGCAGTCGCAGGAGGGCGGCTCGAAGGGCATATGCCATCGTCCTAGCATTTATGTTTCAGGCTTAGAATTTTTCAACTGTTGCGCAAGGCGTTTTATGAGGCAACCGAGAGCGAAAACTCCAATGGAGGGGGGGGAAAACTGTAAGGAAAAACGCATAAATTTTATGACTGACTAAGCAGACAAGGGTGAGAAAGAGCCCGGAGTTTGGGGGAAGGTGCGAGGAGTGCTGTTGCACTCAAATAACTGTATAGACCGCATTTTCACACAAAAAGTGCGCCGAAATTTTCAACTAAATTATTCATTGAGCGCGCAATTGAGCTGGAAATGTGCACATCATGTTCGCGTGTGTGTGTGTGTGTGTGTGTGTGTGTGTGTGTGTGGGTGTGTATAAGTGTGTGCAATTTGATTGTCTGTTTGGGTGTTGCTGCTTGTCGGCCCTGTCTGGGCACGTAGAATTGCCGGCTGCTTGGCTTCCTGGTCGCTGGGGCAACTGACAATATTAAAAAAAGAGTAACAAAAATTTTGGTTGCCATTTTTGTTGTACCGAAGATCAAATACACTTAATTTTAATTTAAGAATTAAGAATTTAATTAAGAAATAAAAGTCGAAAGGAATTTTTTTTATTATACTTTTGGAGGTCGAAGGCGTCTGCTTCATTGCGTTAGACAATTCGTGGCAATAATTTTGCATCGTTTGGGTGTGCCTAAGCACAAAAGAGCAGAGTACAGACCATCAGTCATAACAGTAACTCCAGCCATGCATGCCACTTAACCACTTGACACTTTGTTGCAGGTTTCACCGACCAACAGAAAAAAAATATATATAACTGAACCCAACCAACCGCAGAGGCAGACAATAAACGGAATTGTTTTGGCCGCTGCCAAATGGCAAAATGCTCAGAAAGCGGTTCGCGATGTTAAATTTATCGTTTTTTAATAGCACAAATACGAATTTTTCAAAATATACACACATGTATGTTTTTTAAAGCTTAGCATCTATGCTCAAATCTTTATAAGCTATAATTATTTATTTTTGAAGCATGTGTAAGACTTGCTCCTTGGAGTTGTCGGTGAAGGCAGTTTAGGCCAGGCTTTTTAATATGCTTCTTTGATATTCAGCTGAATTTGATCTCAGCATATTGAAGCGGGTCAGAATGTATTTGTTTTGCACAATTTAAGCGGATTCGCACACAATCGCATTAAGGATTGTGAGGGTGGATTGGATGGACCCCTTTTAATGGGGTTGCATTTCTGAGGTAATGGACAAAACAAAATCTCGCATGCATAAATTAATTAAAGCCTTTTTTGTTGCAAATCAGACCAGGGAATTTCGCACACCGCTCGAGTTTAGTGAATGCGGGCGGCTCTTAATTGCATTGGTTGATTGAGAGCAGGAGGGGAGGGGGGGGGGGGTATTGTGTAGAGGTGTGGCTGTGGGGACGATGTTAACTGAAGTGATTTGCAGCGAGACCACAGTGGCGTCTGATCAATTTGCTGTTGCCTGACAGATTAAGACACGAGCTGCAAAATGTCATCGTGGCATCCTCGTCGCATTCTCGGATCGGCTCATAACTCAGGGCTCAACTCTTTTCCAATGCTTGGGAAAAGCGCAAAACTCATTTATCAAATGGTCAGCACGCTGACCTGCAGCTGCACCCAATGGCAATGCCACAAAAAGTGCAACAATTTCTGTGGCGCCACTCATCCAACAAAATGCAACAAAAAAATACACTGCAAAAAGGCGCCAAGAGCCAAGAAAAATGCCGTTTTACCCCCAAACCCCAACCGTTCGACAAGCGAGTCCTTCCCGCTCCCTTCGTGTTCAGCTGGTGGCTGCCAGAACGCACTCATAAATCATAAAATTCCATGCAGCCCGGCAGCAATGGCGCCATCGTCATCTTTATAATCTGGCAAGGCACACACCCTTCTGCCGCAACCCATTCACCCCCCCCCTTTGGCACACCCTTTCGGAATCGGTTCAGCATTTGTTCTATGTGGGTGTAACCGCTGGACTATGATGTTGCAATTTGTAGCTGGTAAAGTGTGAAATTGCGTTGGCAACGCGAATTGTTTTTGCTCTTCATCTGCTTTTTTTTTTGTTGGAATTTTCCTTATTTCCTTTCCTTTTCGTTTTCAGTCAACTGTCTGGGGTTTTATTAACCCCATATCCTTGCTCAGCAGGAATCGGTTGTAGTTCCGCGTCTTTAGGCAGCACATACATGTGTGAGTTACCTTATGGCTTTTACCAACAAGCTTTTAAGCATACTTTTAAAGTAAATCATAATTCATAATAATTGGCAAATCTTCGACAAAATGATTGCTTTAATGGCATTGCCGGAATGCATTTTGAATTGTAATTTATTTATCTATTATTCATTAATAACAATTTTAATTTACGATCAATGCGCCTCTTCATTAAAATCATACTTACATTTTAGTACTCGCAATAATTTGTATTATTACTAAGAGCCAAAGATTTTTAGTGTGCAATTTGAATTGAAATATTTATTTGGGCTTACATTTAACAGGTTTTGTCTACAATGGTTGTTTGCCTGAATCAAAGGCTAAGAATCTCAAAATACATAGCTAGTTTAATCCTTAATCCCCAACTCAGTGTTGACTTACATATTTTACAATTTATTTACACATTTTGAGCAAAATGAACGCACAAATAAATCAATTAGCACTCTCACATACACACACTCAGAGAGAGAGAGAGAGAGAGGGAGAGAGAAAGAGAGAGAGAGAGAGAGACACACATTTAAAGATATAAACAGGATACTATTTCAGCTTGAGTCCACCTGAACAATGATTCAGAAGGCGAAGCCGAATCCGAACCTGAACCTGAACCTGAACCCGAAGTTGCCCCTGTTTTATTGTGGCAGACACGGCGGCTAATTGATATAAACGACTGTCTCCAACGGTTCGTAATGCCAGCTGGAAGTTCAAAAACAGCACAGAAAACCTGCGCAGCTTTCGCTGACTTTGTCTTTTATTAAAATTTATGCGAAAGTTGCATTTATTTTTTTACTATTTTAATTATATTTATGTGCTTTTATTTTTTATGTTTTTGCAAGCAATTTACTTAAAGTTTTTGCCAGTGAAAGTCCTGTGGTGCAGCAGCAGCAGCAGCAGGAGCAGCAGCAGACGTCAGCCTAATGCAATTTCGAGCATTTATTTGCACCTGCCGTTTTGGCTGCCACCTATCTGGCTGACTCTGCAAGCCACTGACATGCAACAGAATTCATAATTGCACACAGTTAAGGCACCTGTGCTTCCACCTCAACGATAAAAAGCCACAAATTTTGCGTACGCGCTAGTTATGAGGGCGGCTCTTGTCGCCAAGTGGGCGTGTCGATTACACATATGCCCCCCTTTTCCCTCTCCCGGATACACACCCAGGCCAAACACCCACAGAGTCTGCAGCTTGTGCATCCATCGTTGACGTTGTCTGGCAAAGTGCGTGTCTCGATTTCTACATAATTAAACTACATCAGCCATGCCACTTGCCGTGTTGGACATGTTGCTCCACTCTATTCCTTCTGCCAGTAGCACCCACGCCCCCTCCCTACGCCTCCCACTGGCGTTTGGCTTTTGGGTACGTGTGCGTGGCGCCACCACTTCCGGTTTGCGCCAGTTGCGTCCGGGCTACGGGCAACGAGTACCCAACAACTTTGGCGCTAAACTTTTAATGCACGTGCAGTTGACTACCCATTGAATGAGAGAGTGCGAGATGCATATAGAGAGCGAGAGAGAGAGAGAGTCTGACTTTTGGGCAACGGATTGTGGTAGCAGCATTGGCTGGCATTCCGTTGGCTGCAATTGCTTGACATGCAAAACAACACAGGCCACAAAACAGTCATCAACAGTTTGCCGCAAACAGAACATTGTAATTCAATTTTCCAGCTACGATTCCTAATTATTTAGATATGTACAATAACTATGTTTAACATGAAAGAAACCAACTTCAGTATAAATTATAATATATTTATTTCTTATAATTGAAACGCTCTTGGAATGTTCACATTATGTTAACTAAGGGCTCTCAAACTGGAACTTAGGAGCAATGTTCGTTCAAATTCTAAATAATAAAATAATTAATTAAAATAATTCCATGAATTCAAATCAAATATATAATATAATAAGTAACTGATTATTAAAGTGTTAATATTTAATCATAACTATTATTGACTTTTTTTGAAGAGATTACAAATATTCTTAGATAAGCTTGCCCATAACTACAATCAAAGTTTGTCGGGATGGATAGATATATGTCTATAGTCAATAAATAGTTCGCTTCTGACATTTATGCTGGGTGCCACAGTTCTTATAACATCATTTTTGTGGTCCTGTGTGTGTTTGTGTGTGTGTGTATGTGTGACAGTTTGGTTTGGTTGCATTACGCATTGTTGTAACTACGTCTGGCTCGTTTGCTCGAAAATTTGTTGGAATTATTTCGAGCAGCTCTAAATTTTGCAATAACGAGCCGCATTTGACGGGCATACAAATTGCACAACTCCACGCCCTCCTCACCATCCTCATCATCCTCGCCTTTCTCAGGTCAAGGGGGTGGCAAGCAACTGAAGCTGGGCCTCTTGGCAGCTTTGTTAAGGCCAAGTTAAGTGCGTGCATCAGGTTGTGTGTGTGTGTGTGTGTGTGTGTGTTCTGCTCTTAACTTTCTTGGTCTATGCTTAGTTTGTGGCTTTTTTGGCCATTGGCTGCTGCAGGGCAGCCAAGTTTTTTGGTCGGGATTTGTTGTTATTCGAATTCGGCCAAGTTGCAGATAGTACATAATTAAATAGCTTAAACATGCCACTATGCAAGCCGACAAACAACATTAAAACAATTTAACTAACTCAAAGATTTTGCAACTTAAGTGGCAAAATATTTGTGCAAACTTTTCAATTTTTCAGCAGATTTTTCCCTTTGCGCTGCCCACTTCGGTTATCCTCTTTCCTTTTTGTGCTGTGCTCTGTGGCAATCTTTTTGATTTAGCTGCGGAGCCATTAACACGGATTGATTGCCCCTAAGGACAAAAGACGCCAAGTGGCTTAAAGGACAAACGCCATCGTTGCTCTGCGCCAGGACATTCGGACTCCTCTGCCCTGCGATTCGAGATGATTTCACCACATAGATTGTGGGCGTGGGCATGTGGGCATGTGGGCGGCATTCTGTGTGTGCATAAAAGAGAAAAGTGGAAAAGTTCCCTTGTCCATTTTACGCACTGCCATCAACTGCCTTACAAGCACTCGCAGTTGTCCTTGTTGTTGCTGTCCTCTCTGACATTTAACAATTGATTTAAGCTCAGTTGCGTATATGCATACGTGTATATCCATCCATACATACATACATATATAGTAGGCAACGTAAGGCTTATGCATATTAACATAACATACTGATTGATATCAACATACAATTTATTGACTCTGGGGGTAGACTTTTGTTTAAAATTATCTTTTGTATCCGTCTAGTAAATAAATGCATATTCAGATCGTATGTTAGTGGGTAATTTCATGGAATTAAATTCCAACTTGTGTTGTTACATTCATAACGTAAGTCTATATAATAGTTCATCTATTATTTGCATCTCGCAATATGCTTTTTCATATTGTTGAGTGGCATGTTTTCCTTTATGATTACTTGTTGATTGTTGTTGAGCCGCATAAAAATCTTGTAAATTGCGGCAGTTGCTTTGAAAAAAACAGGGAATCATTTAGCTAATGCACCATTAAGCATTAAGTAAGAAAAAAAATAAAAATAAAAATAATTTTATTATGCTTTTGCGAATTAGTCATTATTTGTAATAAAAATAAACGTTAATTCGGAAAAAAAATGGTTTATAGCAGTCAAATCGTTTCATGTGTTGGCCATAAAAAGCACATAAATAAAGTAATATTCAAAAACTTATCGATTAAACAATCGACCACAGCCAAATAGCCTCAAACAGCAAATGCTCTCTCTCTCTCTCTCTGTCTCTCTCTCTTTCTCTGTCTGACTTTCTCTGACTTCGACTGTCTCTGTTGCTTTCGTGGATCCTGTCATGCCAATAAGAAACGCTTTGTTATGCATTTCCTTCCGCTTACGTGGCCTGACTTAAGGCGCATTTGCAAAATTGAAGACGAAGTGCAAGTGCCAGACCAAATTGTGGGCCTACAACAGAAGAGGTTAACTAGGCAGGTGGCAGGGGGGGGGAGGTGTAGGGGCGATAGGAAGGCGGGTCCAAGCCTTAAAAACGTAAATTGAAAACTTTGCCCTGTCGCTCGTCTTTGTGCCACACTGTTTGGCAGTTGGTTTTGTCCGTGTGCGTGCCTTGTCAACATAATTCAGCAGTTGATTGAATGGAGCACACCGACTACACCAGGTCAGGTTGGGTTGGTGGTGCGGAAGGGCGATGGGAATAGCCATAAAAGAGCTTGCCGGCGACAGTAAACGCTTCGCAGTCGATGGCCCGTTATCCGTTTTTTGCTAACCAACTTTTGTTGCACCAGTTTTAAAATCAAATGCCTCATTTGTACGGCTAACGCTTACGGGCAGTAGCCATGGCCGGAGTCGGGGGCAGCGTCACTGTTACCGGTTTTGGTTGCGCAAGCCGCAAAGATTAATTTGTTATTGTTGCATGTCGCAGTTGTTGTTGTTGTTGTTGTTGTAGGTCTGTTCGCCAGGAAGTCCTGTCGGCGCTGGAATTTTTAGCGCAGCACTAAAGGTGCAAAGGAATTTAATTAAATGTTCTTCTCACTGCCATTGCAAAAGTTTTACAGGCACTGCATTGGCAGCGACAACAACTGCAACAACGACAACAACTGCAACAACTACTGCCAACAACACCAACAGCCATACAATACGAAATTGTTGTTTGTGCGGCTTGGCTAAGCCGTCGTCAGAAGCGCAGCTCAATAAACTTGACAAATTTGCATAGACCTGGCCTCGTGGCTGCCCTTATGACTGTGCATCCCCACCAGCACCAACACCCGCACCCACACCCGCACCCGCACCTCCGCATCCAATTCTCGTGGTCGACAAATTGTAAGCACTAACAAGAGATGAAAGCCGCTTTGCCAGCAAAAGTACCAAAGTAAGAAGCTGCCATTTGAGCCAACAATGCACAATGCACATTGCACAGTGGGCTAGGGAAGCAGTGCAACCAACAGAATTCAGTCTATTTCATCATCAATAGCATTGACTTCGCCTTTGCTTGATTACATAATCGATAGCAATTTTGCATTTTGGTTTGGCTTCGATTATCAATGATATTGTGTTGGATGACCTATTGATGGTCTTAATCGATAACTTGATTGATCAATCGTTAAAGATTAGTTATTACTTAATGATATTTGCCTGCTCAAAGCAATTAGATTACACACACATATTCCAAATCCATCACAATCAATTGTGATGCTTGCACATCGTCTTCAATCCGACCACAAAATGCTGACGTTCATCCACATTATCTGCAACTGGTCCCAAAAAATCAAAGGGATGGGTTCAAAGCGCATGTTTTAAAGAGTTCATAATCCAAAATGTACACAAAACCAGACTGTGAAGCACAGACCCGTTCCCGAGCTAGTAAAACAAACTGATCAATGGGCTATAATGCGACAGAGTGGACGGACGGACGACTGGTGGAAGGTGGGCGAGGCTTTCAGTAGTGGGCCCAGCCAGACATAAGAGGACAGATGGCATGAAAAATTATTTACTGCAAGAAAAATCGCATGCAACATTTTTGCACTGCCCAGAGACGGGCAGGAGGCAAGACAAGGGCCTAAAGGCAGGCAGGCAGTCAGGCAGGCCAGGGTGATTTTTGTCGGCTGAACAACGTGAAGGGGGGATTGGGTTTGGGACATACTGAACGGGTTATGTCTACCAAACCGATGGATAGGGACAGCAGTCGGCAGTCGGCAGTCGGCAGTCGGCAGTCAGCAGTTGGCAGTCGCATGATGAAGTTGCCAATGATGATGATGGGCCACGGCTATATGGGAATGGCCATGTCTATGGCTAAAGCTGGAGCCGATGTTGAAGCTGATGCTGATGCAGGCGACACAATAATGCTGCCATTAATCTTCTGGCACGACTGATTTGTTTGACTTACGGCTCACGGCTACAGCCAGAAAGAGAACGTCGAATATATACATATAGATAGATAGACAGATAGATAGATGGCTGCTTGGTTCGTTGCATTTTTTTGTATTATTTTTTATACTTACTACCAGCGTAAGTTTCGAGCAGCTTTAAGCCCGGCCGCAAGCAGCCAACTTGCCAAACGTACGTTAAAAAATAATTTGTGTAAATCATTTCTCTGGCATTATGTAAGTTTAGCAAGAGACTTCCCGCCACGTTGCGTTGTTATCTTTCAAAGGCGCACTAAAAATTTAATTGTGCATCCATCAACACCAATCAGCCGCAGCCGCAGTCGCATACACTTGTCAACAAGCGTAGCTGCGGCATTCAATATTTTTGCGTCTTGTTGATGAAAGGTTTTTCATAGTCTACCTGCTGGCAACAAAGTAACAACAACAACAAAAAAGAAAGCAGAAAAACACTATAATTACACTATGCAAACTGAGATTAAATCATTTTCGTATTTAATGTATTTCAATTTTGAAAATTTGACAATTATGATTTGTTGGCAATAACTCTCTAACTAATAATCAAGAAATATTTTAACCACAAATAATAATTTATTTTACGGCTGTTGGGAAATCTAGCCTAAAAATGGTCAAACCGAACTTAAATATGGATAAATTTAAATTAATTAATAATCCTAAAAATATACTATTTCAATAAAATCAAGCAATGTTTCTTTTTCTGATATCTGATATTAAATCAAACCTCTGCATCAAACCTATTCATGAATCTGCATTCAAATTATTATAAGCAATTTATTTATTTGGCTACATCGAATACATAAATAAACCATATTATGTTGTCGAAATTGATGTTGCTATGTGTAGTTGGAGACTACTGTAGAAAATGTTATAACAAATGTTTTGCCGCATGTTCAGCAATCATTATGTCATGTGCGTCTCTAGCCACGATTAACAATCACTCAGTCGCAGTCGCAGTTTCAGACTCAGACTCAAACCCAGAGACTCCAGAGGCTCTAAGTCAACCGCACAAATGGTGTCTGATACAACCTCGAAATGGACTTGTTCAACTTTCGATTGGCCGGCTCGTCAAACGCAACGCAGGGGGAGTGGTGGGGTTGGAGGGGTTGTTACTAATGCGGGACCAGCGGGGCGAGGAAGCGTTTCCAAACGACGACCGCAAATTGCCCCACTTGAGTGCGAAAATTGCATGAAGCCAGAAAAGTCAGTCAAGTGAAAATATTATCGCAGTTCCTCTTGCAACCGAGCTCGTCTCGCCCATGTTTGGATTTGGATTTGGACATTCGCTGCATTTTGGACAGCATCAGGTCTGGTGTGCGGATCTGTTGGCTTATAGATATCGCCACAATGTGATTCCGCGTGTGAAGATGAGTTTGATATGTGGGGGAATAACATTGTCATTGACTACTTCATCTTTCTCCTGATTGAGTTATATCATTTGTGGAGCAGTTCAATGTATTATTATAATTCAAAGTTGAAACAGACAAATATCGAAATTACAAATTGAAATAATTGGGTATTAAAATTATTTTAATATGCAACTAATACTTTCAATTAATTAATTTTCACCACTTCAGTTAAGTCATTTAAAAGTTGGAAACACCTGCTAAATCACTCCTCGAAGTGTTACCAATGTTCCAGTATTTTAATTATGTGAAATCATCCATTTCGACACTCCAAATTTGATGTCGTAAAGTTTTTTTTATGCGATTTGTTTTTATGTTTTGTCAAAATGCATGAAAATGTGTCGGCGGATAGGTTATGAAAGACGCCAACTTGGCTGTCCAGCAGCAAATTAATGGCAATTACCTTTATCGCCTGCAACTGCCCAAAAGATGACTTGCATAAACTTTTTTCATGATTAGTCTGAGTCAGCCACACTGCCAAGTTGGCACCTTTACGTTGAGGTCGTTAAGAGGTTGTCACATGGCTTATGATTGCTGACCAATGCTGTTTAGAAAATGGAAATTAAAATGACATTAAAAAAAAGATTTTAAGATTGAGTGTTTACTAAGCAGCCAGTTAAGGAAGTACGAAACTTAATTGATTTGCCCCGCAAATTGCCCAATTGAGATTATCAACTGCAGTCGGTAATAAAAAGAGGAAAACGACCAAAAACTGCTTGCAACTAGTTTTTTTTTCCACGAGTCCAATTTGCTTTCATTATTCCCCATGAAAATCACCATTAGCTAAATTGCCCATAATTCTCGCCCAAAAGTCGGACATGTTTCAACTCTTTGGCCTATATGGGAGCACTGGCCATTTGTTTTAGAGTTTGTTACTCATTTCCAGCGACTTGCATCCGCCCCTTAAGCGGATTACCCTATACTTAGGGCAAAAGGGGTATGAGCAACGACCACATGCAACTTCAAGAAATTCCCGATTAAATAAAATTTAAATTTAATTCAACTTTATAAATTAAGAGTAAAAACTATTTATAGAAAATTAAATTTAGACTGTGTTAGACAGTTGATCAATCTTTGATATAAGATGATTTTTGCATTGTAAGCCTTTTTCTCTTTCAGCAATTTGCATTTCCCTCTGCACAGCCAGCGAAAAGTGGGCGGCATTTCGTAATGCAATTATTTGTGAGACTTTGTATGATTTTCATTTGATAAATGCATAATAATGCAGGGGGAGCTGACCACAGCAGGTCCGTTCCGAGGCTGTTTGCTTCCTGGTCTGGCAGCTGATGAACGAGACGAGACGAGACAAGACGAGACAGGTGGCAAGACTCAAAGTGCTTGCCTCGCAAACTTGTAGCTTACGGTTAAGGGAGCGGCTATTTTCTTGGCCTAATGATGAGCCGTTCAATAGCATTGTTTTATTGTCTTCGTATAATACCAGCAAATATCCAACTAAAAGCGAATATTAAATTTGCGAACATTATGCACTGGGCGTGTTTCTAATCAAAGCGTGACGCAAAAATTAAGAAAAACTTTCACAATATCCAGGAAATTTCTGCTCGTATGCTGCAAGGCAAAAGCAATAACAAATTGGTTAAGATACATTGTTTAGATACACTGAAAAGGCGCCTACGCCAAACATTTTGTGCACGACAATGTCGTTTAATAACATGTTCACCTAAAGGTAATTGCTTGCTCTGGAATTTTACTATCTAAAATAAAGAATTAATTGACTTTGCTATATTTTTTTTATTGCCTCTATTTTAATTATATTTAGTAAAACGATTTTCAGTCTAAAGCACAAAATCTGCACAGCTAAGAAATAATTACGAAAAAAAAGTATGATCTTTGTGAGGAAAACTGCCACTCAGCTTGGTCTCGAGTTCAGACTTGAGTTCGTGTGTGTTACATTTATGGCCAATAGCTTGCATTTAACCGGCTAATTTGTGAACTGGCTGCTCAGTCGATAGCCACAATTAAATCACTGACACTTTGTCAGCACAGCTCGATGTAAATTCCCAGATACTTGGGGCACACAACGCACAACGACAACATTGAAAACTAGCAAAAACTACGATAAAAAAGAGCAAAACTTTTTGCCTGGTTGAGAAACTGGCAAATTTGTTTGCCTTTGCACCAACAAAATGGCCAAAAAGTTCCAATCAGCCAAGTGCAGCCAGTTGGCCAATAACAGCGACAACAATTGTGTGTGTGTGTGTGTGTGTGTGTATTTTTTGAAAGATTTTGTGCCTGTGAGCTGGCTTTCCTTTTTGTATTTGTTTGCAACAAATTGAACATTTTCATTAGATTTTCTCAACAACAACAACAACAACAAGAATAGGGCACGCACACAAAATACGAAAAACAAAAGAAAATCCGAGTGCAGACGACGCGACGCCGAGAAAATCTGGTTCGATAGGAGAGTTTTGCACTCGCTGGGCACATTCAATTGTAATGCCCAGGAGAGTGATTCAATTGAATTTGTTTGTTTTAGTATACGGTTCATTTATTTGCAAAAACGAATGAATAACAGGCCACACACTTATACACACCCAATCGCACACACATGCATATGCTGTCGACTTCTGTGTGTGTGCATATAATTTGAACTTTTGTCGAACTTCCGGTCAAATGGCGAGCGGCGTTCAAATCCTCCTTCTGCCTCGCCGCATCTCTTATAACGTATGTGTATATTGGGGGCGCATATAAATGTGGCATTGTTCAAGTGCTAGAGTCAAGTATATAGCGCTCAATTCAAGGTGTATGCCTCGATGTGTGTCTGTTTGTGTGTGTGTGTGTGTGTGTGTGTGTCTGCTAAAGTTTTGCCTGCGTTGCTGGTAAGTTGCTGTGGGCCCCGGGGGAGCGCTTAAGATTTCATTGTGTAAATTTACTGCGGCAGTGGTGCTCATGAGATTCACTCGTTACTGCTGCTTGGGTTGCTTGTGTTTGCTCATAAAGCTGCATATAAATGCAAAAGAAAATTCAAATCGCGAGCTGCTTAAAAATGAACAACAAATGAAATACCCATAGGTAGCAAAGTCTGTGGCCCATGTGGCGTATGCGCAACTTTGGCGCATTCCACAACGAGGACGCCTCTCAGTCGCCTCTCAGCCGTCTCGATGTCTGGCCAAGTAAAACTTTTACTTAGCTGCACTGCGACGGTTCACCTGCTCTTGTCTTGATTTCATCTGCGTTTGCTTGTTGTTGCTGCAGTCTGCAGTAGCTTCAGCCCCAGCTACGCCTTCAGCTTGAGCCTGAGCCTGAGCATGAGCCGGAGACGGGGCAACATTTAATGTCATGTTTGTAAGTTTCTAGACGATGCCAACATGTTACTCAACCGTCTCGACACGACTCGACTGCTTCTTTGATTCCATCCGGTCGCTCCCGACACTTTTACCATTTTCACACTTTGGCTACACAAAGTCCTCGGCCCTGGGTCCTGGATTCTGTATCCTGTATCCTAGCCTGCCGTCTGCCTGTCGCCTGTGTTTTCATTTTGGGATTGGGGTTAACTTGGGGGTTACCTTGTAATTCGCTTTGTTTAGTTGAACGAGTGGCGCTTAAAGTTGTTGCCCGGCCATGTTTAATTTAATCAGTCATGAGCTGGGCGGATTTTTCAACATACCCACACGCACACACACACACACACACACACAGACGTATATTTTATTCTTTAAAGTTACTGAAAGCATAAGCTGCTTAAGGGGATTGCGTCGTAGTAATGCACAGGGTGCCTATAAATTATAGAGCACTTTCTGAAATTGATATTAAATATAATACAAAATCAAATAAGGTTTACAAATTTATGTAATTTATTTTGAATTATATCTGGCACTTTGAAGAAGTTGTTGCCCATTTTGGAAAAATCGAATGTCCAAATGGAAATGCAGTATTAATGTAGACCCCTATCGCTGATTAGTTTAAGGAACGTCAAATGTTGACAAAACTACTTAGTATCTTTGATACATTACTTGTATATATAAATATAATATCGCTGTTAAATATTAATAAATAAACGTACAATTCGAAAGCCACAAATGTCAGAAATATTACTCAAATTAGTTATGAAGCTGCTGTGCGAATTCAGCTCGACAGATAATTGGCTGTCATATTTGTTGGCAACACATAAAGCCTCAACATACATAATAATTGCTAATGATTCTAAAGAGTTGACAAACAAATCACACACACACACACACTCACACTCACACACACACACATTCACACTCAAGCAGAGACTTAGATTATGGCAATAGCAATCCGATTAATATGAAGCAGCAACAACAACAACTCGCATAGAAAAGCAATCTGACATCAATGTGACTGAGGCAAGCAGCAGCTTAAAGGCATTCGCCACGAGGTGGGTGTGGGGCGTGGCACGTGCTTTATGACATGTGGGGGAAAAGGGTATTTCTATTCTTACCGTTGTATCTATTGTTGTACTTGTTGTTGTTATTGTTATTGTTGATGCTTAAATTGTTGATCTGATTGAAGGCAGCGACAATGAGCCTTAAGTAAGTGTGTGTGTGTGTGTGTGTGTGTTGAAAGGAATTAAAGCCACGTCGAGTAGATTTTACATGTTTGGCTTTGACTCAGATACTCGACTACTAAGTACATATTATAAATGCCATTACAATTGCAGATAGCGCGCATAAATTATGCCAAATTGCGATTAAATCATGTTGCTGCTTGTTGGATGGACCCGAACTCACTGAACAAATGACTGACTGGCCAAGTGACAGATTGCCAGACGAAATGCGTGGCTTCCAAGCACTTATTGACAGCGTCTTGGCAGCCAACAGACTTTGGCTCATTAGCCTCATCCTCAACCTCAATCCCGAACCCACACCAAAATATGTGTGTGCCAAAAGTTGGCATTTGCAGTAATTAAATTTAAATTGGATTTAGCAGCCAAGTAATTCACACAGCCACAAATAAAGACTAAGAAATTCCCTTGATAAAAATGTGGAATATAAGAAAAATGGTTAATCTTTCATTTTTAGCATATTAGTTAACATTAAGTGTAAAGATAATACTTTTTGAACTAAACAAATCAGTTACTCACCTGGCATAAATATGATGTATGATGATACCCCATCAGTTAATAACCTCGGCAAGGGTATGAAAACAGGACGAAAGAGCGACAAACTTTTTTAATCCTTTGCTCATTTGTTCTTTGGTTGTGCATGAGGCAAGAAAGGTCGCTTGTGATGGTTAGGGTTGCTATTGCGGAGGCGGGGCTGATGGTGCCAGTTGCGTAAGTGGCGCAGCCCCTTCAGGGATGCGTCTGTGCGCATTTCCGTATTATTAAAACTTTAAACGAAAAACTTTTTTTGCATAGTGGGATTTTAATAATACGAAATATGCTGAGGAGTTTTGTGCTGCTCGCACCAAAAATGAACTGATTTATATACAAATTCTGGCTAAATGAAGCTTGACTGTAACGTAAATGAACTCAATTTTAGTAGTTGGTTGTAAGTCATTAAAAAGGTTAAAGCAAAAACTAAATAAATAAATGTTTCCCCCGGCACAAATACAAAACTACAATTGCAATCGAAAGCCAGCTAGCTATTCAAAGGGTATGACCTAGTCGCGTAGACTCTCACTTTTTTACGTTTTGCAGTCACTTTATTTCAAATCACATGCTTATTACAAATGAAGCCATAGAATGGCCAATAGAAACTTTCGAGCATTTGCGGAAAATGCCATTTCACTTTTTCATTTCAAGCCTGTCAAGCAGATCGGCAGCGAGTGTTCACACCTTAGCTAGCGATGCACACGCTCATCGCCACAAGCCTCTGCCTCACCTCTCTCTTTTCCCCCCATGAGAGAGACTAGTGTCCATGTCCATAGACAATTCATATGAATTGCATCCGCTGCGCTCGATGTCGCTCCAAATGACTCACAATTAACTGCGATCCGCACGAAGAAAAGTAGAGAAAAACAAAGCAAAAAAGCAAAAGTAAAGTCTAACTGGCTCTGGCTATGGCTCTGGCTCTGGCTGCCGCCGAAAGCGAAAGCGAAATTATTATTTTGCAACATGCAACCGCAACAACAATAACAACAACAACAAGACTTAGTGGCGGCGTCTCGCAATAATTGCGGGCAAATATTACATGAGAGCGTCGAAGTCGCTTCGTTTGGCTGAAAGCGTCATTGGGGGCTGAACTCACCTAACTGCATATTATTCAGACAGTCGATGACGATAACAAACCAACAACAACAACAACAACAACAACAAAAGTAAAAACAACAACAGGCCAAACTGACATCATAATTATTGATTGTACTGCTGAGTGCCGCGGGCTCCAGTAATTATGCCAAAAGCGCGTTTATTATGTGTGTGGAGAAAGAAAAACTCACAGCGATATTGATTGAAATGAACAAGTTGAGGAAAAGGCACTCGGGAAATCGATCATCGTGCATAGCAAAAACAAACCCACTTACAGATACCCTAAAGGAATCACAGGCCAGCCATGCAAATGAACGTTATGTGTAAAATAAATACTAATTAAATAATATGCTGAAAAATAATTGTTATCGCATCAAAAGTTCACGTTGAATTATTATCGTTAACCATTTCAATTTCAATTTGGTCGACAAAATTGCGCAAGACATGCCGCAGCCAACACACCCAGAAAGTGTGTAAAAACTGCTTGCGTCGATGGAAAAGAAAATAGCTGCAATTTGTTGTTTGGATTTTTGCTTATTTAGAGCGTTTCGCGTAGACATGTTTGCGGCGTGTTATGAAATGCTACGTGGTAGCATAATTACAAACAGCAACAGCTACAACAGCAACAGCTACAACAGCAACAACAGCAACAACAACAACAACCGCAACTAAGCCTGAATGCAACAGCAGTGGTAAATGTTGGAAAAGGTAATTGTGCCGTTTCCATTTATAACACAAAAACAAACAAAATCGAAACCATTCAGAAATATTTTTGATGGTACAAACTATTATTTTAGAGAGATATTACGGAAAGTATTGCGTAAAATTATAAATTTAAAAAAACTTAGAATTTATGCTATTGATTGATTTGCTTTGCTTGACTTGACTTCAAATATCCTAGGCTAGATCGAGTGCAAGCAACCTTGCCGGTAAGTTGTCTGAGTTTAATTGTGATTTTGACAGTGAGAGCGATGCCATTGGCGGGTTCCAGTTCGATTCTTTATCCATAGACCGCTGCGACTCTGCATTGTGTGCCTTGCAACCAGTTGGGTCTAACAAGTCGATGTCGTCAACTTCAGCCTGCTCTTCCCCTTCCGCATCGTCGCTTTCTCCCAACTTTAGCAGCTTCTGCAAGAGCACACGGGCTGAGTAGAGGGCCACAGCAGCGACAGTTAGCCAGGCTTTTGATGGGCTGGTGAGACCAGCTACTCCATTATGGGATGCCTCGTAGGTTCCCTCGGCGAGTTGGTCTTCATCGAGCATATTTAAATATTACAGCGAATTGAAACAGAAAAATATGAAAATTGTTTTAAAATATTTGTCGGTAATTTTAAAAAAGTACAGCACCAAAAATTAAATTCAATGTCAATCTGTTCTGCTTAAAACGAGCTGTTGAATGAGAACTCAAAATCAGACACTTTCCACACTTGTCATCTTCAACCTAAGTAGGCCTATTACAAAGGGGATTCGATTTTCTCAAGTCCATAAAAAGGAAATCTTGTTTGACGTATAATCCATGTATGATAAGCTATCAACATGGTATAGTTGAGCATTATGTCTGATTAAGATCAGATTATTATATCTACCATACTTCATATATCTGGTGAGGTTATGAGATATATATCAGCTTAGGCATTCGACGTGGCTTCAAATCAATAAAAAGCAACTAATAACCATTAAAAATGGCTAATTGACAGTTGCAGTTATTGGCTACATTTACCTACTTGATGTGCAAACACGCAAAGGGGAGTGGCGGGGGGTAAATGAGTTGGCGAAAGTATACCGGGCATATTCGTGCAATGATTTCATATGCTCCAGTTCCAGTTCCCGTTAAATGCGGCCCGCATTTGGTGTTTTTGTCACTGCTCTAACATAACGACATAATGTTGTGCATTTGAGGATTTGATTGATGGTGCTCCGACTGTGGCCGGCTTGAGTTTGACATTCAGTTGAGAGCTAAAATTGATGGTGTGTCAGCCGGTTGCCAAATGAGTTACGAATCAATAAGACTACAGTCCCAACTATATACGAATATAATATGTTGTGTATCTATTTGGCCGGACAATGTTTAACACAGATTATTGTTTACACGCTTGCAACAGAGTCCAACCAGATCGCAAACTGTTAACGTTTATTTGTCTTTTCATTATCGTTGTGTTAGCATCTTGTTACCAGCTATCAACTTGTGCCGTCATGTTGACGCTGTCCTCCAGCTGTCAGCTTTAGACCATATCGTCACTCGTCAACTTCTTTCGCATCATTCATGAATTGCATTTTGCGCTTATCGTTTGTTTTTCTGTTTAGCGGCATTTGCGGAGCAAACAACATTTTTGCCAAATAAACAAATTAAACACAGTTTGTGTCAATGCACAATAACGAAACAAAATGTTTGTCTTTGCGGGGTAACGGAAATTTAATACCCTAGCTACACTTACACCTAAAATTGTAAGTTACTTGTTTTTGATTATTTGAGTAAGCATTTCATGAGCAACGTGCAAAGTGCTCTCTAAGTATATAAAATAATATTTTGACTTTAGTTGCTGCAATATGGCACAAATTAAGTGGTGTCGCCTTGGAGAATGTGTATTAGAGCCCAGTACCATTAATCTTGTCGGGCCTTGGCCTGTTCTCTCGTAGGTTGACCTTACGAAAATCCAAAACATCAATGAACTAATTTGAACGCTTTTATTAGTTCGGCACGTGACTCGGCGAGCAACAAACAAGTCAACAAGTTAGCAACAGCAAAGTACATGATGTATATGTATGTGTTATATACGGTATATATTGACCCTCCTCCGCAAGAAGGTTGAGCGTTCGAATTAACTTGCGATCCCCCTAAAACCGCAAGCATTCCAACGCATCAGTGATGGCCCTCCATTTCTTCAACAACCACGCGATTGTCTTCGTTTGAGTGTGTGTGTGTATGTGTGTATGTCCCCGTCGTGAACTTTTTACATCTAAAATGCCGGATTGCCTGAGATTTATTTTTGAAGTGTTCCAGACTCCTCTAGTTGATATTCCTCGCAGTGTGTTATGGAAATGTCTTTTTCCGTTTTTGACCCTTCCTCCTCAGGCGCCGATTTATCCTTCGATGACTTCGACTTCTTAGCCATCTTCTTCAGCTCAACCCACAAGGCATAGCTCGAGTAGGCGATCACAGCTCCTGCAGTGAGCCAAACGTTGCTCCCGAGCATATCTGCACCTGCAGTGGTCGTCTTTGCTGGTGCGGGTGCTGGACTTGGTGATGGTTCGGCTGCGGCATCATCAGACATTTTTGTGAGCTAAAGTGAAACGCGGCAATTATACAATTTTTTCAAAATCGACTTACATATAAATATAACATTTTAGAAATACTTGAAAATCGATTTGAAAAATGTTTACAAATTTCTTTTTAAATCTTTAGTTTACTTACTTTATTTTATGTATAACTGAGAAATGCACAAAAGATTTATGTATTTTTCAAAGCAGCAGCAGGGCTCAAAAAAATTTAAAATATTTTATATTTATAGTTTCAATAAATTTTGTGTCTTAAATTTGTTGAGAGTTTTTTGTGTTGTTTTCCGAGCGGTGTGCGGAATGTGAATGAACACAAGCCCGAAATCAAATCTAAGGTCTCAAAATTTCTGACATCCGCCTGCTGATCTGAGCAATATTTCAGAATTTTTGAAACTGAGTGTTTGCATATTTGAATATGTGATTCTTAATATGAATAAATAATCAGTCACAAAAGCCACTTTTAAATTAGACAAGCAGCTAAATATAAGGAAGCTGAGCAAATCTATGTATCTGCATCAGACCAATTCTATATACATATACATATAAACATAAATATACATACATATATAAATGTACATACATATATAAATGTACATACATACATATATATATATATATATATATATATATATATACATAGCATAGAATTATACATATTCTTAAGCAGCATCTAACGTCACACATACGTCGAACAAGATGAGCGTTTTTGCCTAAACCTTTTTACCACCCTTAGCAATTATTATTTTCTCAACAAATTAGCAATAAATACAAATAAATTAAATTGCAGTTTCGACGCATTTTATTATATGTTTCACACCTCGCTTGAGAGGTACTACATCAACAGTATTACATTGCAACAGCAAGATGTGTGTGTGTCTGTGTGTTATCTTCCATGATCCTTGTGTGGAAGATTGGGCGTTCAACTGAACTTGCGATCCCCTAAAATCGCAAGCCAGCTTAATGCTTCAAAAGTGTCTTCTGTGTCTTCAGAAACCAGGTGATTTGATTTGTGTGTTTGGATTTGGGTCCCCCATCCGTGTAATTCGTTTAATGATGATTAAATACTGGCGACTTCCGACTGAGGAGGTCCCGGTTCGTCAGTTAGGCAATAGTTATGGTCCGCTTTAATCACCTCCTGAAGCTTAGTATCAGCCTTTGCCAACTTCGTTCTCTTCCTAGCCATCTTCTTTAGCTCAACCCACAAGGCATAGGTCGAGTAGGCGATCACAGCTCCTGCAGTGAGCCAAACATTGCTCCCTAGCATATCTGCACCTGCAGTGGTCGTCTTTGCTGGTGCGGGTGCTGGAGCTGGTGATGGTTCGGCTGCGTCATCATCAGCCATTTTTGAGAGCTAAAGTAGAACGTGGAAAATAAAAAATAAGTTTTATTTATTTCAAAGTCAACTTACATATAAATATTAAATTTCAGATTTTTTCTGTTAAAATATAGTCGTTTGTTGGGCGAGCTCTGATCGTCAAATAATACAATTTTTCACAACGCTCCGAGAATCTGAGTCTGAATTTCCCAGCCTACTGTGTTAAATGAGAAAACATAAATAATTGATTGATGGACAGCCTAAAAATCAGCTGAATAGCTGAAATTACTGTTGTGAGTTGTGAGTTTACTCTTAACCAAGATTTGTTCAAATGAAATAATTGAATATATACAAGTATATATTCATGTCTAGCCCCAATTAGTCAAGAATTGCCTTAAGCTGCAAATGCATTACACTGCTGCACTCCCATTTGACATCTGATCCATGGAAATGTGTCTGTGTTGATTTATATTTCACAAGTTTATGAATTTTGTAACAAGTTGTCGCATTTGAATGCACGACTTCACTTTGGCTGGGAGTTACGCAGCCTCTGAGCAACCAGGCGACAAATGACGTAAGGCAAACAAATGCAATTTACATTTGAATTTCCACACTTGCCATCCTCACTCTCTCTCACTCTCTCTCGGTCTACCACTTTTTCTCTGTTCATCTCGCTCTAGGATGGTGTTAATTTCATGCGCATACATATGCAATCCACACTCCGCACTCAGCTACCAGCTCCACTGCCCCCCAAACCCACAAATAAGAAGCTGCCACTGTTCTTTCTGCTGTCCCTGGGATTTGTCGGCTAACGGATTTGCATATGACCACAAAACGAAGCATTGGGAAAGAGGCGGGCGGCCGAGGGACTGTTCCCTAGAAAGTGTTTTCTGTTTGGGCCAGTTGTTGCCAGCTTTCGGATTTGTAAACCGACACACACCTGTTGCTTTTGAGTTTTAGCAAGCTGCAGCTTAAACTTCAAGTAGCGTTTTTTGAATACCGAAGCGGGCCTAAAACCCAATTGCAGTGAAAAATGTATTATAATTTAATATTGAATGATGCTGATTTATACAAATATATAAAACTTAAACTAAGAACTTAGTCTGAGTTCGGTTCCCATTTAATATGGCATCGACAAGACGCAGCCACGTTTTGATCATTTCTCTGCCAACACTTTAAGGCAACAAAGGGCAACGCAATTCCTGCAGATTTTGTGCTGTAAAATTGCATTGTTTTAATGCAATTGCAATTGTGCGCTGCAAAACTTTTGAGGCGTTTGTACTTTGGGCATGGTCAGTGGGCGTAAACTTTTCTTCTTTTTTTTAGCATGGAAACAAGAGAGAGGCTTATGCTTTCCCCGTCTCTCTCTCTCTCTCCCCAAATGCCCACTTTCATTGTGGAATTGGAAACTTTGTGTAACAATAAAATTTTGGTGCCAGGCCCCGAAAAAAAAATAACGCGACGAACAATGAGCTGAAAGCAGACAAAACGAGAAAGCAAAAACAAAAGGCAGCTTTGCACTCACTATAGCCTACTTATGGGCGCTGCAAAATAAGGGTAGTCGAAGCAACCGGAGTACTTGAGGGTTGGCGGGAGGGTGCTAGCTGGAACAGCCGCATTTAACTCTCGGCATCCGTGGCAACTTCCGGCGTGGTAAATTATGCTGGATGCCACTTTTTGTTGCTGTTGTTACTGTTGCTGCCTACCCTGTGCGGGGGCATTTGCAATGGGTATATGTGTTCATATTCTGAGCAATTCTATGAAATAAAGGCGTATAGTCTCTAAGATCCGCGGGTTCATACAGACATGGGCTATATCGAGTCACCTGTTGATCCTTATCAAGAATATATATATCGTTTATGGAGATAAGAAAAATCAAAGTTCTCTTAAGTATTTCTACAGCATATAGTTGGGCCTCTTCGAGCACAGTTTGCTGCTGCAATGTTGTTTTCACTTTTTGCCTTCATAATTGTTTTTGTGTGTTGCTGCTGCTACTGTTGCAACGACTAAGAGCGACCACAACAACATGGAATTGCAATGAGCAAAAGGGAACTACTGGCGTCATGCATTTAATTTATGCATTTCGGTCAACGTGCGTTTAATTTATTGAGCCGCTGCTGCTGCACTCTATGTGCGAGTTTAATTAGCAGGCAGCCAATAAATTGGCAACTGGCTGCCTTAAAACCAAACTCAAAAGTATGACCAAAATGCAATGATGGATTTGTGGCATGTCCGTTGGCAACAGGCTGCTAGCTGTCGAAGTAATTTTTTTTTTATTTTTCTGCAGCATGCCGCATTGACATGCTATATATTTTGTCACATACATTTATATTTTTCACACTGCCCCCAAGTGCAGCAAATGGTGAAGAAAAATCCCGAGAAGCAGCTGTGACCAGCACTAGTTTACCATTATGAATTTACAGCCGGAAAGGTAAGGCAGGCAACGTGTGCAGCGATCAAAACGTACCTCTGACCCACCTAAGGCTTGATTACCCTTTGTGCAGGGGTTTGACTTGACGTATATTGCACATCGACGACTTGATGAACAACAACAGCAAAATGCACTCAAACTGCTGGCCCTGACTTGCAATTGGCCACGTCCATCAAATCCAATGGCAATTGTTGAAGGGAATGTCAGCAATGAGCTGAACCGAATTAAAAAGCTTTTAGCTGGTTAATTTCTTAGACCTTAAGTGGAATGTTGTGCAATGTATGCAAGAAACAACATAAGAAACTTAAATACATTAATCTGTGGCTACTTACCAATAATGCAGAAATAGCAAGAGCATTATAAAGAGAGCTTTAGGAGAAACCAATTTGTGTCGATTTTACACCAGCAGCACTTCTTCTTCTTCGTATGTTTTCACATGCAACAATAATATGGACCGTGGATCGAAACGTTTGCTATTGTAACCAGTAAATGCCATGCCTATTTTGGCTACAGAATCTCCTCATGTATAGTTGACATAGTCTGGTTAACTGACTGCCATCATATTAGCTGAAATTTTGCCTTATGTCCATATTTACATAGTCACTGGATGACTCAGGCACACGTGTGCCTCATTAGCCGACAACAGTCACAGTCACCTCAACTGTCGTTGGCAGTTGGATATTCATTCGATTTATGGGCAATCAACTTTATCCATTGCCCAAATGGCAGCTAAGTGATCAACTTTGGCCGCCTCGCATTCCGCCCGTCAAGTTATTCCTTTTGCTGGGGCGACAACAACACGGATATTCCAACGCCAGAGCACTGTTGGCACGCAGTTTTGGGCTTCCTCAATGCTTTGCAGATGTCTCCGCGTTGTCTCCGCTTCTTTTGCCTTGAAAGCGCCATAAATCTTTTTATGATTTTTGCTTAGCGCCAAATGACTTTGTTCTCTGCCTTTGACTCTGACTCTGACTCTGACTTTGCCTTCGACTGTGACGCATACAAATTTCAATGTATGTTCGCCAATACATACATACATACATGCACACATACGTTAGCCATATTTTATTTAGTTAGCTCGCACAAATTTTTAACAAACATTTCGTGGCAGCACGCAACGCCATTTTGGCGACTGCCATCACGAGCACCACACGCTATACCAACACACTCACACTCACACACTCACACACACACACACAGCAGCTCACCAGTGTTGTCAGTATTTTAAAATTACTATATACTAAAAGTATCCAAAGTAAAAGCCAGCAAGCAAACAAAAGTCGAGGTTTCACTTCCTGTTCTTCTTTAAAATGTTATAATAACAAGATCAATTCAATCTTAACTTATCCATTTAAAAAAAAAAAAAAGTTATTTATTTGATAAAACTTTTATAAATTTATTATTTTTCCATAAACAAACATATGCCCAGCTTGTTTTATTATTATTATAATTGAATATTGTTAAGTTTTTCTCCACTTAAATATGATTGAAATCAAATGGAAAATGAAAGGGTTTGAAAATGGTATGCTAAAAGGCAGCAATTAGATGGCTAAAATGCCAGCACTGGTGGGCACAGGAGAGGCGTGTGGCTGCGATTTACCCACCATGGCGCCGGCAAGAATAGCAATGGCAGCGACTCTGGGGCAGCAACTCAGGGGCAGCGATGACGAGCGCGCCACAGTTGGTTTGGGTTTGGCATAAGGCAGGCGCCAGCAAAGTTGTAAAATCGGCAAATGGCATATAAAAAAAGAAATGTTCGCAATGTTGTCGTCAGGCCAATACCCAGATCAGATCCAGTGCCAAAATGGCCAATATAAGGAAGAACTTTTTTCTTGTTTTTCTGGTTTCTTCTTTTCAATTTTCTTCTGCGGTCAGCAAAAAGGTTAATGGCGATTGTCAGCTATCGATAAAGTGTTGGTTTATTTAGTACGAAATCTCAGAGACACTTACCTAATTACTCACGCTCAATCTATTAATTTGCAGTGAATTTAATGGAGGTGCACAGTTTTTATATGTTTTTCTCAATACAAAATTAAACTTCGTTTATAGAGCATAAATCAAAGAAAATCTTTAACTTGAAGAGCTTTTTGACTTATTTAACGATATGATAATTTAAAATAGTATTAAATGAATGGCCTTGCAAGAACTTGCTTACTTAAGCCCCATGTAATTAAGGTCAGCCAGTAGCGAAAAGTTTTTATGTTGCTTGCCTCTCCCCTCCCCCCTCTGTTTGTGGCAGGATTTCATAATTACGCGTAAAATGTTGACAAAAAGTTTTTATAAATTGTATGACATAAGCCCAGCAACGACAAGAAGAAAAAATGCGAGGGGAAGAAACTGGCACAAATCATTACACAGAAGAGCCGGCGGGCGTTGACAGCGGGCACTCCAAACACACCACACACACACACACACACACACACACGCACACACAAATACATTGAGTGACTGCTGGGAGGGCAACAACAATGCAAATTAGCGACGCGTTTTATGCAATGCCGTCGAGTCATTAACACATTGACATGGGCGTGCTGTGTGTGTGTTCTGTATGTCCTGCAAGTGTATGTGTGAGTGTGTGTAAGCATTAGAGTCATCAACATTCTTGCCTACACTTCAACATCACTGGGGGATTCGAGCGGGCAACTCTCTTTTTGCACTTTAATTGAAATTAGTCGGCTCATAAAACAACATTAAACAGCAACAAACCAGAATTAATTGATATGTGGAGTTTAAAGTCACCTCATGCTGGGCAACCAGCTGAAAGCCATTATGCATGGAAACTCACTGAAAATCACTCAAGGGTGACAACAAATTTCGCATGAATAAACAAATTAATAGTTGATAACCAAATTAAACAGCGATCGAGTGAAGACTTTGAAAAACTATAAGAAACAAAAATTGAATTATTTTTAATGAGTAGTTTTTGAATAAATCGCAAACAAAAGTAGCCAATTAAGCGCTTTCAAGAATAATGCGCAATTTGTGAAACTGCCATGTTAATGTTAAATGGTAAACGTTCAAATGCGCATATTACGCATACGCCGCGTAGTTATTTTTATGCTTTGCGTCACAATTGAAATTCTGGGACATCATCATCAAGACACGGAGCAGCCAAACGAACCGTGGCTGCACAAAACGACTCAAATAAAAAAGAAGGAAAGGAAACCACCTATTGAAAAAGGAAAATCCGTGTGCACACAATCAGTCACACAGCAAGAAAGAGAGAGAGACAGAGCGAGAGAGAGAGCGAGAGCGAGAGAGAGAGGCAAACAAAATCCAAGAGTGGATTTCAGTTTTGTGAAGCAGCAGCTGCGGCCACGTGAATACGGCTTCAACATAATCCCGGTGGTTGGCATTGCTTTGGATCAACAGCGACAACTATGGTGATGATAATGTCGTTGAGCACGAGGAACGTTGACAATGACGCCATTGAAAGCACTTTTCGTTGCATTATGTGACAGCACCTCGCTGACTGAGGCTCTGAAGTTGTGGCGCAGTTGTGACGTGAGCCTGAAGCCTCATGCAGCAGCAGCAGCAGTAGCAGCAGCAGCTATGGCAACAGCAGCAACAGCAACAGCAACAGCAACTTTCCACTTTCTGCTCTCGGGCTGGCAATCAAAAAGTCATCAAATATGAATTTAACGCTATAATTTTTCACCTGTGCATGTGCGAGTGCCATTTTTTATGGCCTTGTCCCCTTCGGCTTGGCCCGACCCTTTGGCAAGTCTTTTAACTCAATTGCACTTTTGTGCATTTCTTAAAGTGTTACAAACTTGACTTTTATTTGTGTGTGGCTGCCTGTGCTCCTTGCCTTTGAGTTGATGGCTTTTTGTCAACTCTTTAGAAGGCCCTGTCAATTTATTCATTTACAATTTCAATTTAATTCGTTACAAAAGTTGCAATTTGTAATTGATTCTATAACTTTGAATAATGGTTTGTCTGTTCAAAAGTGTCTCTGTGATTTTCGCAATGGCAGCCAACCAAGAAAATGTAAGAGATATAGTTATATGTGAGGTCAATCTGGCAGCGAATTCTATCACAATTTAAACCTATTCCTATACATCGCAGGAAACATCAAACTTCGAACAACCGTCAGTCTTGAAATGCTTGAAACATCTTAATTATTTTTTATTTGTGAAATGCTGCCTTAAATCGTTTGAGACACATCAAAAAGCCAAATCCCTTTGCTGAAAGTAATGCCGGCCACATTTAAGATGTGTTTTCTTAACATTTTTTGTTTTCAGCGTTTTTCTTGCCAAGTTTCGTGTTCTGTTCGTTGTGCGTTGTTCGTTGTGAAATTAAATTAAAGTTTATGCAAGCGTGACGGCAAGCAGCAAAAATCATTTGCCACAAAATCCACTAAAACCCAATTTTGTGCAACAAATAAAATGCAACACGCACAAACAAGAAGCAGAGGAGCTGAGAACACAGCAGCGGCAACAGCATGTGTAGAAAACGCAGCAAGGAGCCAGCTGCCAGCTGGCAGGACAAGGACATGCGCCACTCGCAGACAAACTGACGAGGCAAGTCTAAAACAACAATTAGAAAAAAAAGAAATGCAGATGAAAAGGAGCAAAATTCCTCAAGAAGCTGCCACGTTTGCTCTCCAAGAGGGTTTGGGCTTTGTTGGGTATGTTTCTGTGGCTGGAATTCTGGGCAACGGTTTCGGTCTTGTGGGCTCTGACGCAGATAAGCAAAAGTTGGTGCCTTCAGTTTGCATGCAGTTCTCAGTCGTCGTCCTGCGGCAAGTGCTTGAGTGGAAGTTGATGCCGAATCAGAACTTAAAAATCATTTCATATGGCAGGGAATGCCGACTTTTAGCCAAACAGGCAGTTGTTGGCCATCCCTCTCTCCGCTCTCTCTATCTAAGGGAATTGAGTGTGTGCAGCAGCAGCAGCAGCAGCTGACGTAACAAGCAGCAATCTGCTCTTGTTGCCTGCAACATGTTTCAATCGCCATGCTTGGTGCATTAGATAAGAACTGAAAGCGACACTCTGTGGCCGATATAGTGGAGCCCTGCGGTGTCAATTCTTTTCTTAAACGATTTTACTATATTGCGCTTCAAATATCCCATCGAAAAAATCAAAAATCTAAACGGATGCAAAAAGATACTTAAATCAAATAAAAAATCACATTGGAAAATTCTTTAACATTCTTTTTTGCACATTGCAAATGGTGTTAGGCAAGCTACTAACTACTAAGTCAAGTAAAATATGTATATATATATATATATATATATATATATGCATATAATGTGCTTTCACAGACTGTTTGGTTTCAATCTCAAGCTCATTTCCTGCAGTGAAAGGCAATCGGATGCTGCACAGCTCGGTAATTTAAAACGAAGCTCCGTATTTTTCAAATAATTAAATGCTTCAAAATGAAAGTAGCAACTTGACAACTCGACCGTCAAGGGCCAAGCAACATCAGCAACTGCTGCAAAGCATCATCAACATCATCATTATAATCATCATCATCATCATGATGCTGAAGTTGAGTGTTGACGGATTCTCTTTCGTTTCGTTTAGTTTTGTGATTTTTCGCTTTGATGATGACGAAAGTCAAGTCTGTTAAAGTGAAGGCAGTGAAGGCAACTTAATGCCAAACTTGGCTGAAAGGCAAAGAGATAAACTGCTGCAGCCCAGATAAATCGTTACCACTGCTCGATTGCCTAGCTGTAAGGCGACACTTTGTGTCAGCAACAGCTGACAAACAACAGTGAAGGCAGGTTGTAAGGTCTTCTTCTTTGAGAACGGCCGAAGGACCTTTTGGCAAGTGACTTTTGCGCATGGCCTGGCCTGGCCTTACAATTTAACATTGAATGTCAACAGCAGTGTGACTGAGTGCGTTATGAGAAATGCGTTTTGGTATTAGCAAATTACGCATACGCAATGTGGGCCAACTCGTAACGAGTTCTATTTGGATTTGTGCTGAGCAAACTAAATCAAAGCGAGGGCTGTTCAATGACTTTGACGATTCTGAGCCATTTCTATTTAAACATGTCAAAAGAAATACTCCACAGTCATAACTATTTAAGCGTATTAACTATGTTAATAGCTACAAGCTAGTATAAACTCGACTTAAATATTGCTTTTTAGTTTTGTAATAATTTGTGAAACTACAATTGCAGCCCAAATATTTTTCTGCACCGTTTCTCATCGGCTTCTCATTCGGTTTGCATTCGACAAGTAGTCCTTCATTTCACTCATTAAAATCGCACTCAGAGGCTGACTGGCAAAGGCAATGATGAAATGCCAGCAACGGGATTCCATGGCAGCCCCACATCCTTTGCTGTCTCTCTCTCTCTCTCTCTCGCTCGCTCTCCACTCACCACCCTTGGCAACCGTCAGCTAAGCACACACGCACACACACATAAAGAGACTGTCATTAACGTGTATGTTGCCCAATTTAATGGCATGCGAACATTTTTGCAGGTATTCCAAGCGACGACCCTTAGGCCAAAATGTAGAGCCCCATAATGGGCCATATCGGGAGGCAACCGCAGAAAACAGGAGCAGGCGCTTGTAATGGCATTTTGTTTGTTTGATTTGCACTTGTGTGTGTTAGTGTGTGTGTGTGTGTGTGTGTGTGTGTGTGTGTGTGCGTGTGCGTGTGCGTGTGAGTGTGTGTTGATGTGTCTGTATCTGTGCGTGGGCATCTCTTAATTACAGCGATTATTTAGCCAGAAAATTGAATTTATTGCTGCCAGGAATATTAGGCACTTTAAACACCTTTAGAGCAGGCAGCGGAGATAAAAATAAAAGACAAGTAGCTAAGGGTGAGCGAGAGACACAATCTTTGGCATACACTTAAAGAGTCGTTGTTATTTTAACAGCTTATGCTTAAAGCAAGTGAAATTCGCAACAGCTAAAAGGCAGTTAAAATGTGCTGCAAGTGATCATATCGTATCGAATGATAGTTTACTTTATATGAGTAGAGCGGAACATAACTGTGAAATCGAACAAAACGTATCTAAAATGCCAAACTATTCAGCTGCAATTAGGTCTGTCCTAAATATTAGGTAAGTGGAAGAGATGATGTCAACACCATTGAGTTCGGCACTGCTTTTATTCAGCCGGAATTCAGTTGTTATCAGCGCACTGCCGAGTACAAAATATAATTGCAAATACGACTATAAATGGACCAACGAAAGTCGGCAAAAGTGCACGAGGCAGTTGTATGGCCAGAAAGGCCAAACGGGCACCTTTCGCAAGTGGTTCGCTCCCATTCTTCCACTGCAGATGACAGAACACCCGTTCGACCGTAGGATCTACGGTGTAAACACCAAGATAAATAGATACAAACAAAAATCAACAAATAGACGAAATAAATAAACTCCAAGTGACAATGCGCCAGACTGCGGTGATCCTGTGCACACAGACAATGGAGATCCTGATCAGGCAATGCACACAGCTAGTTTTCTGAGAACGAAGCTTCGAATGTTGAGAGCAGAGCCAGCAGTAAACGTATCAACACAATAAATAAATATAAATAATAATAATAATAATTATATACACAAATATTAATAAGCATTTTGGCCTCAAATGTTTCATGCTATTTTCTTTGTTGCATACCCCAACACAACTGTTTGCCTTTAAATAGTTGCAAGTGTGCAAAAATTAAGTAGATTACCTAAGGGAAATGCATTTATGATTAAATTTACAACGGTTATGCAAGTTTCTGGAGACCATAAATCATGAATATTATCGAGAGTGAACGTTCGCTTGTCAAGCAATGCAGTCGCCAAATGGTTTGTCATTGGCGAATTTTCAACTTGCTGCGCCGGATAATGATATCTTCATACAACAGAATTCATCACAGATAGTCGAGAGGCCAGTGCCAATTGGTAATAAGGATGGGGATGATCTGGTGCCCTGCGGAACTGGCTATGCGTGGAATAATGAGACGAAAGCCTGTGAGGCTCAAATAGGCTTACGCACTGCGAACTGCAAATATGGATACCTGATGAACATACGCATGGATGAGTGCAGAAGAGTCAAGTACAACGTTGCGGCAAGTCAAAAGGGCACTTTCCGCAAATGGTGGGACAAGACAATTGGACGACACCAGGGACCGCAGCCCACAGAGAAACCGGTGATAAGAAAACCAAATTCGAATCCCAACTAAACTAACTTTGGCCAGAATGATCCGCATATAAAACACACACATCGAAATGTGATTAAATAAAGGAATGCGAATTAAATAATTTCGATTTGTTTTCATTTTTAATTATCTATGGATATATTTGAAGAAGTAAAACACGACAAGATATTTTTCCACATTATTTACTCATTATAATTATAAGACTGCTTATTATGAATACCACGCAGTTTAGTAAGTAATTTTTATATATGTATGTACACAAAATTCTATTAAATGTTGGAATGCTTATTAATCAAGCACTTTTGCTACTCTTGTTGTTCATTGCAGGTACGTTCTGTCGAATTGCCAACAAATGAGGCAATGGGAAAGGAAAGAGTGGCCAAAACAAATGTCACGTGAGCCACAAAGTTTTCCTTTTATTTGCTCTACTTGTGTTCATCAGGCCAAAACTAACACATACATATATTTGGCCAGCTCATTTTCAGATTTGCTGCAACGAATATACCCTTTCTGCGGGTATTACAAGTTTGCCATTCAATTTTTGCAAGCTTTTCTGGAATAACAAATAATATGAAATACTTGCACAAATATGACTTCCTCGACATATCATAAAAACTAAGCAATTGTATCAGAGATTTTCCTATCTTATTTCGTTACACGCTCACTCTTCAACTCCCTCCATCTCGCTCCCTTCTTAACGTTTTAATTTTGTTAATACAAACGCTTAAATAATTTTTAGTCTCATTGTTTTACATTTTTCCCCCAGATTACTGAATTTACTCCTTCGATCAGATTTGGTTGAAGATCTGCTCAGTTATCAGCAAGGGTAATAAATCATCGGCATACCGCATTTAGTTGCTTTTAGTATGCCTTGATTTTTTTTCATTTTTAATTTTTTTGTTGCAGTTGCCTTTTGACTCGAACCGTGATTTGCTGCAATGCCAAACGCGCTTGGCCAAAATCACGTAAGCAGTCGCAAAAGGGGCTTTCAGGAAAGGAGAAGATGGGGGCAAAGGCATGTGTCTGCCGCTACTTTGCTCTGATTACAAACCCAACAATAACAACAACAAAGACAACGACAACAACAACACAAAAGAACAACAACAATGTTATGCGCGCTTTGTTAACGCCTGAGCGCCCACCCAAAATTCCTTGCACTGTGATTTTTTTTTCTGTCTTATTTTTTCTCCTTTTCAACTCTCCACCTTTCTTGTCATATGTTTGTTTTTGTGTTTTTTTTTTTCATTTTGTTTTCTTTTCGTCATGTGCCAACTTTGTTTTAAGTGAAAATTGAAACTCAGCTCAGCAACTGTCCAGCATTCGGTTTTTATTTGGTGATTGCTACGCTGGCCAAATCTTGTAACTGAAAACTCAAAGCAAACTGGAAGTCTACGTGACAGGAGGATCTGTCGCACCGGAAGTGGACTTAAAGACACCCATACACACATATACAAGTACACCAATGTACACTTGGCGAAATTGAGTATATTTTTTGTCCAAATCACATTTTCAACTTCAAGCGTTGTAGTAAGATAGATAATCTGACAATGTTACGGCTAAGGAAAATTTCGAACCAGCCCCTTTTTGGGGATACAATTTTCAAATGAATTTCGAACCAGAATTGCATTTCCCACATTTCATGTAATATTACACTCAAGGCCAAACAATGATCATAAATCGCTGACATTTCAAAATCGAATCAACTGGAACGTCACTTCATAGGCGGTTTTTTTGTTTGTAAATCCGTTTATTTTTGATGATAACTTATAACATTATTCATTATTATTAGGCGCCATAAATGAAAATAATTTCTGTAGCGTTGGCACTGAAGTGCCTCCAAGCATAATACTCAAAACAGTTAACAGAATAAGACTTAACTTCATTTTACTTTTAGCTTATGAGCACAAGAGAGCAAGTCGCCTTTTATATAGCGTTTGTCCGACTCGCAATAATCGTATTGGCAACACTTTACAGTAATTATTAAAATATAGATGCAAACTAATTAATACCCGGAAGGATAAAAAATTAATTCGACTTATGCAATGCATGCCAGCATCGACTTATTTATGACAATTAAAATTCCAGCATGTCCGCAAAAGCGATTTTGAGGGTAAAATTTTGACATATATTAATTTGTTGTTAGTTAAATACATGTTTTCAACTTTAAATGTGATCTCTCCTCCCTTTAAGGATGCAATTTTTATATTAATTTTAAATTGAAATGCAGTTCTTTATAGAACTAGTAGTAATACTGGTCGCGTTTGAAGGGCCGCCTAATACCGAATACGGGCAGTGTGCGAATAAAGCGCTTCATGGATTTGTCATCTCGGACAACAGGTGGAAAGTCCAGCAACTTGTAGACGGTGCATTCCACCTCGGTGAGGATGCACCTTCGAATGGCGATAGCCTTCTTCTTCCTCTTTTGTCTTGTTTTCACTCCATCAGTAGCCTCAGTTGGGCCCAAAGCTAGAATCGCTTGCATCTGAGTGAGCTTCTTGCTCAGCATTTTCTGCGTCTTGGCATTTGTCCTCTTGCGTTGAAGCTGCACCGATGTCGATGACGGAAGGACGCAAATATCAGAATCACAAGAGAATTCCATATTGGTGTACATCACGTCCGCGGAACTTTTGTCACCCGTCGGCTTTCGGCTCGCCGAGGGCAACGCGCAAAGGCGACGAATTGTACTTTTCTTTAAGGATTTGCGAGCTCTCCGCTTCCGTCTAACCCTACCACGGGCAGCCGCAGCACGAACAGCAGGAGCAGAAGTGGCACTAGCAGGAGCATACGTGGCACCACCACCAGATGGGACCACGGCCTGAAAATCTGTTTCCATATCTGCTGCATCGTTTTGCTCCTGTAATTTAAGTTTATTATTGTTTTAATATTTTTTTTATTTTATTCAATTTTAATATTTCTTACCGCTTCGGACATATTGTGTTTTCTCAAAAATAATATATACAATTTTTCAGTTCAGTTTGAAAACAGCTCAAAACATTATTTGAGGCTGTAGGGATGTCTCACCTGTAGCTGGAGCTGTCGATTCCCAGAGCCTGCTTGGATTTCTCTAAGCAATTGATTTGAAATCTATTTCGGTTTTCAAGTTAAAATTGCAAAACTGAATTGTTTTCAATATTTACTATTTTGTTGGCTTTTTTTTATTCGGCCATAAATTGTTTGTCGACTTCACTTCATTGTTAAATTTTATCTTATTGTAACCTCAGCTCCACTTGTGCGTACTTCTCTCTCTCTCTCTCTCTCTCCGTCCCCGTCTCTCTCTCTCTCTCTCTCTATTTTATTGCAGTTGGCTCCTTATCGGTTTATTGGTTGACTTTCAGACTGAGTTTACTTTCGCCGTGCTGTTTAACTTTGAGCTTGACCAAAACTTGCTGGCCCGCAGCTGCAGGCTAACTTATGCTTCAATATAGATAGATTTCTGGTTTATCTTTAAGGTATCCGTGGGTGTTTAATGCTGTGCACGGTACAAAATTCACATAATTGCAGTTGAAATTCAACAAACAACAGCAAAGCGTAAATAGAAAGCGCAAAGTCAACAGAAAACCAGAAAAATACTATTAAAAAAGGTAAAAAAAAAATATTTTAAAAAAATAGAGAAAAATGCGAGCTGCAATTGGGCGGGGCGGGGCACTGGTGCAAACTTGTTGGTTCCAACCGCTGCTCACACATACACACACACATCCAAACACGCACAGACACACCCACAGCGAAGGAGAACCCCAACAACAACAAACAAACAAATAGTCGCTAACCTTTGGCCCGACTTCCACTTCAGGTGCACCAAGTAATTGCAACTGAAACTGAAACTTGGCAAGTTGCAAAATAATACAAACATAAAAAAGCACGACAGGATAGTGTATCATGCAGCAAGCCGAAGCTGGCATACACTCACAGAATGGAGTTCGACACCAAAATTTAACATAAGCAAATCATTGGAAAATTTTAAAAATAAAGATCAACTCAATTATTGACAGATTGTTGCTAAGAGAGATGTATACTATAACTTGAGCAGTGGAGAGTACATAGAACACATCAAAATATCCTCAGCAAGGACATACAAAAAAAAAGAGCTAAAAAGAGCACAGAAATGAAATGAAATGCTGATTAAAATTGAAGTAAGAGCAGCTCCAAGGAGACATCTATTGGTTAGTGTATACGCTGTACGTATGTATATCTATATATATACCACTAGGAGTCGTGGGGCAGTTAGGGGCAGGTGTCCAGGACACACGGCTGCAGCGCACACAAGCATTTCGATGCAGGTCACTGCGGCTAAATTAAAAGAAATCGAGCGGGTGGCAAACCTTGCCTTGGCTTGCCTTGACAATCTATGTACGGGAAGATAAGGGACCTTCGCAGGACTAACAGGACATCGTAGAGAACCTCTCTCTCTCTCTCTCTCTCTGTGCGTCTGTTGTGGATTTTAATTAAAATTCTTAAGCTGCTGTTGATTATTAATTATATATGTGTGTTGTGTGCAACAACAGCAGCTGCAGTTGATAAGGCAACCAGCGAAAGTTTATTATGATGCTTATTAGAGTGCAGTTCTACTTGCCACCAAGCCCTCACCACCCACCTTCCCACCTCCCGAAGTCACACACCGTTTCGTTTCTTTTTTTCTGATGACAAACTTATAACATTCTTTATTTATATCAATGATTTCTTAATAAACCATAACTGAATATAATTTCTCATGCAAAAGAATACTTTCTGCATTATGTTACTTTGTTGCATAATTCATCAGGCTTTATTACGTGGTGGCAGTTTATCTTGTCTATGCAACACACTCAAAACAGTTAACAGAATAAGAATTAACTTCATTTTACTTTTAGCTTACAAGCTCAAGTGCGCAAGTCGCCTTTTATATAGCGTTTGTCCGACTTGCAATAATCGAATTGGGAACACTTTACAGTAATTATTAAAATATAGACGCATACTATATAATACCCGGAAGAACCAGTTTCGACTGATTTATGACGGTAATAATGCAAGCTTGAGGATATAATTTGTTGATTCTTAGTTAAAAACGCGTCTCCAACTTTAAATGTGATCTTATTTGAAAAGCTCTTGTTTTTGGCATAGTATTTTGATAGTCTCTGCTCCCTTTAAGGATACATTTTTTATGAGTTTATAGATGAATATATATGTACGTACGATGTGGGTGAATAGTTTACACCAACTGAAGAACAGAGGCAGAAAATTAAGTTGGCTGATTAACTCCGAAGAATCAATCTCACCGTTTATAAGCTCATGTCAAAAAGTACCACCAAGCATTGTTCTACGATCAGAAAAAGAAGGAAGAAAAGTCTACTAAGGTAAGAAGGTAAGCTAACATTCGTATTCCAATTAAGACCCCTAAGTGCAAATAATAGATATGGTTTTTGTACGGATTCTATTCTATCCAGATGAACCTTGTAATTGGGTGAGCATATACAAGATCCATATTCCAGAATAGGACGCACAAGTGAGATATTAAGAATTTTACTAATGTAGGGATCGTCAAATTCTTTTGAACAGCGCTTAATGAAACCCAGGACTCCAAAGGCCCGATTAACAGAGGAAGAAATATGCTTGTCAAACTTAAGCTTGGGATCTAAAAGGTATTCCCAAATCATCAACACATTCAATGTGTTCCAGTGGCTTGCCATGAAGAAAACATGTATTTAAATAGGTAAATCGCCTAAAAAAAAACATAAATTTGCATTTATCACCAGGCTTCAAAACTATCTAAGTCAGCCTGAAGCCTCTGTCCAGAAAACGAGTCGGTAGTCGACAGAAACAGTTGTACATCATCGGCATACATTAGTACCCGGACGGAAGGACATTTATAAATAAAGTGAATAACAAAGGGCCAAGGTGACTTCCTTGCCGTACTCTGCAAGTAACCCGAACAGACTTTGAGACAGAACCTGTAAAGTAAACTCTCTGTGTCCCACACGTTAAGTGGTTTGAGATCCTACAAATTAGGTTGTGTGGAAATCCCAGTGAAGTGAAATCAAAAGCATTACTAAAGTCTGTGTAAACAACATCCGTTTGCATCTTGTTTTGAAATCCCTTAATAACAAAAGAAGTAAATTTTTTTTTGACAACAAACTTATAACATTCTTTATTTATATCAATGATTTGTTAATAAAATTGCAAAATAATACCTTCTGCATTATGTTACTTTGTTGCATAATTAATACCACATTATTGTACGATATGTTGTTGTTTTGCATTTAAACCACGTTCCGCACAAAACAGTTAACAGAATAAGACTTAACTTCATTGTACTTTTAGCTTATGAGCAAAAGAGAGCAGGTCGCCTTTTATATAGCGTTTATCCGACTTGCAATAATCGTATTGGCAACACTTTACAGTAATTATTAAGATATAGATGCAAACTAATTAATACCCGGAAGGATAAAAAATAATTTCGACTTATGCAAAGCGGACCAGTTTCGACTTAAGCTTGGAATCTAAAGGTATTCCCAAATCATCAACACATTCAAGCGTTCCAGTGGCTTGCCATGAAGAAAACATGTATTTAAACAGGGATATCGCCTATAAAAAACATAAATTTGCATTTATCACAATTAAGACCCAAAGATCAGTCAGCCTGTGAAGTGAATTATAATTAGTTAGTGGTGGTGGATCTATATTTCATAAACCCGTGCTCTAAGGATGAAATCAAGGATCTGAAAAGATGTTGTAGTTGAGAAGTTACCAATTTCTCAAACATCTTAGGAACAGCGGTCAACTTAGATATACCTCTATAATTTTGAACATTTGATTTGTTTCCTTTATGTAAGGAGAGGAATAATAAATGATTCCTTCCAAATATTTGGAAAAGAGCATAACTCCACGGATTGTTCAAAAAGTTTAAACAAAGGCTTTAAAAGACCATCAGCACAGTACCTAGGCACACAGCCAGGTACCCCATCAGGTCCCGGTAAAAATACCGACTTAATGACTTTTAGTTCATTAAGTAATGATCTCCGTTATCAAAGGTCCAAAAATGCAAATAGAGCCACTAAAAAGGTAAAGATATTGCAAAACCAACTGATGATTATGGGATATGGCCAGATCTGCGTCTGCAGTCTTGTTTTCAAAAAATACGGTGGGAGGAAGTATTGTTGAGAGTCGCTTAGCATTAACAAATTCATAAAAAAGTTTAGGATCCCGCTGAAACTGTAAAATACAGCTTCTTAGGTAATCCCTATAGCAATTGTTATTTATAGCTAAGAACTTGGATCGTGCAATCAAGTAACGAGAGTAATCCGAGGAATTTCTTATACATTCTTGACTTTTTATTCTTTAACCTGATCAGTTCCAGCGTGAACCACAAAGGCTCACAAACAGGAACCGACAAGTCAAATTAACCGTCCAATGTATTATAAAAGATTTCGATTGCAACATCCATGTCAGCACATTTACAAAGCCAAGACCAGAGACGAGTTAACTTAACAAAGTCGATTTTCCGAAATTGACGAGCAACTTGCCACCAAACCCATCCCACCTCCCCACGTCATACACCGTTTCGTTTTTTTTTTTGGTTGACAACAAACTTATAACATTCTTTATTTATATCAATGATTTGTAAATAAAATTGCAAAATAATATTTTCTGCATTATGTTACTTTGTTGCATAATTAATACCACAATATTGAAGCCGGTAACTTTGTTGTTGTGCTGCATTTATACCACGTACCGCACAAAACAGTTAACAGAATAAGACTTAACTTCATTTTACTTTTAGCTTATGAGCAAAAGAGAGCAGGTCGCCTTTTATATAGCGTTTGTGCTACTTGCAATAATCGTATTGGCAACACTTTACAGTAATTATTAAAATATAGATGCAAACTAATTAATACCCGGAAGGATAAAAAATTAATTCGACTTATGCAAAGCGGACCAGCTTCGACTTATTTATGACAATTAAAATGCAATCTTGAGGATATAATTGGTTGATTCTTAGTTAAAAACGCGTCTCCAACTTTAAATGTTTTGGCATAGTATTTTGATAGTCTCTTCTCCCTTTAAGGATACATTTTTTATGAGTTTATAGATGAATATATATGTACGTACGATGTGGGCGAATAGTTTACACCAACTGAAGAACAGAGGCAGAAAATTAAGTTGTCCGAAGAATCAATCTCACCGTATATAAGCTCATGTCAAAAAGTACCACCAAGCATTGTTCTACGATCAGAAAAAGAAGGAGAAAAGTCTGCTAAGGTAAGAAGGTAAGCTAACATTCGTATTCCAATTAAGACCCCTAAGTGCAAATAATAGATATGGTTTTTGTACGGATTCTATTCTATCCAGATGAACCTTGTAATTGGGTGAGCATATACAAGATCCATATTCCAGAATAGGACGTACAAGTGAAATATAAAGAGTTTTACTAATGTAGGGATCGTCAAATTCTTTTGAACAGCGCCAGGACTTCAAAGGCCCGATTAACAGAGGAAGAAATATGCTTGTCAAACTTAAGCATGGGATCTAAAGGTATTCCCAAATCATCAACACATTCAATACGTTCCAGTGGCTTGCCATGAAGAAAACATGTATTTAAATAGGGAAATCGCCTATCAAAACACATAAATTTGCATTCATCACCAGGCTTCAAAACTATCTAAGTCAGCCTGAAGCCTCTGTCCAGAAAAAGTGAATAACAAAGCTCCAAGGTGACTTCCTTGCCATACTCCTCAAGTAACCCGAACAGACTTTGAGACAGAACCTGTAAAGTAAACTCTCTGTGTCCCACACGTTAAGTGGTTTGAGATCCTACAAATTGGGTTGTGTGGAAATCCCAGTGAAGTGAAATCAAAAGCATTACTAAAGTCAGTGTAAACAACATCCGTTTGCATCTTGTTTTGAAATCCCTTAATAACAAAAGAAGTAAATTTTTTTTTGACAACAAACTTATAACATTCTTTATTTATATCAATGATTTGTTAATAAAATTGCAAAATAATATTTTCTGCATTATGTTACTTTGTTGCATAATTAATACCACGGTTTTATAGGCGGTTGCGTTGATTGGCAATCAAACCACGTAGCGCACACAACAGTTAACAGAATAAGACTTAACTTCATTTTACTTTTAGCTTATCAGCTCAAGTGCGCAAGTCGCCTTTTATATAGCGTTTGTCCGACTTGCAATAATCGTATTGGCAACACTTTACAGTAATTATTGAAATATAGATGCATACTAATAAATACCCGGAAGAACCAGTTCCGCCTGATTTGTGACGGTAATAATGCAAGCTTGACAGCTAATGCGCTTTTTGAGGGTAAAAATTCGACATATTTTTTGTAGTTTACTGAAAAACGTGTATACATACGATGTGGGTGAATAGTTTATACCAGCTGCAGAACTTAAGCTAAAGATTCATTCAACTCTGACGAATCCCAATTTTTATAAGAAAAGCATTTGTAATCTTGTTCTGCAATAATATTAGCTAGCCTCAAAAATTATATATTTAAATGAGAAAGTACTAAAAAAAATATGACAAATAAAAAATGTAAATTATAAATGTGAATATGAAGTAATAAAATAAATATGATGAACGAAAACGAACATTTTGAATATGAAAGCAGTAAAATAATTGTGATAAATAAAAAATAAATTAAGCAATCAAATATTATTATATTAAGAAATACATTTGATTAATTAATATCAATTATCAATCAAATTTGTTCAAATTATTATCAATAAAATTTGTTCACCGAAATGTTATCATCTTATACAATATGTTTCATATCAATAAATTGCATTACTTTGGCAGCCATAAAATTCTTCAACTCACTTTCGACTGCTTCAATCGATTGCAATTTGAAAATGATGAAGTCGAAAGCGAATTGAAATGACACTGGCATTTGCCCATTTCTGCGCTATTTGCAAATCCATTTTGCAAATTATCAAACGGCATATTTGGCCAACAACTCCCAAGCCCCCGAACACCCCCGAACACCCCCCAAACCCCTCCAATGCGTACCTCGGAAACCTTTTGACCTCGCTGGGGGAAAATTGAGTTGTGAGCGTGGGTTGAAAAGCTGGCGACGACTTTTTCACTTGGACTTGAGGCCAAAACCAACAACAACAAAACTTGTGTTTGTGGTTGTGTGTTGGTGTGTGTGTGTGTGTTGGTGTGTTGGTGTGTGTGAGTTGGTGTGTGTGTGTGTTGTCTGTCATAGTTTGCCGCACACACACACCATTTTTTGTTGCTTCTACATTTTTCATTTACTTTGGTGCCGTTCAAATTTCTGATATATTCACATTTTGGCTTTTTGGCCACAGTCTTCTTGGCCATGCGCTTTTAGACAACGTTTTTCGCCATTTTGCCCCAACGGGCACCACACACACACACTCACACAGCTACACACACAATGCTCGAGCGTAGGCCGCTGAAAATATTTGTTGTTCTTAGCTTTTCACTTGTACCTTTTGATGCCTGTTTCCGTATCGTATGGCCTTTTCCCCACCCCCTTTGCCACCTTTGCCCCCCACCCCATCACTCCCTTAACCATGCTGCCACATTCCCCTGCAACTTCCATGTGCTCTGTTTGTGTTTTCCGAGTACTTGGTTATGGTAATCGAATTTCAAATTATTGCCATGAGCTATATGCATGTCTGACAACAACAGGACAACAGTCAGGACAACAGCCAGGACAACAGCCAGGACATCAGCCAGGACATTCAGCAAGCCGAAATGCAACTTCTTTTGCTCTCTAGTTCGTTCAATTCGCATATCTCTTTTGGCAAGAGTGTTTTAGTTGCAATGGAGAAGTTCTGCTGAAGTCAATGAAAGCAAATTGCAAAAAAAAGCATTAAAATTATTAATTTATTTTATTTATTTATTCATTAACTATTAATATTAAGTGTTAATATACAAATATATTTCTATAATTCTTAACATATCATTAATTTTTATATAAGTTAAGAAAGACAAGAAAAGACATAATTTCCTGCTACTATATTTATTTATATTTATATTTTACTTATTATTAATTTTATGAATTATTTATAATATACATATATTATATTATATTATATAACATATTAGAAATATTATTTTTTAAAATTAATAAGGGTATTCAAGTACCGTTATGTCGTCCATAAATATTTCATCTTCGTTATTTTTGTAATTTTATTTTCACGTGTTTTCTTTTTTCTAACGTGCCATTTTCCGGTAGCTAGTGGGATATTTTCCAGCATCAATGTGTGCATTTTTTTGTACGATTTTCTCAGCTTTTTTTTGACAGTTAGTTTGCTTTATTTTTCTAATATTTTTTGCTACTCCTTTTTTGGAAGACGAATTTGTTTCGGTTTGGGGAGTGATTTTTTTTTAATGGCAGTTGTTTGCATAGTTGTTGTTGTCAATGTGTGTGTGTGTGTGTGTTTGTGTGTGCTTTGAGGTTTTTTGTATCCTGTGTGTAGTGTGTCCTTATGTCCATTGTTGTTGTTTACATCCTGTTTTTGGCGCGTTTTGAATATTTTTGCGGCGCATGTTTTGTCATGCAATAATTTAATTGTCGGATTTGGCAGCTTAAAAGCGAAACACAAACACACTCACACAAACAAACACACACACACTCACACGCACGCACACAGATCCTGCCGCAGACATGGCCAACTATGGCCTGTGTGTGTGGGCGTGGCAGATGGGCAACCTTTCGGCCAGTTTGTTTTGCTTGACACTTTGTGCTTAATTTTTTATTTATGTTTTCGCTTTGGCTGCTTGCGTGTTTTTCAGCTGAAAAACTGTTTTTTAATGCCTGCAAAAGTAAACAACAGTTAGTTTGGTTTTCAGCAATGTTGAAATAATTTTGCAGTTCTTAATTTTAAAATATAATTTTTAAAAATAAGAAAAAAATTAAAGAGCGGCTGTCAATTTGGTCGCAGTAAAATTGCAGATTTCTCAATTTGATTATATTTTTGCTAATTAAATTTCATTATAAATTAAAACTCGTTTTTCTCTGAGTGTACGTATCTTCAAATTACATCTTGCAACTTGCCAAACAAAATTGAAATCAATTGCTGTCCATTTTAAGTAGTTTCAAGTTTTCTTTTTCCAATTTCGCATTTGCCATTTCCCACTCCACAAAACTGATTTCAATTATAGCCAATTAAGCGAAAAAAGGACTTAAAAAGCAGCAACAACAACAGCAACAACAACAGCAACAACAAATCAACTGCACTTTTATATTGCAACATTAAAGAAGGCCAACAGAAAATGCCAAGAAGCAGCAGGAAGAGGAAGCAGCATAAAGAAGCTACCAACCCACCTACCCCCCAACCCACCCCTTTCCCCCTCTCTATCTCTCTCTGCTGTGTTTGCACCTTGGCTGCGTTCGTTTTCAGAGCCAAGTTGAAAAAGTTTTTATCCATTTTTGGCTCCCGCATTTCAATGCGCCAAATGTTAAAACAAACAAACAAATAAATTAGTGTTCAATCAGCGTAATTTGTACAATTGCCACCCCTACCCCACCCCTTTCACTGCCCAACCCCCATTCCCACCCCTTGAGCTCTTCGCTCGCTTTGCCTTATATTTTTGGGGTGGGGGCAATTTTGTTAACTTGGCTCAATTGCACTTGCTGGGCGTAGAAGTGGGTTGGCTGAGGGTTGGGGGTGGGAGTTGGGGTTAGTTTATTTGGGGGTTGGGTTTCGATTGACTTTGCAGTTAGTTGTAAGTAATTAAGACTAGAAGACTAAAAGCAATCCAAACTCTGCCTTCGAATTTTCGGTAATTTGGTTAATTTGAATTCGAATTCAGTTTGCCCAAGTGAAGGGGAGGGGAAGGGGAAGGGGTTGGGGTTTGACATTGGTTAAGGGTGTTATGGAAAATAAGTTTTAATTGTTTTGAATCGCGATTTAGTTTTGAGCAGCCGATTAAAGTTTTATTTAGCTAAAGCGATATCGATAACTAAATCGATTAGAAGAATTTGAGAATTATGTTGTATGATTCAAATATATTATTACTATTTTATATAAATATTATTATTATAAATTAAAATAAATATAAATACAATAACCATAAAAGCTATAAGTTTGCATTTGTGTTACCAAAGAGTTTGTCTGTGTAATCGAAGTTTATCGATAGCGATGACTTTGCCACTTTCTACTCAGCTCACTTATCGCATACATCTTCCAATCAGATTCTACATCACTCAACAGTGTGCGAATTGTGCCGCAGCACTCAAAAGTATGCAACAAATAACGATTAGAATCATTTAGTGGTCATAAAACAGCTTAAAAATAAAAAGAAACGTATAAATGAAATTGATGCAAATAACAATAATTCTATAAATTGAATGATTATTTAGGATATATATTAAAATATTATTTATAACTAAAAAAACACTCGAACTGCGCATTAAGATTAACACTCAAAGTCACTCACACAAAACTGGGAACAGTTCCTCAGTGACTGAAAGCGCTCTTACAGTAAAATCACTCAGTGGACTAAGAGCAAGCGACACAAGAGCAGCGCGCAACTGTCACTCGATTTGTGCGCAGAGCGCCACAACAGTTGAGCGCAACACGTTTGACATTTGCTGATCTGCTGTGATCTCCCAATAAGAGTGTTGCACATGTGCGTAGGTGTCGCTGAGAGATTTATTAGATAAAGAGAGCGAGCGAGAGAGAGAGAGAGGGAGCGGAAGAGAGTGCTGCTGTCTGGCTATTAACCGTGGTGATCTTGTGTGGCGTCTGGAGGCTGACTCACTCAGCACGATACATACGCAATACATGTGTATGTAAATAACTATTACAATGAATGCAAATGAGAGATGAGCACGGGTCACGTTAACATTCAGCACGAATCGCATCACAGCACGAAATTTTAATAGCGAAAGAGCAGCTCGAAGATTATTCAAATGAAATAACTATCAAACAATTACATATAAAAATACCACATGTAAGAAAATTGTTAAACATCTCTTATGCCTAATTGAAAATAACTAAAGTCTCTGTGCGTATTCATTGTATTGAAAAATAAGAAATGCAACAAATGTTTAATAATTTCTCTTACAAATAACAATTTTATTGTTTACCGTCCATTTTAGTGTAGATCGTGTCGTGTTGCTTTAGTTGGACACGCGCTCATCCCTAACGCATAATAATCAAGCTAGGACGACGTCATCAGCTTTCTGGTGCTTGTGACTGGTTCTGTTAATGATTCTTTCTCTCTCACTCTCCACCATCTCTCTGTCGCACGGTCTTCCAAACTGGTTTGTTTTACTTATGCCAAAAAAAATTTGATATGCAGTCGATCAGTTTGCCGGTCTCTTTGCGAAGATCGCGTGTGCGGCGTCAGCAGTCTGCTAATTAGATGGCGTAGCTTCATTCTCATTTGAATGGCATTAGCATCAAAATGTCACTGTTAGATGCCAATTAGAATTTGCATGCGTCTGGACAGGAGCGGAGAGGCGTTTCTTTTGCGCTCTCTCGCTCTCTCTTTCTCTCTCTGCTTGCTAATGAGCCAATCCCTGTGCGCCAGATTTTTTTTCTTTTCCTTTTTGCTTTTTGCTCTACCTTTGCGACCTCCTTTTCCTTTTACGGCGGCACAAAAGAAAACACAAAGGAGAGAGAGGCGGGTGCGAGGGAGATGGCGAGAGGCACACCTTGGCAAAGCCTTGAACACGTTCTTGGAAACAGGCGAACACAAAAAGGGTGCAGCAAAATACACAAAACGAGTTTCAGTCGCTGCCTGCCGGTCAGCATTCGAGTGTTTTAGTTTTTTCTCGTCTTTCTTTTTTTTTTTGTGTACCACACAGCATCCAGTAAAACTTTAGTTTGCTTCTCCTTCCTGCTGTCTCTCTCCCTCCCTCGCTCGCTCTCTTTTTCTGCCTGCTGCTGCTTTCAATTCCAATACCGAACTTCAGCTTGAGATTGCGACGACTGCGCTGTCGGCGTTGGCGTCTGCGTCTGCGCAACTTTTGATTTTGCCTGAAACCGGTTTGCCACCTCACTTCGCGGCCTCCCCCCGTCCCCCTCGGTGGAGTCTGCGTACTGCTTTAGTATCTCTGTTTCTACAACTGACCCCCTGAACAAGCCCACAACAAAACACACGCAACAACAACAACAAGTACAACAACAGCACAGCGGAGCCAGCCGACAAATGTTTCACTTAATGATCTCGTCAAGTGTTTTGTGGGCGGATCGTTGTTTCTAGTTGGGGGATTTTTTGACAAGCATGTTTTGTAATTAAATTGCAACCAGATACTAATGATAATGGTAAATGACTTTTTAAGAACTCTTCACAATTTGACTGTAATCCAAGAGGAATTGTCTCTTATCTATATTAATTTATATTCTTTCAAAGTTAAGTTATGAGAAATTCTTCATAAAAAGCAGTTGCTCATAAATTAGAATTCTAAATGTCAAGACGCTGTTTAAAGATATTCCGAAATATATTTGTAGCTCGCCATCCAGTTAAAATGAACATGTTAAGAGAAAAATATTTCAATGCCTTATAAATGCCACATTAAATATCTAAAAATGCAGCATCTTCTTGATATAATTTATTTTTTTGAAATGCAAATTTAAAGTCTATATAAAAAGACACCAAAAAAAAGCAATTAACGATTTGCGCAAACAAACCAGTTAGCTACAGCAAGTTATTCCTGAAACTGATCTGTCTAGCATATATTTTCAAACCGAATCCGAATTCGGTTTCGATCACTTTGCTGCCTGCGCAAGCAGCTTCCCATCTGTATGTGTGTGTGTGTCTTTATGTGTGTGTTTGCATTGAAAACTTTTCGAGTTGCTTTTGGTTCGTACTCCAGTTTTATTCGTGCCTCAATGTGGCATGTGCCCAACAACCAACTACAAAAAGTGGGATAAGTAAAAATCGTCTTAGCTCTTAACTCGTTGTTTGTTTTTTTTTTGCTTTTCTTCTTCTTTCCATTTTCAGTCTGCATAATGAATGAGAGCAGAGGTGACTAGTCGTATGTGTGTGAGTGTGTGCAGTCGGCGCTGCAGGCGAGCTTTGCTGCTTAGAAAAGAGCAAGAACAACAACAGCAACAACAACCTTTCACTTGCCCTCGAACAGCAGCCGTTCGCTCAGCAGCTTCCATGTGGTCGGTCGGCTGCACCAACTACGACTGGCGGCAGCAACAACAACAACAGCAAACAAAGCAAAACTCCAATTTCCAAATGTTATTATAAATAGCAGACCCACACACACACATAGAACAGAAGAATTAACAGCAACAACAACAACAACAGCAGTCTGCTTATAAGACATTGCGGGGGCGTTGAGATCACGCTCCCCCTCTCTCTCTCTCGCTCACTCTCTCGCATGCTATCGCGTGCGTTCTCTTCAACTTCTTTCTTGCTTTCTCACTGTTATTGGTGCTCTTTGTGTCGTGGTTTTTCTTGTTTGGACTTCCTTAACAGTTCTACTTCTTCTTCTGTTGTTGCTGCTGTTTTTGCCTTTTCTAATCAATTTACATTCACTTTTTAACAGATAAATGTTTATATCATTTAATGGCTTTTTCTCAGTGGGGTGTCTGTGTCTATGTGTCCGTGTATGTGGCTATGTAGTTGTGTTTGTTTGGATGTAACGAGATTTATGACACAGAAATGTCAAAGATGTTTTGTATGTCCGAAAATAACGGTACTTACAGCTTTCAGCTTTTCGTTGCTATTTTTAAACGGCCATTGAAAATGTCAAACTGAAAGATTTTCTTCGCTTTAAATATAGCCATATCTTTTACTAAATTTTAATGTGCACTTTTCTCAAAAATTGAACCATTTTTGAAGGTGACTTTCAGCATCTAGAAAATGTCAGCCGTGCGACGAAGAAAAGCTATATAAAGCCAAAAACGAGGCTAAGGGTAAATAATAATAATAAAAAAAATTATTAATACCAAAAATGAAAGTAAGTAAATATGAAAATTACTTCATTTAAAATACAATAAAATATTGCAATTAACATTTAATATATAGCTTATCACAACTGTAAAACTCAATTTGCTCCAATTTGAGCCACATCTGTGATTACATCAAGTGAACCGTAAATCGATGCCATGCTAATTAACTACTCCCCTATCCTTTGAGTAATTTTGTCAACAGTGGCTCAACTCAGACTCAATTGAACTCTTTTATTGCTGCGCCTTAGCTACTTAACTCTTGGCCAGATTCTAAGTCAGCTGCTTCTAACCCCACAAACACACACACTCGCACACACAAGCACATAACATAAACTGTCTGCTACTGCTAGCGCAAAATGACTCCAAATTCAGATTGCGCTCAATGTAAGCACTCAACACTTTTGCTCTCTTAAACAACAACAGATGCGCTCTTGCGCTCGCTCGTTCGCTCTCGCAAACTTAAAACTCCAGCCAAAATAAACCAATAAGAGCAACAGCCGCTGCAGCAGCAGCAAGGCATGCAGAGAGCGTGAGCGCACAATATAGACTGCAAGAGCGAGAGAGAGAGCTCCGCTGTTTGCTCGCTGCTGCTGTTGGTTGCTTTTGACTGCCGATTGGAATTTTTTTTGGTGCATAACAGCGCTCTAACAGCCATACGAACAGAAGCAAAAACAACACCGAGCGAGGCGGACGTGTGTGCGCATTTGTTGATACATTTTTACAATTTCTTGTGTCTGAGAGCCCAAAAGCAAGCCCCAAGCAGCAGCAGCAACAATAACAACAAAAGCTCTGACAACTAATTTAAAGAAGAAATTCGTAAAAATTAATACGTCAAAAATCGTAATAAATCGTGCAGAGTTGCCTTGTTCGTCAAAAAAAGTGTTGAGTAAAAGTGCAAAAAATAAAAGAAAAACAATTAAATTATGCAACATTATTAACAATAATTTCTATGAAAGTCGCGCGCGTTTCAACAATAACAAACATCTGTCAACAACAACAACAAACAAAAAAAAGTCGTGTTTTTTGATAACAAAAAAAGCGAAGACACCAACAGAAAAGCTAACAGCAACTTTAATGTTGTTGCCGCCTCAATATTTTTGACGTCTGCCGCTGCTCACGTGTCTGTGCGTGTTTGTGTGCGTGTTTGTGCGTCTCTGTGTGCGTGTGTCTTCTTCGCCTCACTTCATTTTGTCATCAGTGTCAGTAGCAGAAGTGTTCCATAAAAAATAATAAATACAAATATATATATCAAGTGTTGCAAGTTTTATGTTTTTGCCGGCATTTTAATGACGTCACGGCAAACAGCAGCAGCAACAGCGCAGTAAAACCAACAACAACACCAACAACTGCAAAGCCAGCAGAAACCACAAGCAAGAAACAAAAAAAAAAATAAGAGAAAAAAGCCAAATAACGCGTCTCTCCGTCGTCTTCGTATCCGTTCCTTCTGCTGTCCGCACGCTATCTCGTTCCCGCTCCCGCTATCGCTTTCCCGCTCTCGCTCAGCTGTGCGCTGTGTGTGCAAACAAAAAAAAAACATCGCCAAAGAAGTTGGGAAAAAAATTGAAAACAGCGTCAGTTTCAGTGCTTGAGTGTGTTAGTGGCTGTGTACGTGAGTGTGTGTGTGCTGCAAATATAGCAAATAAACAAACGTCAACAACAACAACAAAGGCGCATCTTCAACACCAGCTGCTGCAGCAACGACAACAACTAAAGGTGTTTATACCTAAATTTAAGTCGTACTCGAATATATTTATTATGCATAGTTATATATTTTTTTTTGTATTTGTATTTGAGCTTTTCAGCGAGTTGATCACAAGAAAAACGTGTTAAAAATGGTTGTAATTTGGTGTGAAATTACCTGAAACGTCCAAATAGGACAAGTTAAAATTAACCAAATGCCAGCTGGCTAAGAAAGACATGTGTCAAATTTGTTGGCCATCATTTTGTATAATTATTGTATTATTAAAAGCCATTCGCTTCTTTTCGGCGAAGGAAGGCTAATGAACTGTCTGCGCGCCATTAAAAAGCAGTCTATCAGCAAAAAATATGTTTGTAGTTATGGTTTTATTGCGTCTTCGATGAAGTCAACCAAAAATGGGGGAAAAAACGAAAATGAACTAAAAAAAAAAAACTTAAATAAACACAACTATGAAGTCATCTCTGACAAGATGATGAACTTTATTCATTAATTAATCATAATCATTTGCGAGAAGTTCTATTAAAGTCCATCACATCTTCGCATGAGTCTTGCGAAGCGCGCTCTACAAACTGAGCAGAATTTTAAGTTTGCCACACACACATCCACACTTACGCACACGCACACAAATCATGCTTAAACTTAATGCAAATTTAGCTATTTTTATGCCAAAGTAATGCTTACAAATTCATTTTCCCTCTCTTTTTTTTTTCTCGTACTTTGCTTTACTTTGGCAAGATTTTAGCACAAGATATTTCGCATTTATTTGTTGATGTTGTTGTTGTTGTTGTCGTTATTTGTTGTTTATGAAAAGTCACGTTTTTTTTATGCCGCGCTGTCGTCGAGAAGTTCTCTGAGGTTCTCTCAAATTGCCTCTGGCGGCATTTCAAGTGGCCTCCGGCGTAACTTTAAGTCGTAAACAACGAATTTATGTGTTTTTATTTCGAGTTGTACTTTTCACTCCGCCAACAACAGTTGTTTTATTTTATACATTTTTTGCGGATTTGTTTCCTTATTTGAGTACTTTTTTTTTTTTTGATTATAATTTGGCGTAATTTATTTTGTTTACATTTCGGAATTGTATTAACGGCCCGCAAAGAAAGCAAAAGTTTTGTTATATTTGACACGTCTTTGCTTTCATTGCAAGAGCAGCTGTCAAAATTTAATAAATGAAGCAACGAAATCGCTTGGAAAATGCCACATCAATTGCCCTGTCTATGCTGAATGTCGATATACGTCTTTCTGACAAGTCATTCGCTTTAAGAAAAAGAGAAGCAAAGTCAAAACACAAAATGAACCCCAACTAGAAGAAAAAAATAAAAAACTTACTCAAATGTGAGAGGTGAGGCCGAGAGACTTTTGTTGCTACAAAACCAAACCAAAACCAAAATGAAAAAAAAAACAAAAAAAAAAAACAAAAAATAACGAAAAATACAACTCTAAAAGTCTGAGGACTTGGCATGACTAATCGATTCGATTTTTTTGCCCAAAAAGTCATGCCATAACACAAAGTATATATGTGTGTTGTGTGTGTGTGTGTGTATATATTTGTATGGTTTATTGCCCAGCATTCGCATTTGTGGCGTTTGTGCCTCGTCGCCATTTGCCCCAGCCAACAACAATAAATAAATATCGATAGCTTTACTATGAAGCTCTTCACACAAATTTTACTTCCATCGCTTTGTCTTCAAACTTGAAAGTCACTGGACAAATTTTGTGTGTTAGCTTTTCAAGTGCCAAAACGACGACATTTGAAATTGCAATTTGGATTTGAATGATGCGCCAAACGAAGCAGCTAAAAAACAGACAGCAAGAAGAGAACGAGAAGATGTTTCCCAGTTTCTTGTAGAGCTGAATTATTCCAGCTGGAAGATAAAATGTGTATAATGATTTTTAGCAGCAATATTTAAAGCATTAAGCACTAAAATATAATTATAATTACTTCAAATTGCATAACTTTTGACAATTTTAAATATGGTCATAAATTTTGAAATAAAAATAAAAAAATCTCCGCTCTTTGGCATTTCTAGCTGCCATTTTTTTGCTTACAGCTGAAATATTTAAAAATGCAGAAGTTTCACAGATAAAATAATGAATTTTATGAGTTTAATTTATAGCCTGATATTGTGCTTAAAAAGAGTCGAGAGACCAACTTTTAATTACTTGCAAAAAGTATAATACTTGAAACATTTGAAAGATGGTATTCAACCAGTGATTGAGTTACATTAAAGGTGTAAAAAATGTGTAATCGATTGACTCCAAGCCCAATTCGACTCTGCTTTTTGTTAGCAGTTTTTCAGCTGAAATATTTGCCAACCGAATTGCCAATTTTAATTGCGAGTCGAAAAGCAAGTAGAGCGGCACTTGTGATATAATCAAAGTTTTCTTTGGTTTTGGTTTTTTGTACTTTATGCAATGCACAAATACATTTTATGCTGCAAAAGAACCACTGTTATGAAAATTTTGTAATATATAAGAAATAGTTAATTGGTTTCTCCAACTATTCTGCTTGCGCTTCAAAATCATCGCTCGAATCGAGTGTCTGTTTTCTGTTTCTGTTTTTCTTTTCATGCCGCACATAAACATGTTGGTTTCTATAAAAAAAAAAGAAAATAGGAAAAAAGGAAAACCGTTTTGTGGCTGCCGCTGCCTCTTCTTGTTGGATTTTTATTTTTATATCTCTTTCTTTTTCAATTTTTGTGTTGCTTTTGCGTTTTTGATATTTTGAAACATGTGCTCGACGTTTTTTTTTCTATAAATACCACAAAATGTTCGTCTTTCAACGACGGCAATCGAGTTGAAAGCATAAAAACAAGCTAATATATAACTTGATAAAGCTCAAGACCTGATGCTATATATTAAACTATAAATATACAAATAAAATATACAAATGGAAATATCAAAAAAACTAAGCAACTCGAATTAATTTCTTGGACTTTGATTGTTGTTATTTGGCTTGCAATTAAAATCTACAAGATGAAATATTGATTCAGCGAAGATGCAAATATATAATAAAATATGTATGTATACATATATATAAATATATATATATATATATATAAATTAAATGAGTAATATATTTCAACATGGTCTTTTCGCCTTTTTGTTGCCTTTTTGCCTTTGGGCTTAGAGCGCCGACAGCTGTTGTACATTTTTGGATGTATCTGCAGCTGTGCAGCGCATCGCACTGTCCCAAAGCACACAGCACACAGCACCCTCCCCCTCCCCCTCCTTATAGCCCATACTGAACATCACTTTGCTGCCCCCCCTCCCCCTCCCCCGTTGACCCAAGTATTTCCCCATTTTGACTGCATTTTGGAAACGTCGGCACCAAAAATAAGTTTTTCGTGCATGAAATTTTTGGCAGCCAAAATGCTGCAGCAACGGCAGCTCCCAATAACAACAACAACAACAACAGCAACGAGAAGAGGAAGAACGTGAGACAGCTGCCTCATTTACATAAGCAGCGCTGCCTTAACCCTTGGCTGGGCCAGTGGGCACAATTTCACCCGATCCCCTGCCACCCCCATCACTCCCCACTTTATGCTAAATTGAGATCAATTGAAAGCGAAATTGATTGTTTAACCTTTCTTCTGCGGGGCAGCGGCAGGGGCTGGGCAGAGGAGGTGCGGGCAATGTGGAGGTCAAGCATTGTGGGCGTGTCTGTTGCCGTTTGCGCTTCAGGCTGCTGTTTAAACAAATTGGTTCAGAGTTTAATTAAATTTGATTATTCAAACGCATTTGAGTAAATTTTTAATTATTCTTTAAATTTCTCGCACTCGCTTACTTAATCTATCCCCTCCCCTCTCTACCACTCTCTGTCTCTATCTCTCTATCTCTCTATTTGTCTATCTTTCTCGCTTGTCTATTTTTGGACAGCGCAATTAATTAAGCCAAACATTTCTTTCGAAAATTTGTTCATGCTACAAGAAAAATTTCAATATTTAGTTTGCTAATTTTGCGCTCTTTTCTCACTATGAGTATTTTAAGATAAGCAAAAATTTTATGAATATGTCAAAAAGTTATTTTGCATATGAGAAAGAGAGGAATAGGAATAGAAATAGGAATAGGCAAAGAAATGAGAGAGAGAGAGAGAGAGAGAGAGAGAGAAAAGTTGCTTTGCCGCTGATATTTATGAAATTTGTTTTTGTTTTTTCTTCTTCGCTCTGCGCTCTTTCCAAAAATACAAATTTCAGATTCTGACGTAATTAGTTGATGCTCAATAAATTTGGTTTGATGTTGTGCGTATGTGTGTGTGTGTTAATGTGTGCGTTTCTTTTAATTTAAATATATATTATTACCACCAAAGCGAAATTAACGTGTTAGAAAAGATTCAAAATTGCTTCCGATTGATTAATTTCAAATGAAAGGCGAATTTCTAAGAGCCGTCAAAGATAAGATTAGCTGCTCTCCTCTGTCCAATTATTATTGACAGCTATCAGCCTAAATTTTAAATGCTAAATTAATTATGACTTTTTTAGTCAGTCGCTGATAAGCACACATTTTGGCATCTCTTATTGACAGCTGGAATTTGCCAGAGTATCTGCAAGCTTGGCCAGATCGAACCGGCTTGTATTTGTCACGAGTTAAGCATGTATTACTACATATATTTATTTATGTATAAACATTTTTTTTTCGATTGCAATTTGCTCGCATTTTCAACTGCCCGCAGAATTGCTTTAGTTCCCCATATCAACACTTTGGGATTTCCAATAAACTGCTGAGCTCTGATTCATCTAACAAAAGAAACCTGAAACATTACATTTCCAAGAGTTGAACGCTTCGTTTCCAAATTGTTTACGCTTTTGGCACGTTTTATGGACTCCTCTTCAAGACCATATATGGCAAATAGAGTCGACTTTGTAACTGGACCATATTTGAGTGTCTGTCTAAAAGCATTTGTGACAGCTGCTTGACGAATTTAATGCATGCAAAACTCTTGCTGCAAAATAATACAAAAAAAAACAAATATTTATTTATATATATATATATATATATATAGTGTATATATATATATATATATAAGATATGCCTGTCTAGGCAACTAATAGACGTTGACAAATTTTTGAAGAGCCGCCCGCGCTTTCTGTGAAATGGGAAATTAATTATGCACGTCAAATGGCTGACAATGAGAATTAATTAGCCCAAAAGTAAAACTCAGCTAATAGTCGAGTTACGCGCCAACTGAAGAACCAAATAGCCGATAGCGCCCACAAGACATATACACCTGTATGACATAAGCTGGCTCAATGAGCTCGTAAAAATGATGATGATGATGATGAGCTTAAAACCATTATTGAGTCATGTGTGGCAACAACGCTGTGTTGCAACAGCTATGTTGTTGGCTTGAGCAAGTGGTTGGAGTGTCGTCTGGTCGGTTGCAATTGCTTATCATTTGGAGTGGCTTGCTGGGGTGGGGTTGTTGGGGTGCGTGGCGGGGTGGTTGCTGTCAAAGGGTGCAGCCATATAAGTTCGCGTGGCTTGTTCAACATTTATCTAATCGCATTTATTGATAGCAAGCAGCACAAGCAAGCAGCAGCAGCAGTCGAAGCGAAGTTGGGGCTTCATTTGTTTGCCGCTTTTTGCGTTTTTCTTGCACCTATCGAGTGTTTTTTGTTTCTCTTTTTCTTTTGTTTTTTTTTGCCTTCTGCTTTTGTTTAATATATGTGTCATACTAGGGTGGGTCGTCGCTGGGTTCAACTTGGCGACGTGTCGGCTTATGTTGTATAATGTTGCAACAAAGCGGTTACTGACCGTTCGTTATGCGCGCCTTTGCTACGGCTTCCACAAGTACACACACACACACCCAGAGACCTCCATGGGTTTGCCTGTGGCATATTTGCTGCGCGCTGGTTTCCTATTTCTATTGCCAGCGTGCTTGTGTGTGTGGATCTTAAAAATAGCCAAGAGCCAAGTGTAAACAGAGCGGCGACCTGCTGACGATGGTGTGTGCCCCACAGGGGCAAGCAGTGTTGCGAAATGCATTCGGTTCGTTGTTGCCTGGAGCCGGCTGCTAATCACTAGCTCCAACGCGCTGCGAGCAACAACAACACACACACACACATTTAAACACGTTCAGTTAGCGAGTGCGTCGCATATCTAAAAAAATAAATAAATATATATATACAAAATTACAATACTTATTATATGGCATATGAAATGACTATTCACAGCAAGCTGTGAACTCGATCGTCGACGCTGGCGGCGTCATCAGTTCTGTTCTGTTCCGTTGCGTGTTTTGTTTGGGTTTTGTGTGTGTGTGTATGTGTGTGTGTGTGTGTGTGTGTTTGTTGCGAGCTGTGAGTTTTCTTATCAGCGCATTGTGCGCTCTCAATTCCAATGGGTCTCCATCATATGTGGGGCATGTGGGTTAAGTTAAAGCTGGCAGCTGACAGCTCAAAACGCTAATTGAATTTGAAAATTCCTTTTTATAGATTTACACATTTTGTTTGCTTTCCGCGTTTTTAGTGTCATCTCAACATATCTTTCGTGTTATATCCATTTCATTGACATTTCAATTCGTTGCTATAAATGGTAGAAAGCCAAAAGCTATTGGAATTAGTGAAACAATTATGAAATTGATTAATTATCATTGTGGGAAACGATCGGTAAATTTGGGTATTAGCGATCAATCATACACAATAAATATTCATCAGTAGCTGCAACTAACCCAAAAACAAAAGAAATAAAAGGGAAACTCTCACTTTTTATGTACTGCAAATGTTTTATAATCTGAATCCATTTAAAATAGGAAAAGGGGTAAGTTTGGAAGGGGGAAAGGGTTTAACCGGCTGAAATAAGCATTTTTGATATATATTCATGATCAGGAACAACAGCCGAGAAGATATAGCCTAGTCTGTGTAGCCGTCAGAATGAATACAGGGAATAATGAATATAAGTTCCCGTTTGACCCGATCGAGCTTATTTTACTTGATCGATAACTCCGCCTGATTCGCGAGTATCGATATATATCGATTTTTATAGAAATTATAGGGCTAATTTTAAAGTTATAACTTTCCAGTTGATGTATAGAATTCCTTAATATATTATAGATCAATTGCAACAATTTCAACAAGATCGAATAAGAATTTCGATTTATAAATTGTTACTTATTCGATATAGTGTGTAGAACAGCCGGGCTTAGGGTATCTCCTAGTCGAGCTCTCTCCACTGGAGCATTGCAAGCTTTTTCTTTTTTATTTATTTATTCAAAGGCTTCAACATAATCTTTGAACAGATTCTTTAAGAGCGGCGGGCCCCTACGTCATTTGGATTGTGCAATTTGTTGTTGTTGGCCTTGTTTATTTGTGTATGCTTTTCAAATATTATATTTTTGGTGTGTGTAGAGTCCATTCGCCATTATTACGGGGCAACTGTTCGCTCGCATGTGGCGTGGCACACACAATATTGCAGTCATTTCGGCGGCCACAGCTGCTGCGGCTTCTGTTCTGTTCTGTTCTGTTCCGCTTTTGTTATTATTGGAACAGCTTACATAAATATGAGTGCGAGTATTATACTAACGAATACAAATACTCGTATGTGTATGTGTATGTGTGTGTGTATGCAAATATTTAGTGAGTTTCTGCTAAAAGCTACGAAAAGTAACAGTTTTCGATTTAAGTTTCAGCTGCTCTTTTTAGCTGCTGCTTGGCTCTCTTTTTTCTGCTCTCTATCGCTCTCTCTCTCTCTCTCTCTCTCTCTCTCTGCGCTTAACCTTCAAAACATACATTAAAAATAAAAATGAAGAAAAGCGTTACCAAAATTTAATACAAGACTTAAAACTTGTTCAACTTGTTTGGGCTGTTTTTTTTTTGTTGTTGTTTTCTTTTTTTGTGGTTGCTGCTCTTGCGTCCAAAGCAATTTGCATCTTCTCGTTTCGTTTTTACTTTTTTTTTATACGTGTATATTAATTTTGTATCTGTGTGGATTTCTGTTGGTTTCGCTGCCTGCGGTAGTTAACGTATTAATCTTTATTTAATCGCACTGCAGGCTCAATTAGCAACATATTAATATCCTTGTGTGTATACATACATACATACATACATATATAATGATCGAAGCTGTATGTACATGTATGTCGTGCATCGTGCATATTAACGAGCGTTTTGCTGTGTTGTTTGCGAAGGTTATTTGTAGGTCGGGACGGATGTTAATGTCATCGAGTCAAATCATCGATATCGCGTTGGAAGAGCCTTCTACGATTATTCTTGGCCCACATTTTGAATGGCCACAAAAACTACTTGGCTTTTAGGCAAGTTTATTTTCGTAAGCGTTTTCCACACACACACTTTCGCCTGGCCATAAATTTCGCTGTGTATCCAAAACTGCGTCAATGACATGCCTGCCTGGCGCATAAGTTGTGTATCTGTATCTGTATCTGTATCTGTAGCCGAATCTGTATCTATAGATCTATATAGCTAAATATACATACGTATATATGTATATATGTATATATTTATACATTTATACATTTATACTATTCACATTTGATGCTCGGAACACGTCCGCTCTGCTCCGTTTCATTTTGTGTGGGCGTCTGTTGCGTTGTTTAAAAGTTTCTATATATTTTTTCTGATTTGTTTTTTGCTGTGTCAGTGCGAACAGCAAAAGTTTTCAGTTTTTCAAAAAAAAGCGAAGATGTGCAGGAATTATTTAAACATACGCCATAAACATTAAATACAACCCACACACACACACACACACACACACACACATGCAAAGACACAATCGTCTGGAAATCAACTCATAAATTAAGTTAGAATTCATACTTAATGCTCCCTCGGCTGCGTCTTGGTGTCTTAGTATATTTAATTTCTATATCAAGTTGAAATACGGAAAAGCACTTTGCAGCTGACATCATGCAAGTCACAGATATGCACATATTTATATCTATATAAATGTATATATATATTTATACATAAATTCATTCACTGACCGACCAACTAAGCGGACCAAGCAACAAGTTTCCCAATTGTGTTTTGTGTTTTATGAAATAATTAATGCGTTTATTTTGTATTTTGCTTTTGGTTTTTATCGGTTTCAAAATTTCCTATAGATAATGTACTGCAAATGTATTGGCAATTGCAGTTGTGTGTGTGTCTGTGTGTGTGTGTGTGTGTAAATTGGTATCTCGAAAAGACTAGATAGCGATACATATTTGGTATTTTGTAGACAAAACCCTGAGCAACGATTTTTTTTTTGGTTTCGGTGTGCGCATAAATGTTAGCATGGATATATTTATGGGTTTTTATTGAATGTTAAAAGAACTAATTTTATCGACGCATAAATATAAACGGCAAATGAAACATCTGTACAGGAAGTGGGAACACTGCGAGAATTGTGTTAACAATATTCAATGCCTGAAACAATTGATTTTTGGTTATTTTTTTACATTTTTAAATACATTTTATTTCATTGCGTACATTATTTTAAGCATCAACTATTCTTTTGTTTGACAACTCAAAGCTAAAAAGGTCAAGTACAAGTCTCAGTATCTCTTTTGTTTTGAAGATTTTACATTACTCAATAACTCAAAAATTCGTGTAGGCCACCATTTGAAAACAAATCATCAACAATAAATATTTATTTTGCCCGCCAAACTTTACATATTGCTCAGACCTAGAAAATACACCTCATATATGATGATGATAAGCTTACTTTCATTGTGGTTTGAATGGAAATTCCGATTAAATTGTAAGGCCGGCAGTAGATAAGATAAGATTGTGGAAAAAATCAACAACAACGAAAAAAAAAAATAAAAAAAATATTAAATGCCAAAACAAGCAAGAGAAAACAATCAGAAAGGTGCAGACAATAAAAAAGGCGACAACAAATGAAATGAAATGAAATTTGTGTGGCGTCATCGATGATTGAATCTTTTGTGTTGCTCTCAGTTCGACTGATTTAATAAACATTGCTCATTAATATTATAAATACACACATGAATATATATACATATATATATATATATATATATATATATCTACAAGCGATTGACCAGTTTAACGTTTACTCAACACTTTTTTACAGTAATATTATTTATAGACATTTTTCGTAATACGTATAAACAAATACAATTCGTTAACAATAAACAATTCGAGCGGTAAGTGCGTTTAATTTTGTATACGCTTTAAAGAATAACTGAGAAATTGCCGCGCAATCAATCAAATATTATAATATCTTATAAATCGCTCTAATTATAAGTAGCCAAGTGTCTCGCCCTCTCTCTCTCTCTCTCTATATATATATATATATATATCTATCTCTATCTTAAGCTGCCTCTTTGTATGTTTGCTTTTTGCTATCATGATATAAGAACTATTATTTTTGACTGGAACTTTTTTCCGGCTTCTTTTGTTGTTGTATATTTTCTTTACGCTGAACGCTAATAAATTGAAATGCCGCTGGGTTAAAGAGAAATAAGACTAAATAATAAATTAAATTTGAATGTGATAAAAACGAGAAGAGCAAGCCGCACTTTATTTGTAGTTTGTCAATGTGCATTGCTGCTGTTATGGGCCGTGCTTGGTTTGGTTTTACTCGCTGCTGCAACGTGCAACATTGCGAAACTGTGGCAGATATGGCTGTGGCTGTGGCTGATGCTGCTGTTTGCTGCTGCTCACGCTCTATATCTAGACATATAATTAAACCACAACTGCAAGTTGAACACACAAAACACATATCCTACTGATTACACAAAGAAAACGATGATTTTTATACATTTTTTTTTTATAATTATTTACAATGCCAATTTGAGACCCTCATTTAGTTCATACAGATTCCTAACATTCTCATTAACTTAACTTAAGCTCATTCCCAAACTAAACGCTAACAAACGCTCCATTGATTTGCGCGCTACTAACATTAACTAAGATTCGATCAGTATACCCACACACACACACACACACACACACACACAAACACACAGACTGCACTGTCCATCTGTCTTTGTCATAGTCTATCTCTCTGTTTCTGTGCTGGTCAATTTATCTAAGTAAATGATTTGTACACCCTATAAAAAAATGCAGCCAAATATTTGGTATAAACCTAAATGTCTATTTCTCTTTCTTATTCTCATTTCAGATAATGTAAAATCAGCGTATGCTCAATAAAGAAAAGCTTACACAAAACCAAATACCACAAATAAAAACCGCTATACTTACAAACAACAAATAATAAATAAAGTTAAAGCGTATTTATCTATATATGCATATATATATATATATACTTGTAAACGTTCGTTCGAAATCAAAATTAAACTCTACAACTCTTAGCCAAGACTTCAAGGCCTCAAAAAATATCCCACAAGCTATCAGCTATCCCCAAGCTTTGTAATCCACAAAAAACTTAAGTCAACAGCAAGTGTAAACGCTACAAAAAAAAAACAAAAAAAAACCAGAACTCATACAAAAAAAAAAACCGCTACCATCTATGCTAAAATATATATATGTGTATACCCTATATATATATATAGGTGCTGATTACTGTGCTAAGAGCTGTTTAAGCAAATCGTATTCAAAGCCAACGTCATAAAGTAAAACGCGCAACATTTTCTAGTCGCCAGCTAAGCTATATCTATCTATATATAGAGTCGTCTCCCCCGCAAATTATATACATATATATAATATATATACATACTGAAGAACTGGCGCTTGCGATGGCCAACGTTGTTAATATGAACAGCCTGCTCAATGGCAAGGACTCGCGCTGGCTGCAGCTGGAGGTGTGCCGTGAGTTTCAGCGCAACAAATGCTCGCGCCAGGACACGGAATGCAAGTTCGCCCATCCGCCGGCCAATGTCGAAGTGCAGAACGGCAAGGTTACCGCTTGCTATGACAGTATCAAGGTCAGTATTCACAATATTCAGTATTCCCCTCCACATGAAACCCATTTGCCATTCTGCTTCTATCGTGTATATGTATGGAATGTAGCTTGTAAGCTTTATACTATTATACTTTAATCCATCATGGCTTAAGTACTCTACCACCCCCCCCCCCCCCCACAAAAGACCAAACTCCTTAGGCCCCTTTCCCACCAAGAAAATAATGAACATAAAAAACTGATCTTGTCGCGCTTTTGTTGTTTGTGCTTTTGTGCTTTTATTTTTATTTTGGTAAATACTCTGTGCTTATACATATATATAAACATAGTTGAAGCTTAGTGGCTGTCTGTCTCTCTCGCACTCTCTCTCTCTCTCTCGCTCTCTCTGTCAACATATCTCTGTCTCCTTCTGCAACTGCCGCTGCCTAGACGTCTGAGAGAGAGAGAGAGAGAGATAAAGCTTTTGAAAGCTTGCCACCCTTAAGACCCGGCAGCAGCTTATTGTCTTGATAATGCCTGTGAATGTGGTGCGCCTGTGCTTTTGTCTAGTCGTTTTGCCTGATTCTACACATATATATATATATATGTATATATATATATATAATGGAGCGCGTGCTTAGTGCCAGAGAGTATCAGAGATCTAAATAAACAATAATAGTAAACGAATCGAAAAGAAAATCGACTTGATATCGTCATAATCCAAGCACCGATAACAACTATCCAATCACGAGTAACGCAAAGTGTAAAAGATTTTGTACAAATAATACAATCTGAGTGGTTTTAGGCGACGCAACTGTTAGACATGGATAACTACAAGGTAAACTTCATATAAACTTATATATTTACATATACATACATTATTGATATTGATTGTTTATATACGATTTTTAATTCATTCCCTAATTGTTTAATATATTCAAAACAGACCTTCTTCCCTTGAGCCCTTTAATATTTAAGAATGTTTTAAACTGTTCCCAGTCCATCCTCGGAAACTTTTTACCCAACCAAAGTTCCATTTATTGATCAGTTGCACGAACTCGCTTACTCACACTGGTCTCTCAGCCCTATTGACGATTTCCAACACAAAATCAAAGCATATTTTCTGGCGTCCTTTTGTCCTTTACTAAACAATATTGAATATTCGACGCAGAAATGGCGAAAATTAGCTTTCTCAAAAAAAAAAAAAAGGAAAAAAGTGGAAAATGTATTGGAAAAGCAACGCATAAACAGCAAAAGCGCCAAAGCCTGAAAGAATTAGGCGCAGTTTTTCCTATTTTTTTTTTTTTTGTTTTTACAATCATTTTTCAGCACTTGTTTTTGTTTTTTGTTTTTTGTTTTTGGTGCGGTGCGCCCAGCTTGACGTCCACAACAAGCGAAAAACAAAGGACGAAACAATACCTTGACAATGTCGTGGGCTATGCGGAAAAATTAAGTTGCCCGGCTTTTGTTGTTGTTTGCTTTCTCTCTCACACTATCTCACTCACTCTCTCTCTCTCTCTCTATCTGGGCTACAACTATGTAAAAATGGCAACATAAAGTAAAGTATTTTATATATACTTGTTTAATGCTGACAAAATGCCGCCCCGAACATTTTTATCATCATCATTATCATCATGCACGTCATCATCGTCAAATTTGTGACAGCATAAAAAATTACGGTTTTTGGAAAATGTTGGTTGACTGCCTGCCAGCCGCCTGCTGGCTGCCGCCTGCCGCCTGCCTTTTTAGGCGTCAGCCATTTGCCACTTGTTTGGTTAACGGCTGCGGCGGCGACGGCGGCCGCTTTTGTTATTTTAACAAAACCCCAAAGCGTGGAGTCGAGCCTTAAAGTTGGCCCAGACCACCCGCCCCTCTCTCTCTCTCTCTTGGGCTCATCTCGAGTCGAGTGTGCAAACAATAGTTAAAACTGATGTTTGTAAGTAGCTTGTTGTTGTTGCTGTTGCTGTTGCTGTTGCTGCTGTTGCTGTTGGGGTGCGCTTTTGTTTTTGTACTTTTCACGCCTGTCCTCACGAGCAGTGGCCTTAATTGAGCCACTGCCACTGCTGAGGCTGAGGTCCTTCTAGTTATAGTCCTTGTTCTTCCTTGTTTCCTTCATTTTTTTTTTAATGCTCCCTGTTTGTTTTGATGAACGCCGTAATAAAAGCATTTCCGCGTCCTTTAAAGTCATAATTATGTGCCAAATGATGAGAGTTATGCACTATTCGCAGTTGCATGTGAGATTTTGAGTGTAGCACTTTTGCTTTAGATTGATTTATAAAGAGGTGTTATTCGGCAGGCCAAATCTATGTAGTTTTGAAAGAGTTTAGGCTCTGAAACTAGAAAATTTAATTTTGGATGGAGAGTTCTCGTATATCCTGCGCATACATACGTTCAAGGCCTGGTTTCAGGGTATCTCGCAGTCGAGCTCTTGCAACTACAGCCTTCTTAGTTGTTTTCTTAAGATTAATCAATATTTTCTTATACACGTTCCATGTCCAATTGCTCCTTATCCGCTCTTAGCCCACAATTTTTCAGTCTAATGCCAATTAAATGTGCAGCTAGGTAATTGCTAATATTAGCTCAAGTGTGGGCTACACTTAAGTGTATTTAAGATTATTAGTAATACAATTTTTGAAAACTTGACTTAAGCGCAAGGGTAGACAAACCCTTGAAATCCCTTAAACCTTTGGTAATTACTTGGCCCAAGAGGCGCAGCTGTGGCAAGTGATAAGCTACTCCAACGGACGGCCCACAATAAACTGGCCAACTGAAATGAGCGTGTAACAGCTGCGAGTGAAAAGCGAAAGGATATGTATAGATATGTATATATATACACATATATATATATGTATATGTATGTGTGTGTGTGTGTGTGTGTGGATTTATATGGAGTAGTCGTCAGTAGTGGTCCCTGTTGGGGCAGAAGTTTTTGCCTGGTAGGCAGCTGGCAAATAAAGCTCAGACATTCATTGCCCGCAAATTAATTGTGTTATCCTATTAATTAACTATGCAGTAAAGTTGCCAAGCAATTTGGTTCGCTCAGCGAGTTTTTCTGCCCCAGCCGCATGACGTGCACACTTTGCTTCTTTCTCGGCTTTTATTTTTTTGTGTTCAGGCTTTGAGTGTTGTAATTGTAGTTGAGTGTGTTTGTACTCATTTTCACCTCTTTTTGCGCCCCTACCCCCCCCCAGAGTGGTGGGTGTACGTGTGTGTCTATGTGTGTGTGTGTGTGTGTGTGTGTGTGTGCTTGACACATAAAACGGGAGCCATGCGACAAGTTGGGTTTTAAATGTATAACGAACTTAAACGTGCAAGTAACCAGCATATAATGGATGCCAACCAGTTTAAGGACAAGAGGCCTACGGGCATTATATACACACATGTATATACATACATATATACACAGCTCTGATTGTGTGTGTGTGTGTGTGTGTGTGTGTGAATAAGTGCAGGAACTTTTTCCATGTGGCCACGACACTAATTTATAGTTAAGTTGTCGCATTGTAGACTTTCTAATGGCATTTGCCGTGTCGGGCAGAGAGAGAGAGTAGGAAGCCATTCCGACAGAAAGGCAGTTTAAGCCAGTAACAATATGATAGTAGTGTATGCTCGACTACAAGATACTCTGCACACAGCTGATCAGGGTATTCGATAAGTTACCTATTCCAAATTTGAAGTCTCTTCTGCTATTGATCTTAATCAAGAGACGCTTCCTTCTGTCCGTTACACATTCTTGCACAAAACTAATATGCACCTTTTACCCATATTGAATGGGTTCAGGGTAAAGGAAAGGAACTCATCCTAAGTTCGCTTCAATAAAATGTTAGTCACAAACTGGGTCAATGACAGATTTTGTGCTGCACTTAAACTTGTATCCGAGCGCAGAATGCTGCAAAAAAGATGTTATTCAATCATTTTAGATACCTGTCATCTGGCCTTAAGCCGAATTTATATATAATTAACTTCTTTTGACATCAGCAGCAGCAGCTTATTGATAATGCTTAACGAGAATTGTTAACTAATCGACCAAAGAGCTTATCCATTGGGAGCTTAACCTTTAGTCCTCAATACTGTTTGTTTTTCTTCTTTGCAAATTGTGCCCAAAACTGACCCTTTTTTTGTTGGAGTAAATTGGCATCATTTCACTGTTAATTTCCTCTCAATTTAATTTGACCACAATGAGCCAGCTGAAAATGGCAGGCCAACACAAGGCAGGCTAAATGAAAAAGGAAAAGCGGTCACTCTTTCCATCTCACTCACTCACACACTCGCTGTCCCCCTCTCTCGCTGGCTCTCTGCAAATAGTAAAAATTGCCAGGGCCACAACATAAAACATTTTCCGGTTTATAATTTTCTTGTCACAACAATTTTCACGCCATGCTTGGCCACCGGCCTTGCCCTGCCCCTGCCCCTGCCACTGCCCCTGCCACACCCTGTGCCGGTGCCAGTTCTTTGTTGGCGCCGTTGGCTCTACTTTATCCCGCCTGGCTTGGACGCACTCGGCGTCCTTTTCGCCTTTCGCGCGCTTTTGCTACTTAACCAACTGTAAAGCTCTCTCGGCCATATTGTGCGGCACCTTATTTTTCTATTATACTTTCAACACTGCCGCTTTGCTGTGCAACATATTTTCCACGATTGCCCCACGGCCAACAAAAGTCAAGTTTCATGCCACGCAAATTATGAGCTGCAAAGAAACAAAAACAAAAATAAAATAGAAATAATAAAAAAAAAAGAATATGGCGCGCAGTAAAAGAATATGAAAATGGCAACTCTTCCGGCACAAAGTAAACCTAACGTCGCAGAGGCGGAGGGGGGCGTGGTCAAACAATGTGCCCGACACTTTGAAGTTATTCTGTTGTAGTTTTTGCTCGATGTCGTTTTCTGCCATGCCATTCTCTCGCAGTTGACGCTCAAATTTCCGACCGGCCTGCGGCTCGTGCCACTCGGAAATACTTTGGTAATTTTGTAATTACATTTTAAAGACAACAAAAACTGAATTTGCAACTTGCTCTCGATTTTCATTCGCTGATGCTCAATGTCATCCAATTATTGCTAATTATGTGTATCTTGTTTCTCTCATTCATTATTATTATTATTATAATAGATTTTTTTTGTATCTTCAAATTTTGGCGAAAGCAATTTGAAATTAAACCCGAATAGCATTGAAGTCGATAATAAGCAACAGCAAAACCAACACACAACAAAGAGCTTTACACACACACACACACACACACAATTATTTATCGTAAAAATAAACAAGAAAAAAAATCGACAATCCAATTTAAATAAAATTTTGTTTTTATATTTTTGCTTATACAAAGCGCATCTCGTCGAAACTGCAAAATAGAGCACAATGGAAACACCCTCAAGTTGGCTCAATAGTTTGCTTAAAGTGCGGTCGAAATGAATGAATGAATGAATAAATGAAAGACTGAACGATTGAAATGATAGATAGAAAGATGGCAAGCGAAAACTTTGTATTTCGCATTTCGTATTTGGTTTTTGGTTGTCATTCGCAAGCAGAGCAAAGTGGAAATTGCTTGCAGCTCATCGAACGAATTATATCTGCTTTTGGGAGCTGACGATGAGCTTATAAAATGAATGAAACTTGAGTAAATGTTATTCAATACCAATGGCAAAACAAATACATTTTGCAAATGCTGTTTTTTGTGCACTTGAAAAATCAGCTTGAAAGATTACACTTTCAACTATCGAATGTTAGTTTTCTCAGCGATTTTTCGTTTATAATTTCCATTTGCAATTATCATCAGGGTTATACATAAATCTCAGACTCGCTGTGACACTTGGCTGGTACGCGGTGAGCTAACCGGCTTAAGTTCGCCACCTTTAAAGCTCTGTGGAAATCTGTGTTCAAGTGTCCATTGACTCGCACAGAAAGTGAGGGAGGCAGTGGGATTGAAGGATTATGGGAGTGAGATAGAGAGAGAGAGAGAAAGAGAGGTAGAGAGGTAGAGAGGAAGAGGATCCGCCCGCTAATTTGTTATGCCTTACACACGTTGCACTTTCAAATTCAGCAACAAACTTCAAGTCAATAACTCAGCAGCTGGTTGTCAGGAGCCCGCAGGAGCTGCAGCACTTAATGCATTATGCAGCAGCAAGTTGTGGCATGTCCCTGCCCAGGCAAAAGTAAGTAAGGGAGGGAAGCTGCTGCGCTGCACACATGTGCAACTCGTCGACTCTGTGCAGTCATTTCGCAGTTGCTGAAACCTACACAATTCATTCGTCCTGGCTGCTTCCGGCGTCCCACCCCGACCGGAACGTGACTGCTGCTGCTGCTGCTGTTGCAGCAGCCTTGTCGGCGGCAAATCGAGCGGGCATGGCATGGCATGTCTTAAATAAAATAAATGGCACATTATCAATATAAACAAGAGGAGAGGACGTCGCGTACGCGAGCTGCAAGCGTAAAGTTGTTAAGTTACTTAAGCCAACAAATGAAGCAACAGACGCGAGCATCGAGAGTGTGTTGGGGGCAAGCTAAACACAGTCACGAGCCTGACAAATTGCCGTCTGACTCCATACGACCGACTCCCGGACTCGATTCTTGAGACTCCCAACTTTTCAACATCCTGACCAACAAACAAATTTGGCTTCCTCGCATTTCGCCCATTGCCACATTACTCTGCTTCCCATAACGCATTTATAAGGGGTGCAAAAGCTTGCCCCAGCAAATATAAACTAATGCTCGGCCACGATGAATATAAATGCGCCGACTTCAGCTGCAGCTCGAGGAAAACTTCGCGCTGAGAAATAACACAAATTTTTCCTTTTCATATATATATATGTTTTTTGGGCTGTCGTAAAGTTTATATGCACTGCCACGCCCATTGGGGGGGCGCTAATGCACTATTCTTTGCTCGACGAAAAGTGTCAAAAGTGCATACGAAAATAAGTTGATGCCAACGGCGGAAACTGATAACTTTTCCAGGCTTTTCACTTGTCACACATTCTGCTGTGCATTGGATTTGGACAGAAATGCATTTCATTTGACATATTATATATGGATATGATTGTCAATCAAGCGGGGCGGGCTAGAAGAAGACGGGAGCTTGGCCTGCTGACAGGCTGCTCATAAGGTCGATGGTCGTTTGCCCTGTGCGACACTGTAATGAATAATTCCTAGAAAGTCCTTGATTGCAATTGGATTGGCATTAAATCGAAGCAAAAAGAATACAAGAATACTAGGTCAATTATGTACGGAATCACTGCTCCATAAAATTTGTTAAGAGTTGTTAGAGTGATTTAAAAAACAGTTTGTAATTGATGAGAAATGTGTATATTATGTATCCACATTTTTCGAGAATATTCAGAAGTATTTACCCTGATTAAAAGTAGTGCACACAAAACAAATCGTTATTGTTTTAGATTATTATGAAAGATATTCGACAATTATATATATATATATATATTTATGTTTTTTCTCTTTTTATCGGGTACATTTCAAAGTATTTGCCAAGATAAAGAATAGTGCATGGCTTGAAGTCTTTGCAACCACAACAAATCGTTGTCATACAGTCCACGTCACGTGCCCCACCATGCCCACTAAACCAGCCAGAAATCATTGTGAGTCTTCTAACGACAGCTAAGCGTCAAAATGGTGTAACTCGTGGGGGGTGGGGAGGGGCAAGCAAAGGAGAAAAACGCTTGAAGCGCTGAACGAAAATCGGGATCAATAAAAACGTCATTCAATTTATTTTCAATTTTGCGGAGCGGCATGGAGAACGCGAGCGCAAGTTAACGGAATGGAATGAAATGAAATGAAACGTGTTATAGAAAGCCAAAGCTGAGGAAGAAAAGGAAGAAGAAGCTGAAGACGAAGAAGAAGAAGAAGAATAAGGAGTGCCTAACAAATAATGGCAGACAGAAAACCCAATAAATTTAAAGAAGAAAAGTAAGCATAAGAATTGCTGGGTGTGTGTGGGGAATGACAAAGTACCAGCAAGAAGGAACCCAGGACATATGTATGTGAGCATCTCTCTGTGTGTGTGGGTGTGTTTGGTGTGTGTGGTGTGTGTGGTGTGTGTGGTGGTGTGTGTGTTTGGGCATATCAAATAACTTTGACTTTACACATTATTAAACCGCAATGTCGACAACTGCGGCAAGCGAAGCTAGAAATAAAGCGAGACAAACAAACAAAGCGGCACACAGAGGCACATTTGTAAGGACGTGAAAGAGGCACACACAAAAGCAGAAGGCAGGAGCAGCAGCAGCCAAAGGACGAAAAGAGCCTGCTGCTGCTCCTGTTGCATTCGCATTCGTTGCAGTTGCTGCGACTTTTTACACTTGACAAACTCTCAACAAACAATTGTCAGCCTTGTCGTCGTCCTCATTGCAGCTCCAGGAGCTGTGTCCTTATTCAGGCTATTCAGGCTCGTTTCATTCTTGACTGTTAAATTTTTGAGCAGAAATTGATTAAAGCGTCGCAAATTGTTGTTTGCGCAGAGTGCTTTAAGTTACACTAGTTTCTTCCTTGCTCCCCCTCTCACTCTCTTTCTTTCTCTCTTTTTTCTCTTTCTCTGTCTCTTTCTCTCTCTCATGTTGTAAATCGATCTCCTTCACATTCTGCGAGGCTGCAGCATTTTCTTTTGCCGCTGGCATTGCGGCAAAGTCAATGAGTGGCAATATGCCACCAATAATTCAGGTCACGCGAGTTGTCGTCGAAGTCGCTGGGCCCTGCTTGCTGCACAGTGGTCTAAAATTGACTATTTTATGGTGTTCGCATTTCATATTCAATTTATTTTTTTATATTGCATTTAAAAGTTTTAAATTATAAATGCATTTATGGCAAGTAGCCGAGTTTTGTGCTTAAAATCATAGATTTTTCTAGTTATAGCAAACAGTCATAAATGATTCGCTTGCATTTTATTTGTTTGTTCTTTTTTATCAGAGTTGCTGCACTGTGCAGCAACGTCTTGGACTCCGCTAGGATGTCGCCTTCATCTTCTTCTGCCACGAGCAATGCCAGTTTGACTATCGTTTTCTCTGCCGCAGTTGCCCCAGTCTTGCTGCCTCCTCGTTGCTGCGGGTGTATTGTGGAATTTTCTATTGCCTTTTTTCCTGCAACAGCCTCCACCTATACACAATCAACAAACACACATACACACACTCGCATACACATACACATACACATAAAGATGCTGTGTGCTTGCCATTGTGTGCTGACATCGTTAGGCCATTGTACATTCAACGTCTCGCATTGCCCCAAACTCTGACTGCTGCTGCAATTTTAATGAAGCTGCGGCATGCGGCAGGCGACTTCAAGTTGCACGCGCCATTGGCGCAACTTGCGCTTTTTATGCCATGCGCCTTGTTGTTGTTTTTGTTGTTGTTCTTGCTGCTGCTGCTGCTGCTGTTATTGTTGCTGACATGTTGAGGCTGCCTATTGTGAAATGAGGTCCGCAGGCTCAGCTTCTATTCCCTCAACTGCAGCAGCAGAGGCAGAAGCAGCAGCAGCATCCAGCTGATGAGCAACTCAATTTCAAAGTGGTCAAAACTTCAATTGTGGAAGTAGAATTACGAAAACAGCCGCCGTCTGTCGAATTGGGAGTTCACTTTTGGGGGGCGTTTTGCTAAATGAGTGAAATGTGCCAGCAGACAACCAGCCAGCTCCTGCAACGTGGAGCAGTTGCAGTTATACACACACACTTATACGTGTGTATATGTGACCAGTCAAAGTCCTGTCTGCTGGCTGACCGAAAGGGTTTGCCTTTGAATAAATGCCATAATTTATGGTCAAAAGTTTGCTTGTGCACACATTTTGTGGCAACACTTGCGAGCGCAGCTATTTAGTGTGCTATCTATGGCAACGACTACGGCTACGACTATTTGATAATAACCACTATGCAGATATAGATGCAGATGCAGATGCAGATGCAGAATGGATGATGATGATGATGATGATTATAGCCAGAATCTGTGTGCCCACAAATGCCCCAGAGGCAGTTCATCTGAAAAACTTTGCTCGGTTAGATTTTCGGTGTCCATTAGTGTTATTTAAAACTCAACTTATTTCCGCTACGAGTTTCTTCTAAAAATACTCGAGCGAAAGAGAGAGTGTCTGTGTGTGTGTGTGTGAGAGAGAGGCAGCGAGAGTGAGAGACAGATATATTTTCAATTTACTTAATAGTTGAGGGACAAGACGACGAGCGCATCAAATTACAGCGAGGAAGCATGAGAAGTAGAAGCAGCATCACCCTTAGACAGGTGGGCGACCCGAAATGTTTTCTCATCGGTCGGGTTTCGAATGCGACTTGGCTTGATTGTTGTTTGTTTTGGTCTGCTTCTTCTTCTTGTGTTTGATTGTGTAATGAAAAACGAGCAATCGCATCACAAAAATGCTAATCAACAACGAGATCGATAAATGTTTGAATAAGTGCTTGAATTGTGTTTGCCAAGCGACAATGCACACAATGAACACAATGAGAGGCCAGGGGGCTTCTGGTTTTGCTGGAAGCTAGGGAAATTGTCGCTTTTCCCCATTCAATTTGCATATTATGAGAAAATCGTCCAAAAACTGTAGCTCTATGTGTGTCTGCGTACGAACGTGTGTGTGCAATTGGCAGGAAAACTCTGGCAAAGTTGCTTTTGTTGTCGCCGATGAACTCATAGACAATTGTTAGTTGTTAAGATAGCCAATTGCCTGGAGATAAAGTATTAGTTGAAGTTACAGGGAAATATTTATTTCATACTAAATTTCAAAAACTGCTGCAGCATACATTTATCTTGACAATTACGGGTGTACTTTATAACTCTGTTACTGTTACGTGAGAGCACATCAGATGACATCAGTTATACCAAGAATTCTTGCAAAAATTCCTTTTGATAATTACCTCCACAGAATGTTTACCATGAAAAACGCCGCAAAACATATCCATATCCATTCATATCCATATCAATAACATTTTAAGCACACTCATCAGGCCAATGACAAACAATTTCTACACGTGCCATGGAGCACAAATCCAATACGATAACACATTGATAGATACACACACATGAGCAGACACACACACACACACACACACATATGTGTATGTGTATGTATAGGACAAGGCTCTGGCAAAAGATGCGCAATCAATGGATTACTTCCGCTATGGTTGCTTAGAGGCTCAGCCACGAAATAGCAACAACAAAAAGGACGAAGGCAAATTAATGTGTGTGTGAGCATGTTGTGTGTGTGTTTGAAATCAATATGCTAGTACACTAAAGCAGTGACAGCACAATTTAAGTTTGCCTAGCTATATACATATACATATGTATATATATATATATATTTATATATATTTGTATATATTTTATTTAGCTTAAAATTGAAAATGCGCAAAGCGACTGTTTAAGCATTTCAATTGATATCCATCAGCAAAGTGCCACAGCAAAAAAAATGAAAAGAATAAAAAAATAATGTAGATTTATATATATGTATGTATATGTATATATGTATTTATAGAGAAATAGAAAAATCAATTCAATCACGCTTATCAAAGCCGGCGAGGAATGTGAGCTACAATGGCGACAAACGTCAGCAACAGCAACTGAGTAGAAAAAAAGCACAAAAAGAAGAAGGAACAAAAAATACGAAAAAAAAATTACAATTCAAAAAGCATTTTCGGTATGTTTACTGCCACAGCAAAGTAGGCAAAAGTGAGAGAGTAAGAGACGGAGAGAGAGAGAGAGAGACTACTAGCATACGGCAGCTAGAGAAAGAGGGGGCGAGTGACGACAACAATAAAAATTGAAATGGAACTCGAGTCTCCTCGACGCTTTTGCGCCATGATTTACTGCTGTCGCTGGGGCGAGAGATTTTTATCCTTTTTGAATTGTGCCAGCAGTTTTTAGACAGTTTTACTGTTTATAACTATGCTCTGGCTATACACACACACACAATACACAGCGCCAACCCCCCATACACACACACACACACACAAAAGCACACCCAACACACACAACATACACACACACACACATCCATCCAGAGCCATCAAAGTGGCGCCGCATTGTCGCAGCCAGCGAAGATGTGCGCATATTTATATCACTCACTGTATTATTGCGGTCTGTGGATGGGGAGAGGCTAAAAGTAGTCGCATTAGCTGCGCATTGTTGTGACAGCGGCTTACTTAAATGTTGGCTTATTGATTTCTAGTCTTCCTTATACATATATTTTTTCCATCTCCCATTGCTCCTTTTTGAGCCACAAGTGCGTCACGAGCTGCACCCGCGAGTTGATTGTGCAACTTTCGCGCTTGTGGCAGGCAGTTTTTGGTGTGTCACAGCTTAGCTGGCTGCTATGTAACTACATTGTGTGTAGATTGGGAAGTGAATGTAGTTTTGATATGTATTTATTTAAATGGGCCAACATTTTAAAGAAAACACTTTCGGATTGCAAATGTGCATATCTTAAACAGGAACCATAAATCATAAATAATAATATATAATTTGATCTCTTTTTTATTTAAATTGATGCTTACGTGCAGGGTATCTCTGAGCCTGACTGGTTTAATCTACTTTCAAACAAAAACAACAAACCTTTTCCCTTCGGTTGTTTGAATGTGCTCTCATATGTGGGCATATGGTAAATGTTAACTGCTCTGGTCACACTTGACTGACTCACTTGCAGCCATACTTCACCATCGCACACACAAGCACACGCACACATACACTCACTTAAACTCCCATATGTGTGTGTGGTGCTATCTTAAACAGTGCTATGCTCTCGTGACGGCGACTTATAGCCAACTTTTCAATCACTTTCCAAGCGATTAAACAATCAGCGGCATTATAATCTCTGCACAAAGAGTCATGTATCATAGAGACACAAAGTTACAGCCATGCTGTGTGTGTGTGTGTGTGTGAGTGTGGTGTGCGCTTTTTTTCAATATTTTTTTCTTGCCATTTTGCGCTGTGAAGCATGATTTGCATATGCTACTTGTGGCTTTTGCTTTTGGCCAGAGATTATGGATAAGCTACCACTCTTTATGAATTTGATTTCGATTATTGGTGCCAGCAGCTGGCAGTCGATGTCTCCCTGTCCGTCCGTCTGTGTGTCTGCCCGTCCGTCCTTATGTTAGCTAAGCTTAGCAATTAAAAACAGGCTGACCGATTTGTTATAAACTGACATGCTGGTGGCACTTCCCTCCCACCCCAACTAGTGAGTTGCTTGTTTTTTAGCTACCAGTCTGCGACAACTGTGATAATTGATGTTGGTTATAAAACGCTTTCCTGTTTTTGTTGTAGATTATCTAAGAGTGCTTAAAGGCGCGCTGCTTTCTTAATTCATGCATTCATTTAAATGACATTTATTGTCGAGACCCCACACACACAAAAACACACACACGCACACACAGAGTGAAAATGAGCTTAAAAAGCCATTATTGTCAACATTTATAATAGTTTGCAGGCAAATGTGGGTCTTTTGCCTACAATTTTGCTTTACCTTTTCCTTGGGTCTTGTCTGCGCATTGTGTCTGTGTTTGTTTACCTTACACTTGAGTGGCATAAAAACACTCGCAGGCAACACTCACACACTTGCACACACACGAACGCGCACACCTGCTTAAAGTCAGGAAGAGAGACAGGCTCAAGTGTTGGCGGAGGGGAGACGAGCAGGCGCGGCCAAGTTATCTTGCGGGTTGAGAGATTGAGAGCACCTTCATTGAAAACAATTTGGCCTATGCTGCGTATGAGTAGTATATGAAGTGTTTGTGTGTGTGTGTGTGTGTGTGTGTGTGCGTGTGCGTCTCTCGGCTGGGGCTCAAGTGGGCGCTGCTGTGTGTTGTGTTGTGTTGTAATGGGCGTGGAGGAGAAGGTGCAGAAACAGAAACGTAGCTCGCATCATAAATGTCAACAGCTGCGCCTCGCTATACGTGTGTTTGTGTGTGCGGAACTAATTCAGTCGCATATGGGAAACTTGAAATTGCTTACAATAATGTGTTGTCATCTGATTTGAATTGACTCCTTTGAATGATTGTATTCTCTGCGGAATAGTTAATATTACAATTCATCAATCTTAGAAACTTGGACATATTAACTAAAGTTGTCCTTTCGATGAGAAATCAATCTACACTCAGCTGTAACATAGTTGGAAACTTAACAACTCCTATCTGCACGTGAATAATACATAAATTCTTCCCAAGAACTATCAATTTATTTCAATTTCATTATTTGCCTTTTTCGCTGTTTCTGTGGGCTTTTCAACGTGCTCACAAGTAAACTATTTTTGTCTACCAATGCCAAGAAGGACATGCATAAGTTATGTCATGCCAAAACACTTTTATATGGCGCCTCCTCTCCCCTCACTTGGCCCACTCGCAAATTGCTTCACAATCTGCGGGAAACTGTTTTTTTTTTGTTCATGAACAACAACAATCAGAAAACATCCATCAACAAGCCCATTCCCTTGCAGCTTGTAGCAGTCAACCCGCTCGTGCTTATTACGCCCTCTGCACATTTACTTTGACAACTTGTGACAATCTGTCTCTCACTCATAATTATTATTATCATTATTTTTGGCTTAAATCCTTTCGTCGACTTCATAGCGTCAGCGCTGACAGCGCACAGCTTTCAGCTTTAAGCTTAATGGCTAGCGTCAACAATTTGCGCAAGTTCGTTTCATTTTAATTTGCACTTCCTCTGTCTTCCCTCTCTCTCACTCTCTCTCTCTCTCTTGCTGTCTCCCTCTGATTTTAATCGCACTTTTTAATTACTTTCCTTTAATTTCGGCAACTTTTGCTGCTGCTATTTGTCTTGTCACATTTTTTGTAATTATTTCTGCACTTTTATTTAATAATTTCTCAAAAACTGAAAACTGAAAACTGAAAAGAAGGCACACCAAAAATGTATCATTTTTCACTCTGCGGATATGTCACAAGTTTCAAACTGGGAAAGCGGATGAAAAGCGATGTTTTATGACCAACATATGTGTTAAATGCACTCGAAAGAAGTTTAAATAAATACAAGTTTAGTTTTTGATTAGTAAAGATAATTATTTAAAGTAAAGATGAAAACTGCCTTCGATTTGTTACCAACTTGATAAACACATATACATATGTAAGGCATGTGTTGCTTTTGTAGTCACTCTCAAAGTAAACTGAAATTCTCCTATCCATTTCAACTTAATTGTCAGAGATTTGGCTCGTTTCGTTGACATATCCTTGGGGTCCTGCTGCCAGCCAGCCATCCAGCCAGTCAGCCAGCATGTGCCTAAGCTTGAAAAATAATTTAAATCTTGCTCAGAATGAAATTTAATTGTCACATTAAACGTCACGCAAGTGGAAGACAGGTCCCTCAAGGCACACATGCACACACACACACACGCACAGACTCGCACACAGCCGCACTTTTGGAAATTCAAAGAGTAAATTCTTCATGTGCAGCTTTCGCCAGTTTTGGAATATTTTGTACTGCAAGGGGAAAGAGAAGTGGCCAGGATACTGCTTGGTGGCTGGAGCACATTCCTGTGCTCATGCGAGAGAATTTAACCTATTTACACAGTAATTTATTTGCTTATAAACATAAAACCACTTTCGCTGAACAATGAACGCATACATATCTCAGAATATCTGTGTGTGTGTGTGTGTGTGTGTGTGTATGTGCGTGTGTTTGTGTTTGTGTGTGTGTCTAAGGCATATGCCAAAAGAGGAAGGGGGCAAATGCAAGAGGCAGTTACTTAATTTAATAATTTTCACATTCATTGAAACAAAATGAGCAAATGTGAGTTGAGCAAGTGGAGGCAAAAGGTTCCACAAGTTGACGAAGCTGAGCACCGAACCAAGACTTTTTGCAATCATATCTTTTTGCTTCATTTGTGTCGGTTTTTAATTTCGCACAGTATCTCTGGGCAAGTGTATGTGTGTGTGCGAGTGTGTCTGTATGTGTGTGAGTTGCAAACACACTTAAAACTCAAATATTTGCATACACTCGAGCATTGTTTGCATAAAAATACCAAAAAAAGTAGAAAAAAAAAATGAAAACCTAACATGAACAAAAAGAAAAAGGCGCCAAATAAAAGGCAGCAGACAAAGAGGGTTTGGAAGGCTAAGGGCGGGGCGGGAAGGTGGTGGAAGGAAAAGGTAGTGGAGTGGCGTATGCAAAGCTACAGTTGGTAGCTGCAATCCCTCGAGTTGTGTGCTGCCTTAGACCAAAGCAAATTTATTATCACACAAAAGGCAAAAGACGCAGCAGCAACAGCAGGCAGCAGCAGCAACAGCAGCAGGCAGCAGGGGCAAACTGGTGGCGGCAATCTATAAAAAGTATCAGCCTGGCAACCTGACGGCCAAGTGGAGCCAGGAGCAGCAGCAGCAGTAGTCGCAGAGCACAAAATCAAACGAAATGAGGCAAACACACCCCCTATGCCCCCTACACACACACACACACACACACAGAGACAGAGAAATACACCTAAGGACACACGTTCTGTGCCCTCACGCTTTTGTGCAAATAAAGCATTTTGCAGGGCCTTTGCCACAACGATAGAACCAAAGAGAGGGAGAAAGCGAGAAGGGTGGAAGGGGGGGGGAGGACACTAAGGGAGGAGCTCCACCATTACCAACTAGATTTTAACATTTACAAGCAGGAGGGTAATGTATGCCAATGCACATGAGACCCCAAAATGCGATGCTGCTGATTTTGCTGCTGCTCGCTCGGCAGGTGTGCCTCAATTTGCATAGCTCGCATAGATCAGAAGCTAAGGGTTGGAGGAGTAATACGAAGATGCCCAAAACTGCTGCTGCTGGCTGGAGCAGATAAACAAACACACTCACACACACACATACTGAGAGCACGCCGAACGTGCCAGGGCAGCAAAATAACAGCAAACAGGGCTAAGAAAGATGACAGGAAAGATGCCACAAAAACGAAAAAAAGTAGCAAAGAGAATGCAAAGAAAGCGTTAAGTTTAGCGCAAAATTAAACAATCTTATTGCCCGGATTAGTGACAAAATTATGTAGCAAGCCGGAGGAGCAGTAGAGGGGAGACAGCCTGAGGGCCTGGTATTTTTCGGCAGGGTGCGAAATGTTCTTGCCAGACTTATCAAGACGTTAACGTGTGCAACTCTAACTGTAGCCATGACTATGACGCAAACATGGCAATTACGACACAGGGTGGCAAGCACACGAAACCCAACGGGGCAAGTTCAACCGACAGCCACATTGACATCAAATGTGATGATGTGGGCCAAAGTTCTTGGGATTAACAGAAAATTTTTTGTTTTTTTTTTTGTTTGCTCTTGTGCTACTGAGTTGAACTGTGTCGCTGAACATTGAAAGATTCAAATTAACTAAACTGTAGTGTCAGCATAAAGTGGGCGAAGTGTGATCAAAATATTGTATTAAAAGAGAAGTTTTCCGCACTCTTTGGGGAAACATTATCAAATGTATACATTTTTTATTTTTATATAATAATTAAATTTAATGGCTACTTTTAATACGAATTTATGAACAACATTTTCTCGAGCTCTGAAAACAAAATTTAATTTTGTTTACACATAATTCTGAAATGGTAATTTTCCATCTGAACACAATATCAATAATGTTTAAACAAATTCTTTATAGTTTAAAATAAATTCGTAAACAATTTCAAAAATTTGTTCAATTAAAATTAGTTTCTGTTTATTGTTTGTGGTGACCTCTTTTTATAATTAAATATGTTCTCCGCTGGCTCCAAGTTATTTGAAATATTTCGAATCCCGTCGGGGTTTGTCTTCAGATTGAGTTTCACAGCAATTCAAACTCCACATATCTGACTATATATATTATTATTATTATAAGGTCTATTGTGCCCCCTTTCTGAGCCTACAGCTCTTCCATCAACCCCAGGTCCTGCACGAAAGTCAGTATCTTTGTTGGGTTGAGGGTTTCTATGTCCTTTGGACTCAGAACATGCTTCCCTGACTATATATAAGAAATTATTATTAAAAATACTCTTCTCCAAGAGTCAGAGAAAACCATATTTGAAAAAAAAAACACTTTTGGACTACGTTTTTTCATAATTCTTATATTTCTATGCTGACTACGCTGGAGAACTCCCTTTAGCGTCTACGCTAATTAAGTTTGCCTCAAATGTTTAAGCAACATAATTTAACGCTCAATTTAACAAGGCGCCACACACGCACACACCCACTACAACAAAAGCAGAAGAGACAATAATTATGCAAATTACGCTAGAGAGAAGACAGAGGAAAATAATATAGCAAAAAAAACAAAAGCAAAAAAAAAACATGCCGATAACATCAAGCCAAATGTGCTTCACACAGCTCAGTCTTCAAGCGACAGCTGCAGCTGTTGGAGAATTCGCGTGTCTCAAAGTCCACCAGTAAGCGGAAAAGCGCATAAGCTGCGCGTTGACGTTGCGTATACGCCGCGTGCTGCAGCAACAAAAAAATACAATAGAGCAAGGAAAAACCAAAAAAAAAAGGAAGCTAGGGAAAGTTGCCTGGTGGAGTGTAGTCTTCAGTGGCCGCCTGCGGTTTTCATTTCCTTGCCTGCCATGAAACCAATGCAAAGAAAAAATAGCAGAAAAAAATCAAGTGGGCAACCTTTGCAACTACACTGCTCGACCTTACCACACTCCATTGCTGATTTAGTGCAAAACATTTTTCTTGATTATTTTAGTTGTAGGTACAGCATGGCGAGCGAGTCTGTCTGTTTGTCTGTCTGTGCGTCTGTCTGCCTGCCTCCGGCTGTCATCTTTTCTGTCCAGCTGCTCTGGGTTTCCATATCAGCGTGGCGCCATCCTTAGTCTGCTGCTTCCGCAACTTCTTCATCATCTGCTGCTCTCCGTCTACGTTTGTGGCGAACTCTCGTTCTCGCTGCGTGAGAAGTCATAAAGCGATTTGTCATATTTATACAAGTTGATAAAATTATAAACAGCGTCGTCATAGAAAAGCCCAGCAGCCAGCAGCCAGTTGCCAGTTTGCCATTCGACTCCTGTGGTTGTATCTGTGTTTATGTGCCTCAAGTATCTGTGTGTTTTTGATTGTGTGTGCGTACCTGCGTGTTTCTCTCCGTCAGTATCTCAGTTGTGGCGTGTCGACGCTGTGCAAACAGTTTTCTTTTTCTGTTTTTTTTTTTTAGGTTTTGTGGTTTTGCTTGTTTTGTTTGGTCTGTAATTGAGCTGCATATCGAGATCTTTTGTCGTATGAATTTTGCTATAATTTTCTACAATAAAATGCACAAAATTATGCTTAACATTTTATTAGCTGTGTTATTTGGTGAATGAAGAAGGTAAAGAGGAAATAATGCTCCTTTTCAAATGCGTGTATACAAATTTAGATGGTGTTTTAAGCTAAAAGGAAATAGCTTCTGAAATCATCATCATCATCAAATAGTGTTATTTACTGTAACCAAGAATAGAGCTGCAACCCTTTTGCTTATGATAGTAAATTCCCATTTGACTAGCAGTTAATCTCTTGTTGTGCAGCTAAGTAATTTTATTAGGCAACATTAAACAAGCTAAGTTTTTATGGCTGCACGCTCGCAATGCGCGTTGCTGATGATGACCTCCGCTAAGTAACTAAACCAATAAAAATCTTTTAGCGATTTGAACACCCCCAAAACACAAGGTACCTCCAATTTTGGCCAGCATTCAAATTACATGTAAAATTACTGTCAGTCCGCTTAAAGCATTTACCAGAAAAAACGACCTAGCGACATTTGTTGAGCAATCCCCCCCTTTCCACCCCTTACCATTGCCGCGTCCCACCTTCTTATCTTGGAGCGTGTCTGCTTGTCTCGCATAACAAATTTTATTTTAATATTTATTGTTTTTCACGGAAAGCCGAGAAAAGCACAGCGCATCTGCCCGCAATGTAGAGCTGTTGCCCTCCCCTCTCTTCCGCTCCCCTTCTCCCTTACATAGCGAGCCGCTGGCAAAGACAAAGACGCTCAGACGACGACGAAGATGATGATGATGGTGATGCGAACGGGACAGGAAACGAGTAAAAAGCGGCTGGCAGCTAAATTGAAAACGAAAGCAATGCCAAATAGAAAATGTTTTTCGCGCCCAGTGCACGCCAAACCCTTGAGAGGAGTGAACAGTGAGCTGCGGGGCATGTCCTGGTGGAGCGAGGGAGGGAGGGAGGAGTATTGCTTTTCTGGTACAAACGACATTGTCAGCATTGTCGGCATTATGTGCCCTGGCAAATTGGAGTTAACTTGCCCCCGCCAATGCCCGCTGCATGCCACTTCACTCCACTGTACTCCATCTTCAACACTGTGTGTCTCCTGTGGAATGTGGCTGCCTGTTGTCTTATTCTTTGCGGCGCATAATCATTGCCGCTTTGTCGCACGTTTGTTGGCACTGCCCCCCACATCGCTCAGTCTGCTGTAGGCAGCCACATGGAACTTATTACTTTCATTTGCCTGCCATGCCGCCCCCACCCCTCCTCTGGCTCAGAACGCTACATAAATTCATAACAAATTCATTGCGCGCAGCGAGGCATTTAAGAGGCACAGCGCAAACAGAGAAAAAAAGAAAGAAAGAAAGAAAAGAAGATTCGACAATGAAACTGTCCCTGCTCTCAACTTAGACCCCCTGCCGACACCCTCACCTTGTTGGGCTCGCAGCTGCGACCTGCTTCTAATTTTGTGTATTTTGGTTAGTCCTTGTTCAGCTGCTGCTGCCTTCTCGAGCCTGCACCACTCAACCACTCACCCACTCCACCATGCGCTATCAGCGGCGCACACGGCGTATGCGTAATCTTGCCACATTGTGCGCTGTTGCTTAGTTTCTCGAGCAGCTTTGTCGTCTTTTCTATTTCTTTTCTTTTTCTTAATTTGCCTGCATGCTCGCGGCTCACACGCGTTAACCAGTGCACTCCCGCCCCCTGGCGCCACACCCCACCTCTGTCTGCCACGCTGCCTTGCGGGAATTGTCAGCGCTTCTTTATGGGCACGCCGAAGTTTATTAGGCGTCTATTTGAGCTGCGGTGTCTGCTAAATTTCTTTCTTACTCTTAACTTTTTTTGCTGCTGTTGTTGTTGTTGTTGTTGTTGTTTTTGTCTTGTAATGCTATTGAAAAGTTGGCCAAATCTGCGCCACAGCTTTTTCCCATTTCGTCTTTATTTGCATAATGTCATTTAATGATGATGATTATGCAGAGTCTCTGCTGTGCGTTGTGCGAGTGTGTGTAAGCTGTCTATTAACTGTCAGCCGAGAAAAGCGGCTGCAAAGCTACTTGGCAATGGCAAACACAATGCATTTAATTGTTTAATATACAAACATGTGGAAACAAAAGAAAAATGTAACATTTCAGGTATGCCGGCGAATATATTAAGCTTTTGACAGCGAAAGATAGATTTCAATTGTAAGAAGAGCTCACCGTAAAATAAACGATTATATTCTATTATATTCAATTTCTTTCTACTATATCACTTCTCAATACTACATCATATTTTATCTTTATGTAAATTTTCCTTTCAGCACTTTTGTAACACTTATTTATAGCTTAAGCTGCTCTCTGCTGCTTTATTCAACTTTCCCCGCCCCTGAAAAGTAGGCAACATTATTTTGCTTTAAGACGTCGAAATTCATTAAAATTATCCAGAGCTCAAAAAACCAACGAACTCAGCGAAATTGCTGTACGCACATTTTGTAAATGTTCAACCCTCACTGAGAAGTGACTAACTGCCACACCCCGCTACCCGCCTATTTTGCCTAATTCCTTTGGAACGCAACCCCAGCGTAAACTTCTTAACGGAGGTCATTTGCCGACGTTGTTTCGCCTGCTGTTGTTTATTATTATCTCTGGCGCTAATTTCAAATTTGGGCAAATATTCCATTTACTATTTTTGAAAAATGATTGCAAGCAATTTCATTTCCGTTTGCCATCGCCCCAACGACGTTCAAAAAACTAATTACAAACACATAAAACTCAAACGGCCCCAGTTATAAGCCTCAACTAGCTGCGAACTTTTTCGCTGCCCAATGAAAGCGGGGCGGCAATGTTGGAGTTTTCTGGGGTTTGTTGTAATTCCGAATCGAGAGCGAATGCAACATGTGACGAAGTCTGGTGTGTTATTGCCAAAGGGCGGCGTCTGTGACACGCCCATCAAACTAAATTACCGCCAGTCAGCAGCAGGGCGCATAAAAACCAAATGCAGCCACGTCCAAGAGCTGTGATTCTATTCAACGAGCCCCACTCCAGCCCGCTCCCCTCGCCACTCCGCCCCCACTGTTAGCCAACATTTACTCGATTCGCATGAATTTCAAGTACCTTATCCGTTTTTCAGATTCAGTTTCTGTGTTTTTTTATTTTCCTTGCACGGTTTTTTTTTTGTTTTTTCTTTCTTTTTTTTTGAGTGGCTGGCGGGCACATTAAGACAATGGCACAGTTCTTCCCATTGGCATTTTGTGGCCTTTTAAATGTGTTTTAAAGTGTAGCGCAAAAGTTGTGTTTTTGTTGTTCTTCTGGAATCTTTTCGCACTCATTGTATTTGTGTTCACTCGGGAAATGAGTATTTTAAGTGGGTATATTCAGTTTTCCCTTTTTTTTATGAGTTTCTTTTGTGTTTGAATCTGAGCTAAATTGTATTTAATAACAAACTTGGAGACTGCTGAGATATTTATATGGTAATTTATTCATTTATTATTATTAACTACAAGACAGTTAATTTATATCTTCCCTCCTATCGTAATCATTCATAATATAATTCATTTAATTAGTCAAATGGCTTAAAGTCTTAATCAACTACAAAACTATCAACTGTAGTTTACTTAATCCCCCTCACATTTAATCACAGGGTATTTATCTATTCGATCAATATAGCTTTCTAATTTCCTTGTTGGAAGCCATTCGAATTTTTTTTGTTTTGCTTGTTGGTTTTTTTTTTTATTTTTTTATGACAGTTGCGTAAGTTTGCAAAGTTTTTCTCAAGTGCTTGTTGTGATTTCAAGAGTGGGCGAGTTGGGGCGTGTCAGTGAGGCATATCAAATTTGATGATTGACACCTGGGCGGGGCAAAAGTTGAGCAAGTTTAAAGTGCGCCCCCAAGTATGCAATGGCGCTGAAACAGAAATTCCAGCTGAAGTCTACCTGAAATGACATTAATGTAACTCGCTAAGCCAAAGATGTGTTGCCGTGGCTGCTGGCGTTAATGGCCCCAAAGATGTTGTTGCGGCTGCTGTGGTGCTTTGCTAGAAATGTATGTGTGTGTGTGTGTGTGGCATTAAGGGCGTCGTCTGTGGGGCGTGCCGCAAGTCGTTGCTGACAGCAGCGGCGTGTGACCTGCAGCAATTACCAATTTTCTTGTTACATTTTAAAGTGCCAAGCCCAACGCTGCAGGAGTTTGTGTGTGTGTGTGAGAGAGAGAGAGAGAGAGCGAATGTGTATGTGTGTGTGAGTTGCACATTAAGTGCGCTTGAAGCTCAGCGCTGCTTCTTAAGCAAAAATGCAAAAGGCAACCAAGAAGAGATGATGCTGATGACAGCAGCAGAATAAGCAGCAGCAAGGAACCCAATGGAGCACTGCTAGCAGAGGGTGTAAGGGGTTGGGGGGTGGGTGGTGAAAAGAAAGGGGAGTGGCCCAGAATGAGATTGGCCATTACCGAAGCGAGCGGTTGAAATTACGTTGCTGCTGCTGTAAATTAAGTCGAGATTGTGTCAAGGGGAAATGTTAAGGTGTTTATCAAATGCCTGCAAGAAGTTGATAGCTTTACAATCTGTGGGTCATTAGGGATGTATGCCACTAACTCAGCGCTGCTCAAGCTGCTTTCTTCGCAAATAATCCATAAAAACATAAAAACGGTGGATTCAAAAGCTCATCCCATATTCATGAGGCTACATATAATTTTAATCAGGCTTTGTGTCGTTATCGATTCTGGAAACTTAAGATGCTGTAATGTAATTTAATCCGCTTTATAAGTTCTTAATGAATTTGCACTTGATATAAATTAATTAATAAATGCCATTTAAATATTTAATTAATGTGACTTTCTCTTTCTTGTTTGCTTGCAGGTATGTGAAGTAATCTTCAACTATTTACACAACATGTAATACGTAAGTAGCATGCCACAAGTGCCACCTCTGACTATATATATCACGCATACGCCGCACTGGCAATGCCAGGAATAGATAGTATCAGGGAGGCAGGGAGTTGAGGCGAAGGAGGGAGCGGTTGACAACACTTGACAGCTGGCAAAGAGGCTTCATTAAAATAATCAACTAAAAAGAAGTTGAAACAAGTCTCGTCGACGAGTGTGAAGAACACCAACCTGATGACAGAGCAGGCCTAAAAGGGCAAAAGCAAAATAATGGTGGCGTTGCTAACTGTCTGTCTGTCTGGCTGTCTGTCTGGCTGTCTATGTGGGTGTTTGGGTGTGTGTGTGTGTGTCTGTGGGTCTGTGCAACACTTTGCTGCGACACGCAACACTCATCAAAAGCCGGCAAGTTCTGGTTTCTTTAGCTTCTCTCGCATCTTTGCTTCAGTTTTATTTGTGCTTTGCTATTTTCACTAATTAATTATGCAGCAACAGCAAACAACTTGAAATGTAAGGAGATTAAAGCGACTTAAAAGGCATTTATGCAATGCCAGCAGCAACAACAATAACAACAACAACAACAACAGCCACAGCAACAGCAACATAAAAACAAACAGGACAGACGAAGCTGAACAGAGCAGAACAGACAAGTGTCAAGCAGTCGCTCTCCAAGGATGCTTCTCTCTGGGTGTCTGCATAAGACAACAAAATCGTATATGAGTTTGTGTGTAGTGTGTGTGTGTGTGTGTGTGTAGTGTGTGTTGTTGTGTGTGTGTGTGTGTGTGTGTGTGTGTGTGCGTGCGTGTCTTGTCATGTCATGTTAACAAGATTCAAATTGCGTAGCAGACAGCTTAAATTTTTGTTCAAATTATTAAAATAAATTGCACATGGAACTTTTATGAAATTTTCCGAGTATATCAGCTCAAATTGGGGTCTTTTGAGTGAATCGTAAATCACTTGAAAGGATTTGAGAATCAAATCTTAAAAGCTGCCAAACTATTTGTCCAACATTAAAGTAATTTATTTCGCACTACAAATATGAACATTTATAATATTTTACACATCTTTTGCTATTTTCAATATTGTCTTTCAATAAATCTTATTAATCATATTTTCCACTTCAATTTTAAAGCATCTGATAGCTTCTTCACCTTTTAAGGCCGTCATCCTCCAAGGGGCTTAACCATATGCCAAAAGGCTTCTTTCATTATGATTTACAATTCTCCTCCCTTATTGTCTTCCTGCTCATATTAATTTACACTTAATTAAAAGCAGCAGCAGCAACAACAAAAAAACAATATCTGACACATTTTGACAGCGGCAAGAGAGGCACAAAAAATAAGTGAAAAGCAAAAAATTGCCACACAAAAAGCCAAATGGCTGCCGCAGAGCAACAACAAAAAGTTGCATATATAAAAATGCTAATTAAGTTACAAAATGCGCTGATAAAATGAAAATTATAGACAAAGGATTGCGAGCACACAGAACACACACACACACACACACGCATACACAAATAACATGCATGTGTGTGTTTGTTACAAGTACGCTTCAAACGTTTTATGAGTTTTACTCGTTTGCTTTGCGACAGGTGGCAAAGCAGCAGACAATTGTGCGACGCGTTTAAAAACGCGCCCAACACGCGCTGAACACGCGCCTACCCCAAAAGCCCCGCAAGTTGAGCTGCTGAGCTGCTTTACTCTGTGTCCTGTGCCCTGTTCCCTGTTTCAAGTTGTGCCTGTCACGTTTGTGTTGCAGAGTCTACCCATATACACCAGACACACACACACACACACACAGATACTTTTGCATATATCCATTACATATACAGCGTCAGCTTTATGTCTATGTCAACGGCTTTGCGCTGCCAGCGGTGTTATTTTGAGTTTGAGAGTTTTAAAATGTAAAAGCCAAGGCAGAGTTTTATACACAACACAAAAAAAAATGTCAGGCAAGCAAAATAAAACTTTTCAACATTTTTATTTTGTGTAAAATACATTTTTTTCATCTCTGTTGACTGGCGTAGGTCAACAACGGCTTGTCGACAATGAATCGTAAATGTTCTTCAGGCTGACAGACAGTTGCAACAATTAAGCGACATTTGTTGCTACATTTTCTGCATATTGTGTTTGCTAAATAAATGTGAATGACATTTTCATGGTCATGTGTTGCAAATGTGTTGTGCAAGTTGCCAGCGCTTGGCATATGTCACACAAATACCCAGTCGTCAAGGTTAGCTAGATAAATATCTTTGTCTTTTGGCATTTGGCATGGAGAAAGTTGCAGTTAAAGTCCCAAATAAGACTTTAGAAATTAAATACCATTGTGTGAAATGAAATTGACTTATTGCCTCTCGTAATAATATTATCTTATTAACACTTGAATAACTCAAAATTGTCACAAAATAATATGAAACAGGCTTTAAAATTTGTTCACTCAACATTAGCAACCACAATAACCTATCGGGCAGCACTCACAACTTTACTCACTTGCAGCTTTAGCAAACAATTCACTTTGGGTCTATCAACAATTCTATTTCCACAATTTCCTGTGCTTCTGGCAAAGTACTCATTATCTTTTTCACTCAGGGCTTTGGCGCCACACAAATTTTCGGAATTTACATTTTCATTACATTTATTAAATTTTAAATAGCATTCATTTAGTCGAGTCCTGGCAGAGTCAACCCACCCATTTATTCAGCGACTCGCTGCGCTCTCTAAAGTATGCAATAATTTAAAGCTCTCTCTTGCGGCTGCCCCAGAAGCGGCCACAAAGTCGCAACAGCAGAGAAGAAAATTGAGGCAACTGCTGTGCGTTTTTATTGCGTTTTTCATGTGTCTCATGTGGTTTACTACAAATTGATTCTATTATTATAATTTTTTGTTGCGTATTTGCTATTTTTTATTTGCTAGGCCTACATGCATTACGCTCAGTTGTTGTTGTTGCCTCATTTGTTGTTTGGTTTTGCCGCAGGCGATTTGAAAACTGAAAACTGATTGCAAACACGCACACACACACACACACACACAACAAACACACACACTTACAAATACAAACTTCCGTTTGTCTATGCCGGCCCCCCGCTGAGTGCAATTTCCGTTGGTTAAGGCCAGAGTGTGAGGGAATATATAAACAGATATATATATATATGTATATATAGACAACCATCTGGTGTATAGAAATTGCAATTACAGTCGCATTTGGCTTGTTGGCAGGCTGTCGTTTTCTGTATGCGGTTCCAATCAATTGTTTAATTAATTTTATAATGAGTTAATTTCGCAAAGCGCAATCATTTAAATACGAGCGAACAGAAAACCCATTTATTTAATAGTTGTAACGCAAAAAAAAAGATGTTGCCACTGATTTTGTGCGTACTAAATAATAAGTCGAACGAGCGAGAGAGCCCAACCCAATCAAATGGGCATCCGCCTATGAAATTTAATTATAAAACGCTTACATTGCATTTGCATATTTGTGGCACTGTCCATTTAGCTTATAAACATTTGCCACGCTCAGTTAGTTTGGTGCCTAATTTCATTTTGAGGCCATTTTGCAAGCACGAAAACGCTCAAATGAAGATGCTTCATGCAAATACAACTATGCAACATAGTCAAATATTCATTGCGTGTACACTGAGAAATATTTTACGAAATAAATTCGTGTCAAATTATAGTTCTCAAAAGTCAAATTTTTTGGCGCGCTGCCAATGCTGGCCAACACTGCGCGGAGGGGCGTTTAGGGAGGCGGGCGTGCGTGTGTGGATCGAGAAACAAAATGTCAATTTGTAGCTTTCTATTTTGTTTATAAATACATTTTTGATGTCTACAATGATTTTTAAATGATTTTGTGTGTGTAATTGGCAACCGAAATAGAGACATGTATTTGCATTTATAAATATATTGTTAATGTCTTTTAACAATTTCTACACATTAATTTATCAAAAATGTAATTAAAATTAAAAAAAAAACAATGCTAAGGTAAAAGTGTTGAATATTTAAATATATACTTATTGTACATACATACATACATACATATTTATGTGTATTTATGTTGAAATGCATTCAGTTCATTTTTGGATTTGATTGCAGTAATTGCCTTCTAGCTGCCTTAATACTTAATTTGTTTAAGAGGATTTTGTGAAAGGTGACAAATTTGCACAGAATATTTGATTTATTATAAATAAAATTGCGAAATTCAGCTTGCGAGCTTGCAAACCTTGAACATATTTATTTTTCGTTTGCAATCAGCAAATTTTGTAGATATAATGAGCATGACATGATTCTACGCCGGTGCGTCAAGCAAACTATAATCAATCTTACATAATACTTTACTAATTTGATTCGGTTATTTCCAGTTGATGTCAAAGTTCCAGAACATGATAACGTTTCAGGCGTCTAAAGTCCGCTCTATTATCTAAATTTTTGAACTAAATCACTAAATCGCTCGCCATGCCATGTAATGCAAGAAGCATTAACTGCTTTGCTGCTATTTTCGCAAACCACTAGTTTCTCATTCTTTTAGATAGTATCACTTGCTTCAATCGCAAATGCTGGCATTTAAATGCATTCGGAAATTTAAGAAAGAAGCAAAAGAAGTTGAAGGAATCGCATTAAGCGCATTACGCTTCAAGATTCCGATTGTCATTAGACGTTGTTCTTGCTGCCGTTGTTGTTGTTGTTGTTGTTGTTGCCTCTTTTATTTACCGCACAGCCACGCCCACATAAGTGAGACAGTGAGCTGGGGAGGCAGTTGCTTATTGCAGGCTGGGAGTGACCGTAGTTTTTACTTGCATAGTTTGATGAAAATGGTCCTGGCTCCTGGCTCCTGTTCGCCTATTCCGTTTGCTTTAAGCGCCGTGAAGCATTCCGCAATTTTTCATTTAGCTCTGCTGTAAATTCCAGATGCTCAGTAGCTCAATATCCTCTTGCGTCGCTCTCCCTCTCTCTCTCTCTCTCTCTCTCTCTTGCTGACACTGTTTTCTTTGCGTATTTTCCACAGTTAAACGTGGTTGCGTGGAAAGGGGCTAGCTGAAGACGGCTACAAAAACTTGGTCCTTTTGCCGCGTGCGATTAATGCGACCAGCATCAGCGGTGTGGAAGCTACCAAGGGGCATGATGGCTGGTGAACGAGTCTCTTTACTTCCAACTTTCAGAGTTGGGTTGCCAAATTCGCTGGCATTTCTTGCCAAGCTGCCAGGCTCTATTTCTCCACGTGTATCCTTGTGTGTGTGTGTGTGTTAGTGTATTTTTTGCTCGGTGCGAAATGCCACAAGGTGTAAAATTGAATAATTGAAATGAAGCGAGTACCGCGAGGAGACTCCGCAGGAGGTAGCTCGGCAGCAGCGGCAGCTCGACAGCAGTTGAGGCAAGGACACAAAGCCGGAGAAAATTGTTGCAACAAAGTTTAGTTAATTGTGGTTAATTCTGATGGATTTGTGAGTAATTAGTGAGTAATTTAATTTTGCACTTCTTTGTTAAGTTTGGCGTGGACAACACTCGCGGCTAGCCTTGAATAACAAGTGGACACACGCCCCACTGCAAATTGCAGATGATGGAGCCGACCTCGTTCAGCTCAATGCGATATGAATGGAAACTTGTGCAAAATTTGAATTAAAAAACGATTATGATTAACAAAAGTGGGAAAAGCTTGACAAGTGGCAAATTATGGCAATAAATTATAATATAATTATAATACAACGATTTCGATTTAGTTTTGCATTGGATACATTGAGAATAAATATTCGAAATTTGGCAATACTCAAATTAAATTTTCAAATATGCAAATTCAAATTCAAATTCAATCGCTTCTGTGTCAATCACTTTATTTAGTTTCCTTTTTTTTCTTGTGGCTTCCGCAAGGTATGCAACATATTTCCTTTATTAGCCGCAAAAGCACTTGCAAGAACATGTTGCTGGTCTTGTTGTTGCCAACAGCAGCAGCAGTAGCAGCAGCAGCAGCAGCAGCAGCAGCAGCAGCAGCAGCAACAACAATTACATCAATTTTTGTTTTGTTCCTGTTCTTGTTGCTAATGAAATGTGACATTAAGTGCTGAAGTTCTTGCCACGCCCCCATCGCCCACGCGACCCTAAAAAAGTGTCGCACTGTGGCGCACTTTTAATTGTTGCCACCGCCACAGCAACAGAAGCTGCAACAACAATAACAATAACAAGTTGCTGCTCTTTGCGGTCGCTCCAACGGGCAGAAAATGCCTGGAGGGCAAGTTGGGGTGGTGGGGAGGCGGGTCGGTTACAATTGGGAAACGGGAAACCCCCATCAGACCCACAACGGCAGCGTCAGACAAGCGCCAGCCAAAAGACGCATAAAAAATAAATACAATAAAGACCAACAAAAAAGGAAAAAAAAAACCAACTGAAAACGGAAAATTTGTGTGCAAGCGAGAGAGAAAACTCTCAAAAAAAGTGCTCGCACAGCACAGCAAAAAGAGTGCAACTTGGAACAAAAAAAGTTTTTAATTAAAAAGTTTTGTTTTGTAAATCTATCTATGGCTGTGAAATGGTTAAAGCTGCTGAGGATTTTTACCGAGAAGCACTGCTCACTGCTCACTGCTCACTGCTCACTGCTCGGCAATGAAAAACGCGTTGAGTGGATTTGAGGGCAATGGGAAGCGACAGCTGCCAATTAAATGATTAGCACAAAATTAGCACAGATAATTAGGAAATTTGGTTATTTATGGCTCGTGGTAAACACTTTGCCAAGTTTGTGCATCAGCTGAGAAAATTATAGCAGGTTCAAGAGGGATTCCATTAGTCGTATTTGCCTCAAAGAAAGACACAAGTCCAAATTATATTTTGCTCTACAAAATGACAAAAGTTTGCATGAGTTCAGAAAATTAGGTTGAAAAATACGTTTTAGTTTGAGCAGCCTGTTTGATGGTTCTTATTGGCTACCACTTTGTGCCACAATTTATAAGTCTTATGCACGTAAATAATATTGCTGTCATTTTGAATATTTGAAACCAAATCAAATTGAAACCATGTCCTGACTTGACTCCATGCAGAGCTCGACATCATTTGGGTGCCTTGCACGTTCAGTTGCTGCCTGACTTGCTTGCCTGATTATTAAACATTAAAATCCATTCAATGCTTTAAATTGTGCACAGGTCTCCCTTTTCAAGTGCTCTTCCTCCCTCTCTCCCTCTCTCTGTCTCTCTCTCTCTCTGCTGCTGCCAAGTCTGCTGTGCATTGAACGCATTGCAAATTGAGTTGTTTGCGTTTTATTTATGGGCCATGGGCTGTGAAACTTGCACAAACAGCCCAAAAGTCAAACAGCGGCATGCAATTTAAATGCAATTGTTTTATGCACAACAACAATAATTGCAGCAGCAGCTTTGCTAGCAGCAGCAGCAGCAGCAGGCACACCACGACACACACACACACACACACAAGCACACACTGAGAGACGGAGCCACAAAATGTTGCATTTCACGCTGCGCTGACATGCCAAAGGGCTGCATTGGTCAATGCGGCGTATGCGCAACGTGCAACCAACAAGAAGTTGCTGCCGCTGCCCCACAAACACAAACACAAACACAAACGCAACAAGAACAAGTATATTATTATACCAGTGCAACTCGCTCGCACTAATAAATTATTAAATGCACGCAATAAATTTCAAATTAATCGCTGATATTTATCTCTCATTGCAACATCGCGATGCGTCGACGCTGGCAGAGAGCCGTGCATAATAATTATGTTGGTCAGGGCACGCGCTAGCCACAACCCCTGCGCACGCCCACGTGCACAACAAAGAAACCAGTAAAAAAAAAACACAAGCTGCACCCATTTTGCCATTTAGCTGGGGTTTGGTTTGCTTTCAAATGTTCTTTTATTTGCATTTTCCTCATATCTATTATTGTTGGTTGAACTGCACTCGATTTCAATTCCATTTATTTCTGCTTACATTTTATTAACCTTTTATTTTGCTTTGGTTGTTGTTGTTGCAATTGCTGTTGTTGCAGCACATATTTAATCTGTCGCCATTTGGACAGCCATATTTTGCTCATTGTATGCGCATTTTTTTCGGCTCATAGCTTTGCTTTATTGTTAATTAAATTTTATAGCCATGCGTTTTATTTTTTATTTCACTTTTGAGCATTTGATATCATTTTTTAAATCATAACTTTAATCGTTGCCGTGGATATATAAATTAATCATTTTAAGTAGCCACTCATTTGCCGCACGCAGCCTTTCAGTTTGTAACATTTTCTTTTATACGCGTTTTAATTCATTTCCATCGACATTTATTATTGCTGAAGTTAATCGCTTGAATATTGTTGTTATTAATATGATTTGTTGGAATATTTTCCAAAGAATGATTTTAGGCAACTGTTTTTCACCAAATTAAATTTAAATAATTGGCATAATTATCTGCAGCTTAATTTGCAATATTATGTTGAACATAAAAATTGGCTATTAAATTGTATTTTATTTTTGATTGGGAGGCCAAAATGCAGATCGATTATGTTGGTGAATTTAGCTTGTTTTTTTTTCAAGTTGACTGCAGTTTAACAATTGCTTCGTTTTCATTGAGTTAATTAAAATATTCTTATGACCTGAAGGAATGATTAAATTTGAGCTCATTTTATATTTTACTGTTGTCTCTTCTGTTCTTTTTTTTGCTTTTGTATGCCACACAGACTTCTTTATTGCGGCAACCTTCTCAATTTGTTGCCAGCCCTACCCTTGCCGCTATCCTAACGAACAGCCAACAAGCGACAAATATTTCACATTGTTTTTTGAATTATGGCGCGCAAAATGGCAACAATAAAAACTTTTTGCCAGTTGTCATATGCCCCAAACAAAATTCTATGCGCAAGCATACACACACACACACACATATGGACAGCAGCAGCTGCCACAGCGCTCCTCTCCTCTGTCTATGTTCTCGTAACCTGCAAATTAACACAATAATAGCCAGCAAAAGTCACACACACACACACACACACACACAAAGAGAAGCAGCAACAACAACAGCAACAAGCACGAAAAATCAACAGCAATATTGCCACAGATATGCAAATGGCATAGAAATTGTTGTTGCCTGCTGCTGGACTGGACATGGAGTCCTGGCAGTGGCTGGGAACGGATATGCTTGCATATAAATTATAACACCGGCGTGTCTATTAAAATGATTGTATCCGCTCGATTATGCACACAGACCAAGATAGAGCGAGACAGCAATGAGAGAGAGAGAGAGAGAGAGAGGCAGAGCGAGACAGAGCGAGAGAGCAACAAGAGTTGTTGTAGCTAAAAATTCAGCAGCCCAAAAACTTTTTGACTTTGCTCGCTCATATAGATACAGCTACAGAGATATACAGATGCAGTCACAGGCATAGGCTCAGATATACATATATATATATATATATATATCTATATATATAGATAGATATATGTATTCCTATGTATATATGCGTGTGCAACTTGTGTCTGTTGTGTTGACTTTACTCCTTGTTGCCTGCCTGTCATGTGGGTGTGTTAGGATTGCACAGGTTGTGTGTTTGGTTTTTGCAAGCTTTTTTCATTGCCCCTCCTCTGTCTGTGATTAAACAAATTGTACATAATACAGTTGCTGGTTTATTTGCCATTCAAATTGTATGCGTGGGTGTGTGTGTGTGTGTGTGTGTGTGTGTGTGTATTCTGTGTATGTGTGTTTGTGTGTGTGTATGCTGTTTAAATCCAGTTGATATTATGCTATTTTGACAGCTAATTAGTTGCGTTCAAATATGCACATAGCTGTGAGTGTATTACTCTGACACTGTTCTAACCAAACACTCAAACCCAACGCCCCCTCTCCCCACTGCCTCGCCCCTCGCTATGACTCTTAATTGACAGTGTTCTTTGGTTTTGCTTTTAGCCACTTGAGTTAAATTGCGTAAAGCACAAAAAGTTTATGCAAATCTTTTTCGACAGCATTTTGCTGAAAGTTTGAGGTTTTTCGGCAAACTCGAAAATGAAAACAATTAATCTGCTGCACGCAGGCAACCTCAGCTATAAGATACACAGATACTGATGATGCTGCAGGTGCTGCAGCAATTGCAAACCGCAATGTTGTGTGGGTGTGGCTATGGGGGAATCGTGCGTTGTGTGGATGTTCACGTCAATTGTGGGCCAATTTAAATGACAGCTAATAAATTTGTAGCAGGCGAGTGCGAGAGACACTCGAAGGATACAGGAGGCATGGCGATAAGATACGCACACAGCTATGCTAAAGATAAACTGCAGACGACCAGCGCCTAAAAGTGTGCATTAAACGCACACTGCGAGAAAACTCTAATTGATGCTACCAAAATCTAATTTGAAAATTGCCCCACATTCTGGCGAACTGTCTTAACTCGAAGCCATTCAAACCCAATTTGCAGTTTAATGTCTTTTCTTGCTGTGCATGCTCATGTTTGTTGTTGTGTGAGTGCGGTTGTTCGAGTGTATTTTAAGTCATTTATTGCAAGGAAATTAATGCTGCCAGCCAGACTAAGACTCCTGACGTGCCTGGCTGTTGCTGCTGCTGCTGCTGCTGCTGCCTGGTTGATCCTGGCCGCAAGTGCATCTGCTTGCCAAAGCTGCCATTCAAAATAAATGAGCTAAATAAGCAGCCTGACATGTTAGACAGCAGACAACAGCCAACAACAACTGCAACATTAACAGCAACTGCAACAAAATAACTGCAACAACAGACATTAATAAGCAAGCAAATTGCAAAGTTTTCAGCTGTGTGTTGTGTTTGCTGTGTGCTTGTTGAGTGTGTGTATTGTTTGGCGTTTGTTTAAACTATCAATTAAAGGCCCCGATGCTAATTATGTTTGCAGCATTCGCCATCTCGCTCTTGCTACCCCCCTACACCCAACCCCAACCATATCCCCAACCCCACGCATCAGCCAGCCCTATTAACTCTTTCTGTCAGCCACAGAGGCCATAACTTTTGTTTTGCGGTTTTGTCTGATGTCAAAAACGATTTTGGCCTTTGAAGACTGCATATATGTATATGCATTCATACATATACATATATATATATCTGAATCCCTATCCAATTGTATCTATGGCTGCCACATCTATCAGGGAATCTCCATTGTTTGGTCTTGTTCTTGTTCGTGAAATAAGACAAATATTTGTATTTGCTGTTCGTATGCGTGTCGCTGTATAATTTATGTGTGTGTTTGTTGTCTTCTCGCTCTGTTGTTATTGAAGTACATAAATCACAACCAGAAAAGATAGAGGGTGAAAGAGACAGAGAGAGAGAGAGAGCGAAAGAGTGAGATAGAATGATAGAGATAGTCGATAGCCTGACTCAGAGGTATTTGTGTAATGAGCTTAAGTCAATAATGAGTAAAGGAGGGTTGTTAGCTTAAATCATTATATCGATATATATATACGATATCCATATATACGATATCCATATATACGATATCCATATTGCTTAGGTACTTTTTATATAGATTAAGATGCATTTTTCACTTTAAATCCAATTTGCAACTTGGGATGCAGCTTTAAGCCCGAGTTTATAGTTATGACAAAGAACAATATTGAGTATATAATTTTGACATGAATTCCGATTTGCAACTTTCGTTTTGTAACAAGTATAATGTGATAGATGTAGATGTAGATGGTGCCAGTTTGTGTCCTGCTATTCGATCTGTTCAGTAAACTGGATGAAACTGGCTAACTTTTATTCCATTTTAATTCATGGAAGCCTTTAATATGCGAACTTCCATCAAAATCGTTTGAAATCCACAGCAAAACAGTTTATGGCTATGGCTGTGGCGCAACCCGCCTTTATTGCACTTTACGAGCAACAGACAACAACAACAGCAACAACAACAGGAGCAACAGCAACGCGTCAAAACAATAACAAGAGCAATAAAAGCAACAACAACAATGAAAGCTGTGCAAATGATGTGCAAAAGGCAACAAAGTTTTGCGGAAAAACATGCGTAAATTTATGCAAAGGCAAATTGTTATTTAAAACACTAAAAACTAAAACCAGTCGAGGATGGTCACAGCATAGTCAATGAAAGAGACAGCCATAGATAGAGATAGCGATAGCGATAGTGTGTGTGAAATATTAAAACACACAACATTTAAATGATTGCAGCAGCAGCAGCAGCAGCAGCAACAACTGCAAACAGAGATGGGGGAAGGGGTGTGAGTGAATTGGTAGACTGATGAACTGACCCCTGCAGCAGATGATGCAGCAGTCGCTGCTGCTGTCGTTTGCCACACGCAATAATCTGATTAAACATGGTAATGAAGTAGTCAAAATGTTGTGCAACGTGGCGTATGCGTAATTTTATATACACACAAAAGACTGTCCGAGAGTGTGTGTGTGTGTGTGAGTGTGTGTGTTTGTGCATGTGTTACTCTTCAGCTGCGGCTGCTAATTTAAATTTACGCGCATCGGCTGTCCACGTCCACGTTCAACAGCGTACAGCGTACAGCGGCAGCGGCAGCCACAGCAGCCAACGGCTCTTTCTGATGAGGACGAAAAAGTATAAAATCCCAGTTGCAGAGAAATGAAAACACAAATACACAGAGGCATATCACAACAGTGGTGGTTGTGCCGAATTGGTAGGAGCTGTGACGGTAAATACTGCAAAACCACACAAATAAATATGTATGCATATAGTGCCCCATGTATGTATGTTCATGTAGCTGCATTTGTCGCGTTAGCTTGCAACGCGTGAACTGCATTTATATTTGCAATGGAAATCTAACTACAAAGACTGATCGGAGCTGCAAATGAAATTGAACAATCCATCCATGTAAAACTAAGCAAGCAACTCCCGAATAATATTGAAACAACTTTAGGCGTTTTTTTTTTGGTCAGAGCAACTGCATTTCAAATAATCAATTTTTGTTGCTCGTTTCGCTTTTATTGATTTGTAAAATGGCACATTTTATAAGCATTATTTTCGTATTATTCACTTCACGTCAATATATTGGAATAGCTTTCAATATTTATTAGCTCGACTGCATTTAATGCACTCGTCTATATTCGCATGCAAGTGTGTGTGTGTTTGTGTGTGTGTGTGTTGGTGTGTTGGTGTGTGCATTGTGGGGTGGGGAATGGGGGGTTCTGGGGTCTTTATTTACACTGAACATCCACACACGTACCACTCTCAATGTTTGGGAATACGGCACGTTATGCCATTATTTGTTTTCGCTGATTGCATTTGATTTTTGGCAAACGACTGCCGTTCGCTTTGCTCTTTGGCTAACAATTCGCAGCGAAAAAGAAAATAAAATTTATATAAAGTTGGCTGCCCTCCGGACAGCTTTTGTCGCTTCAAAAGCCTCTCTCAGGTTTGCCTGGTTTGTTAGCTAAACAAATACCACAGTTTGCCACACAGCGAATTCTCGTTGCAAGTTGTTAGTAAGCACAAACAAAATTGAGTGCAACTGCTGTCGCAACATTATGTTTTTGACACAGCTCAACTTATGCCATTTAAATAAAACATTTACCACAATTCCCAACTTGCTGAAAAAACGTTATAAAAATATTTCTTGCAATAATAGTAATAAAAATAGACGAAAATGTATTTCTGTTCTACTATTTTCGATTGCAATTCTTCGCTAGCTAATTACATTCGACATCATACTTGAAAATCACTTCATCTTAAGCGATACTATATATTCATTGGTTCTGAACACACATTCGAAAGATCTGGCTATATACATGTCCTAAGAAGCATAAGTTGGCACAGCAACGCCAACTAATTAGGCCCATATGCTTGCTGGTCATAATCACATTTTGATATCGTTCCACAAATGTTGGCCTCGTGGTCGGCAGCAGTCACCACCCACAAGCACACGGCCATTCGAAAGGTCAACAAGCTGCTTGGCCGAGTTTAACACGTACACACAAATATCTGTTTATATAGCCGACCAGGTCAGCTACTATCGCTACTACTCGCACCTTTCGCCAGTCTCAATGCACGTAAATGAGCAATTATTTAGTCATGTTATTAAGTTGGCTTCTCAGGCTGGCTGTAACTTGATAAAGTTGGCTTAATACACATTTCATTTGGCTTTAAGTTAATATTCGGACTAATTTCATTTGCACAACCACACACACACACCACTCCTGTGTTGTGTGGTTAGAAATGTATAAACTTTAAAGTAGGAAACTTACAACATTAAATGAAATTAGAATATTAATTAAAATTGTGTGGTTCAGACAAGAATATCATTTAAGATTGTAAGCACAAGTGTATACCTTAATGCGTAATTTTCCCCTCTTAAATAAGTAATCTTTTTTAAGTATAGTACACAACATAAATCTCAATATTTTTCCAAGTGACTTACGAATTTTCTTCTTAATTTTCTTTTTGTAGGTAAGTTCAAAAGAAATTGCTCTGCACACTTAAAACCAGTACCATCTGCAGACGCTTAACTGCAACTGACCCACGTAAGTGTCAAGAAATTTTTTAATATTCTTCAAAACTATTTAGCGAATTTTTCTCTCTTCTACTGCCACGTGCGCTGCATGGCCACCATTTTTCAAAGCACTCAACTTGAAACGACTTTACGAAAATCGCTTAAAACAGCAAAATGACAAGAATAATGACATTTGCAACGAAATGTAAGCCACAAACAAAAAAGGAATGCTGCAGAAGTGTAGGGTGTAGATATTCGTTGTGGGGCATGTCCGTAAAAGCACATGCACCCCAAGCAAAACTTTGGCTTTCCTTATGCACGCACACCCCCACACATTATATTGGTTTTAGGCTATGTACAACTGGGTTTATGGAGGGGCGCCACAAACTTTGCGCTGATTTTCTTGGGGGTAAAAATATCTGCGTGTTTTCATTCTTTATTTTTTGTTGTACTTTTTGGACTTGCGGGCAAAAGTCGCGACTGCCAAAAAATGTAAAAAAAAAAAAAAAAAAAAACATGAAAAGGACAAACAAAAAATCGCATTCTTTGTTGGTGTGCTGTAGAAAAATGGGAAAACTTTAAAAACACGCTGAAATAAAAGTGGCAGACATTAAGTTGCACATGGAGCCAGCCGCCAAAGCATTAGTGAGAAAGTTCATAAGTAAAAGTTTGTCCCAAGAAGGGGGTCTTAAAAAAAATGACAGTTCAACTTTTTGGCTACATTTCGACTAACTGCACATTTCGCTGGCATTTTTTCTTTACTTTCATTTTGTTTTTTTTTTACAAAAATCAAAGTCTGTCCACATTTGTATAATATTCTGAAAACACATAACTCATTCGCTAAGGGAATGGATGGTTAACATCCCCATCGTAATCAATGGAACCCCCCACTGCACGGCAACATTTTAATACATTAAGTAAATGCATTTGAATGCGCAAAGTTTTCCAAATATTTTCTGCCTGATTTTACAGAACACACACACACACACATTGATAATTTTTTCTTTAGCCATTTAAGAGAACTTGCTGCATACTTCATGGCGTCTTATTGCCTACTTTTTGTTGATTCAACTGAAGAACATTTGCTGGCACCCTTCCTATACATGACCGTGGAATCATCATTCGCCCACAGCGAATGCCAAAAGTTTCTTCATTTAAAAAATGCACTTGTTGATTTATTGAATATAATATTGGCATGTAAGTTGAAAGTTGAGAGAGTTGTGAATGAATACACCAAACCCACACCAGGTGCAAACTGAATGTAATCAAGTTAAGTGTTTAGTTCACTCAGTTTTCTTGCTGAACTGAAAGCCATTTATAAAAAAAAGCTTGGAACGCATGAGATGGAGAAGGAAGAGCGGAAATGTTGAAGTATAAAAAGTATATTAATATTCAAATTTAACAACTGTCAAGAAATTTTCGTTGAATCCTTAAGAAGTGTAATTCACTTCTTAAATGTCAAACTAAGATCATAATAACAATTCCGACTGTGGTTAATACTTATATCTTTATTTTACCCACACATTGTCAAACTTTTCATTTTATTTACAGTTCTGACCAAAAACATTACCAAACATTTCAATTTGCTGCCAAATATGTCTCCATTCCCTTTTAAATCCAAAGTAATGAAAATCTCTTTCAAACCCCACACCTGAAGTAAAGTTGCTCGTTTTGTAAAACGCTCATCCATCCGCAAACCCACTTGGTTCGTTCGCAAGGTTGTCACTCTAATAGACAGCTGGCCATTTAAAATTCCACTTGTGGCTAACACAAAATCCAGCGTATTACAAAAGCCAGCAGACAAAAGCAAATCTCGAAAGCATGACAACAGAAAACCAACAGATTCATATTTGAGTGGCGTACAAAAACAGCACATGAAATTATTGTAAATTTTGATTAATTGCGCTGTCAGACACGCGTCTGCCACGCCCACGTCCATGTGCACGCCCCCCATCTAGTTACAGGCGACGTGCCTCAAACGAACTCGTCGCAGGTTCAAACAAGTTGACGCGCGAAGTTTTCAGTTTCTTTTTTTTTGGTGGGCGACAACATTTTGAAAATATTAAAAAAGTTTTCACTTGACATTTTATTGACTTGTTAAAATGTTTTCCTCGCTCGCTTAGTATAATTTCTATTGCCATTTTTCTATTTTTTCTGTCTTACGGCTGCGACTCTACTCAAAACTCTATCAAGAGGGTAGTTTTTTTTTTTTTGTATATTGGTTGGCTGTTGTCGTGCTCGCTGTGTGTGTGTGTCGGGCTGCTTACTTATTTATAATATGGGACTTACTTGGCTATTCTAGCCACGTTTTTGCGTCATGCACGAAAATTGCATTGCCTCTCCACCCAAACAAAAAAAACTGGCCAGCCCCCCAACCCGGCCAGTTCAGCTTAAATTTGTGTGGGGTCGCAAAACGGATCAAGCTGTGTATAATTCGCAGAGGGTTGCAAAAATAATGTCGACTAGACTTTTATTAGACAAGCTTCTCTGTGTTTTCCCTTCTCAGCATCTTGCATATACGACGAATTATTTTGTTTTTTTTTTTTTGCGCTTCTGGTGTCTTTGAAATTGGCAAGTAAAAGCGTCGGCGAAACTTTGTTCACAACCAGGAAAAGTAAAAAAAAAAAAGAAGTGAAATCCAGGCACGAATTTCCATCGTCTAGCCGATGGAAAAAAATGGTTCTTTTGTCTGTGTGGCAGGAGAGTGTTCTATATGTAGATGCTGTTTATTTGACAAAGCATGAAAAATGCATGTGGATTTTGTGTGATCAACGGCTGCGGCTCAAGGGATATACTCAGAAGTGCGGCATTTGGGCGGTTGGCTTATTTTTAAAGGGACTGATGTAACAAGTGTCATTGAGATGTTTAGCTTTGTCAAACTGCAACTTTGCTACCCATTGAATATGATTAATTAAATGCAACATACGATCGATTTTTTGCGTTCCACATGCATAAGTTGAACTTACTCACATAATAAAACCCAGACAAAACCTATTCCACCTGGAGTTATGCACAATGCATAACTTGCCCATTTGGCTGGTATATTTTTGCCAGTTTGCTCAACCAAACACAGAAAACCCAACAGAATCCAACGTAACAATTCAGCTTTATGCTTGTCAACATATTTTCTAAGCCATGGCTGGGCCAAAAGCTGCCACTGCCAACATAATGATGCCCCATCGTAACCGACAACAGCAGGGGCGGCGATACCATAACTGTTATCTAAAGCTTTTTTGTATTGTTGTTCTTGTTGTTGTTGTAAGTACTGCTGTTGCTGCCACTTTGCCACAGCTACTCCACACACACACACAAAAGAAAAGCGAGAGCGAGAGAGAAAGAGAGTGAGTGAGTGAGTGAGTGGGATGGAATAAGACAACTGGTTAGGAAAAATGTGCAAAAAAGTAGTAAATTTTACGCGCATTATTTAAATTTACTTGCGTGTAATGTAAATTTACATTTTTACTCCGAGACGAAAATCCCTCGAGCAGGCATAGCGTATTTCTCTCAGTCTGTGCGATGTGTGTGTGGGGTAAGTGTGTTGGGGGGGGGGGGGGGTGGGAGGTGTGTGCGTCTGGTTGGGGGTGTTGCATTGTTGCCGCTGCTATTTTCTATTTTGTAGAAAGACGCAATAAACAAGTGCATGAAAACAAAACAAAAAGTAAACAAAACAAATCTCCTGAGATCTGAGCAAAAGGAATTGTATTCAAGTGGAAGTATTTGCTGGCACAAACAACAACAACAAAAAATACTCTAAAAAAAAGAAACAACAAAAAACTCAACCACTCTTGTGGTGCAGACAGCACATTTTCCATGTAGCTATGAATTTGTACGTTGGTATGTATGTAAATTTGGCTGCTTTTATTTGGCTTAGTTATGCATATATTGAACTTTTTTTTATTATTTTTATCAAAACTTCTTTTCCTTTTCTCCTATTTTTTTTTTGCTGCTTATCAGCTTTCTTCTTGGCCAAAAAGTGGAGAGCACACAACCAAATTAAACACCACATAGCACATTCTCTGGCAGTCGCAGTCAGTTCAGTCAGTCAGCGAGTGAGTGAGTGAGTAAGTCTCCAGTTGCCGTTCGTCAGTAGTCTGTACTGTTGACGATGGCGTCATCATCATCCACGTCCACAACCCCATTCACATTCGCATTCACATTCACAGCATTCACAAATACCCCCGTCCCGCCACATTGACGCCACATCATTGTCTGGCTGGGAAAACTCAGTGTTTCTCTCCTTCTATAAGGACCCTTTGCATTGGGCTTTTTACTCATTTGTCGTTTGTCAGCTTTTTGGCGCGTTGATTTCCCGCTGTCATTGTTTTGGCATTGTCTTTTACTTCAACTCCCAGCTCACAATACCCAGCTGGCAAGCTCCAACTGATTTAGTCTTGCATAACTCCCGATCTGCGAAATATCCAAAAGATTGCTTATTTACCTCATTTTTATTCGAATTCTCTCTTGCAATATTTGTCGATATTCGTTTTGCACTCTAACTAATCGTGTTGATTAACTATGCAAGAGCATTTGGTCTTCGTTTTGTGTTCTAAAAGCATTTTTAGCTTATTTTTATTTATCTTTGCTTCCCTTTTTTTTTATTTTTGTTATTTTTGTGACTTGCTCGAACAATATTATAAACGTTGTTTTTTCTATTATGCCCGGCAACCAAGTTGATTGCTTTTTCGTGTATTTATCTGGCATATTGTACAACAATGCAGTCCACAACTCTGCGCCTGTTCTTTTTTGGCTACTTTAAGCCTGCGCCTTAAAGCCGTAATACACCAACAGATCAACAACAGTGTTGGCCATTTGGCAAATTCACGTTCTGCTTTATTATTATTTTTTTTTGTAGCGCGCCATAAATTCCAATAATTCACAGTTTAACATAAATTACCAGCCAGCCGCATAATTAAAATAAGCAACCAACGAACGTTTTCGCATTCCCATCCTCTCTCTCTCTCTCTCTCTGTTAGCCACATTTGCCCTCTCTCTGTCGCTGTGTAATAATTGAGCTTACAATCTCAATAGGGGCAAAAACACTTGCTGGTAATTGAAATTAAATGACATAAACATCATCAGCATAAACTTTAAACAGCTGACAAAAGAAAATGAGACACTCAAAAACCAACATTTCAGTTGTTGGAATGGAATCCACATACACAAAAATAAAAGTAAATTAAACTGTCATATGTTCCAAATGTGACAACTGGGCAGACAGACAGGCAGACAGACAAGCAGACAGACAGGCAGACAGACAGACAGACAGACAGCACACAGGACATTCAGGAGCCAGACATGCTTGCTACCACTGAGAGAGAGAGAGAATGATAGAGCAAGAGTGAGTGGTCGGAAGGGCAGGGAAGGGAAGGGAAAACGACTGCAGTTTGTCTGGATGTTGGCTCATCTGTCAGTGTGGAAGATATGTTGAAATACGCCGCGCGTCATGATAAAGTATGTCGAGTGTGTGTGTGTGTGTGTATGTGTGTGTGTGTGGATATGGACTGAGTAGCGGCTTGCGGGTGTTGCGCGCTCCAACTGCTGGTAATGAAAGCTCTGGCAACTAGATTTATGGCCGCATGGTCGGAGGGGGCAAGAAATGCGCTCTTGATAATTAAGAATAAATGCGAAAATGTTTTGAAGCACAACATGAAATACTTACTCACAAATGCAGCGCTGATGAAAGGGCGACAAAAAAAAAATAAATAATAAAAAGAGAAGAAAACGAGAGTGTTGAATCAGCAAAAGTTTTGGCCTGGCCCCAAGCAACAACAACTTGAAACGATGATCATCATCATCAGCAGCAACAGCAACAGCAACAGCTTCCCCTCAGATTTAGCTGAATTGTGTGTGTGTGAGTCTGTGCGGGTGTGTGTGTGTGTGTGTGTGTGTGTGTGTGTGTGTGTGTGTGTAGCTGGAAACCATCAGCACTTTTTAAATGTTATTACGTGTTTTGCCCGCAAAAGTTTATTTCCCTCTGCTTTTGTTTTTCGCTGCGGTTTCACAGATTTTGCTGTTGTTTATAATTTGTGTCTTTATTTTGCTGAAGTTTTGTAGTGTCTTTCTTTCTTTTTATAAACATATTAAATTTGGAAAATTTGCTTAGCAATTTTTAAAGCAGCAAAGTATGTTTTGGCGAGACAGGATTTTAGGGGAGGGGGTTTGTGTTTGGACATGTCGTCGCCGAGGCACTCAAAACAAATTTGTGCTTGGCCAACTGCCAGCAGCGAAGCACAACCCCAAAAGAAACACCAGCAGCAGCAGCAGCAGCAGCAGCTGCAACAACAAATAATAGCAACAGCAACAACAACTAAATAAACAAGTAGTAGTATGAAGAAGCAGAAAAATCAATCTTTTGTGGCTTTTGCCTGAAACTAGATTCTATATACCACGGCAACGACAGCATCTACGAGTATTTTATGCGGCAACCAAAAAAAAAAGAGAAAAAGAGCAGAATAGACAACAGAATGATAAAAAAAAAAATAGAGGGAAATACTTATTTGGCTAAAAAACAACTCATAGAAATGAGAAATAAAATGAGGCCTTAGCAAATATCAGGGGTCCATGTGAAGTATTGCTGCAGCAAATGCAAATACACTGCCCTCTGCAGGGGAGAGACGGCAAGAAAGAGACAGGTAGACATAGAGCAAAAGAGCAGGAGATAACGTTGCAGTTTAGTTGATGCAAATGCCAGTTGATAATGCAGAATTCTACGACAAAATTAAATTTGCTGCCCTATTTTACCTTCAAATTTATTGGGCATACAAAATATTGTGAAAGATTTGCTGATTTTATAGATAGCTTAAAAGAGATCAATATCAGTTGTATATATCCAAAAAAAATATATACTTCAATTGAAGTAGAAAATACTTTACAAATAATTCATTAAGTTGAAAGCTAACTACACCAGTTAGAAGTACTCAACACACAGTTTGAATAGTGGGAAAAATCTGTGACTCGTATAACTTCCCCAGTTAGAAGTGCTCAAACCAATCAGTTGTCTTCGGTTTGCTTGTTGCTTAAGCTCGTCTTTTTCAGAGACATCGAATTGAAAATTGTGCTTCTGAAAGCCAAAAAGTACACTTGACATTTTTGCGCGAAAGATATTTGAAATGCGTGTCTGCCTCGCACCCATCCCTCCCCGCACCGCAAACCACTTGAGCGTGGAGCAACTTGACTTAACTGTGCCCACTGTGGTGGCTTGTTCCTTATTCTTTTTTTTACTGCCAGAGCAATACATAATAATAAAGCAAAAGCGTTTCTGCAAATAAATATGCAGCACTCGAAATTACTTGGGATGAACTGGTGATGACGATGACGCTGCTGATGACGATGCTGATGACAATGTAGTAGAATCAGTCGAAATGGGACTCCTCACTGGCGAGAGGAGCGAGGAGGAGTACGTCTAAATAACGCGCTGCTGACCCAAACTCAATTTCCAGCAGCCCGCAACTCAATTGTCAATGAATAAATTTACTCGCTGGCAGCGTTCTCTTTGCCACATCCACATTCTCGTCACCGTCATCGTTCTGGTCCTTGTCCTGGTCCTGGTCCTCGTCCTTGTCGTTCTTGCCGTTGTCGTCATCATCGTTGGTCCAGGAGTCCAAATCCATTATCCTTATCAGTGCACAAGCATCGGCGCTCGTTCGCGAAACTTTTGCTGCTCCATTATTTCTACTTGCGTTTCGTATTCGGTTTCAGCTACTCCCTTACTCACGCCTCCCTGCTCCCTGCTCCCTGCTCCTGTTTGCCATTCAATTGGTTGCCTTTTACCACTTCCATTTTGAGCTTCTCTCTTTCTTTTTCTCAAATTCCTTCTTTTTTTTGGAAATTAATGACGCAAACGGCCGGAAAATTTAGTAACTTTTAGTCATGGCGTGTGGATGATTCGCACACGATATATACAGAGTATATATATATATATATATATATATACAAAGGATATTCCCTGCAGTTGGTGCTGCTTCAGTACTTCTATGCTCAGTGCTCATCAGCTTTGGTTTTTGGCCCCACCGATAACCATGAAATGTATGCGATGGTAATGAAATCGATATTTATGAGTTTTCGCCTCGTTTTCGGTGTTCTGTGTTCTGTGTTCTGTGTGTGCATTGTGTGTGTTGAGTGCGTTCGTTCTCCAAATCTTCGCATATCGAATCTCGGGAGGTTAATAAATTAAGCTAACGAAAACTTTTGCTTCTATTAAAAAGTTTCGCTGTGAGGGTCACTTCTCGGGCGTTTTTTTTTTTTTTTTTTTGGCTTGATTTTATTTTTGTTGGTTTTTATTCTCTTGTGTTTGGCTCAGACATTTTGGGGCAAGTCGTTGTACGGTTGTTGACTATGCAAATGATTTCCACAAATCATTAGCTTGTCACAATTGCTGAAAATTGCCAGGGAATTGTTATAAATTGTGAATGCAATGAAATGAATTCGCTGCACAAATATAATTGCCTCACACAAACTCAGAGGGGCAACTTAAAGGCACAAGATACGTTTAGGATAAATCTCTGATTTCAATATTATTCAATATGATTTGCGCACAATCCACACTCGATCTATGTCTTTAATCAATACTTGTTACCTTTCAGACTGCTGCATATTTCAGGATATATTTTTAGCCAAATCTACGTTCCACTTGGCAAACACTTGCTTGTGTAGAGCAAACACTCTCTTATATTTGACCAGTATAGCACTCAACATTGCCAACCACTAACACGCCACTCGAGAGTAGCGTCAACTGTTGCCACAGAAACCACACAATGATGATATCCATCCACTTCTCTAGTTTTAAAGTCATTACCGCCCTCAGCACACTCAGATGCCGATGACGTTGGTACACCCACAATGGTGGTGCCACAATTTCAAAAGCCAATTAGCATACATTTTCTCACACACACATATATACACACATATTCATGTGTAGATGCTTACTTGACTAAAATCAAACAAGTCTAAAAATGTTGACAGCACTTTAAAAGTATTCATAGCATCCAGAACCCAGTCCAGCGTTTAATAGTCAACAGTCACCAGTCACCAGTCACCAGTCACCAGTCACCAGTCACCAGTTAGTAGTTAGACATTGAGAGCGGATGACTACTGTGGACATGTCAACAAGAACATTTTCATTTTGTTTGCTCAGTCAAATTTATGCAGCATTCACAATGTTTATATGGACGAGTGTAAGTGGACAAAAGTCAACGCAACAACTATTTCTCTGGCTCAGAAGTATGTCCTATCAAATTAACAAAACAAACGCAACCCAAGTTGTGCAGAATCTTAGAAACTACTTCAAGCAGCAAAATAAACTAATAGGCAAGGCAAGCAAAAAAAAAATAGAGAAGAGAAAAAAATACTAGAAGGAGAAGCTCTGCTGGCGGTGTCCTTGTTAAGTTTCTGAGCCAAAACTATGTAAAGGCAAACAGACAATAATGCCACGCCCACAGTGGCACCCCAACAAGCTGCTCGGCATCGTCTTAATAAGATAAATAGGCACTTGAGTGCAACTTCTTCTGCTGCTGCCTCTCCTGCTTCTTGCTGCTGCCACTGCCGCCGTTGCTCTTGTTGGGCAAAACTTGAAATGTAAGCCCCGCTCAATGAGTTCTGGGTTTTTGGGCGATTGCGACTGCCACTGAGGCATGTTCAATATTTTGTTTTGTTAATGATGAGCAAAGTTTGCTTTTGTTGCTGCCTCTTACCTCTCTCACACCTCTCGCCCCCCTCTTTGTGCGCCCCTAAGCAAATTTTTGTTTGCTCCAAGTTTTGTGTTGCCTGCAAATTGCAGGATATACCAAACTTTAATGTGGTCAGTGAGCTCTGCTCTCTCTCTCTCTCTATCTCTATCTATCTATCTATCTCGCTTTCGCTCTTCTCTCACTCTGTGTGCTATAAAATGTAATATGCTAGGCTTTGACTTTGATTTATGGCACATTATAAGTTGCAGAATGCGTGCCTGGTGCTCTAAACTGAACCTGAAACCAGCTTAAGTCATCCACATCAACATTTAATACTTGAGGTTGCTGCTGCTTCTGCTGCTGCTGAGGGTCACTATGAAATATCACACGAGCAATTGTGTTAGGGTTCGAAATCTGCTCTTGAAAAATGGCTGAAAGTTTGCCAGCAGCAAAATCCCTTCATGTTTTTTATTGCTCATTAAAGGTTTTTGCTTTTGCGTACAAAATCACTCACAGGGACAGGCATAACTCTGTCCGAACCAACTAGTTCAGTATTGAAGTTAAATTAAATAACTCTGTTTTGTGCAGTTTATGTTAATATTATAGCTTCAACACTACAACAATTATATTATGATAACTTTCTGCTTCTTCTTGTTAAGATTCTTGCCATTTGCTCATTTCCTGTGCTGAGCAAGTGAAATGCTTCCAAGCTGATTGCTTTTGGTATCTTGTGGCACTCATTTAATGTTGCTTATTGGCTGCCTCTTTTTTCATCTGCCTATGCTTTTTCCTTGTGTGTTGCATGAAAACCCCAACGGTAAATATCAATTTCCCCCATTGACACTCTCAGCCTCTCTGCCGCTGCCTGTGTGTATTCCAATTACACTTGACTACGCTGCAGAAATTGTCATTACTTTGCGCTGTGATTTACACTTCAAACGCCGCCGCGAATCCTTTGAGAGTATTTCTTACACTTGGCGCCTTTGCTTCTTTACTCTTCTCGCTTCTCTCTTATCTGCTTCTGCTTCTGCTTCTGCTTCTGCTTTCGTCAATTGCAATTTTTCAATTGATATGCCAGAGGGACAGCGGAGCAGATAAAAGCGCCAGAAAAATTCTCGGCTCTCTGCCAGGCCAATAAAATCAGCAGCGCTGCTTTTGATTTGACTGATGCGAGCGGGGCTCTTGTTGGGATATGGGGGGTGTGGTGGCGTGCTGGCATGGCATAGTTGCAAAAATATTGGCATAAATTATGAGCAGCAAGCACATTTCGTGCCGGGAGTTCGCACGAAGCCAAAAGGCGAAATGTTTCCGCTTAATAAGGCTTTCCGTTTCCGCTTGCGTTGCACGGTTTCCGGCTGCCTGCCTGCCACCCCTTTTCCACCCCTTCCTCTTTACACTTGCTACTAGCGCTTGCCGGCCGCTTCCTTCCGCCGCGTTCGCCATCAGCATCTTCTTCGCTTCCACTTCACTTCAGCCTACTTGCTATGCAACGCGGCCTTTGTGGTTCGTGGTTACGTCTCTGAGTGGTTGTGCCTGCCCCAACAACCCCGACTGCCCCAGTCCCAGTTGCAGTCGCTCTCCTCTTTGTGTGTCTCTGTGTGGCCATTGTTAAGCTCGTTGTCAGCGCTCGCCAATTGATAATGATTATAATAGTCGTCGCTTGTCGCTCGAGCTCTAAACCCAAGCTTCAATCCCATCCTATCCTTGCCCATCTTCAATTTTAAAAAAAAACTACTTACATTACAATGCACAGCAGCATTTTTTGCCCACCCATTGCGAGACAATTTCTTTTGGGGCCAGCACGTGGCGAAGGGGGGGGGGCGTGGCAGGCAGATTCAAAGCGCATGCAAATGACTTCGGATTTTAATTAAAAAGCAAGTGGCTTCAGTGGTGGCAGTGGTGCATTTGATGAACCGACCCGCTTAGCTGTTAGCCCGATGTCCTGCTGCTAATGCTACTGCTCCTGTTCCGGTTTCTGTTCCGGCTGCTCCTTGCTCCACTTTGTTGCCACTTTGCTTGCGCAGCGTGCGTCAAAGCGAATCCAGCCAAGAAGCAAAAAGAAACAAAAACGAGCAAAAATTGCGAATATTCGTTTTCTTTTGTGTTCGCTTCGAGCCTAAATAAAGTCAATGATTTGCTCTCGACTCTGTTTCATTCCCCAACTCTTTCGCTTTATGAATTATGCTGGCAATTATGCGGCAACAATGACACAGAAAAAAAGGGTTCTTTCTCTTGTTTTTCTTCTTTTTTTTTTTGAGCCAGCCTTCCTGGCAGGACACAACACAAAACTTGTGCACTCGACAGTCGACGCTCGGTTTATTGAACTTGTTTAATTAAGCGTAAAATGTGTCGTTATTTGCCATCTACTGTGATGCAATCCCTTAAGCCATCTTTTCACTCCTTTGCCTCTTTGTGTTTTTGATGGCATTTTAGAGACTCCTTTTAATGGCCGGCGAGCAGTCATTAAGAGTATCGTCAGTGAGCGAGTCCTTTTAAACTCCTAATAATAGGAAGTGAAATAATGTCCAAAATGTGGTGTTTACCAAGGAAGCGTATTAATGAGTGTTTTGTGTGTTGTGGGACTATAAAATGGAGCTTTCCACAAATTAGAAAGCAACTTTAGGACTCTTTGTGATAGTCACTTTGAACATCGCTCTGCAAACAGCTCTAGTTAATATCTAGTAATATTCATTAATAAATCCATTTTGATTTTCATTTCAACTCATAACTAATGGCCAACTTTTCTCTGTTTTTTCATTGCAGGTATGTTTGAATGTTCACAAATGCCAAATCTTTAAGCTTTCAATGAAATCAGAGTAAGTCGAAGGAAACAGATTAAAAGCAAATCCCTTCAACAATTTTGTTGCAGCAACAAATTTCAGTTACCTGTTGGTAGACGTAAGTCAAATTCAATTGAGAAGTCTTCAGCTGAGGAATATAAGCTCAAAGTTACCCAGAAATATATGTGGGACTGTTTATAGAAAACATTTTGTTCTTTCGGATCTCGGATCTCGGATCTAATTTCTTTAAGCCTTATTAAAAATTTAAAATGTTAAGGGCTTAAAAATGTTGTTTTTGCGGATCTCGGATCTAATTTCTTTAAATCTAATTGAACATTTAAAAAGTTAAGGGCTTAACAAATATAACAATAACAAATTGAATATAGCTGTAAGCTTAATAAATTCTTTTTACTTTTCTGTAAAGTGGGTGGCTGGGCGGCTGCTGCTGCCCCCTTTCCACTCCGTGTTGCTGTTGTTGTTGGTTCCGTTGCACTTTATAGCAATGCGACACGCGAGGCTGCGGCAACAGCAACACCAGCACACTCCCTCTCACACACTCTCGCACACTCACAAACACACCTCTAGTCAGCAATTTTGCGCAATAAATAAAATTAAAGGCGCACGCGACTCCTGGCAAGGAGTGCTGGGGACGAGAACAGGACCCAGGGAGTTGCCCGGCTGGCAAAATGTAATTAGAATTGTACAGTGCGGTTAATATTTCCGCCTACTTGAATAAGTGTGTATCAGTGTGTGTGTGTAGGTGTGTGCTGGTGTGCGGTGCGGTTCATAAAACAATGCCCACAATGCGGCCGATGCTTTTGTCGTTGTTGCTGTTGCTGTTGCTGTTGTTGCGCCTGCTGCGTGTAAAATGCAAACGCGTCGCGTGTCAAGCGCTCGTTTTAATGCCCCCCCACACACACACACACACTCACACACACATTTATACACACCTGCCCCAACCCCCACACACACACAGCCCACTTGAGCCCAGACATTTGCAGCATTTCTTTGGCTGCTTTATTTTTATGTTATTTTTCTGTTTCTTTTTTCATTTTGCTGACTCGAAGACTTTGGCTTTAGCTTTGCTGGTAACTCCCACTCCCACTCCCACTCCAGCTACCCCCTGCTCTTTGGGTGTATAAAATTAATTTTATTTACTTTTTCGCCTTGTGTCGTGCTTTGGTTCTTGGTCGCAGGCCCTCAGGACCAAACACGAGGACCAAGACTCGCCCTTCAAGTGGCTACTTTAATTATTGTTGCTCTCGTTGTTGTGGTTGCTGTTGTTGCTGTTGTTGCCGCTGTTGTGTGGTACGTGCGCATGTAATTAGTGCCATTTTTCTCTGTCTAATTGGAAAATTAACATATGAAGTGTTTGTTTTGCAAAAGAAAACAGTAACATGGCAAGGAACGAAAGTGGCAATTTATATTTTGTTAAGTAAATATATATATATAATAAATAACGCTGAACTTGACAGTGATATATCCAAAGATATCTTACCGACTAATGGCATAAGTCAAAAAGCTTTAAGACCATTAATAATGCTGAACATTTGTCAACTCAACAACTTAAATATCTCACTTAATATAATTCCTCACTTTAAAATCTCTTTGAGTAAATAAATATTAAAACACATTCAATTTATTGCATGCTTCAATCACAACTTTGAATTTAATTCTACTTCACTTTAAAAACTCTTTTCTGCAAAGCAACACTGCCAGCCAAAAAACTATTGCTCCCGGGACTCCGAACAAAAAAAAAAAAAATAAAATAAGAGCGAGAGAGTGAAAAAACAAGAAAATACGAACTTAAGAACAGCGCAGACAAGTTGTAAAATATATATATAAAAAAAATTCATAATACGCTTAGTGCAAAAATGTGGCAGAACATCTTCCTGGATGCTGCTGCGACTGCTGCTGCCTGCCAGCCTTTTGTCCTTCTCCACACAGATTGTATCTCTACCTCTCAACTCGAGTGTGTTTCTGTGTGTGTGTGTGTGTGTGTGTGTTTTGTTGCTTGTTGTTGTTGTTGTAGTTGCTGTTGCGGTTATCATACTTGTTGGCATTTTGGGTTATTGTTGGCAGTCGTCGACGTTGCCGCCATGGACGTCGTGGTCTCTGCTGCGGTTGTGTGTGTGTGTGTGTGTCTATCTGGGTACGCGTGTGTGTTTGTGTGTTGTCCAACATATGCCACGCCCACTCGACTAACTGCAGTGTCTCGCCTTCTCGTGTGTGACAGCATATAAAACAAATTTTTATGAAGAGCCACGCAGTCAACAAAATGGTAGCTAAGCGCAAAAAATTTTTTGCAACATATTCAAGTAATTTTTATTTCGTCTTTTTTATGCTTCGTCACACAAAATTTAATAAGAGCGCAAAATGCTGCGGCTTGGCAATAAAACAACTAAAAGCTACAAAGGCAGCTGCAGAGCGGGCGAGTGGCAGTAGTCGGGGACGGTTGCAGGAGTGCCTCTTTCTCATCTACGCCTTGGAATTCCGGGTGGCGAGAGGTATTTATTGGTCTACTAAGTGGGCTCTAAATTTGACTTATGCGCCGGATTCGTTTTATTTCGCTGGTTCGCTCAGTGAGACATGCATAAATTATGCCACGCAGGTCATTTCGAGCCACCATAAAAGCGGGTGGAGCACAAACCCACTGTTCAAGTTCACCTCATCATCACAGGAGAGGTTCAATGATGGTCGTCCCTCCCCCGTATGCTTTTGCAAAAGTTTCGCTTCCTGCCCTGCCCAACGGGGCGCAATAAAATCAAATCAACGTGACGACATTACAGTTGAACTGGACTCCACCCACTACTAAGGAACAGGTCATAAAACTCAAGCATTTAAATTAAAAATCAATTGTTTTTCGGACACAGTGGAAAATGTCGAACCAAAATGATTCTCAGTGAAACAGAGTACAAAATTACTTTGTATATATATAAAGTCCTACAGTTATCGATAACATCAGAATATTTTTTTAATAATATTTGAACTAGTGATATTATTTATTATCGCTATTCCATTCTATAATCAAAGTATCGATACTTTTCTGGTGCCAGCAGAACCTTTTCTTTCATGCCTTACATGCCAAAGAGCAGAACTCAATTTATCGACACTTTCCGCCCATTGTCAAAGTTCAGGGCATGTCCTTGCTCTACCCGCCCTTGCCTCCTGCCACGTGTCGCATAAAATGTTAAATTAGATTGTTTTTGACCAATTCCCCCCGCACACACAAATCCAACAAACTTGTGCCCCTTGTCGATTTTATTGTGTCTCCATTCCCATTTCGATGCTGCAACACGCGCTGTGTCGCGTCGTCTGTCAGTTGTTAACCGTTATTTAATGCACATTTAATTTAGTCGTAAACACAGACAAAAATCACAGTTAGAAGAAAGTTTGACATTTGCAGCTGCCCCGCCTCGCCCCGCCCCGCCCACGTCTCAAACGATACGCCTGGGAGTTAATTCCGCTTCGAGCTTGGCGCTGCAAGACATAAAATTTCAAAAGTCGCCATTGGACGCAGCGACCCGCATCGATGCTGTTGCTGCTTACCAGTAATTAACTAAATACAGCTTTGTAAATGGCCAGATGGGTGTGGCACGGGCGGTACTCGCACATGTGCAGCATAAATCAAAGCTGCGGGTGTTTGCTGATTTTTGCAATTAAAGGCAACAGAAAAGGGCAAGTGGAAAGGCTGCGAAAGCTGCTCGACTGCGCCAATGACCTGTAATGTCCAAACGAGGAAAACATTCCAAAATATCGATATTTATCGATGTTGATGAAATCGAATATTTATTGATATGGAATGTTTCGATTTCTTTCAATTTTTAAAAGTCTTTTAAACACTATTTTTCACGCCCAGCCAGATTAAATAGCAAGTCTCGATAATATAGCCATAAGCGGGTGATATTTAATCATATGAATGTTTATCGATATATTTTATATATATTGTTATATTCTCTTCCTTTTTTTTAATGTATTTTTAAACAATCTTTTCAAAACTAAGTATCATACCCATTCAATGGTAATAGGGTATCTGAAATCCAAACGAAGGAGGTGATTAAATAGAAAGTTCATTAGACGCTCCTCGATATCGATGCGTGTCTGTTTTTTGCTGGCTGAGCAACATATATTTATAAGCATTTATATATGTAAGCAAGAGCAACCCCAAAATTAGCTAATTGCTAATTGATGGCTTCTGCACTTTAAGCATGTTGGGTAAAAATGTGTAACCTTTAAGCTCTACAAATCGCACACAAAATCGCGACAGCAGCTTATCAAGGACTCCGTCAACATCGCCATCGACATCGTCTTCGTCGTCGACGTCGACATCTCCGTCTTTATTTTCATCCTTGTTGTTGTGCTGTGCGTCTTGTGCTGGCGGGCAAATTGAAGTAGCTGGCGCGAAACGGAACATGGCCAGAACACTGGCTGAGGACACAGCGCGCCAGATGGCAACTGTTGCCGGAAGCGCCGGCGGATGTCCTCGCTAAGCCGAATGGCATCGTCGCCTACCAGGAAATGTGCCCCAGCATGAAATTAAAATGTTGAGTAGCAAGCAAAAAAGAAAATAAATTAAATAAAATATACATATACACTGCTAGAATCCTTTTCATGGATTATAAATTGAGCACGTATTTGGCACATTTACATTTAATTAAAACGAAATGTTATTAATAAATTTATTATCACCATTATTAATTAACTTTGACAAAGTTTCTTTAAGCTTTAAAATTAGTGCGCTACTTTTTGGCAGTGTAGACCATGTTGCATAATGTTAGGCAACTCGGCTTCAGGTAAGCCGCAGCTTACAACAGCCACAACAAAAATAACAGCAGCAACAACAACAACAACAAGAAAATATGTCTGAGCTTTTGTTAATTTTTCCTGAGCTCTCAAATCAGAAAAGGATTATTAACAACGCGCTTGTTGGCTCACTCAAATTTTATATTAGCTGATTATGGGCGTTTTATTGCCAGAGGGTGTATCGTACATAGGTGTACATGTGTGTGTCTGTGAGTGTGTGTGTGTGTGTGTGTGCATGTGTGTGTCGATTTGTGTGGGAACTCACACAAGTGACGGAAATTGCTGCATAAAGCGCGCTTGATTGAGTTGACAAGTTGTAATTTCGTTGCCGGCGCGCAATTCATCTGCCTGAATGCGTATATGTGGTTGCCGAGGCGAAGGGTAGTTAGCTGTGAGTAGGGGGTAGTTAGCAGGGGCTGGAGTAGGTTTGTAGCTGTTTCGGATAGTCCATGAAATTGAGGCGGCATCTGTGCCCCCCACCCCCCCCCCCCCCCACCCACAAAAAGCCACAAGGCTTGTGTGTTTCGAAATGGTGGCCACATTTGGTCTCTGCGAAATGTTGGGTACAGCAGCATAGTCTTGGAGCATATGCTAATCATAAAGGGTGTTATACTGATGGCCATATAATGATATGCCAGCGGTGCTGACACAAATTGAAGATCATGAATGACTCGTGCACGAGAACTGAATTAAAACAAGTAATTTTGGACTCCCATCTTAAGTTTGACAGCTTTGACATACTCGTGTACTTCTCTACTGACTAACATAAATATAAATTTTTAGATTTTTCCCTTTAACACATTAAACCCGTTCATTTCCACGTCTTAGCAAATTGTTGTTCAAGTCACAGCTCTTAAGCTTCTACTTGGCATTCTTGTATTTCGGTTTTTGTTTTGTATTTTAGAGTAAACTTCTTTACAAATATTATTTTCAGCTCTTGCTCACGCAAACTTTTCCCACGTTTCTTTCTCAAAGCCTACGCACTTAGGGAAAAGTAAAAAGAGACAAGGTCGTTTCCGTGACGCACTTTTTTCATATTTTGCTTTGATTTCGCCTGAAGGTTCTACAGTTTTATTTCTCTACCTCAATATCGGTTGAACGAACAAAGTAAGCCTTGAGCAGGATGCACCTGTTTCTGCCTGAAGGTACGCAGAAATCAACACTTTCGCTTTCGGGCAAAGTAAAGTAAAGAAAAAGTCCCCGAAGGCACAATAAAGCACAAAATTGCGAACATACGCGAAGAGGGTACAGACTCTCGATGAATGCGTAACGCATTTGGGTTTCCGTGACAGCGGCCTTTTGTTGGCCTAACAAAACAACAATGGTCCAAGCAAGAGGAAGAAGACGAAGAAGTTGTTCATGAGAAATACGCACACAAGTTCCAACAATTAGCGAGACAGATCTGGCAACCCGTTCCATTATTTGATTGGTTCAAAATTGATTCGTTTTATTTTGGGCCACTTGTCAGCCACACGCAGGAAACTGCGGCAACTCTCCCTAATGTCCTTGCTATCCTTTCCGGCAATGACTCGACTATTGTCAGTTCAGCTTTCGCAGACACAAACGGAAGCCGCCGTCTTCTTGGGCCGCCCATTGTATTTGCCTAACGAATTTTGCAAGTTGGAAACCAGACACATTCCCTGTCTGGAGCTTATTAATGAGATATGGCTACCATGTCTCTATATAGTTCCCCCCATGTAAATAATCTCTCTCTCTCTCTCTCTCTCTCTCTCTGCTTTGGCACAAAAGCCATTTAATTAGACAAAACCGCTTTCGCTTACAAATTGCCTTAAAAGCAACAAATCTGACAAGGTCTTGGGTGCCCTTTAAACATTTTTTGGCAGCGCCCATCCACTAAAAAATCTACAAATTATGCAACACATGTGGCATGTCCTCCACCTCCCTTTCAAAGTCAAAGTTTATGTTAACTTCACGCATGATTTATGTAACCTCTATGTTAAAAAAAAAAACAAAAACTGAAGCGGGTGTTCTTAAAAAATATCACAAAAAAAACAAACTAAAAAAGAAAAGAGAAGAGCAGAACTTTACAACAAATAAAATTAGCAAATGTTCCGAGAGGGCCAACAAAAATAAAATCAACAAACTTGTAGATATTTTTTTAGGTTTTTTCTTTTATGTTTTGCTCCTTTTGTTGTTGTTGTTGTTGTTGTTCTGCCTGCAGGCGTTCAGCAAAATACATATCGGCATGTTTAACATATCCTATAACCTAAAAAAAAAAGAGAAGAAAAACTTATTAAATTAAACTTCTACACATGTTTTGCCGGCTTGGCGAGCAGCGCGCGCGTTTTCTTTCCATTTTCATGGAATGCGTGTCCAACAAAGTTGCCGCACACATTCTGGGCCCCGGAAATGCTCAATCTATTGTGGAAAATTTTATGCGTCATTCGCTACACTTTTTGTGCCACAGTCTATTGCCAAAACCGGGAACTGAGCAACGCGACGCGGTGAAGAGCAAGATGTGTGGGCACTGAAGGAGCGGAGTGGAAACGTTTCAAGTTTCGCTTTCTTTCGTTTATCGACATGGAAAATAAATCATTTCTGTGTGTGTGTGTGTGTGTATGTGTGTGTATGTGTGTGTATGTGTGTGTGTATGTGTGTGTATGTGTGTGTATGTGTGTGTGTACGTGTGGCAGCTTTCATTGAAATCTCAAATGTGGTCCCAGATTATTATGGCACAAAGCCTTTGATTTGGGCCTCTTCTCACATGCTCAATAGCTCCTGCCTCCGCCCTCCCCTCCTTCTCGCTACCCCTCTAGATAGATCTCCTTTCGCAATTTTACTTGGATGTTATTTTTGTTTGCTCTTATTTTCGGTTTTTGCTTTGGGGTGCTGTAAATCTTGTCATTGTCAGAGGGCTTCCTTGACTTGACAACGCGATGTTTATCGAGCATGTAGCCAAACAAAATATGTATACAAAAAAATGTATATATAAATAGGGAAGCGTTACGGCAACCATCTAAAATGTAGCCATTAAAAATATTTGGAGTTATGTGCTAGAAAACAAGAAAGAAAATGTACAAAATATAGAAAAACAAGTAGTCGGCGTAGACCAACTGCAAGATTCTCTTTAGGTTAAATTACCAATAAATGTTTTGGTCGATGTGTTATCATTGTTGCAAGCAAACAACTTTAATTATACAAAACAAATGTAATATGCAACTTTACCCCTTTTGGGAGCACACTAACAGTAGAAAATGTAATTTGTAGCTATCCAAAAGGATTTTGCTTTGCAAAAGTGGCATCTGCATATTGCCATAACTTTATATACAATGTAGATTTGGGCAGGCTCTATTAAGAGCAAATGAACACAGCGAACACACAATGCACAAAAACAACACTCAACACTATTATTTAGGAGCAGGAGCAACAACAACGCAACAATATATTAGGGAACACGAAACAAAGCTGTGGAGCACAATAAAAATTTCGTTGGCTTAGGTATAAAGGAGATTGTACGTACGTACATATGGTAAAAGTGGTGCTGTTTGCTGGGTGGTGCTTTGGCTGGTAGGTGGTTGCTTGGTGTATGTGAAAAAGGATACAAGCGCCACATTGTGCGGCAGTAGACAACACGCTCTGTGTGGCAACCACAGCAACAACAACAACAACAACAGCACTCAGCACGAACACAAGGCGCAAAAGGGCGAGGCGACATTATGGCGCCACTCAGTCACTTTACTTAGTGCCCCCTGTACAAGTGTGTGTTTGTGTGTGTGTGTGTGTGTATGTGTGTGTGTGGTATGTGTGGGTAGTTTTTGGAGCAGAGTACAACAATTGCCTGGTGGCAGGCACTGTAGTCTCAAACACCGTTTGCCCCTTTTCTTGCAACAGCCGGGCAGCAAAAAACATTTCAAGTCGCAAAAGCACATATACACACACACACTCATGCACACCCAAGCACACCCAAGCACACACACACATACACACATACACTCAGTCACACGAATTTCGCTTTACGCTTTGTTCTGTTGTGGTCACAGCGGGTCAATGGCGTCGTTTGACTTTGTTGGACGCCATCAGAAAAGGGGAGCTGCTGAGTTGTGGTTCAGGTTTAGCGAACTTGCCATCTAATGCAATCATTAGATTAGCGAGAAATTACTACAACAGTTTGTTCTTATGCTCAAGTCCGCTACTATTTAGCACTCGAGCGAACTTTCTTAAAGTTTCTTCGCTCGGAATGAACTTGATATGCATTCCGAATGAGCAAAACTGATATATCTCAATCATATAAATCACAAAGTAAACTGGTAGTCTTGAAGCTGAAGGCTCCTCGTTGTTTGTTTATTACTTGAAAATTTGTATCCAAAGAAATAGGCAAATGCTGAACTGCACTTAGCCTAGCCATAGTCGCCACTTTTAGTTATTGAGCGAAATTGAAATCCCCTGCAGAAACTACTCGAACTAAGCCCAGCTGCTGCAGTAGCTGCTGCTGTTGTTGTTGCTGTGACTGTTTGTTGTTTTCCATGTGTATATAATTTTAGTTGAGCCACCTAACCTATAATTTGCTGCATGTTTCAACTTTTTATTGCTGTTTGCACCACTTGCCGGCAGCAAAGGCAGCGCACGAAGGAAATGGGAAATGGGCTATGCATGCATGTATATGTTTATATATAAAAAAGGAATTTATATATATATATATATATATATATGTAGTATATGGCATATGGTGAGGGCTATGGTATGGTTTGGTATGCCTGGTCGGGACTGGTCTGGTGCCTGTCGCGGAAATGTACCGCAGACATGCAAACAAAACTTTTTCGCTACTTTGGGCGCGGGGCACGCGAGCAGCAGCAGCGGCAGTGGCAAGAAAGAACAGCAGCGGCAACTGTCAGTAGTCAGGATCGGGGCTGAGGTTCGTTATAAGTATTTGCTATTTGCCTGCCACGCCGTCGCATGCCTCTTGCTGCTCCTTATCTCTCTCTCTCTCTCTCTCTCTCTCTCTCTCTATCTCTCTCTCGCCTGGCATTTTGTTTGACTATGTTTTATTATTACTTCGCTCTCGCACCACGTAATGCACACTTGTTTATGTACGTGTCGTCCCCGTCATCCTGTCGCCTTTTTGCATTGTCCTTTTTTTATTATTATTTGTTGCTGTTGTTTGCGACGCGACTTGGCCACTTTTTTGCGCCCACTCGTCTTCGGGCTGTTTTCTTTTTTTCTTTTTTTTTGTGCGAACTGCAAAGTGCTTTTTCCGCCTTTTCCAGCTGAATTATAGTTTAATAAATTTATATATTTATTTGCCATATATGTGTGGCAGCGTTTTGTTAGTTTCTTTTTCGATTCGTTCTTGCCATTTTGCCCAGATAAGTAAATGAATAAATTCCTGTTTGCTATTTTTTTTTTTATAATTGAACTTATGGCTTTTTGTGTGTGTGTGGCATGTAAACTTAAAGCGAGAATTCCCAAAAATATATGCAGCAAAAATTTTTTGGTATGCGCCGTCTCACCCTGTCTCGCATTAGCGTTAATTGCATTTTCGCCACACTTATCTGGCTATAAATAAAATTATATAATTACCTTGTATTGTGTGGCCAAATTCCACACGAAACTGGTGCCCCGTTTTGGGGTGGTGCCATCATTCAACTGCCCCACCCAATCCACTTAACGTTTTTGTTTGTGTGTTTGGGCCCGTTCGTTAGCATTATTTAACGCGTTGCCATGGCAAAAGAAAGGTGGCCAAAACACAACACAACAAAACAAAGCAAAACCAAACCGTACCAAAAGCTGAGACAAAAGAGCCGCACAAAAAGCGCACAGACCAACTAAAATGGGCAAAAGGTAAAAGGGCTGGAGGAGGAGGATGAGATGGAAAAGGAGGAGAAACAGGCAGAAAGACAAGCAGACTGATAGACGGGCGGGCTGGCAACAAAGTAGCGTATTATTCTAGTTAAAAGGAAGTTGGGGGTGGCGAAGGGAGCGTAACTCATTTTCCATTTACATGCAGCAAAGCGCCTTTCTAGATGTTTATCCTTGTAGGCCCACAACAACAACAACAACAACAACAACAATAATGGTAACCAATCCAGTTGAACACACACAAAAAATGCGACTAGCAAAACGTCAAAAGGCGCCACAACAAAGCAAATTGCTCGCTTCGTTTTTTTTTTTCGTAGTAATTTTTCGTGTTTCGTTTTTGATTTTTCATTTGTCTTGGGCCTTGTGCTAATCACTTGGCCTGAAGATGAAAGGTGTACTCAAACAGAGTCTGGGCAATTAGCCAAACTACATTTAGTGGCAGCACGAAAATACTGAAGCAATCAGATTGAAATACTAACCAAAATGTGGTCGACTTTAAATATGGCAATCATCTTTAGTATCAATTGATTGATTCTAAATTTAAGAATCTTAAATTGGAAAATAAATGCTTAAACTCCATTCTGGGCAAATAATGCATTTATGGAGTTGCTGCAGCATAAGACATGTTGCCCCCGCAACTTGGTTACATTTCTTTTTACACTTGATGCTGAGCTAAGCTCGACAATTTGCTCATGTTATGCAGTCAATGATCAGCCCCAAAAAGCCTGCTACACTTTGGTGTCTTGAGTTGTCTTGTCTCTCGCAATCAGTTGCTGAATTTACACGAAACACGCATTAGCCAAATACATGAAGTTGCATTACACAACTTTGCGTGTCAATAACAAATCACGTGACACCCCCCTCGCTCACCCATCGCTCCCTTCTAACAGGCTGCAGTACTTCTTCTTGGCCATAAGGCGGCAACCACCACAATGCAGCTTGCAAGCGTCGGCTGACACTACTAACTGCTTTGAGGCATAGCAGCTAAGTGATGTGCCTGGGCTATTTTCATATTATGCTGATTTCCATTGGGAATACGACACATGTGCAAGAACCATAGATGTGGATGATATGTGTGTATGTATGTATTTATGTGGCTTATATGTATTTAGACAACTGGATGCCACACGTTATGCTCTACTCAATTATTTATGCAACATTCACTATTTTGCTTCTATTTAGTCCAGCTGCACGTTTTTATGGGACAATTTTCGTTTTTGCTGGTGTATTTTTATGACGATTTCGTGTTTAGAGCATTTCAATGAACTTTAAGTAATTGCAAATTGATTGAATGCCCCAAAAGGGGACGCGTTCTCTTCACTCTTGCTCTCCAATGAAGTTGTTGAGGTATTAAGTGGTAGACTTGCAGTAGTAGTTGTTGCCTGTTATCCTTTTATAAAAGGCACTTGCTGCAAATTACACACGCTTCTAAATTGTTGGCGTTTAACGCTTTCAATTAATTTAATGCATTTTGCCCCATTGCAATGGCTCTTTTATGGCGGCTACCGTTCGCTTCTCCTTTCTATCTCACTTCGCCTCCCATTCTCTCTCTCTCTCTCTCTCTCTCTCTGTGTCACTCTCTTTGTATAACAAGCTCCTTTTGTAAGCATGTATTTGTGTGTGTGTGTGTGTGCGTGCGCGCATTTAATTGCTTGTAATTTGTACTAATGACGGTGCCAATTACAACAATTACAACAATTACAACAACAACAACAACTGCGACAGCTATAGCAGCTACAACAACTACGACAAGCCTTTCTGTATGTACATGCTTGTCATTAAATACGAATTATTATAGATTTTTCATGATGCGATTAAGTGCTGCTGCTGCTGCTGCTGCTGCTGCTGCTGCTGCTCCCATTGTTGTGTGTCGCAACTAATGTCAAAATCAATATGGACTGCAAGTTGCGTAATTTAATTTCCCGTTTCTGGCTAACTATTCACCGCTATACACCGTGACATCACAATCCACCTATCGCTTGCAATGCCAGCTAACTCAATTATAGTTGTAAACAACAACAAAAAGAAGCTAAAAACAAACCAGGCGAAAAAAACACTTAAAATGGCGGCAAAAATATAACTCCACTCTTGGCTAACTCTGCGGGCAAGTCCGGTGCTGGCTGTTTATCTCTACTATATCCATCTCTATCTAAAACTTTAGCACTCTCCCATCCCACCGCCTCTCTCTCTCTCGCTCTCTCACTCTCTTGGTCACTTTCTCCTCAATTTTACTGCTGCTATTTACGCCATTTTTAATTGCTGCATGAAAAAGTAATTACAAATTTGCTGTGTGCCGGTCGCGTAGTTTTCCACTGGTTTCGGTTGTTTTCGGGGGCGTTGGCGGTGGCTGGGGGCGTGCCAGTGCAACTCAAACAAAATTATAAGCAAACACGCAAAACTGCCACAAAACTTGAAAACTGAGGGGCCGCAAAAATACTAAACAAAACAAATAAATAAATAAAAAAGAAATATAAAAAATCAACTCAAAAAAAAGGGTGAAAAACGTAAAAAAAAGAGCGAAAAGCTCGCAAAATGCTTCTGGTTTTTTTGGTGGGAAGGGAATTATTTGGTTGGTTAGCTATTTTGGCTGGCCTGCAGGGGGCCGCGCTTAGCCAGACAGACGACTCGGAACTCCACAGTTGGACTACCGACTGGGAGTCGTCGCAGTCCGTTTGTGCAATCTGACCGCAGGACGACGAGTCCTTTCCGGCCAAAATAAAAGGGCTGTGTTCTTGTGTTGAAACAAATTAAAAAGCAAAGGCAAACGATTTGCCTTTGGCTCCTGTTACTGCTCTAACTGTTGATGTTGTTGTTGTTCTTGTTATTTGTTGCTAGTCCTACAAATTTAAAAGGACTTGCACAGTCCTGACCCTCGCACATGTTTCGATAAATTTAATTTAGCAAATTGCGTAAAGGAAGCAAACAAAAATAAAAGGAGAAATAGCTGTCTGAATTATGTTAAAATACAATCAAATTTGTTGGGAGACGAAGAACTCAATAAAATTATCGCACAACATATCGAAGGCTGTTTAAGTTTTATTTCATCGACATTTGATGGACAAATTCCATTAACTTATTTTTAAAAATCTAAAAGTAAACCTGTAGCTGTTATAGACAAGTTGGCAATCGTTTCAAACAAAATTCACTCTGAACACATATGAGCTACAAATTAAATAAATCAATTTCATAAAATCCTTAATTGAAATTGGTGTCCTTAGCAGCTTCAACTCTTGCTTCACATTCGATTCATTTATTGAAACACTCACATTTATTCACCAGGCACCCACATTCAACGCACATGTTCTCAAACTTTTTTTTAGATGCCCCGCACAATTTTCTGTGATTTGCACACTCCACAAAACAACTTTAACCACCATGTGCACTTTACATTTTTTTCTGTTGTATTTCGCTGGCGCCCCTCAATTTTAATTTAGCTAATTGAAAATCGTAATACACCCGCTGGTACACGTCAACTTGGTGGACACGTGATGCTCGAAATAAGTTCTTTTTCGCATCCTTTCCGCCAATTTTTTTTCTTCGTTTGAGTGCATTGCTTTGCTGATGCCCCGCAGGATATGTCATTCCATTTTTCAGTTTGATCCTTACATGCAGCAAACATATGGCAGTTTAGAAGTAGTTAAAGAAGTTCCCAATACTGATTTGTAAATGTTTTATTTAGCGACCGCTCTGAATCAGATTACTTTAGACAGTCGACTTTAATGTGTTTACCAAAGACAGCAAAAGTATTCGGCTTAAATTAGCTTTCGATTCCAGTTCGCAGAACACACGAAAATTGCATAAAAAATCAATTACTCAACACTCATATGGCATGCGCTACGTAGCACTATACAACTCTCAGTCCAACGATAAGAGCTGCAGTGCTCCAGTGCATATCACTAAAAGTAAATTAAATTAGAATAAAAAAGGATACCCACAAAAGAGAAAAATGGGTGGTGCAGGCAAAGGGAGCGGGGAAGTGTGGAGCATAGAAATAGGTAAATTAAACTACGCTTAATGGAGAAACTGGCAACTAAATGCAATCCTTGTCTGTCTGTCGAGCATTTCGTATTTATGCTCCCCTCTCTTTGGCGGGCTTTCCCTTTGACCTACACTTGGCATTTTAGTTAATAGCGAAGAACCGAGCAAAGGGTTGACAAAAACAAAAATTAAAAAACCAAACTGTGCAAAAATGCTTGCCTCAAATTGTTAGCCAAAAAGGAAATTGCAAAAAAAAAAAAAACAACAAAACAAAACTGGTAAAGTGGGTTCTGGTTGCATTTGGTTGATTGTGACTCAGGGCTAATGAAGATTGAAGTTGAATGGCAGCTGCCGCATAAGCAAAGCACATATGTGAGCCTTAAAGGCTAATCGGGCCAATGCACATTTAGCCTTACCTTTCTCGCTTTGATTGTGCGCTGCTTACTCGTTGAGGAAGGAGCCAGAAAGGGGAAGCAACGGCTACTAATCATCGGCATATTGCTAAATGCAGCGGCTGCACTTTGTGAGTTTTATCCGCAACCACTAAGCCGCACTAATAACTTGCATAAGTCGGTTGACTCTTGCAGCGAGGATGATGATAAGGAACAACTACCAGCTTGTTCCTGTATTAGTCACATAATGAGCGAGCGCCTGCAAGTATGCTTTGACTATTTAACATTATGGTACTCCGACCAAAGTCCTCTACGAGTCCTGTGTGCGCTAAAGCGTTCTTTGTCATTGCTAATTAACTTGTTGCGTCTTTTAATTAGCCAGGCTACTGGACACGCAAAAAAGAAAATATGAAAAAAATAACTGCAACAAAATCCATAAAAAAGAACTGTTCGCTTCACTGGCTCCAGTTTCATTCTATTCCTTTTTTTTCTATCCGCAGATTTATCATTTTTTTATCTTGTGGCATGTAAATTATGAAAATTATACAAATAGCAAAAAGTTTTTTAATTAACCGCCGGTTAGTGAGTCGCTCCATCTTCCTCCACTCCACTCCACTGCACTCCTCTCCTTTCCTCTCCTTTCCTCTCCTACTCGTTGCTAGCTGACACTAATTGCTGACATGCCAAAAATAATAATGCCACAGAGTAGACTAAACTGTCGAAAAGCGAACATCAAATGCAAATAAATGCAGCATAGATATTTATTATTATGGTAAAAAGAATAAATGAAATGAAATATTGAGGCAGACAGAAATATTGCAATTTTCAATTTACACATTGCTATGACAACTGACACTTGGCACATAAATAAAAACAGATATAGATATAGATATAGATATAGATATAGATGCAGATGCAGATGCAGATACAAATAGAGAACTTATGAGGCGAGACTTGAGTAAAAATAAAACTCGACTGAATTTCATAATTAAATTGCCCAAAAAGTGGATCACACTTTGTGGCAAGCAAATGGCTGACGGTGGTATATGAGATGTGCCGATGTCAGTTTGCTCATATCATTCACACAGCCATTCATTCATTCATTCATGCATTCATACTTATATTCATTTATATGCCACATAGCAGTTGCAGTTGCAGTCAAGTAGTCGAGTCAAGGCATCGCACTGCTATAAATAATTGCAAGCGAATTTGTCAAGCGTGTCAGTCAGGCCAAAAGGGACTGGGAAGGAAGAGGGGCATGGAAGAGAAGCAGGCTGGCAAGTGTGAATATATCTTGCAAATGTTTTCGCTCCTGCTCCAACAACCCGCTTGCCGCGACAAATTTGCACTGTCTTCGGCTTCGACTGTGGCATGCAAAGTGCGGCAACTTGAGTGCAAATGTTGTGCCATTATACTCTATGATGAACAGTATCTATGAAGCTTTACTCTCTCCCTCCCTCCATATAAATATATATATAAGTATCTATATACTTGGAGGTATTCCAGGTATCTGTACATCCACAAAAGGAGGAGCGACAAGTGAGCAAAAGGAGGAGTCTTGAATGCAAAGAGCTCAAAGGCAGTTTTGAGGTGGCAATTAGGTTGGCATTTTTCTCACTTTACGAAAGTGTTTAATTTGAGTACGTGTGTGTGTGTGTGTGTGTAAAGGAAAATAAAATCAAAAATGCTATAATAAAATGGCAGTGCACATGGCTAATGCATAAGATACTTCTTGATATACATATATAGCTAAGAGTATGAGATGGAAAAAAATTCGAAGTATGTCAATTAAATTTTATGTTCAAATTGAGTTGTATTTTTTTTTTTAAATATTTACAATAATTTAAAACACTTTTAAATGCTGCCTATTTCAACTTGAAAATCTTTGAAAAGAACTTTAATTTGTTTAGGCTCAATTTCATGAACTTTTGGCAAACCTTTTTCATCATTCCTGAGATTCTGCCTACACGCAGATCAAAATCAATTTTGGCCATAGTTTTAATTTAGTTAAGCCAGCTAAGTTACAGGCATCAAACTTTTGGCCCAAACACCCACACGCACACACACACTGACAGACTGAACAAAAAGGTTGACTCAGACTTTTGGCTCACGCGCATCTGTCGCTGATTTTGACATGTGGCAGCAGAGGGGAAAAGTCTTGGCTCCAGCATTTCCCACGCAGCTGCAGCAGGTAAAAACTCTTGAACTTCGGTTTGGCTTGTGCTAAAAAGTTGAAAAGCGGTAAACAAGCAGAAAATGTCGCGACTGTCAAAACTCTGCCACCAAAAAAAGGGGTTGTAGCGCTATCTCCCTATCTCTCTCTCTCTATATGCTTCAGTCATCGTACACATGCCTTCATATCCTGCAGTTGAAAATCTGTGCACTGTCTGTCAAGGTTTTTCTTGCCCTATTTACTTTTTTTTGGCTTGGCAAGTGTTGCTGCCAATTTATTGCTGCAGTTAATTTGCATGAAATATAAATAAATGGCAAACAACTTGAGACAGTTTCATACACTTTAAGCGAGACTCAACTGCATATTCCCACTCCCTGCTCTGGTCTGCTCCATGGGACGCCGAGTTTAAATTAAATTAGAATTTCTCTAGCTACTTGGAGCTCGGCTCTTGGTGTGTAATTTAAAACTATTTTACATGCTTCTAAAGTGCGTCGCACTCTCTCTCGCATCTGTGCGTGTGTGTGTTAGATAAAAAAGGCATTTCTGCAAGCTTTTTGAGCTGCAGCCAACTTAAACTTGTTAAGCTTCAGGGAATTTCAGCTCCACAAAACAACAGAAAGTGCTACAAAAAGAAAATGTTAGAATATTTAAACTCAACGTGATATGCGCCTGGGAGCTTACTATGCCTTATGCCTCTATGTCTGTCTGAATGTGTGTGCGCTTACGTGTGTGTGTGTGTGTGTGTATGTGTGTGCGTCCGCATCTATGTGATTTATAGTGAGCTGGGATTAAGCTGTCTTTGTGCTGCACAAGAATGTTGTAGAAAATTTTTAGTATAATGCACATGACAGTAGTAAAAGACGGAGGCTGGCCCAACAGATCTCACAATTCCCTGAGGCGGAAGTCACAGACATTTGGGATTGGCATATGGACGTTGGCATTGGTGAATCACAATGGGAATGGCAATTGAGCATTTATTGCAAAGCTCAATAAAACGCATATAATGCATATGGCACTTATTGCAGCGGGCCAAATTGAGGACAGGTGAAGATGTGCTGCGTGTCCATAAAAAACTACGATTGTCATTTAAAAGTAGACTAACAGGATTCAAGTAGATCATTTTCAAATAATTCTTTTATATGAAATCAATTTTCCAAGACAAAATAGGAAATTCAATAACAAAGAATTGTATATTAAATGCTATCCTGTTGATTTCCCAATTATATTTTTTATCTTACAAAAATTTAATTAAATTGAGCACATGACCAACAAACAACATATGTTGTTTTCATTGTTTTCATATATTTTGTACTCGATACTTTTTGCACAGTTTCTGAGTTGAGTTCAAAGCACTTGAAAACCAATTAGCCAAAGTGCCATCGATACCAAACTAAGACTTAAAGGCAACGCCAAGAAAGAGAAGCGCGTAAAAAATCAATAAGAGAACACAGCAAATAAACAAAACCATATGAAAAATGGCGTCGCATGGCATAACGGTAACGTGACAAATAAAAAAAAAAGAAATACTCGCATATCGTCGTCGTCGTCGTCGTCGTCGGCGTCGGCGTCATTTGTCTATGCGTGGTTAGGCGAAGCAAAAGCGATGACGACGCTGCCGCCATTGTTAATAGGATTAGGAAGCACAACAGCCAACAACTAGCTCAACAACAACAACAACAACAAAAACGACAACAACTATGCTTTTGGCAAAGCAAAGCTAACGGCATTAGCAACGGACAAAACCCACAGCAACAGCAACAATAACAGCAACAATTAAAAGCAAACGAATCACACACACACACACACACACACACACACAGAAATAAAGAAAAAATACGAAAAATCATTTATAGTAAAGACAGCGAAAACAACACAGAAGAGAGATAACAATACATTCGACAGAAGACAGAGACAGCAAGTCAGAGCAAAGCAAACAAAAGTAAATTAGATTGTGTGGCCCATTAAGGCATTAAGATTTCATTGCTGTTGTTCTCGTTGTTGTTGTTGTTGTTGTTGTTGTTCTAGTTATACTGTGTCTAAAGCTCGTCTAGTGGGTGGGGTTGGGTTGTGGCGTTGTGCCCTTTGCCATATGGGACATAAGTTGGCCAGAGACACTCTGCACAGCAAGAAATGAACTCAGCCACAATCCAGAACTGCAGCTAAGCACAGCCATGGAATATAAATTTAAAATTGTATTTAGCAGCCATTTTGTAGCATTTTAATTATTTAATTACAGTTGCTCAACTATTTTGAATATTAATAGCAGTTTGGTTTTTAAGTGAGCAATTTTTCGCTGAGTGTATGTGCAGCTACCCTCGACTGCGCTCGCTTTGAGCACTTAAAGCGGCGTCGCCGTTGCCAACGCCAAGCACTTTAAGGGTTTCACTTAAGACCCTCCAACCCAACCTCACGAATACAGTGCTAGAAAGGAGGGAGGGGGCTGGCTAGGCTGTGCAAACTACACTGGACTACACTACACTACACTACACAGCACACCACACACGCTCTTCGCTTTCATATATTGAAACACTTGAGCATTTTGTTGACTTGTTAAGGCCGTCACCTCGCATCTGGCATCTATGGAACTCATCTTGTTGGTCGAGTCGCTGGATACGTGACTTTTTGAGGTTTTCTTAGATTTGGCTGCTAAAAGTGCTAAAAATTGCCAATGACAGGCCGGCCGTCAGCTGAAAGCCACCTATTTTCTTGTTTAGCTATTTGACTGTTTATTTGTGCGCTTCGCGTTTAATGGCCTTGAAGTGAGAGAGCGCGAGTCCGAAATTGTATCTTTGTATCTGCCGGATGTCGTCGTTGCATGGCCAGCTAAATTTAATGGCCCATTGAGGTGTGTATCTCTCCATATCTGTGTGTGTGTGTGTGTGACTAAGTGCCTTCTGCTGGCAGTTGCCCTTGTTTGCCTACTTTTAGGCGCAGCCAATGTCGTTCAGCATTTGACTTAATTTAAAATGTGACGTCCACTCAAGTTGAATTGTCATTGTTTGGGTATGTCTGTGAAAAGGGAGATATAATAGCACAGAATATACATTTGTTAACTACATATTTACACAAAACGTGCTGGATGCACCAACAACAATCAACAATGAGCCAAGAAACTCACCCCTAATGTGAATTTATATGCGGTGCTAAATAGTTTGTTATGTGCATGACAATTAACGTCCAATGCTCCATTAAATCACTACGAAATTTGATGGCCATTAATAGCTGACTCTGTCACGAATCGAACGGCAACAAATAATGAAATAATCATGGGTTCCGCTGAGTTGATAACCACTTTGATTTGTTGCGGTCTGTTGACTGTCAACATCTGCATTTTATGTCCTCGACAAACTAGCGCTTGAGGATAATGACAACGATTCTCTCTGTTTAAATCACCATGAAATTCAATGTGCTTTCATAGTTTGCTTACTTACTAATTAAACCTGACTAAATATAATGAGATAATCGATGGTTTCACTGGGATAATTAGTATGCTTATGTCTGGGGGACTGTTCGTATAATGATTCATTTTTTTGTAGGAGTACAAACACAAACATTGCTTTCTTTTATTGTATTAATTATAAAAGCCAACAACTGACCACCTATTTTGTACGTCTTTGTCTTTGCAGGTAAATAAACATTTCACACTATTCACACTCATCAAAATTAAGGCATCTGTAAGTAATTTAATCAGCCTGCAAGGCATTTTCAATGGGCGAACGCAAAATTTCAATTAAATTGAAGTTCTCACACCCAACCCCATGAAAATGTTGGTCAACGTTGCCATTAAACATTAGATGGTTGTTTTCAAACCGGAATTTCATATGCAGCAGCGGACACATAAAAATTCCGCAAAACAAATCATCTCAGACTGCCCACAAGTTTTTCCATGACATATTTATGCTGATCATCATTAACGAACCCAAAAACGAACCCGAAAACGAACCCGAAATAAACCCTTAAAGAAAATCAAACTCAGCGAACAAGAAAATTAATTTATGTATGTGCATTTGAAGCTGGACGAAAGGGTTGCCAACTTTTAAAGGTAGAGGGGAAAACTAAACACAACTCGACTCGGGTTCAACTTCTCTGAGGAGTCTGGACAATGCATGAAATCATTAATATGCTGAGCTCTGCATGTGACAAAGGATACTCGGCCAGAAGCTATGTTGCCAGTTGCCAGTAGTTAGTAGTCTGTAGCAGAGGCATCAGGGGCAGCAACAACAATGCAACAATAATGTGCTTATAAATATATATTGTTGGGCGAGTGCTTAGGATGCTTAGCATCTTTACAGATTTTCAGACTCAAGGGTTGCGCTGTCTTTCCCAGGATCAGCATTAGAATCCCCCAAAAATATCATGAAAAACTTGTTTAGAATTTCACATATTTTCGATTGTCTTTGGTTGTTTAATTTTTGTGTGTGTTTCTGTTTGATTTTGGCGTTGATAACAAGTTCAGGATTCAGGGCTTTGAAGGTCAAGCGAAAGACGTTCACACGTTTCACAATTAGCAGCTGGCGTTGAGATTTTGGTCAGCAAAAGTCGACTTATTAGAAAGAGAGTTATTAATAGAAGCTCGATACTATAAAAACATACTCTATATGTGCATACATATGTATGCCCAATTCAAACTACTTCATGTCGTTGCATAAATTGACCCACTGCAACCCCAACAAACAGTTTGAACAGATCCTTTTTTTTATGTGCCCTAAACCTTATTTGATGTCAAAGGGCAACCCATTCCGCAATGGGACACGCGCCCAAATGCCGCCTGCCCTCCACTTTGTCCTTGTTGTCCTTGCTGTTTGTTGTTGTTATTGTTGATTTTTATCTTTCGGTAGTTGTTTATGCAGTGCTTCGGAAGTGGAACTGAACTGGACTGGACTGGACTGGACTGGACTGGACTGGGCCCACATATATTTTATAGTTGGCGGCGGATTTGTTGTGTTGTGTGTGGATTTTATTGAGATGAATTACATGGAGTATACGTATAAATGAGGGTCAACGGTTGCAGTCACACAAAATCCTCTATACTCAATCCCAGTGCACGTCTCATATGTATTAATGATTTTGGATTTAACTTGATGTACTGACCATGTTCATCAATGTGGCTTAAGTGGGTGGCGGCCACAATCACAATCAATACGGGAGGAGGACACAAGTAAAACTGTGAGAAATTCCGAATGGTTTGAATGGCAGCTCGAAGGATATTGCTGCGCCTAGTAGTAGCGCAAAATTTTAATGTCCCTTTTGCTGTTGTGTTCATAAATTTTTATTATGTAATTGAGTTTGTTCGGGGCTTTTATTATGGCATCGGTCCTGTTTCGGGGGTGTCTTTGCCGAATGTCTCCAAATAAAACAATAAAACCAAATGGTAAAATGGTAAAATGCTGAAATACCAAAAGGGGGCATATTAATAAATAAAATGGGGTTCAGAGCGGCGGGTTTTGGGTTATCGCTGCTTCGGTTGGAGAGAGGGGGTGGGAGAGGTTAGCACGAATATCTTTATGATATGCATGTTGTACAAATACTGGGAACATTCGGTTAACCGATCAATATATGTAAATCCAACTGGGTGAATGTGGAGCGGGGAAAGTCAGCATAAAGATAAAAGTGCAGGAAAGTTAAGATAAGAGATTAGATGACTACGTCTTTTTGGAGAGGGTGCAAACGGACTGTGCAATTGATATTCATATAATTGAAAAGGGTATTTGAACATTTAGGTTGTGCACCTCAGTAAACATACTCCCAATAAATGCTGATATTAAAATAACTCTAGGTTGCTGTATACATTATAAATTATGTTTAAATACCTTTCAACCAGTTCACACAGGTTGCTCAATTCCCAATCCAAAATAAATCGCTGCTAACCGTACAAAAATCATAAAGAGAGCTCTCCAAAGTATCGCCTGCATATTCATAACATTTGATTGGCTTCTTGGGCACATTTGTAAACATACTGTTGCCGGGAATCTGCAGTCATTCACAAAGCTCATTATTAATTGATTAAGCCGGCGGAATAGGCCTCCAGAATGTATTACGATTTGACAGCAAACACGCGCCAATGAAACGCCTCAAAGAGGAGTCCCCCTTTTCAGATAAAGGCGCCATAAATTTACATAAATTACCCGCATGAATGCAAAGAATGCCTCGAAGAGCATCACAACAACAACAACAACAACCTCAACAACAAAAAGTGTCCCAAATGCGCAGCAATTCAATAAGCAAAACGAGTGAAAGGCAAACCTGAAACTGAACTAAAATACGCGGCACGTTCCACACGTAACTTGAGTTCTACCTCGACTTCTGGGTTATGGGTTCTGGGTTCTGGGCTCTGGGCTCTGCTTTCAACAGATCGGAGGCAAATACATGTCCCGTAAACAGATGCCGCACGCAATTAGCATGCAAAAAAATAAAGAAGAATCCGACGCCAGGCGAACAAAAAAAAAATAAATAAATAATAAGACATCGAGCCGAGCACACGCTCATAAATCTTGTGCGCACTTTTCGATCTGGTACCGGTTTATCATTTCTGTCGTTTTGTTTGTCGGTGTCCCATATCCGAAACCCTTCTCAGCTTTTGTTGTAGTGGCGCACAATAGGCGCACTCAAATCCGGTGAAAGGTTAAGGTGTCATTTCTTTTTTATATTCTTCTTCTTTTCTTTTCTTTTCTTTTTTTTTTTGCCTCAACAATCAACAAATTTGTATAACATTCTCACTTAAATTCTTAAATGTTCTTTTTATGGTTTGCTTAGTGTCACAACCCTTAAGTTGGCAGAGGCTGGTGTGGGTGGTGTTCTGGAATCTCTTTTCTCTTACTCTTACTTATTTTTTATTTATTTTATTTTATTCTCATTTTATTTGCTTTTGTTGTTGTTGCCGCCTGTCAAATTGCTGTCAACAGCGCCGCCCAGTTTCAAGTTTAATAATGTAAGTTCTAAGAATTGTCGTTGTTGTGGTTGTCGTTTGTTGTTGCCATAGAACACGCAAACTCTGCCCAAGTTTATTCTTTTTAATTAAACTTGAATGTGAGACAACTCGCGGCTTTGGAAAACTAGAAAATTTAGCTAGTATTTTCAGTTCCTTTCATTTTTTTTTCCCTTCCTTCTTTTGGAATGGTTGACTTTGAAAGTTTTTGTTATGTGATTGCCTGCAAAAAGTTTTGTGCCGTTTTGTGGCCTATTGACATTTTGCAATTACAGTTAAGATCGATTTTCCATTCTCATTTCTAATAGGATTGTGTACACAGCTAATTGGATCACTTCAACGGCTCTAGGCAAGCTCTTTATTTGGTCTCTTTCGACACCCTTCAGTTTTAGGCTCAGCTCTCAGTGCTCTTTGGCTCAACACATCACTCAAACTCAATTCGTGGGCTTTGTGAACAACTCTTAAACAACCCTCAAAGTAGTTGGCAATCCTCTCACTCTGTTTGCCTCTCGACTCGCTCTCAGTCTCCCAATTATCTTGCATATCTAATCGGAAACTTCAGTTGGACGTTTCTTTAGTGACTTCTTCAATGCGAACTCGCTTGACTTTGATTTGTGCTTAACTCCTAGGCCAATACCCACCAAATCTCCATCCCCATTCGGTGTCAGACGCTAAGCTGACGTCATCAACACCCGGTCAAATGTTTCTGGGCGTGTAAATTGCATGAGTCACTTCACTCGCACCCCTCTTTCACAGAGTCTCCCCCCCACGCATATTCCAACCACTATCCGATTTCAGACCCTTTTCAGACCACCGCCCACGTAATTGCTTCCTGCAGATTTCGGACATTCGAGCATTGGGCATTCGATTTAAGCCTCAAGCCTTCTCTCTCTCTCTCTCTCTGCGTTCAGCCTTATGCCTTGTGCTCTCTGCCGGCTGCCCTGTGCCCTGCATAATTAAGCAGTCCGACTGTATTTTAAACCACTTAAAATTGGCAAACGGAAGTCCTGCGCTCAGTCACGCCCCGCAGCAAACACCTGTCAAGTTTAGCTGCCAAGCTGTAAACCAAAAAAAAAATAAAAATAAAAAAAAATTGAGCCTTATGCGACTGGTAGTCCTTATTAGCAGCGCCCTCCAGCGTACACATTGCAATGTTTCATTGCGACAATAAAATCGAACGCCCGCTGTGCCGCCCAATGCCAATCAAACTTTCGGTTGCCGCTGCCAGTGACAGCTCGCAGAACACATGAGGCGAAGAGAAGAAGAGGTGAACGGGGGGAGTGGAAAAGGTACTTATGCCAACTCTGGAGCAGTCGTCTACTATCCACCTGATCCCCATCCTCATCAAAATAGGCGCGGGTCAATCGATAGCATTTCGCCATTCCACACAGAAACATACATATATGTATATATATATATTTATTGGCATTACTTCGACTGTATAGAAATGCTTTCTAAATGGCTGGGAGGTTTATTTGATTGTGGGCAATGTCTGCTCTTGGGTTTTGCCAGCGACAATAACAGCTGAGAAGCTCATGACAAATTCATTTCACTTGCACATGACTGACTAAAGTCGAGGCAAAGGCGCAATAAATGGCGTCTGGGATTTCTATACAACTGCTTAATGGATGCGAGGAGCGGGGGAAGAAAAATAAAAACAGCAGGAGCCACAGCCAGGATAATTCTAATAGCGAGCATAAATAGAAGAGAGCCAAGTGATGTTGTGCATAGACAATGTATTTGACTGCCAGTTCATTTCAAGGCAAACATTGCGAAATGTTTACCTGATGATGAGTTCATTTTATATGTAATCAAATGCAGGCATTTAAAAGTTAGGCAAATGGCATTCACATTAATATCGATAGAAAAGCACTCTAGTCAAATTATTTCAAGTGATCTAATTTCAAGTAATAATAATTTCCCAGTCCTGTGTTATCATTCAATTGACTTTTTTACTCACCTGCCTTCCTCAAATATTCCATTAAATTCCTCAATTTATTTACTTAGCCAAGTGGCTCCTAACAAATAAGTAAGAGAAAAACCATGTTAATAAAATGCCATCTAGTAAAAGCTCAACTTTCTTGAAGCCAAGCAGAACTCTATTTATAGCGTCCATTAATCGCGAGTGCTTCCAATCATTTGTCATATTTGGTCATTTCATAATAAATTGTCGACACTTGAGTCATAAATTCAATTAAGTAGAAATAGTAAATGGTGGGTCAGTCTCCCAAATTCATTAAATAATAATGTTCGTTGTGGTCAACGATATGAATATATATTTATAAAGCCAGCTGTGCTGGTTGAATGAACCCTAATACCAAAAATAGACCATAGTAAATGTCAGTTGTGTGGAGCCGCATAATCATCATCACCATCACTGGGCATGTCAAGTTGAACGAGTGTACTATACCATAAGTTGGTTTTTAGTTTTTAATCAAGTTTGTTTTTTTATTTATTTTTTTTTTGGGTCTATCATTAACATAACTCAGTGGTCGGTCATCGTTATTAGGCTGAACTTTGCGCCAAAAGTCGACCCTCAACAGATGTTGCAGAATATACTGAAACATAATCGAACAAAGAGTCCTCACAGCTTCAGTTGCTGCTACTCAGTTTCTTAACTACCCTTCCGGGTTTGGCCAATGACCAGGCAATACTTTAACTTACTGTGGAAACTTCCTCCCTAAACTCAAGTCTCATTACAAATAAATATCCTTGGACTATTTATAATGCCAGAGCGGGGCTGAACTGGACTTTACCTCCCCGTTTTTTTGCTGCTGCTGCTGCTGCTGCCTTTCCGCCTGCTGTCTGCGCAAATTATGCAGATTAAGGGTCAGTCAATCTGTAGTCTGTAGTCTCGGGCCCACAGCTGGCGGCCGTTAGGATCTTGCCTCTATAGCACCTGGTTGGGCAGTTTGCTTCTTACCAACAACTTTTCCTACTTTTTGTGGCTGCATATAAAAATGTATAAAAAGGAAATAGGAACAAAAAACGAAAATGCGTTGCATAAAATTTACATGAAAATCAAATTTTCATGTTTTGCTATTTTGCTGTTTTGCTGCCTGCATAATTTGTTCGAACAGCAACGCTATGCCAATAAATTTAAGCCATTTACTATGTTTATAGAGTATCTCACATGCCGTACGTACTTTGTGTATTTTCGACTCATACTCGCAACCAAATTTAATTGTGTTTCTGTGCCAGGCCACAGCACAGTTTATTGCATAGTATTAGGCGATTGCCAGACAGGCGAAATGAGTTCATAATAAGCCCAGCCCGGCAGAAATGGCAATTTTCAGATGGCGCCCCGATCTGCCATTATTCTGGGTCACATGTGTTAAACACAAATGCTTAACTTTTGGCCAAAACGAGCGCCCACAACTCCCACAATACCCCATGCCTCAGTCTCCTCATTTCTGCTGCCACTAAAACAAAAGTTTTGTGCAGCGCCAAGAAGTATGCCACACTCACATATTGCAATCTGCCAGATGCGGCCACTGGCTGTCTTTCTGTCCCTCTGTCTGTCTGTCTGTTTGTCCGTGTTTGTTTAGTCATAGTTTTCCTTTTTCGTATTTTTGGCCCCAGACTTTCAAACGGCACTTTCAATGCCAAAAATTCGCGCGTTAATTTGTCTGCATATATTTTTTTTCCACCGTTTTCGACTTTTAGGCTTATCAGCCAAATGCAAAATGTGGCCAGCGAAAAAACTTTATTTTTTTACATTTGCACGTTGGTTTTGGCCATTTTAATTGAGTTTTGCTTCACTAGGTTTTTGCATTCTTTCTTTTACCTTTTTTCAGTGTTTTATGCATTTTTATTATGTTTTAGAAACAGATTTGGTTTGAAATTTATAGAATTGTATTTTAAGCTTTCGAAGGTTAAACGAAGGGGATAAAAAAAATTTGTACAAATATACCGGTATTATTTTGAAAAGTAGTCACAACTAGAGCTCTAAGCGAAATAGATAGATAACGAAAAGGTTTTTCCAAAATCCCCACAGCAAGTACCTAATATTTTCCATCCAGAGAAAGTGAATCAGATTTATTTTGGTGGTTGGGAGGTTACTGGATAATGCCGCAATTCTTGTTTGTGGCTTTTGTGTTTCGCCCTCAAGCAACTTTCGCAGAGACTCTCTTATCGTATCTGTGCAATATGTCAACTGTAGACCACACACAACAATAGACACAGACAAATGCATTGCACACATATTTTCCCATTTTCTGAATGCATTCGCGCGCTGTCGGTACAGATACAACAACACACAACAAATATCTGCACAATAACAAAAAAGGGATAAACAAAAAGCCAATTCCAAATACGCGCTAGGCATTTTGACATATCTTTTGTCGTTGTTCTTGTGGTTGTTGTTAGTGTTTCCTTTTGTTTTTAGCGAATATTTTGGTTGCCTGCCTTTTGGCGTGGCGTGGCACAAAAATGCGTCAACATCAGCGACATGCAGCCAAAAAGAAGACAACAATATTTCCACTTTGCCATCTTTTTTGTTTTTCTACTTTGCGTGATTGTTGATAAATATGACAATAAAATGGACATATATCGACCAATAACAGCAGCCAGCAACCAGCAACCAGCAACAAACAACTTCAAATAAACGAAATATTTTTGTGCACTCGCGCGCTTTGTACAGTTAAGCTTGGCGCATAACGGATGGCATGTGTGTGTGACGTGTGAAAATGCTGACAACAAACGCAACAACAACAACAACAATACTGAAAACAACACATGCACAGCTTTTGAGCGCCCAAGTTTTTAGCATTGAGTACAGTCTGCTAAAAACAACAATAATACTTTGCTTCATACTTTCATTTTTTTCTTGTTTTTTTTTCCCCCCGTAACGCCATCTGTCGGCAGGGAGAGTGAATCTGCAAGTGTATGTGTTGTGTGGTGGTGTGGGTGTGTATGTGTGTGAGTGTGTGTGTTGCCAAAAAGGCACGTGATAAGCATATGAAATTTTATGGCAACTCTATTTGTAACTTTCACCGTGTGTGTACAACTTTTTGCTTTGAAGCTTGCTGCCAGCCACCATCTCCCTCTCACACTGTGCTGTCTGTCTCTCACCCCCTCACTCCCCTCTCTTTCGCTCACACACACTTTCTGTGCGTCCCTTCTACTTTTGTGTGTGCACTGACTTGGAAAACACTTTTTGTGATAACATTTTATGGCTTGACAAGCAGCCAACGCAAACTACGCGCATCTCTTTTTGCACAGAACAAAATTATAAAAACAGAAAAAGATGAAAATGTTGCAAGTTTGAAGCATTATGGCGTCCCAGACACATACAAACATGGGATAGTTACCGAGTGCCAGGCATCAATTTGCAATTTGACAGTTGCCTATAAATAGCAGGAGAAATGACAACGCCAACTTACAATCACTTTGACATTGATGGAAGTTCCTAAGCTGTTCCAACTCGTAAGCAGGCAAGAGCAGCAACAGTCACAAAAGGAGTAAACAAAAATGAAGAAAACCCCAAAATTGTAAACATTTGAGTTAATTCTCAACCGTCTGCATAAAGCTTGCTTTATTGTCTCATATGACATTTACTATGTATGCAAAAGTAAGATGTCCTTTGTGTTTACCTTATTGAATTCCAATGTTCTTCTAATGTTATGTGCTTGTTGATGTTGCCACCGCTATTTTGTGTGTGTATTACGTGTTCATCAACTTCGAACTAATCAATTGAGAAATGGTAATGTGAACTGAGTGAACGAGTGGAGCTTAGATCGTTTTTGGGGGCTGTTTTGTTGCCGCTCTCCTTGCTGATTGTTGATTGTGGTGGTGGTGGCAGCAACGCCGACTGGTGCACCTTAAACCCATAAATGCTACAGAAAGGTTGATAATATAATTAAATAGATAGGTATATAAAACGATAGCTAGACTGACCGTGGATAGTACTTCAGGATCGATGGCGTTGGCAACAGTTTGGGCTGCTGCATGAAGAACATGTGCGGAAAACTGCATCCGAACATGGCGCCATCGAGCAACGCGCATTGACCATTTGGCTGATAAATGTCCTGGCAGCGAGCACAATAGACCTTTACATGCGACTGGCCAAAGTGATCAGTCAGTCCCACAGGCAGCACCAACTGACCTTCGCAATGGATTCGCGGGCAGACTCCAAATTCGCCGCGATCATATTTGACGGACATGTCCGCAATGCCCCGTTGGGTCAGGATATAGCGTGCATGGATCAGCCCATACAGCTTTTCGACATTCTCAGTATCGCAGAACGAGTCGGTGTCCTCGAAGCCATATTCACTTTCGAACCCCCAATCAAGTAGTGCCTGATGAGTTTCATAATAATCTGGCACCAATGTGTCCAGACCCGTCAAATTGAACCTGTCACGCGCATATTCGTCGGGCACACGGCACAGAAACTCATTAGCCGGCTGGCCAACAAACCAATCGATCCACGAACTATCCGATAAAGACATTGTGCTATAAATACAAATATGTTTTTACAACCATTAGTATTTATATTTGAATATGTCTTACATGTAGTTTGTGTGTGCTGTTCAAAAAACCGACTTCGAGTCTGACTAAGAGCTGAATATTCAAATGTTTTAGATTCGAATACCTGACAGTCCAACTGCATAGCTTACTCTGTTTTATTATTATTACTTCAATTCATTTTCAAGGAAATATCGGACAATGAAAATGCAAAAAAAAACAATGCTTAAATATTGAAATTTGAAATGTTTATGCCTTCAGTAAAAAATAAAAAATACGTTCGTCTAGTTTCATAAAATCTTTAAAGTATGTAAATAGATTCGAAAACGATATGCCAGTGAACAGGCATTGTAATGGCGAGCAAAGGACATTCCAAATATCAAATTGTGCAAATTCGTGTAGCATTACAAATATAAAATGACCCCGAAAATCACCAAAACGGAAAAAACAAAAAAAATGTTAGACTTTGTGCACGCGACAACAAAGGAAATAAACACGCATGCTTATGAGGTCATCAGCAGTCATGAAATTTTCTGTTTGCCAAGGGGAAAGTTGCAGGAACTGACATTCTGTTGCAAGCGCTAAGTGAAGCAAGCGTAAAATGCGGCGCGAAGGACGCGACATTTGAGGCAACCAGAAAATGGGAGAACGGCAGAATGGTCTCTCCACATATGTATATGCGTGTGTGTATCAAATGTTTGTCTGTGTGTGTGTGTGCGTGCTGCAGTTGTGCTTGTCATTGCCACTTAGCCTTATTAGTATGTGCAACGGGCAACAGTCGTGCCAAACGATGCTCTCCTCTGTCCCCCATTTCAGCATCAACCCCCCCGCCTGCAAAATAGTGATGAAGCTTACCAGCAAAAAAAAAAAAAATTAAGAGTAGAGTGGAGAAATGTACGCAAAAGTACGTGCATGCAATGCGCCAGCCGCTTAAAAGTCCGCTTCGTTTATGTTGCTTTGGTGCTGTAAGCAACGCCAAAAAGTATGCAATATTAAAAATACACTCGCACCCATATAAACATATACATATATATATTGTTATGGCCACACACTTATAGAAATGGAATGGAATGGAATGGGATGGGTTGGCACAGCACACATCAGACAGCTGCGCAATAACTGTACATTAAAAGTCATTGCATTCATGATATTATTTTTTATGTATTTCTGCCAACGTAAGCTCGCATTGTGTCTCTGTTTCTGTCCCTGTGTGTGTGTGTGTGACTGTGTGTGTGTGCTCTTCATATATTTTAAATTGCTGCCTTTATTTTGGTTAGAATTTTTGTTTAACTCTGCTTTTGTCTGCACAGAAGTGCAAATTTAAAATACGTACGCTCATTTGCCCTGTACAATGGGCGTTATAACGCCGTACAAATTGCCTGAGAAAATTATCTGACATGAAATGGCAAACCCCAAAAACGATATATATTAAGATACTTGACTTTTCAGTGTGTACATATCCATCTAAATAAATGCAATATTTTTTTACATTTGGAAATTTATTTCTCTTCAATTTCTTTGAGACATTAGTTTTGCTTTCAAGCCCTTACAGCTTGGCTCTGGGTATCTTTTTCTTCTTTCATTAATTTCTACCTGCATTTTTAGCATATTTTTCGTTTACAGTTTATCGTTTGCCTTTATTTTTTTACAGTGTTGCCCTTAGGGGTTTCACACGAGTGCTTTGACAGAGCAGCGAACCCTCACCATCCGCAGCCAACTAAAAAGTGCATTGTGCAACTTCAACTGAAACAAAATGAGTTTTGCTGGGCACAAGAATAAATTCAAAAATAAAGCTCCAAATTTGTAGTCAAATCCTTGAATGTTTTCTAATATTCATAGTTAAATTTAAGCAAACCATCTTGTCTCGATTAATAGCTTTTGGTTGTTGTGGACAGAAATATTCGTAATACCTTTTGCCGCCTTTCGATTGTCAATTTAACTGTCAAACAATCAAACAAAAGGTTTTCATGGATTGAATTAATTAAATTAATCCACAATGTGGTTTTTTCTCTTACTGTTCTTGTTCTTGTTGTTGCATACCTCTGTGTATACAATTCCTCAAATTGTGCGGCTTTTTGGTCATTTAATTAAATCCACAAGAGTTGCCCGTAAAAAAGGGCAATGAAAACCTTCGCAGTAGTTACAAAATTTTCAAATTAAAACTGCCAACTGTATAAAATTGGAGTATATTTAAATGAGTGGTTAAACAAGTTGAACAATTTATTATCAAAATCGTTTTAGTTGAAATTTCTTTGCAGGTAAGCAACCAAAAATATATTAACTCATTTTGTACGTGATGGAAACCAACAATAGGCATTTATTTAAAATAAATATTTAATGCAATTTCGAAAGACAGAAATAAAATTTGGTGACACTTTTCAATGTATGCAACAGAAGTATGACAAGTGCCACAAATATTTTTGAGAAATATATGCTCGACTAGTCAATACCCCCTCCTCACCATCCACCAGCCCATATCGTCTGTCTGTTCATCAGCAATTATGGTACAGGATATTAAAAATTCTGTCTATCACAAACATAAAAATGCGATTTCATAACTCAGCTTTTGTGTGGAGAGAGCTGTCAAGCAAATTGAATTATTATGTATTTCAAATTTGTGGAGCAAAAGCAATGCAGCAAATTAAATGCAATTCAATTTGGTCAAAATAAATTGTGGTGTGCTATAATATATATATATATATAAATGTGTGTGCGTGTGTGTACGTGAATGAGTGTGTTCATGCCAAGAGAAAGCTTTAAAAAATACTAGCCACAGCAGCAGTGGCAACAATAGACATAAACACATAACACATGTTTGCCAATACAACAACAACAGCAAGAACAACGACGACAACAACAACAGAAACCGAAACAGACAATAAATGCGAAGCTGATGTAAGTTAACCACAAAAGATTTGCAGGACGAGCGGGAGGGCCTCAGGTTAAGGACTCTAACTTCTCATGCTGGACAATTTTACACAGTTGCTTCATTTTGCGCCAACACGGCAAAGATGTTATCCCTTATCCTTTGGCATAAATTCAATATTTTTCACAAACAACTACAGGCCAATGACAAGAACAACGACTAGATGCGGAACAGCATGAGCAGTCACTGCCTTGTACTACAACGCACTGCTGCGAAGGATAACATATTAAATTTGCCAACAGCATCGGCTGGCAAAAGGACACTGCCATAAAGACAAGAAATCAATTTTTTTTCCATTCCTTCGGTAGAGAAAACAATTTTCTAACAATAAAAAATGGCCCCAGCGTTGACTGGTCGAGGAATGGGCTGGGTTGTGGGTGTGTGAGGGGGGTGTGTGAGGGGGCCTGCTTGAGTTGCACACACGGACAAGCCTTTAAAATCGAAAGCAATGGAAACGAAACCAAGCGAAACAAATCATAAAAAACCATCTCGATGGATAAGGGAGAGGAGGGGGGTGGCATGAGAGAGGGCCTGAGATGTTGGACTTGGCTGTGAGTGAGGTATGTTGGTGCTGGGGATTTAAGGTTTTTGCTGCGGCAAGCCATAAAAAATAAGGCAAAGTGGCGTGTAAGAAAGCCAATAAAAAATGGTCGAGCAATGTGAGGCAAGTGAGCAGAAGGGGAGGTGGAGGAGAGGGCACTGGGGTGACCGGAGCTATTGGGATTAGTGAGTGGGCAGCACTTTGAGCTTTATACTAGCAGCGAGCGTAAACCAAATGACTTTAATTGAGTAGAAAGATGGAGAATGAAGTTCAGAAAGTGATACATACTATATCCGGAGAATTTCGAGTGCCATTGTCATTTTCTAGGCACAAGATAGATCAAGAGTTCTGATGTTCAATTTCTAAATATCTCCTGAATACTTTGAGGATCATCACTTAGTCATAATAATGCATATATCATTTCTCAAACTCATCTTTGGTTAGCTGAAAATATTATCAAACATTTTGGTCAGATAGTCAAAATTATGAATAATCAAATTGTTCCCTTTGCATGTAAAATCTCAGTTGTCTTTTGGGATTAGAAAATCCTCGAGCCAGGAAAGGAAATTCCTTCGAACACGCAAAATGCTTGTCTGTCAATTCATTGTTTGCCCCAGCCCCAATCATTAATCCTTTTGGCTTTGGCTGTTGCCAGCATGTGTTGTCCCTATGCTGGGGGTACTGGAATGTCCTGAGTGTCCTGCTCAGCAGCTGCTAACTAATAACGAGCCTCATTTTGTGTAAATCGATAAAGTTGCCACTTTTGTATTATGCACGTAGTTTCCCAGCGACCCGCCCAATAAACTTTTGTGTGTTGAGCAAAGTTTTGCGCCTCGTCCGGCGACTTATGGCAACAAATGCGAACACACTGCTAAAGACCAATAGGGTGCGCGGGAGAGGAGGGGAGGTGAGGTGAGAAAAGGATGCCAGACTAGGGTGCAAAAAATATTATCGCATGTTGCATCGTTCACTGTGTTGACAATTGAATTATTTATGTGCCCTGTTGTTGGATGATCTTGTCTGCTTTTGGCTGCTGTTATCTGCTGCAGCTGTGTGCTTGCCTTTTTGCTTGTGCATTGATTGAATCCTTCCGATATCCTGTCTCTCTACTAGCTGCTGTCTCATGGCTCTCCGGCTATTGTCAATTGCGCTTTATGCACTTTATTGGCGATTACATTCACTCAATAGCTGATGGCTGGCCAAACCTCAATCAACTCGTTTCGTCAGCAGCAACAAGCTCGTATGAAGGATGCTAGCATCCTTCTGTTATCCCCCCCATACTTTTCCACTCCCCTCTCTCTCACTCAGTGAACTCGTGACTGCGAGCTGTGGACTTTGGACAGCGGCTGCCTTGTTTGATTGTCATCGTTTGTGGAAATTTGATAAGCGCTTTTTGTTCGTGTCTCTCGGGCTTGTCTCCTATTTTTGTTCCTGTTTGCCTTGCTAACACCCTCGACCCCCTTGTCTATATCGCTCTTTGTCTATCTATGAGTTTGTTTGCCAGCGAAACTTTTGCTGGTTCGTGCCAGCACTGAGTGTCTTGGATCTTTTTAATAATGCGGGTTATGTGATGGATTTATTAAATGCGTGTCTCTCATGTTTCCCGTGTCTCCAGTGTGTGTCCTGTGTGTGTGTGTTTGTGTGTTTGTGTGTGTGTGAGTGCGTTCAGTCAACAACAACAACTCGTCATAAACTTTGTCCTTGTGCTTTGTGCACTTCCCTTTTCAATTAGTTTGCCATGTGCACATATCAAAAAAATAGAATGCTTCAACATGCGCCTCAAGTTATGCAATCCTCTTTGTTATATTTAATTCCATCTTTTCTGCTCAGCTATTGAACTTAAAGTGTTATTGGATTTGTGCACATTTCGAAATTGTAAAAGTTTCAAGTATTCAATTAATGCTGAAATCTCGTTCAGTCAGATGTCATAATTTTAAGCAGCCATAACTTGATCAAAACTAAACCAATTTCTAAGAGCAAGAACAATTTTTAAAATCATAATTTGATCTACAGTTTAATGCCATAATTAAGGCTGAAAATGCGATAATGGCTTGCTTTTCATGCTAAAATTATACACTTACAATTTACTTGCGTGGACGGATCAAAACTTTACTTAGCCATAAATTTGTTGAACTGATCAGATTTTCCAAAAAAAAATAGGTATTCCTAAAAATGGTTTGGTCAAATGTCTCAAATCAGATTACTTAATTTGCAAGTAAACCAAAATTATCCATCGTCACAATTATTGCGCTAAAATCTATACATGGGATTTATCTGGTCTTAAAGTGTGGCGATAAGGCAGAGAAGAGCAGGCATGTCCCATAAGTATGCAATAATAATTGCAAACGATGAGGCAAACACATCTGGCGTCGCCTCGGGAAGAGTTAAAGGATTCAGGATATGCAAGACACACACATGATAATAAAAAAGTTTATGACAATTCGGGTTTAGCCAATACGGGGCACAAATTTAATGTTGCCTACTTTGTGGGGCACAGCAAGAAAGAGGAAGTCAGTGACTGGTTCGGGTCGGTATACCCAATTATTTGACCGCAGTAGAACACGTCCCGCACTTTTATTTCTTATTTTATGGCCATGCAAATGTCGCACAAGTAAATGGAGGAAAACAGGCGCCAAAAAGTCGGCAACATATGCCAAGGGCATGTGAAACGAAATCAATTTGCTCGCCCACAAAAATGTTGATGACCTTGGGCGCGCTACCAAAGTATGCCACGCTATGTGCTTAAGTGATTGTGATTGTGTTGCAAGTTTGCGAGTGTGCGGGTGTGCGGGTGTGCGAGTGTATGTCGCGGCATGCGACTAAATTATTATGAAGCCTCATTAATTTGCGGTCGCTGTGCGCTTCGAGTCCGGCCAAAAAGAACTCGCGAAATAATCGCATTACACAAAAAAATGGCACAAAGTAACTCCAAAAAGCAGGCAAAGCAAAAATCGATTAGCGACGCGGTTTTTCCTTTCGCTGCCCCACACTTGGGGGCACACTTTTAGCAACACTTTAGTCAGTCACTTTGCTGTGTGTTGTTGTTGGCCCCCATTTCATATTACTACATTATGATGATGATTATTTTTATCGTCGCGTCACGCGATGTTGTCGCCGCAGTGCCGCACTGTGAGGTTGACGATGGTTGGGGCTTGCTAGCTGCCATTTCGCCAGCGGCAACGGAAACGGAAATGCCACCAAATGTGTGCACAAGTGTGTGTGTGTGTGTCTAGGCAAACATTTAGCGCGCAATATATATATATACATATATAGGAGCTTTGTAAACGATGCCTTGCAAATGACTGCAGTTAAAAAGTCATCAATGTCTGCGAAAAAGCGAAACTCGCCATTAAATTTTTGCCGCAATTTATACGCATATGTGTGTGTATGTGTGTGTGTTTGAGTCGATATCTTGCAGCGATAAGAACTGCCAGTTGCAAGTCTTGCTTGGAAGTCAACTCAGAGTCGCCTCTTTTTACTTCCATTCTTTTTTTTTTACATTTGCTCAATTATATGACGCGTCGTCCATATCAAAAAAGTTAACGAAATTGCAGTCGTCAGTGTTGGAAATTTATCAGCGTCATAAAAGCAACAGCAAGACATCAAACTCAAACTCCAACTGAACTCAACCCAACCAACGCCGCACCCAGTTTTTAGGCTTACAAAAAAATGCTTTTAAAATAAACACACAAAAATGAATAAACGAGAAAATGTTCGAATATTGTTTGGCAAATAACATAAAAAAAATGTTCATTGATATTCATTTCCAATTGAAAATTGTTAACAAAATGTCTATATAGGTGTGTATATATCGTATACATAGATATCCAGTTAGGGACTGCTGCAGGCCGAGTCACTTGAAGCTGGGTATATAGAGTCAACAGCAAACCAATTGACCAACGCTCAGTGCACAGTGGCACAATCCGTAAAATATTTTGCATAATATCAGGTAATGCAGCAATTTTTATATTTAGTATTCCACTAATATGAGCGGAAAAATTAAACAGCAAAAGACGACACTCCGCGTTATTCGACGTTCTTAGGAGAGTTGTGGCTAAATTTATAAATATATTATTAAAGATTTTATTGCACATTGCATCTCATGAAAAAAATGTATTTATTTGACCAACTCAAGGGCGGAACATTCACCTGTTTAATAGCAATATGTTTTTATGCGTATCTCTTCTTTTTTTACCACTGTGCGTTGCATGTAATTTGCAAAGCGGCAAAAAATGGCGTAGCATGTGGTCAAATGGTATTGCAGAGTCCACTAGACTCTCGACGGGGACAGCAAACTGTGCCTGTTCCCAATCCATGCTCAGTTTCTGCTCGAGCTCCAATTCCAGCTGCAGTTTGTGTTGGCCATAGAAAAAATCAATGTGCCACACACACACACACACACATGGACGAAACAACCGCACGCGTGGCCATTGCAACGCTCAGTGCCGCAGCCCTGGGGGCAAACCTGAGCCAGGTCCTGGGTCTTAACTGGAGCCGGAGCACTGGCGCCATGGCGTGCATTATGTGGCCATATGGGCGTCTCTCGACCGTCACAGAGTTTGTATACAAATAAACACGGCAATGCACACAATCAACAAACACACACACACGGTATATATATATATATGTATATGTGGAGTAGGGCTCTTTTGCCTGCAGTCGGTTTACGTTTAATGCCCATATATTGTTGCCTACTTTTAGGCGCAGTGCCCAGTTACCAATGTGGCCAGCTTGGGCCATTTTTAAAGCCCATTTAAATGTGAGCAAACTTTTGCACTTGTTCGTCGGTTTGCATAAAAGGCCAACAGCCTGACTGACTGCCTGACTGCCTGCCTGCCTGCCTGCCTGCCTCCACATGTGTATACCCTGCTCCACTCACTCGGGCACGTTGCTTAAGCGTATGTCCGACTGAATGAGTCATATATACATATATATCCACAATATATACATATATGGAGTGTGTGGGAGAGGGGGCCGAGGTGTATATAGGTACGTTATACGGTCTGTGTATTGAAAATTGGATTTTCAATTGGTTTGCAAAACGGAAATTAATTCGGGGGCAATGCTCGGTAGAAGGAGAAGGAGACGGAGGCGGAGGCAGCGGCGATAGCAGTGGGAAAACACTGGGAAATATAATAGGAGAGTGGGCATATTGGGAACAGGAGCGAAAATGAAGCAATGACGTTTCGTTGGTTGCTGATGGCGACGCTGATGATGACCAGATCTTCTCCTGCCCAGGAATGAGGTGATGAGAGCCCAGGCAACTGACCGTTGCCACAGGCATTGCATGCCTTTTAACTGTATGTGTGTGTGTGTGAGTGTTGCATAAATATAATGTTGCCGTGTTTTTATTTTCTTCTCGAGCGCTTCTCTCTTTTTTTCTGTTGTGTTCATTTCGTTTCGTTTCGCTTGTACTTTAATTAAATTAAGTGAATTTCGAGTCTGATAAGCGCAACAGAAAAGAGTGCACCGGAAACGGTGCGGTAAGTGAGCTGGAAATGAGGTAAAGTAAGAGTAGCTGTGCAACAAATATCTGGTAATCAAAAGCAGATAAGTGATATATAAACAGCTGCTGTTCGAATAAGTTTGCCAGAAGCAAAACTTTGACATTTGCTGATAGCATCAGGCTTATTGACAAGTTCAATAAATTTATTAAAGTTCATGGAAAAATATTAACCGAGATATATTAAAGCAAGAAATAAAAGTGTTTCGTTAAAAATGTCAACAGAAATGATTTAAAATTCTGCATTAAAGGTTATAGCAGGTCAAGCCATGCTATTATTAAAGCATTCTACAAGTTTACCTTTAACTGGATACTAAATGTTTAACCTGTTGAAATGTTATAGTTGAGCCGAACTTTGTCTCAGTTCTCGCATGATGCCTATACAGAAACTAGATTCGAATACACGTGATCTCAGTTTAAAAGCTAACTTACATTGCTGTTGGCAGCATTTTCAATTAGGCCAGTGTCCCTGCTGATTAGCTTCTACTCTCTGGTCGACGGTGATAACTAATCCAAAATCCCCCTAGATAATTGTCGCCCGAGCAACGTGGAAAATTAAAACAACAACAAACAGCAGGCGGCATGGGATCTCCTACAGAGAGATGAGGAGGGGAAAAGTGGAAAAGTAAGCAGGACATGCTAGATGCACACACAAAGATAGACAATGCACACACCCAAACACACACACATACACGCACACACACATGCATATACATGTATTTTGCGCGAGAATCTGTTGCAAATCCCAAAAGTGTGCAATGCAATGGCAGCCATTGAATGAATGAACGCATGATTGAAAAAAAACATTCACACACATACACACACAACACACATGCTGAATGAGCGCAGCATTGTTTTACAGGCACACACATACAGTCATAGAACATACACACACACAAACACATCTATTTGCCTGGCTATTTGACGATGCATGCTTTTAGGCATCGAGTTCAGTGACTGCAGCACAGCAGACAAAGACAAAGCGAGAGACAGAAATAGATAGCCCAGCAAAGTGTCTGAGAGAGAGCGAGAACGGCGAGAGAAAGAGGGAGTGAGAGAGGGGGGGCGCTATCAGATTGTCTGAACTTAACACCGGCTGTTGCTTTCTCTGTTGCCCATTCCCATTCCGCTTCCCATTTTTGCAGCATTGTCTGAGGCAAAACGCTTAACATGCACCGCTGTTCGTACTCCAATAACGATAACACACCCCCACCCCACCCCCTTCTATAATCTCCCTTAAACCCCCACCAACCCCGTCGTCTACATTCATTAGTTTTGTTACGTGGCAAAGCACTTTGCCTTTGGCTCGCTTTCTATGCATAAACAAACATTGACCATTTGCCTTTCCCAAATTTGTTTGCATTTTACAAAAATATTTTCAATCGCATTCGTATTGCAGCCCACCAACCCACCGCCCTTGCAACTGGACATATTGGAAATTAAACTTTTCGTTTTAGTTTCCATTGAAAATTGTTCCGATTTTTTGCAGTGATAATATCTAATTTTTTGTGTCAGTGTTTTTTATTTCTCATCCGGCATTTATTAGCTATAAATAATTTTGGTCGCTCATGTGATTTTTTGTCATTCATGTAGCTGGTATTTACAATTGAAAATTACTTTTCGATTCTATACATTGTGTGTGTATGCGTATGTGTGTGTGTGTGTGTGACCTGCATGGAAAAGCTGTAAAAATAGAGCTGAGAAACAGTTTTCAACTGCCAATGTCACTTGCAATGTGTGTGTGTGCAAGAGTATGTGTGTGTGTTTGTGTGTGTGTGAGTTAGTGTAGCTAATGTATTGGCCGCTTAAGTGCCAAAGCTTGTAGTGCCGTTAGTTTGCATTAAATTTGGCAAGTGGCTGGCTTAAATATGCAACTGGCCAATTGAAAATGGCAGCACTTTGAATGCTGGCTGGAGCGCTTCAATATTTAAATTGTTCTTACATTTTGCTGTTCCAAATAGTTATCACACCATAACTTATGTATCTAAGCAGCACTTTAAGCTGCTTGGAAATTTATGGTAAGCCTTCGACAACATGAAAGGATTGCATAATGTGTAATGACCATCTAGCTGGTCATCAATTTCAGCTGTGAAAACAGCATTTGCATTTGATGGCAAACTCATTGTCTAGGTCTAACCCTCTGGCATTTGTAATGCATACCAAACTAACCGCCAAACAGTTTTAAATTTGCATAAAAATCCATTTTATTAACATTCAAAGGCGATTTCTATCGTCGCCAAATTGAAGAAAAGGAGCTAAACCTTGCAAAAGGACTTGCAAAAAAAAAAAAAAAAATCGAGTATAAGAAAGTAAGAAAGGAAACCATCCCCAACGAAGGGGAAAAAATGCCATGTAAAATGCTCGGGCTAGCAAAGTGCAAGAAAAATTCCTTTGCACTCAACAAAGAAGAAATAAATAACTTTCGAGTCAGATTAGCCAACTTGTCACGAAATGCAAAATGACATTTAATACCCAACGTTGTCGCCGTCGTCGTCGGGCAAACGTTGAGTGGCTCTGGTCGGGCGGCCCCATCTTCCAGACGCATGTCGGCAATGCCAATGCGATACGATGCGACGATATACATGACTGGACTTGACTTGCACTTGCCATGAAAACATGAAAAATTCCTTAGCCAACTGCTCCAACCAATGCGTCGGGGCCACCAATCCCCACGGATTCGCAACGCATGCAACCCATTGCAGCGTCTGCGGAGGAGGATGCCAGACGACGACGACGACGACGACAGGCGGCAACATTGTTTCGAGCGTAGCGAAGAAGAAAAATGGCTCTGAAATGCCAGGCCAATGCCAGCTATCAGCTCAAAAAAAAAAAAAAAAAAGGAAAAGTAATCATTGCAATTTAAAGCAGATAATCTGCACAAGGCTTTGGTGACAAAAATAAATAAGGAGACCAAAAAAAATGGTGTACCCTAAAAAAAGGGGTTTGAAGATTCGCTGGTTCATATAAAAATGCAGTGAGTAAAACGCACAGCGCACAATGCAAATATGCTGTCTGTCTCGCTGTCGCTATCTGTCCGTCCGTCTATCTGTATGTATCTTTCCTTCCTTGCAGCACTTCATCTCTCACCCACAGTACGCTTGTGTTCGTGAGTGGACACCATTTGCAATTTTCACACTCGCTTTTCCCTACCATTTCATTTTCCTCGTTTTTTCTTATTTTTTTTCCGCGTCCGTAGGGGGGAGCCAGTCATGCAGATTACAATCGAAATGACATGAAAATGTTTAGTGTAGCAGTGCTCGCAAAAAAAAAAAAGAAGGGAAAAGTTCAAGTTGAAGTTGCAGCAGCTGAACTGAGTGAACGTAGCTAGCTGAAAGCGTTGCACATTCAACCAAAAAGAAATTGGCTAGCTCCGAAAGAGGCACCGGCACCGCAGCACCCGAGGCACGGGAGGAGACGAGCACTGTGCCACTTGCCATTTGAGATAATGTCTGCCACGATGCTGTTACATGCAAAAAACGTGCAAAAGTGCCTCGTGCCTCGGTCCTCGAGCCTTGGTATGCAGTTGCCTTGCCCACTTTAGCCCAAGCAAGAATAATATCTTATTTGATTGCAATGACAAATGCAATTTAAATACTTTCAAATGACATTGAAATTTCCAAATGAAAAACAAACCCTAAATTGCCAGTGAAATTGCTTTCAATTGTAAGTGTTTTTGTGGCTGTTGTGTGATGAATCTTAGAGTTCAAAAGTAAATAAGAGTGATTGTGATTGTGTTAGCTTGTCTTCTTAAAATGCAGCTAGGATTACTTATTGTCAAGTGCTGAAAGAGTTTTAAAAATCTATTTTTAGATATTTTACTATTTTTTGGATAGCTCTCAAGAAATTAATCCAAAGCTACACTTGACTTTATAGCAGGCGCTGTTAACCTCTGCTTAGCTGGCAAATGAACTGCATCGATTACCTATCACAGCACAACACATTCAAAGAAACCCCCACAGCTTAGCAATCCACCCAACTGACCCATTTGAACAGCTATAACTGTATAGCTGAATCCGGGGTCGATTCGCACATGCTGTAAATGGTCTACACTTCATGGCAACGTTTGCCTGCCTGCCAATCAACTGCAATTAACCTAGATACTGAAAGCATGGCAACATGCTGACGATGGCAACAAGTAAACTCTAGCGTGGCAAGCAAATGTGGCAGTAAAAAATCACATTTGTATTTAATTATTCGAAATTAGTACAAGAGAGACAGAGTGCACATAATGACAACGACAAGCGCCAAACTCTATAAACAGATACACAGAGCGAGAGATAGAGAGAGAGAGTGGGAGGGAGGAAGAGGGGGTGCTTGTATAAAGTGATAGACAATTTGCAACAGCATTTAAAATCAAATGCGAAAGAGGCAGCAGCATAGTCAGAGATACACTCGTACAGCAGCATACAGATACAAATACATTCAGCAGACACAAATGCGGATAACAGCGACTGGCTGCTGTCATGAAATTCTGCAGCTAGTTGCTGTTGCTGTTGTTGTTGAATAAACTCAATTGAAGCATTAAATTACAGCCAATGGCGCCAATAAGCACGAACAAATAAGCCAAAAGTGCCAACGAGTCAACGGGTTTTTGGCGTCTGCTTTTGCATCCTTTTACTCTTTCCGTAGCCTGCTTTCAGGCGCATTTCGCAACTGAAATTTGTGTGCAAAGAAAATTGTTTGCTTGCTGTCAATAACTGTATTTTGTTTACTGATCAAAATTGCACAACAATAACAACAACAACAATGAACAATAATGCATATTGTTGTTTGCACAATATATTTCCACAAATAGAAATAGACAGAGAAACCCTAATTAATAACTGAGAGCGGATGTGCAGGATATCTCATAGTCGAAAACACAGCCTTAGCTTGTTTTTTTGCAGTTGCATTTGTTGAACATTTGTCACGCTGAATTGGCATTGAGAAATATGCAAACAACTATTTGTGCAAATATTTTTGCAATTCGTGTTATTTGGCAAACAACATCAACAGTGAATAAAATGTTATAAATGTGTGCACACACACTCAACATTTTTTAACAACAATTATTTGTAAGTTAGCGGCTAGGTTGCATAAGAATTTTTTGTTGCATTTATTTTGTTGGCGCCATAAATCTTGCCGGGCTTTCATTGCGTCATAAATTGTGAATGCCAGGACGAAAAGGAACAACAACTGAATGAAAATTGCGCCACATACGTGCCACTGTTCGTGCCGAGGGCTGTTCAAGCAAACAATCAATTTATGCATGTATATACATATATATAAATATATTTGTAGGGTTTTCAGGTTTTCATATTTTTGTGTTATTATTTTTTTAATATTTACGCCGGCGCATGCGGCACGAACAAAGGAGCAGGGTCCGTGTTGACCGCGCCGTCCTCGCTGCTGTTCGCCTGGCCTGGCCATATGTAAATATTTGTTAACTCCATTTGCTCTGAATTAAATATAATTTACATGCATATTTACCTGACAGTCTGCACAGCACAACAAATTCAGCACACGTCTGAAATCTTTTTAGCCTTGCATGCCGTCCTGGATGCCACCCCCATCTTGTTTGGCTCCGAGGCATTAGTCCGAACTCATTATAATTATTGTTGACATTTAGGCCGCGGCTCAGCAAATAGTTGCTCCATGAGTCGGTGGCTTAATCCGCGGTCATAATTATACGTACTAATGAAGTAAAATTACTTTTTATCGATTTAATATGCATGTTTGACGTCTCTTTTGTGCTTGCATGCCCCAAAAGTATTTGATGTGCTGTGTGGCATGTGCAGTCATAGCGGTGCATATGCACAGTTTGGGAGTAATTTCACATTACGTGCAGTTAATTGAATCCATTATTGATGTTTATAGCCATATATCGCGCAAATTCTATACTTCTGAAGTAACGACATGACTGCACGACTGCAATGAGTCATTGCTGCACATTCCAATCAAATAATATATATAAATATATATGTTTTATAAAACAAACATAAAGATAATCCCACTGATTATGTGTCAGTGAGCAGAGGAAGGAACTTAGTTTGATCCACAATCTTCAACATTTAATTCATCTTGAATTCATATTTGCGTTCTTTGTTGCTAAAGTAGTCACATCAAAATAAAACTCATGTGCCTTAATTTATTAAATCACAATGAAATGCTTTGACATTAAGGTTAAATTGGACAATTTGCTGTTTGTGTTGGCGTTAAACAACACTGACCCACATAAATTATACAGTCGGCAGCATTGACATTCAAACACACTCACACACACACACAGTCAAACACACATTAACATAAATTTGGGCAGTAATTTATGGATTCTTGGTTCGGTGTCGCAACAATAAGATTTGCACTGTTGTGTCCAGCAACATTTGCCCGGCACAATTACAGTTACAGGCTGCAGTAAATTACGGGTGTTGTGCAAATTGATTCGGAAACGAACCTCAATGACAAACCAATACAAATACAAATGTTTATTCTTATTGTTGTTCTAATGGAGCATTCAATTTGGGTGCCAATTAATTTATTACTGTGATTTTACTGTGAAATAATTCAAGCCAACAGAGAACTTACAATTTGTGTACTTTTGCTATTTACAGGGACGTTGTAATCGTGATAAACCGCCGTGCAAATATTTTCATCCACCACAGCATCTGAAGGATCAGCTGTTGATCAACGGACGCAATCATCTGGCCCTCAAGAATGCACTGATGCAACAAATGGGCATCGCGCCTGGCCAGCCGGTCATATCGGGCCAAGTGCCAACCGTGGTAAGTACTTGCTGCCGCTACTCCAACTACTCCAGGCAACATTACTGCGACGAGAAACCACATAATACTTTAATTGAATCTCCTAAGCGCTGCCGACTGTGTTAACCCCCAACAGATTCAGTTTGCGCAATATGAATATTTATAAGCGGATATCGCACTTCAATTTCCATCCCCCTTCCGACTATGAATATAATTTAACGTCGCCTCCAAAAATGCTAAATGCTATTCAAAATGCGCGAAACGAGTAGCGTCACAAGCGGGCATTGGCGTCGAGAGTACAAAAATATATTTACTTATATAAGAAGTTTCTCTCCGGTTCGCCTGTCGCATGCATTATTCATGCCCCAAAAGATGTGGTGTCCAAGGGCGGCTGTTCATGACACTTTTTTTTACTCACATTTTCTAACAAATCGAAAATTAATTCTCAAATAATTTTGAACATGGCCTAAATGCCGACGGCCATTAGTCGTGGCCCAGCTTTGTGTGCCTGACATTGATGTGTGCTGAAAAATGCATGAGGGCTTATGAGCGCGTATTTACAGTGATTTAGCAGGGCAAGAACTTAAGTGCCACAAAAGGGGGTGCTGCAAATGGGATTTGCTTTAAACTTAAGTGGCAAAGATACTCAGCTGTGACAAGCGTCGCGATGGGTGCTTCACACGATATTCCATTAACAATTCAACATTAGTAGAGGATTATAATCCGGCATACCTTTGCTCTATAATAAACGACACTAGCCCTAAGTAGTTCATAAATTAATCGGCTGGATGATGACCAGCGAATGGGAGAGGAAAATACAAATTACACGCTAAAGCGATTAGATGTAAGGGATTTTGTTTTACTTGACTGCTGATTGATTGATGTTTTGACATGGCTCAATTTAATATCTCATCCTCTTATGCTATTTTTGCAGGCCACAAGTCCATATTTGACTGGCATACCAGCCAACACATACAGTCCTTATTATCCCGGACACTTAGTGCCTACTTTGCTGGGACCCGATCCGGCGGCCGTTGCCGCACAGATGGGCCCGGTGGTGCCACAGACCGTTCAGGTGGCACAACAGAAAATTCCACGCTCCGACAGATTAGAGGTGAGTGACAGTTTGCTTATATACAAATTTGTATTCATTGATTGACTGCAAATAAAAGAGGCCAATAAAATGATACATTTATGTGGATTATGCTTTAATTTATGCTTACGTTTATTTCGTTGTTTCGTGTATCGTTTATCGTTTATCGTTTATCGTTATATCGTTTATCGTTTATCGTTAATTTCGTACACAATGACAAACAAAATGGCGAAAGAGAAACGCTTTTGTTTTGACTTGTTTTGATATATTTATTTTAGTCGCATGCCAATCAGTTGATTTATTTAATTACTATGTATTACTTTTTATAAGACTTAATATTTTAACTACATATGTATAAAAAAGAAATTATTGTAACTAAAACCATGTACAGTGTTTTAAGTTCTCTTCAGTTCTGCCAAAAATATAAAAAAACATAAAAAATTATAATACAAAAATAATATTTAACAATTCGCTGATAGTAAAAATTGATTTGACCACGTTGACACACATTCGTATTTGAATATTTGAACATTTGTCTAACATCGCCAAATTGTCTTCTTATGTCTGACCGTTAGTTGATATAATCCTTTACTCTTCAGTTTTATTTATATACAATTCTTTTTGGTTTCTATGTGATACAATCTTTTGTACACCCTTATCGATCAATCGATGTGTCCAAACTCTGGCACAGTTTTATGGCTACAAAAAACGCTATACCGAAGCGGCTGCTACCCTGCAAAGCTTACGAAAAGCGCTTCCTGAATACAATATTCCCCAACAGCGCATTTGTAAATAAAGCAACAAAAACAAAAAACCAACTTGCAAATCAATAAATTCTTTGCACTTTCAATTTAAAAATATGTTTTTGGGGTTTTTATTCATTTCCTTTTTTTTTTTTCTTTCTTTGGGGTGGGGAGCGATAGAGAATATTGCAAATATTAAAAAAAAAATATATGTTTTGTAGACTATAAAGTTTTGATGATTTTATAAATTCCCAACATTACTGTAGCTGTATTTCAGGTGATTTACGTTTAACTGATGTTAAATAGCGTATGTTAGCCATGTTAACTAGAGTTTTAACTAGGGGATGCAACGTTAACTGGAATGTTAACTAAAACACATCTCATGAATTTTGTTTTTTTAGCTGCTTAAACAAAATCCAGGAAATTTATTGGTTAATCGTAGAATAGACATTTTGGTTCTCCGTTCCTTTGCTGGTCCAATACAAATAGAATACTATTTTCCTCGTTCGATCTTTTGTTGGTCCAGTACGAAACTCTCAGTAACGTTTTTTACAGGTGTTTTAGCTTTAATATTTTTGTTTTTTGGTTTAATCCTTGCATTTGTGTTTACCTAACTCAATAAATACTATGCCTTGTTTTTTTTTGTATGTGTTATTCTGTTATTTTCAAGTGCAAAACTCAAAAAACTAATCGGCTCGCTCAAATATAACCAAATTGAAAAAGAGGCAAGTACTACACTGAAAAAAAGACCGTTAGTCAAGCCAAAAAAGAAAACTAATTCCTGCAGCCGCTAAAAAAAAAAAAAAAAAAAAAAAAGAGAAAACAAACACAACCATATAAAGCATATACGTATCTGTGTACTTACCATATATACTGTATATATATGCATACGGAAAGCATGTTCTGCAAGCAACCAACTTCAGCAACTGCAAAATCGGCTCTAACACCAAAAAATAAATAAATACTCAAACAAGTTGTTGCGTTCCGCATACTTAACTTTACTTTTCAAGTATACAACAATAAACAACTACAGCTACAACAACAACAAAAATGAACTGTTACTGAATATCCTTCCATTATTTCCAATACACACACACACACACAATACACACACACACACACACACACAACACACACAAAAATCTGCAATTTTTGCCACCAACAACAACAAATATATTCAAACAACAACTATGAAAATAAAACACACACTTCGCCTACACAAACACACACACACACACACACACACACAAACATACACACACCAACTGCTGCCACTTTTGCTATTGCTGCCCGCCAACAAACAACCAACAACCAACCAACAACAACTACTACAAACAATCTGCAATCCGCAATCTGCAATCAACTGTGCAACCAACAACACAACAACAACAACAACCACCACCTCAACAAACTACAACAACAAATAAACATCGCCGTATCCAAAAAAAAAAAAAAAAAAAAAAAAATTCCAAAAACCAAATCCAAAAACCGACAACAAAAACAAAAAACCTAAAAATGTGTTTCCAGGTCTGTCGCGAATTCTTGCGCGGCGCCTGCAAACGGGCTGAGTCGGAATGCCGGTTCGCGCATCCGCAGGAGAGCGTCGCGAGGCACGACGATGGCTCCATAACGGTTTGCATGGACGCCGTGAAGGGCAGATGCGCACGTGACCCCTGCCGCTACTTTCATCCCCCCCTGCACCTACAGGCACAATTAAAAGCGGCCCAAACACGCGCCACCGCTGTCGCTGCTGCAGCTGCGGTATGGCTATTTCTATATTTACTTTTATACTTTCTCTTACTTTAATCCAACCCCCCAACCCCAAACCACGACCACGACCACAACCTCAATTCCCAAGCCCAAAGCCCCCACCCACCTCAAATTGCCATCTCTCTTCATGCAAGCAGTGTGAGAGCGAGAGAGCAATGTGTGTTTTGTTTACTTTATTTACTTATTTGTTAAGCCGCCTAACTTTCATGATTTTTCTATATTTTTTTTGTATTTTCTTTTATGTGCGCCAGCTGCTCAAGATTATCTTTTGATTTTCAGTAATCATTAAAAATGACTGTGTTTCGTATATTTGGTTTCTTTATTGTTAATGCAATTCTTTTGCTTCATAGAGCAACTCACAAAACTTTTAATTTCGATATGTTCTTCGTTCAACTCACTTGAACAAAAATATACGCAGATTAAACACTTACTACCCGCACTAAGAAACTTACTTACACACAAAACCACAATGTATGCAACGATTTATTCTTTTCAAATATCCTCATATATATATATATATTACTAGATATGTTGATAGATATATTCATAAAATTTGCTCTGAAAATAGTTTTTCAACAATCTAAATAAACTGAAAATCGATGGTATCTTAATTAATTAGCCCACTGTTAACTAATTGTTTAGCTTTTACGCGTTTCTGCACTCTCTCCCGCTGTTTAAAGCAAATCTAACGCAACACTTAATTTCGCATGCAAACAATTTAATTAACTTTATGCAAACAATTGCGCACCTGCAATTTGCAAACTGCAATTTACTATGCAGCGCAGCTGAAACATTAGCGCATTCCAACTATCCTACAAATAAACATTATCTAATAAACAACGCATAGCAATTTTGAAATATGCTAATTGATTTGGAAATAGTTGTCAGTTTCATAATAGTCATGCCAGATTTTATGCTTAATTAAAAACATCATTTAGGCGGTGTTTATTTTGTTTGTGTAAGCCGCATAATTAAATAGAGTGAAAAGTTAGAACTAAATTATAAAAGTACAGAGCAACATTAAATATTTATATATTATATACAAATAAATGGATTTCATTAAATAAGGAAAATGGAATTCTCCGCCCAAAAAAAAGGCAGCAAATTCTTAATATCAGCTTAAATGTACATCTCAAAATCATCGCATAAAATCATTTTAGCCATACATTTGCCTTAGCTAAATTAAATTTGAAGAAGCTCAATATATAAATAAAGGAAAATGCATCAACAGCAATGAAAGTCAAAATTACATATTAAACAATTTGACTTTACGGAAGAAGAAATGAACAACAACAGCACACACTAACACCAAGCATGGTATATATTTGTATGTGTGTGGGAGCTCATAATCCTCACATATATAAATACAAAGAGACAGACAGAGAGACAGACAGAGAGAGAGAGAGAGAAAGTGAGAAAGAGAGAGGTATCGAGATAGGGAGTGGGGACTGACAGAAATTGGCGTTGCCTGGCATTTAACAACATGGAAAATATGTTGAAGCTGCGCATAAAACACGCCATAAATGTTGATTTTCGTTGGGGAAAATTAACATTTATTACAACGCGTTAAAACTTTGAGCACGCAGCAGTCAGCCAGGCAAACGCACACACACCCACCCACCCACACCACACCATACACTCCGAAACAGACAGACACACGTGGGCGCACGTTCTCCATATGTGCTTGTGTGTGTGTGTGTCCTGTCTCGTCCATGGGGTCCTGCCTATGCGCCGCACTTAATTCGCGACTTAATTGCTTTCGGCTGAAAATTTATTTGACGCTGTGCAGAAACACAACAATAACAACGGTATGTCCTTGCGCCGTTGTGGCCAGGCTCCTTCTGGCTGTGTCCCCCTCGTCGTTGCGCCGCACACTCTGTTGCCTGCTCCCAACATGACACACATAATTGCAGCATAATATCGCATAAAGTGAAAAATTGTTGCAGTATTTTAGGCGTAATTCAATCGAGCCCCTCACCAGGCACGACAAACGTGATTATTGTATCAAATTGTCCTTTGAAATTGCACCTCTCATTCTCTCGCCTATATGTCTGCCTCTTTCACTCACACACACGCACATGCCCACGCACCAGGGCAGCGCATAATTTTATTTATGGGCCCAGGCTTAATGTGATTATGAGCTACAGCAAAAAAAAAAAAAAGAGAAAAAAATTAAAATACATACTTAAATAATTGCCCATGTATGCGTGTGTGTGTGTATGTGTTTAATATATGTATCTTTTTGCACCTGCTCTGATCGTTTAAAATTCATATAAAAATACAGATTTCGTTTTTAAATGGTTCGTTAAGTGTTGCCCTGTTTGCGCCTTTAGCTTTTGGCTAATTATTCATTCCTACATATAGTACATATTAGCAATAATTTAATTTATATAGCAAATTACCTTAAACTACATTAATTAGCTTTTCTTAGCGCCTTTTTATACCAATTTTTCACTTTAGTGTTTTTATAATGTAACAAAATGAAAATTTAGTCAAAATTGTTTTTGCTTTATACCAAAAATTGCATTAGTATCCAAAATCTTTGTTTATTTTTTCTTTCTCAAACATATTTTCCAATCTTGAGTTTTCTACGCCTAAAGTCTACACAAAAGTTAATGTAACAAAAATGTTCGAAAAATTTTCCTAATTTCTTCTCGAATCAGGGATATGAAATCATGCTCTATGATATGAGTTCTACAAGAAATTCCACCCTTAACTTACGCCCGATGCAGCGCTGCTATAAATTAATCTATAATTTTTTTTACATAAATATCAAGTTATACAAATCCTCCCCCCAAAAATCCATGAATTTCAAAACTAGCTGTAACTATTAATATTAATCGTTATCATAACTCGCTGGTCCACACACAGTTATTATATTGTTTTGTACCCCAAATCTCCTTTAGAAACTGTTCCTAGACAAAATATTATATATGTATATTTCCAGTAATTATATATATATATATATATATATATGTATATATATACCAACTGTATTATCGTTCGGGATATTTATGCATGTTCTCAGCGAGTGGAAACAAATAAGATAAATATATATAAATTCCACTCTTATCCAACCCTAAACTTTAATGTGCAGTCCCCGAAAACCTAAGTTTATAACATGTACTCGTATTTATATCTACATCTTTATTAAATGTTGTTAGTTTACTTATTCTACTCAATACCCAAGTTACTACATATAAAGTTCTCACCACAACATCAACAAAATACAACAGGAACAACATAAACCACAAAAACACAGACGCAGAGCCTTGCTATAAGATAAAAAAAAGAAACACACATATTATGCATACGCCCCGTAAATCACACACATAAAATCCCCTCAAGCCACACATATTTAAGTTGTTGTCATATTTTGTGTTGATCTACATAAATTATTATTTGTTTGTTTTATTTAATTTCTTACTTATGTTTTAAATTTTATGCGTCCCCCTCCGAATCAAATGTAACCCCAATAAAAGTCACAAATAAAAAGAAATATTAGCAATATATGTCAACTGTCGAATCAAAGCTACAGTTCGAACTGTGGCACGCATCCTGCTATCCTGCCCTGACACAAACGAGCACGGCCCAACCCCAAACTATAATCCTCATGTAAGCGTGACATGAGAGCAGCGCAGCATCACAAAAAGAAGCTGGCAGCAGACTGCAGGACATGACCCGCTGTGAGGCTTCCTTTCTCCTTTTTTTTGCCGCTTCCAAAAATGTAAATGTCAACCTGTACAGGCAGGCAGGCAGGCAGGCCGGCAGCTTGGCTGGCAGGACGCACTGAACGACGACATGGATTAGTCGGCAGGATAACGTTTGAACCGGAAAATTAACTAAAAGCAGAGATTTCCATGCCAATGAATTGTCCAACGGCAACGGAAAACCGACAACGGACCAGCGACGGTTTTCAGTTGACAATCTTTATGACTATAGTGGCTGATCCTTGGGGTATTACGATTATTCGATCGACTTGGTTTCAATATAAATTGACTGAAATACTTTTGGACTAAAGTAGATAAATTATCACCCAATTATGCCCAAATGTAAAGCTGAAAAAGGGACATTTGCTTCAGAGGATAATAGTTAAGATGATATAATTAAATGGTGGTCCGAGAAGTACAAACAAAATTTAATTTAGGCCTATTTATCTGAAAGAGTTGAAAGCGTATTCTGCCTGCGACTTAGCCAACACCACAAATGTTCTCCCCATTTTTTACTAGTCGCTGTTGATAAAAAGAAAAAAAAAACGGCACTGCACAACAACTCACACACACAAACTACTCGCTGTACACACACACACACACACACACACACACACACACACACACAGACAGACCACATATCGCCTTGCCCAAGCGAATTAATCCATTTATAGCATTCATTGGCGGTGACATGAAACAGTTCTCTGTCAAAGGGAGCAACTGAAACAGCAACTGGCACAGCAGCCTGAGCCTGAGCCTGAGCCTGAGCCTGAGCTACCACAGTAACAGGACCCAAAAAATGAAATCCAACCGTAAAAAAAGAGAAAACAAAAATAAAATGACATGAAACCTTCTCCCTATGCGACTCCATTTAAATGCAAATTATTTTTTTTTGCTCTCATTCGAGTTGACTAGCGTGTGTCCACTCCAAATGTATGTTAAGATCTGTTATGTTTCATATTATTTTTATGGGAGGGTTCCTGGTTATTAGCACAGGTCAACAAAAAAACAAAAAAAAAAAAGAAAACCCAGCGACCCACCTCAGGTTAACTTTTTGTGTAAATTGCGGTGTTAAACATGTTAGCGTTGAGCGCCACTGCTCTAAAATGCTTATGAATTTCTCGCATACTCTACGGAAATGTGTTCCGGTCCCATTTATGTGTTATTTTTTAATATTGATTTGTGGCTTTAGTTGACATTTAGAAACGAGTATTTATATGAAGCAGCAGCAACGATGCATCGGTAGGTAGGTATCGATCGGTATTAGTATCGAATTGGTTAACAAGTACTTTTGCGGCTCAACTGAACGACGAAAATGCGAATATGTGTGTGTACTCAAATCAATTTTTGTTACATTCATCAATTGATTCAATTAAAATAATGCGTCAAATTAATAACTATATTGGCAACTGATTATTAGATCATAAAAACTTATTTCTTTCGTTCAACAATAATTATTCTAATGATTTCTAAGTTAGATTTTAAGCTGATACAATACCTAGCTTATGTATAAAATATAATATCATATGATGGGTTTACTTTTAAAGATCAAGCTTTTGCTGCTGGCTTATGCAAGCTTCTACAAATTAATTATTTACTTACGAATTATACATAATATTTACATTTATAATATACGCTTTTGAGCTTTTTATTAACAATTGCTTTTTAACGGAAATTAAATTTGTATATATTTAATTTTATTCCTAAATGGAGACGTTTTTTAGGTCTTTAAAATTAAAAAAAAAAAACAATTTAAGTGATTAAATTCCAAAAATTTAAATAATTTTCTAAAACATAGATCTACTTTATCTTTTAACAGAAAAAGAACAACTTTTGAATTCTATTTGATTTAATGTTTTTGTTTTAACTATTATTTTACTTATCAAAAAAAAAACACTCGTACTCTTCTACTATTATGTATTTCATCTGTTCGCCTGTGCCACACTGTAATTGCTTCTTCGATGGATGGTATCTACACACACACACACACACACACACACACGCACAACCATACATATAACGTATACAAATGCACAAAACACGCACAACAACAACAAAATACGTACAAACACATGAATCGCAAAATATCTGATTAATATATGCAAAAATGCAACAACAAAAATGACCACAAAAAATGTGCATATTTATTAAATATGCCAACACCAACGCTGCTTGAATAATTCAAATGGAATTCATCAATATTTAATGGACGCATAATTTAAATGCTTGTTAAAAATAATTTTCTATAAATTTCATTTAATTGATTCTCTGGCCAACATTTCAATCTTGATTTAAACTTTTTTTGATTTGCCAACTTGACAAAAATAATGCACATAACAAATACCCAATACACAAACACACGTACGCACTCACGCACAACACACACACACACACACACACACACACACACACTACACACTACACACTACACAGAGCTCACCTCTTACGGCACACCAACAACATCAGCAACAACAACAACAGCAGCAACAACTGCAGAACCACCTCCACAACAATAGCAACACCATCCCAACGGCCGGCGGCGTCGCTGCTGGCGCAACAACACCAACAACAGCAACAACAAACAACGCTGCCGCTGCCGCCGCTGCTGCCGCCGCCGCCGCTGCCGCTGCTGTCATGGGCCATCATCAAACACTGGAAATGGGCAAGAAGCGGTCAGCGGATCCTGAAATGTTTCCACTGGTATTTTGTTTAATTTCTTTCTTTTTCAACACATTTTTTTTTCCTTTTTTGTAATGGTTCTGTTGCATTTCGTTTCTGACTTTATTTACCATTATTGTTTAATTTCCTGCTCATTCGTTTTTGATTGAGTTAACGAGTATTTTTCTGTGTTATTTATTTTTTAATTTTTATATTCCATTGCTACACGGTTTTTTTTGTTAGTGCATGCTCTCCAGCGGCGAATGTGCTATAAAACAAAATAATGGGGAGAACCGCTGAACCAGCGCGCAAAAAACAACAGATTATTAATAATGGCCATACAAAAATATTGCTGTATGACGCTTTTTTATATCATTCTTTGAAGTGTTAAACTAACAGAAATATTCAAAAATATTACAACAAAAAATAATCCACTTAAACAGCTTAGGATTTTAAACAGCATTAACTCTAAAGCTTCGACAGAAATTCCATACTTCAAATAGTTTCAATAAATGACAAAAAATGAATACAAATTGATGCCTCAAAAAGTATGCTATAAAACATGCAGCGAATGCTAATGGAATTGCAAGCACACCAACACTCTTTGCAAATGTTAAGCATCGTCATGCTAAGAGAGGCAACTAACCCGCAGTTAACACATTCATTCAGCCATTAACCCACTCATTTGCTGGCTAATTTCTCATGCACAAGAGTGCAATCAATTAGCGCTCATAATCAGCAATGCTGGCAAGTCTCACAAGTCACCCAGTCAGTTAGTCAGTTAGTCAGTTAGACAGTGAGCCACTCAATTTACAAATGAAGTAATCGTAGGATACATCAGAAGCGCAAACACCCACTTTACACATACACATACACGAACTATTACTAATCAATTTATCAATGCACAACATGATGAGTATTTTGGAAGGGCAACAGCAGCTTCAATCTTGCAACAGCCACCGTCTGTGTTGCTGCCGTGTTTCGTGTGCCGCATGTGGCAGCAATTAAGGCTAGCATATGATAAATCACAATCACATCTACACTCAAACACACACATATTGAACACACACGCACACGCACATACATATACACATACATACACACACACATACCGCCTGGGCAAGTGTTAATTAAAATGATTTAACTGATAATTGGCACAGCTCCAGAATGAAAATACACACGCTCTGCATGACGAACTGGTTTCGACGGTTCTTCCGGCCTTGCTTTACGCTCTTTTATTTACGGCTGCAGCAAGTGCTGTTGCTAGTACATTTAACTGGTGCCGCCGCTTAATTGCTTAAGTGCTTAAGTGCATTTCCAGGTTAATTAGCTGCTACATGCCGATTGCGGCTGGTTAGCCAAAAATTTTGCTTGGCTTTCTGCGCATTTTGTTTTAACCTTAAGTCTTGGCCGACTGCCTGCTCTTAACCCTATGTATTGTATTGTATCATATTGTATGTATTTTTACTATATTAACTAGAGTTTAGGTTTACGATTTATCACTCATTCACATCACGCTAGAGTTTAAGTATATATATATACAGATACATATATCTAACTTATTGCTAATATATGTATATAAACCATTTTTGTATTTTGTATATTTATGCTGAATATATTCACTAATTTCATTTGTGTTCTCTCTCTTCTTCGTTTTTGTTTTCGATTCGACTTTTTATTTTCTATCTCTCTATGTTACTTGTTGCCAACAATTCAAAATAAATCAATTATCGCATATATCGAATATATATGTATGTACCAAAATCATCAACAACAACAACTACAACAACAACAACAACAAATGTCTGCTAACCCAATTCCGAAAATAAAAAAAAAACAACAACAACAACTACAAAAAATTCATCAATCAACAAATACGTATCATCAAATTTTAATCATGAAAAAACCATTGAAATGAAACAAATACTAATACTGAATTGCGATCATAAATGAAAATTCAAATATAACAATAATGATAACAAATAATAACCATAAATGTGCACAATTACCAAAAAGATGGATGTTAAAACGGTTGGTTCATTTTACTATGAAAACTTCGTAAGTACCTCCAAAAGATACAAAACAATCAATCGTAACATACAACAAAAAAATGAACAACTATCCATCCAGTATTACAAAATATACTACATATATAAATAAAAACAAAAAAAAAAAAAAACAATTGGAAAAGAAAACTCCAAAACATTTATTAAAAATATATATTAATTAGCTGTGTTTCTTAACCAGTGCTGCCAACCAATCCAGAGTATTAATTCAATGAACAATGAGCTGTGTTAGCAAACACAATAATTTATAAAAAGTTCTGGAATTAGTTTCAATTCAATTTCAACTTCAAGAAACACAGCTCATTAATTGAAATGAGTTTGTTAAATAACAATGCATGTATACAAGTCAAAACTTATAAAACATACACATAAATAACTAAAATTCATATAAACTAAAAAATAAACATAAATTTAACAAATAAAAGCCAACAAATTTATCGGTTCAAAAATTGCACACATTCGGTTATATAAATTGATTCAGCATTAAACCAGCTTTAAACGCAAATTAACTCAATATGTACAACCAGAAAAACTATGTATTGGCGACTGTTTCGTTTAATTTCAAGAAATTAGCTGATTTTTGCTGTAACAATTCCCCACACACACACACATGTATACATAACCTCCATATCTAACACATGCTTTGATCGTTGGCTGAGCAAAGCTTTTGTAGCTTTTTTCGATAAAGCACATTGAAAGCTTGCTCATGAAATAAATGCACGCAAAATATGTTTTTGTTGCCATTTGCAAAAGTATTGAACAACTTTTTCCTTAGTTAAATAATTTGATTTTCTTATTTCTTTTGGTTTTTATTCAATTTAAAATTTTGGATTATTATTGGATAACACGAATTGGCAAAAGTTTCATGAATATAACAAAAAAAAAATATATATATAAATTGAAAAAGAAAATCAACAAAATTTCCCCACTTGAGCTCGTTCGTAAGCTACTTATATATCATTATTCTATATATATATATATATGTATATGTAAATACTATATGTATGGTTAGAGTGCAAATTAAGCTAGTCACACATACATATATACTTATACTAAATGAGATGTAGTTGTTGTGAACATGTTCATTAATTCAAGTGCATTTTGTTCTCTTCTTTTTTGCTATCTATTTTGTGTTCTTTAGCAATTCTCTGGCATGGTACCGTTCAAACGTCCAGCTGCCGAAAAGTCTGGCATTCCAGTGTATCAACCCGGTGCGACAACCTATCAACAATTAATGCAGCCCTACGTGCCAGTGTCATGTGAGTATCCCCCACAACAACAACAACTACAACTACAACAACAACAACCACATGTTGCAATAAGTAGCGCCATAACAACAACAACAACAACAGCAGCAACAACAGCCAGTAATAATAATAATAATGCTGTAACTGTAACTGCTATGACTACCAATACAGATACAAATACAATTACAAATACAAATACAAATACACCAACAACAACACCAACAACAATAACAACAACAGCTACTAATCATAATAATAATCATGATAACCAAGTGCTAGCTAACGATTATGATGCCAATCATGATCCAGAAAATAATAATAATGACACAACAACAGCAACACAAACAAACACAACAACAGCAACCACAACAACAAACACTGCAAACGATTGTGATGCAACACAAACAATTACAACAACAGCAGACACTGCAACAGCTAATGATGCGGCAACAGCAACACATGACACATCCATCACGCCCCCAACAAATGGTAGCGCTAGCCCCCCCTCACTTTTGGGTGAGCCTCTGACTTTGCCCCATAATGGCGACAACAACAACTATATACCCTATATTAACAACAATTTAAAAACCGTAAATGGCGATGAGCTGCCCAACGACGCAGAGAATAGCAACAATAGCAACAGCAGCAATCACAGTAATCACAGCAATACAAGCAACACAATTGCTGCCAGTGCAGCAGCAGCAGCCGCAGCAACAGTTGATGCCGACTCCATTGCCGTTGCGCCTGCCTATTCACAGGCCGCGCCCTCACGCAACTATGCAGCGCCCAAACAAAATGGCACCGATGCATATCAGCGTTATCACAATGGCGGCATTCTGCCCACACCCACCAGCAACAGCAACAGTTGCTCCCCGGCTAATGTTGCCACCACAGCGGCCTCTGCTGTGACGCAATATCAGCGTCTCAGTTACGCAATGCCCGCTTACAGCTACGCCAATTTATATAGTGGCTATACAAATGCGACACCAATTGTTAGCATGTCCAGCAGCAATATGCAGAATAGCTATGTGCAGGCACAACAGCAACATCAGCAACAGCAACAACAGGTTGCTCAAGCTCAAGCTCAGGCTCAAGCTCAAGCGCAGGCTCAAGCTCAGGCTCAGGCTCAGGCTGCCTATGCACAGCAGGCTTATGCGGCATATGCCGCAGCAGCAGGCTTAACGCCAGCAACTAGCTACTATGCTGATCCTGCCGCCTTGGCCAAGGAGGTGGCCCAAAAGAATTACGCCTTAAAGGTCGCCAGTGCTGCGGCAAAGCCAGTTACCGCTGCCTCAGCGGCAGCCTACACGGGCATGACTTTAAACAAGAATTACATGACAGCAGTACCGCAACCGGTGCCGCAACCCCAACAACAACAGCAGACAACACAGCAACAGTCCCTTTCCATCGCACAAATGATGCAAATGCAGGCTCAAGCTCAAGCCCAAGCTCAAGCTCAGGCTCAAGCTCAGGCACAAGCACAGGCACAAGCTCAAGCCCAAGCTCAGGCTCAGGCGCAGTTGCGTCAGTACAGCTCAGGTCTTTCAACGCCTGTAGCACCCGGTACTCCGGTTCGTGCCGGTAGTGCTGCCGGTTATTCGCTGTTGCGTGCACCCAGCACCGCTCAGCAAATGGCTGCCAGTCAGCAGCAACAGCAGCAGCAATATGCCGCCGCTGCAGCAGCAGCTGCTGCTCAGGGCTACTTTTATCCGGGCATGATGACCGCACAGCCCACAGCACAAGCAACTTATGCCATGCCCAGCAGTCAGGCAGCTGCTGCCGCTCAACAGTATGCTGCAGCTGCAGCTGCAGCAGTTGCTGCACAGGGTGGTGCACAGAGCAGCGCCATGGTCCTTAACCCCTACAAGAAAATGAAGACCTCCTAAACAGTCACTATAGAAACGAGAAAAATAAAAAACACACGCACAGAGAGAGACTCGAACGCAACTGTACTTAAAATAAAACCTGGTTGGTACAGTCATTTTTTAGTCGTAACTATATAGCTTGTAGTACACAACGAAGACGTAAGATTATGTGCCTCAGTTTTAACTTAATTTATTACTCTAGGGTCTCGTATAGTTAGCGTATTACAATTAGTGCGTCATAAATTTACAAGACAAATAATCGGCACCATGACAAATCTGAAATTTACACAAAGAAAAGTTTTTGAAAGACTTTTTTTATTACTTTTTTGCAATGTCTGATAAAAATGTTAAAGCTTTGCGTAAGCCACACAGCTTTTTGAAACACTTTGAAAGCTGTCACTTTGCTTTCATCGAGTGCAATAATAATCTGCTTAAAAGCTACTTGCCCAGCGAACCTCTTGCCTCCCTTGCAAACTAACACACAAAAAATGCTCGAATGCAGTTTTTAAGTCCGCACTTGCAATCAGTAGTATATCAAAATTTGCTTAGGTCTTTTATATTTAAATTTTATTTTGTTAATTAGACGCAATAACAATAAAAAAAAAACAATAAAAAAAAAGGTATACACAAAACATAACCTCACTGTGACTTGAGCTGTTGCCATTTTCATAGCATAGGCTTACATAAGAAACGACGCTTTTAAAGCGAAAACAAAAACAAAAACCGATACTTTTTTATTATATAGTTTTTTAAGTTAAGTTCCTTTTTGATAGCGATAGTGAGAGCCTTTAACTTAAATATACACACACAAGATCTTATAGAACAGAAATGGAATTGGTAAAGGAAAACTGCAACTTGGTATAAACAAAGTACTGTGATAGCTTTGCAGAATACAAAATAAATCAAAAACAGACAAATACACACACAAGAAAAAGCTTCTCGCCTCCCATACAAGTCAGTCAGTTGGTCGTTCCTATAAAATACATACATATATGCCATAAAGACGGAAATCCGGAAAGAAACAAACTAAAACCATTTGCTGCTGCTGCTGCTAGGTACAGTTGTGTCTGCGCTTGTTGTTGGAAAAGCTTTTAATTGCGATTCAAGCGATCGTTGCTATCTCTTTCCATTATTCGTGTCTGCCTCTCTTTCTATCTAGAGTTGTCTCTTCCACTTGTTAGCTACTATTTAGTTAGCTATCGTGAATGCTGTTGTAATTTTAATTGTTTAAAATTGTTGAGCAACGAACATGCGTAACGAATATATATTGCCTAGTTATAGAATATACCTATTATATATATATCTATATATATATATATACCTACATATATATAGAATACAAAACATGCTGTATGCTGCTAAAATATATATACATATATATACTTACGATATATACAAACATCAACACTATGTACTCTAGCTGTTTGCACACATACTCACCAAATCAATAACACCCCAAATAATCCAAATACCTTACAAACCAATCCACACTCTTAAGAAGTTATGACGAAGTTTAATCTGTAAATCGTTTGGCTATCATTGTCACTTACTCACTCAACTACACACTCACACACACAACCTCTCACACACTCTCTAGCTATAAAGCGCTCTAATACTAATCAAACCGATATCAACGTCAAAATATCTTAAATCACAAATCATAACTCACGTGTCTCTCTATATATGCGTTCCGCTCTAACACAGACAAACACATACCACACATCCACACCTAAAAGTCACATTCAAAACTGTTAAGCCATCAAAATTATGTTATGTTATGTTAATGTTAATGTTATGTTCAGATTTGACTCCTATGTTGACAAATAAAAAACAAACTATGTAAAACTTTTTGTTTTTTCCTATATATACTTATCTCTCTCTATCTCTTGCTCTCGATGTATTATACATGTTTTTTTATATAACTTATATATACTTATATACGATATACAAGATGTATGTTTATAAAATAAAATCGATGACAACAGAACTTTGTTTTTATAATCTTAGATCTCGTGTAAATTTCTTTATGTTTTTCTATATAAATTTTACGTTATATAATTTATGTACTGACAATTATACAAAACCTTTTTAAGTGTAGCTACTTTTACGTTTATATTCTTATATGTTTCCTCCTTAAAGTAGGGATGTACTTAAAAAAATATTAAAAAAAAAAAAGAGAAAAAAAAACAATTTGCCACAGACTTGCGCACTTTAAGCCTAAGCCACATCTTTTTAACGCTCGTGGCGCTCGAAGTTGATAAATCACAACACTTAAATACTATTATTATTATGATATACGTAAACATAAACACACATATAAATATATATGTACTTATAGTCTCTGTGAAATTCTGTTTTAATTTACGTTATATCAGCAACTACAAAAAATAATTCTAATATTTAATGACCATTTAATGTTTGCCACTAATTCTAATTCTAATTCTAATTCTAATTTAGTTTGTCGATAGTTCTTTGATTATTGTTTATTTTTCGAAATATCGTGTGTGTTTTATATTTTAAAATATATAGTTTGAACCTTACGAAACAGAAACAAAAACTACTTTATTGTGTGTTGGTATTTATTTATTTTTGGTATTCAATTATCTTGTTCTTTTTCTTTCTGTTGTGCCGCTTTCTACACTTATTTTACCTAATTATCAAATAGATATATATATACACATATATCTATTTAAGATCCCCTCTCTAAAAGAAAACTCACTCAACGACACATACGCCACATATGCCACGCCACATACGCCACATATGCCACCATGCTAAGCATTTTCACATGCCGCGCTTTTCGGCAGAGCAGCACTTTCCCCTAGCTTTATCTCCTTAGTTTTATGTTCAAGCTTCGTGTAGCCTTTGCCTTTGCCTACTCTCTCTAACACCCCTCCCAACAACCTTACCTTAAACTGTCCACCAAAACAAAAAACCCCCCATTCTCTCTATTTGCCTGAGTGTCTGTAAAACGCTTCCAATTTTCGCTTTATATTAATTGCCCTACCAAAAAAAGAAAACGAACAACAGTAACTCTCTATGTTTAGCTCTTAGAATATAATGGCAAGCAAAAACTGAGTACGCTAACCAAATACTATTTCGTTCTAATGGTAGAAATTAGCTATAAAATCTGACAAACAATATGCCTATATACATTTAAAAACTATTATTGCTTGACTTGTGGCAGGCTTACTACTTACCGATATACTTATATACCTAATGATAAGAAAGTTGCTTACTAAAATGCAAAAACTATGCAAACTGACAAGCAAAAACAAAAAAAAAAATAAAAAATTCAACAATCTATTGATAAATGTCTTGCTAAAAGTATATTACTTATTGATAATCTATGTATGTCCAGTTCTCTAGCTGTCGTATGTTTTTCGTTAACATTGTAGAATTGTTGCTGTTTGATCAATATCAAGAAGAAAATCTTAGAGATCTCTGCGCAAAACATGTTTTGCAGTTGCGAGTTACTAGTAGAACAAATAATAATTATAGTAATTATTAACAACAAATTCACATAACACACCTCACTGCTGCATGTTCAAAACGCGCGACGCAGCCTGCAAGAGAATTACGAAACTATATACTCTAAACATGAATTAGAAATAATAATTATTATTTTTACACGTAAAAAATGTTTTTGCTTTCTTTTAACTTCCTTAATTGCCAATTGCACAATTTAACAAAAAAAAAAAGAAGCATTTTCAATTCTGATTCAATAGTGAAAAAAAAAACAGCACACAAACTAATCTAAACATCAACATTGAGTTAACAGCGAGTAAACAGTGCAACAAACAATAAGATCACATCGAAATGATGAAAGGGATATAGTCATAATACATTCACTATTTGGCTGATTTCCAACCAGTTCCAAGTTCAATTTTGTATGAACGTTTTTAGAGCCCTTGCAGCTCCGTACAGTCGTTACTACCTTAGATCTTGCGCCCATTCGTAGTCCAATATGTTAGCAAGTACAGTACCGTCCAAAAAAAAAGAACATGTAGCGTAGAAAACGCACAGCCACAATTGAAAATAGACTTGAAACTTATATTTTGTAGATGAGAAAAGTCCAACAGAAAAAAAAGAAACAAACAAACATAGGAAGTACAATAAATGCACAGTTTTTGTAAAGTACACCAAACATTCAAATGAAACAAAAGCAAAACATACAACACCACACTGAGAAAAATAATACAATTTACATGAACAAACATTTTCCAAACTAATGTATGGCTTTAAAATGCATCCGAAAATGATGTCTCACTTTCATTTAGCATTTCTCTTTTACTTTTCTTAGCGCTAACACTATATATAAAAAACAAAATATTAATAAAAAAATGAACAAGCAAGAAATTTCAGTGTATCTAAGTAAACTAATTGCATGTATGTTGAGCAAAGAGAAATCTAAGTTGGTAACATTTGATAATAAAGAACATATGAGAAACAAAAAAAAACAACCAAATTGTTTGATAATAAAATATAAAAGGAAATCTATATACTTATATATATACATATATATATCTATCTATTTATACACAACTTATACACAAACCAACCAACCAACCAATACAAGCAAACACTTTGATGAATATGTTCTATGTGCTATACAAAACAAAAATTAGTCTTATTAACTCTGCGTTATTATAAAATAATAAAACAAGAAAACTAATACACAAAATGAGAAGAATACAGAAATTAACAAAAATATATATTGAAAATTATATAAACGTTTTATTGTAAAAACCGTAAAAACTTGTTGCTTTTTTTACTTAACTCAAACCTGGAAAGTGCTAAATGGCAAACTTAACACTAATAATATTCTGCGTACATTTTCTCTCTCTCGCTCTCTCTCTGTCTATGTCTCTCTCTCTCTCTCTCTCTTTCTCACTACTAATATCAAAAAGTTTTTGCTGTGCGTTGTCCTCCATTTGTATTCAATATGTTTTCCTGTATTATAATTTGCTATTTATGAGTTTATTATTTGCCTGCAAATTGTGTTTCACATTCACTCAACTTATTTTTTTTTGAATTTAATTTGAATTCTTTTCATATTTTGCTGCCCATTTTGAAAGCTTTTTAAACATTTTTCTTTTTCTTTCGATTTCCATGTGCTTTTCCAATTCACTGGTATATGTTAGACGTATATCAATGTGCTCTCTGCTCGACTCTTTAATTTCTTATCGATATACACAGACACATATAACACACATACACCCAGATAGTACTCGTAGTACTCGTTCTCCACACTTGGCTTGCTCGAGCTGGTACTCTAAAAAGTACTCGTACTTCATGGTTTCTTTCTGTTTGTAACTGAAAATATTACTGTATTGCTTTATGAAACTTAAGACTTAGTTTATGTGTATGGAACCATAATATAATTACATATATATGCCTATATATATACTCTAGAGTTAAGCGCTTTTGTAATGTATCAAAGAATCGCTTTAAAAACATGTCATTTTTGATTTTGCTAACATTTTGCTCTCTTTTAATCTCCGTCTTAATTTTCACCAATGTACCATTTTCTCTTCTCTCTCTCTCTCTCTCTCTCTCTCTCTCTCTCTCTCTCAGTACACTTAAGTAAATTATGTCCGACATGTTTTGTTCACAAACATCTTGCATGACTTCCGTCTAAGAAGGAACAGTAACTTCAAAAGTATTACAAAAGCAAAACGATATGATTCGAAATAAAATTTATTATAATGAGAAGTTTTGCAATTGTTAGCCGTTCTTTGAATGCATTACAAAAGTTTCCATTGAGTTTCCACACACACAAAAAAAAAACTCACACACAATGCAGTAATCTTTTCAAAAGTCCCGACTCTATTGTGCCTTTCTAAGTCTCTCTCTCTCTATATATACATATATATATATACACATATATGTATAAATATTTTGCTGTTACGTAACACTCGTATATCGCCCTTCTCTAGTGGGAAGTACGTTCTTCTCTTCTAAATGTTACGTATATCTCTCATGTTGTTCTGTTCTCTCTTATCATTTTTTCCAATTTTATTTTGGAGCGTATTGTATTGTAATTTTTCAGCATGTGCTCAATGAAACAAGAACTTTTCGTAGCAAGTAAAAAATCGAAAAATCAGTACCAAAAAAAAAAACAAAAAAAAAAAGAAACGAAAACCCAAAAAAAAAACCGTACGACAACATTTGAAGTTGCAAGTCTGGCTGTCACTCTCATGCTAACTGTGATTGAAATTGCGAAGTACCCGCTAAATACATTACCGTTTGTTTAAAATACTCGTATTTGGCTTCTCAGGCATGTGGTATGATGGTAATAAATGAGCTACAATACTCGTATAAGCTAAAAACGCACTTCTAAGGTAAGCTGGTGCACTGCCCAAATGAGCTTTTGTTATATACTCGTACTTACGTATCTATACTCTTATCCAAAAAACAAAAAAAAAACATATATTAAATATTAGTAATTAGTCGCTAAGTATACATATATTATGTGTTTTTTTTTTGTTTGGTTTGTAGCTATTTTGAGTTCGTTTTCCCGAAAGTCTAAAGAAATCAGAGAGCTGTACTTGAGTACAAGACTGTTAGCTAGCTAAGAGGGATTTATTCCTTTAATTAAATGAAATTATTCACAAATGTTATTTACAAATATGCATTTAAAATTAATGTGCCTTTACTAAAATGGTTTGTTATTGTTATTGTTACTGTTCGACGGTTAACGTTACACTTAGTCGAATTAAATATTATATTAAATATAATATAAATAATGTACTCTCTGCTCTCTTTAACTGACGTTGCCAAACATGATCAAATTTTCTGGTAAATCTGTTGCAAGCAATGTTATTAACATGACTCCTTTTCTTTTTCCATATGCAACACACAGTTTTGTTCTTTCTTTTTTATGTATCTGCAGGATTACACAAAAGTATTAAATGTATGACTGTATGCTGATCAAAAAGAAACTACATACGTTAACCAAAAAACAAACACATGCACACACAACGACAACAACAACAGCAACAACAACAACAACAACAACATCAACACATTGAGCCATTTAGCCGTCAGAAAATTCCATGCAATTTGAATGCCTAACAGGCAACAACGCCTAAAGCTTTAAGAACAATATTAAATAGATAAACACATACTACACACACACATATATACACTCACACAACACATACAAACACACACACACACACACACACAAACACCACACACACACTTGAGCTGCCCATCAGATGCGTCTTAAGTATTATTACTTCACTTATGATAAGTGCCGGAATTAAATAAATAAATTCGTAGCCTACTTTTCAGCGCACACCTACAAAAATACATACGCACACACACATATGCCAGGCAGCGTAACTATATGAACTATAAATATATATATATACATATATATTATATACAAATCTCTGTACTTATATTTGATCGACCTTTGCAGGCTTGTTTGTATGTACTTAATGTAGTAAGTATTCGCATTGTTTATGTTTTTAATATATCAATTTTTGTTCTTTTTTTTTCTGTGTGTCTTGTCTGAGAAATTTGCCTTGAGCGCTTTACTGAACTAACTACATATTCATATTTATAGAAATTATAACCAATTCTTATATACGTATTACATATCGTCTGTTTGTTTTTTAATTACAGCTGCTGCGACAGTAACAAATTAAAAAAAAAATACGCTTCAATATACAATATTTGCTGCCGTGTGCTGTATTTATGATTTCAATTTTTGTTTGCCCCCCGAAAGCTGATTTATTTATATATATATATATGTGTATATTCATTTGATGCCATATTCTTTCTTATTTCAGTTGCTGCCCTTTTTATGCTTTAATGGCTTTTGCGCGCTGTTTTCGTTGATACAATTATAATTAAAAGGTTTTTTTTACAGCTTTACTAAACTTGGCTTTTACATAGATGCCTCCCAAATTAACAACACTTTACTAATTTGCTTACAGCTTACAAACTCATGTATCGTACATATTTTAAATAGTTTATTTTAGTTTTAAGTGCGTTTTGCCATATTTTGCATATGCGATGCAACAAAAATGATCAGTTTTCAGCAGAAAACTTGTGGCGCAACTTTCCATTTTTTGTGTAATGTCAGCAAGCAACAAGTTAAGAGAACTTTAACGAGTACCGCATAAAAAAGGGAAGCTTAATTGCAGCACACAAAAAGGGGCGTACATGGCACAGGGTGTGTCATTAATTTACATTTATTAACTCGTGTTTTTGTGTGGTTTTTTGTTTGGGCGTCTGTCAAATTTGCATAAAATGAAATTTACAAGTAATTAAGGCACAGTTGAGTGCCAAATTAGAGCATGGCAAGCGATGGGGGCTGAAGAATAGGCTAGAACTTGTTTCAAAGTGTAAACAGCATAATTTCCACATTAAAGTCAACGATTTGTAGCTTCTGAACGCAGTTAACTAATGCTCAACCATCAGCATTTAAATATAATCATTTTAATATGCTAATAGTGCTGCATTTTTATCAATACTTTAATTTAAATTCTTCACTCATTTGTATCACATAGTTTTTGATGCATCGCAAATGCAACATAAGCTTATGTTAAGCCACTGCCATTTAATATATAAAGCAAACTAATTAATATTTTTTTGAACACCAACTATCAATGCATAATCTACTTAAATTCTTATTTTCTACTAATTTCATACTCTTTTCCTTTTACATGCTGACACATACGCGTCAAAATAAAAAAAAAAATAATAAAAAATTATTACTTAATTTGCATGCAACAAAAACTTTATGAATGAAATCAAACGAAAACAACTCGCACGGATTGGGATTTAAATGGCAAATTGCAACCAAATAATGAAACCAAATAAACACGAAATTTACACACACACAACTCACACACATAAATGAAACGCTGCATGGGATATCAACATTGAACAAACTGCAATTTACCAAAAATAAAAAATGAAAATCCCCACCTACAAAACTCAATCAACATATATTTGGTTCAAATGTCTTTTTTTTTTAATATTCCAATTCCACTCCTTGCAATCGCATATTCATTACACGCATATTTTGTCCACTAAATATATAATTTAAAATTCCACGTGGCGCGCAAATGCAAATTGCATGTTTTGCCGGCTTTGTGACTATCGATTGTAATTAAATAGCAAACACTAAAATACCACCTCTAAATGCTTCCTGTGTCATCTACACCGATGCCAGTGGACAGGTACAGTCTGACAGTCCCTGGATTAATGCTTTCAATGTTAACATACCGTTAACAGCATGTTAATGCATCAACAGCTTTTCTGCATGTTAGCGTGCTGAGCGCTTTCATTTTATATTTAACATATCGATACTTTTAGTTCTAAGTTCTGTTTCCAAAAGGCAAGAAAACACCCATTTTAGTGATATAAATTGTAATTTTATGTTTCAAATCTTTTTTAGAAATATAAACACAATTAGAGCAGCAAGTATTTTATAATGCTAGTGTCAAAAGTCAAATTTCATTGTTAAATGTATATTTTTATATCTATTTGTAAAGTAAGGTAATTAAAAGAGAACGGCTTTCGGCTTGCACTGATACCCTTTTAATGAATTAGTCCGATTTTAGTTAAAGTTTCTCCATATTTATAAGAACTGTAAGCAAATGTGACCAAAGTCGTGTCAAAATGTTAGGAACCTGTTTGCTAAAGAAGGGTACACAGTGGCACACATATCAACACTCCCTGCGTGAATTGGGTTAATCAAATTAAATGCGCTGCCGCGCCCCAAGGGACAACGACCACGACAACAGCAACGCCAACAATACCAGCAACAACAACGGTGAACAAGTGTCGACGGCCATTTTGAAGGCGTTGCCAACGTTGTCAGCGATGATGTCAGCGCCTAGGACATACAAGATGGACACACCTTTGAGTGTCAGAGCTGTTAGCTGCTGTTTGCACAATTGTCTGACCCAATACGCACACAGGGACACAACCACACAACACACACACACACACACCCACATCCACACTAATGCACACACACGAAACACCTGGTGTCAATATTTGCTAAAGACAACAGCAAAAGCATTAAGCTAAAATAGAAACCAAAAAAAAAAAAAATCAAAACTAAATACTTATTGTAACCTTATAGACACACAACTCTACGTAACTTTCTCATGGCTAATCCGTAATCAATGTTCTCTCTATTTGATATACCCAACAAACAGCCCAGCCGGAACGGGGCGTATTATACACTCAGTGTCCTATGCTAATGAACGGCACATTTTACATAATTAGGTAAAGAGCGGACAAGTAAATTTATAATCTTATACGTTTACAATACTCCCCTTTCTTTCTCTCTCTCTCTCACACACACACTTTCTTGCTCTCTCTCTCTGTCTAAGTGTGTTGCATTTCCACCCAAAATTTGTGTGCTTAGAGACACTTTTTACTTCATACTCAATCAAAAATAGTATCGCATACCTAGCAATTGAGCTTTCAGCTTTCGTGTGCTTTTAAAGTGATCGCTGTATGTAAGCCTTAAAGCTTTTGAATTTCAGTTTCAGCTTAGCAGCTTTTGCCCGCTACGCAAGGTCAAATTTATGATTTGATTTACTTTTTATCTCTTACATTTTTTTGTTATACTATTAAAAAATTTGTTGTTGACTGTTTCCTCGAAAACATAGAAAAATCATAATCACAGGCGACTTATTTATGGTATACAAATTAACCTTGCGTATGTATTACGTTCTTTCTCTCTCTCTCTCTCTCTCTCTCTCTCTCTCTTTTCTCTCTTTTTCTTATATTTCTAGTGCCGCCTATTAGGATATGTAACTGTTACTGCATAATACAGCCCACTAAAACTTAAGCAAACAATCAAAATGACAAAATCTTTTCTTGTATTATATATATCGTATATATGCATATATTTATTTATATAGTATATATATCGTAACTAAGGCGCGTTCTGAACCTTATCAAAAAGTGAGTGTTATAGACCAATAGCTGTTTTTCGCTCTCCTACTCTCTCTCTCTCTCTCTCTCTCTCTCTCTCTCTTACACACTGCCTCTCTTTATATGCTGTGCTTGAAAGCTTCTTGGCTTCTCCATACCGTTAGCTAAGTTTTAGTTGTCCAATATACTTGCTGCTTTAAAGGTGTTTTATTTCCACATTGATTTATATAATTCTCTTAAGCTTTTGTGGCAAACTTTATGTTAAAGCTTAGCATTTAAGTTTTTCCGAATCAAGAACAATAAATTTATGTTTTTTTTTTATAATACCATAAAGTTAATACTCGGAACTTCACGCTACACACACATCTCTAGAAACTCTAGAACATATACTCATATACACGACATCCATTTTCAGGATTCATTCACAAACATATATTATAACGAGAATTTTTGAATTCATTTGCGCCGCCATTTTATAATTTATTATCCTAATGCCTTTAAGATTATTTAAGTCAACAAAACTAGTTAAACATACGATTAATGTACTCTATTATGAAGTGAACAACCCTGTTACCTATTGTATTAAACAGCGACTAACATTGAGAACAAAAAAAAAAGAAAATGTACACCAAGCGTTATGAAAATAACAACCATTAACAATTCTAGTGTATCATATAATTATAATAAGAATATAACTAATTTGTGCTCTTTTTCTTTTCTTTTTCTGCTCTTCTCTTTTTTTCAAACGAAAACCGATAAAAAAAAAACCCACAAAAAAAAACACCCTGAAAAAAACTATTCAACTACAAACAAAATTAATTATTATTTTATCAATTGGTTTATTTAAAACGTTTGCATCCTGCCATACCCGAAAAAAAAAAAACAAAAAACAATAAATATCATGTTGTTTATGCGAATAAACACAAACAATTCTATATAGTTACTGGACACCCTCCCGGTGTGCCAAGATTTTAATAGATCTATGTGCAGTCGGTTAAATTGTAGATTCGTTCATTTAACTGAAGGTAAGTGCATGTGCTTAAGTTTTTAGTCTTTAGTTAATAGCAATTAGTTTTAGTAATATAGTTTTGTTGCTTTTAGTGCTTTTCTTCTTATAGCAATTGTTAAATGACAAATTCCATTATACGTTTCGTAGTTGATGAGAGATGAAACACTATGTTTTATGTTATTATTATTTGTGCTCCAATTGGCTACAATTTTAATTTGATGATCTTTCTTGTTTTTGTTTCTCTTTAGGTTTTATCAAATTCCAAGAAATTACACACACAAAAATACACGCAAAAATAATATTGTAATACCTGAATTGGATGAATTTCATTTTTAGATCAATAATTATATTTCTAGCAGAAGTTATAGGATTCTAATTACAAGATCAAGATCTGAACTCAAGTCCGTTTTCATTTGCACAAAATCCAAAATAAATCGAGTAAACATTTTCAATATTCTTCACATTTAAGTCAAGTTTTGAAGAGTAATTAAAACTTTGGCTATACTTAGAAAGCTGCTTTTGAACAACAATATAAAAAAAAAAACAATTATTTTTATAATTGCTTTCACTGTTTATCTAATACATAAAATCCTCATGTATAATTTGTTTATACCACTTACTAATTGATTTTCTTTATTCTTACGCCGTATTTTCTATATTTAGATGACAAGGTCGAGGTGATTGATCAACGTGTTGCTGTCTGTCGGGATCATGCTAACAGTCAGTGTCGCCGCAAGCAATGTAAATACTATCATATACCGATTGTCTTGCCCCCGGCAAATATAATGGCTGCCATGATCACCAATCCTGGTGATCAGCAGCAGCATCAGCAGGTGGCAACAACAACGGCAGCAGCTGTTGCAGCTGGCTATAACAACAACAACAACAATTTGATCATTATTGAGCCGCATCAGCATCAGCAACAGCATCCACAACAACACCAACAACAACAGCAGCAGCAATACAGTTATCACACTACCAACAACAATAACACCAATTACTATCACAGCAACGCGAATAAAGCAGCTGTCACTGCAGCAACACACCACGCCAGCAACATGTATCAGCAACAGCAACAACCACAACATATTACCTATCACTGCAGCTCACCGTACTCCCCCTCGTCGGCCTCCTCATCCTCGTCCTGTTCCATAGCCACATCGCCAACTTTATCGTCGGCCACCACGCTGTCCACCACGTCGACAGCAACAATGCCGACACCGCAGCAACAATATGCTGCTGCTGCTGCTGCCGCACCGGCAACGGCATATCTCAAGGCACCCGCCTATTATACGGATGCCACGCCCACTTTGGTGCTCAGCAGCGATTACAATGCCAACTGTATACCTATTCAGGCAACGCCCTTCATCTCGCTGCCGCAGCAACATGTGCTAAAGTACACGACACAGCCGCCGCCACAGCAGCAGCAACATCATCATCAGCAGCAGCATCACAGCCTGATGCATCACCAGCAACACGCATTTGTGGGTCATCAGTATCCGGTGGTGGCAACCACAGTGGCTGCACTCCCAGCCACCACCATCACCGTTACACCGGCCACAATAGCCGCACCATCTTCCTGCATCTAAAAACACCCAACAACAACAACAACAACAACACTCACACACACATACACATATAATATACAATAAATAAAATTTCAAATACAATTTTGATGCAAATTAAAGGTTGGTATGAACTATTTACAAGAGCAAACATATATTATGGGGAAAATGAAAAACACAAAAAAATAAATAAATAAAAAAAAAATATAAAAAAAAAACCTAAAAGCAAAAAAAAATATTATATATTGAGAACTCTACAGAACTTTTTCGTACGTATAGCAAGACTTTAACATAAGCGTGTTGTAAGCATCAGATTTACACATAGTAATTGACATACATAAAGAGTAAACATTGAGTGACAAACTCTACAACATTAGAAAACCACAAACCAAAAAAAAAAAAAAAAAGAAGAAATGTTTAGTGTTGTTAAATGAGAAACATTAAAAATAGCAATTAAAAATTGAACTTGATAAAATTAAAAAAAAAAAAAACAAAATATTTAAAACCAGAATGGGAAAACGCAGTTGCATTAAAATTAGTTACAAACTATTTTAAACTCTAGTGTTCCATATTTCAATGCAAAAATAAATAAGTAATAATTATATTAAAATAACACTGAAAATGAACATTAGTAAGGAGTGTTAATATTAGAAGTCGATAAGCCTAAAAATAAACAACAACAAAACGAATTACATGGAAAATAGTCAAAATTAATCAAAACAGAGAAATTCATAAGCCATAGTTAAGCAGCAACAACAAATACAAACAAAATAAAAACAACAAACAAACAAAATATGTAAGTACAGTCACGTCCTATTTTTGCAACAACGATTTACTACAAAACAGAAGAATAAAAAAAACAAACGGATAAAAAAGAATTGCGAATGGCAAACGATTTCAAAAGGATTTTTTTTTAAATAAAAAAAAAACAAAACATATTCCTTTTTTTACATTTTATAAACGAACAAGCGAATCAGCAACTACAGCAAAAATAAAAAAAATATAAAACGTAAAAAAATATTTTTTTATATACAAATTACAACACAATTCGAAATCGAAAATGCATCAGCAAAAAGATGAATCAGAAGAAGCATCAAAACAAAACTAAATGAATAATCAAATCTAAAACGTAAGCATTTTTGCATAAGTAAAAAAACCAAACTTAAAAAATAAAACTAAACAAAAAAAAAAATAAAACTAAAAACACTGAAAACTAAATTTTTTAAAAGTGTATTATTAATTTAGCTGAAATCTCTAGTAAAATGAAATATTATTGAAAGAAAACATTTCATACAACACTCTCTCAGCCACAACACACACAAAGACAAACACAAAAAAAAAGATTCTATCATGAAAAATTTTTGAAAAAATAAAAAATAAATACAAAAAATTAACGTACGTACTTCCTATAATAAATTTGTAAGAGTAAACACCATTAAAACACATATAAATATATATTATATATAAAGCAAATGGTCTTACAAATTTCATACTGATTTTGATTTACAGTTTACAAATTTAATTTTTGATACACATTAATTAATTATAATATACTACACAACACTACACAGAACATTACAATTACAATAATAACAAACGGAAAACCTACTTATTATATATACAACATATGTATATGCATATATTTATGTATATACACGTATAATGCAAGAATATATTAATATATACTTATATACATATATATAAATATATATATATATATATATATGTACATATATATATATATATTTACTAAAGGCAACTAAAACATGAAATGTGATCTTTTAAAGAAACAAAATAAAAAAAATAATAAGAGAAATCATTAAAAAAAAACCAAAAACAAGATGAAAGAAGCATGAGAAAATCATTGTATAATGAACAAGAATTGACATCAATTTATTTGTAAAGCAGAAGAAACTGGATAAAGGTAAAAACAAAACAACATTTAATATAATTATATATTAAATAGTAGCAATCAATATTAGAAGAGTTTCTGAAATAAAAAACAAACAAAATTAAAACACAAAAAAAAAAAAGTAATTTAAAATTGGTTCCATTAATCAACACATTTTAAAATAAAAGAAAATAAAACAAACACTAAAATAAATTAGCAATGAGAGCATCTCAAAATATACATAAATAATAAGATAAAATAATAATAAAATAAAAATAATCAACATAAGCTAAGATCGTTCAATGTTTTCAGCGTAATACTTATGCTTTACATATACATATACATTTAAGGGCTGATTATAATATACGGAAATTTGTTTTTTTTTTCTAATTTAGACACAACATTTCTTGCTTCAATCGATTTTCTTTCTCCGTTGTCTAACACTTATTTCATAGATATAGTGATGGCATCCCTCATCGTACTGCATTATCTTATCCAAAATACCCTCTTTCTAGTAAATACTCTCATACACTAAGTACTCTATTCTTCAACTCTTAAGCCTAAACACAACTTAAACAAATGTTTTGTAGAAATAAACCCATAGAAACCTAAAACAACAACAAGAACTCCAACAAAAATGCCTAATAAGTTTCCGTCCATTATAAGCAGACCTTAAATCTATGTGCAACCACAAAAAAACACCATCAACAACAAGTGGAACGATAAAGCCAAGTTGTATACTCGAGAAAGAATATAAACTAAAAACACACATATTAAACAAACAAATTATAAATAAATAAAAAAAAAAAAAACACACACACACACACAACTTTACAACAAAAATAAATGCATATTCGTAGGTACTTAAACTACACAACACTAAACGCGAAAACATTTTAAACAGTTACTAACTCTTATGTAATAAACAATTGGAGGAAAACAATAAGCTGCAAAATGGCAAAAGTAATGAAAACTAGTTTTGTGTGACGAAAATGAAATACACATAAATGTTCTACAAATAAAAAGATTAGTTAGTAAGATTGAAAAGGAAAAACCGTAAAACCGTAAAAAAAAACTACTACAATATGAGCATAGATTACTCTGTGTATCATATAAGATGTTTACTTACATAAGTAATTCTCCAATTTTTTTGTTTTTGTTTTGTTTACAAAACGATCATCCCGAATGTTGTAAGTCGTGAATCGCGTGACACGCGTGACACGCGTGTAGAAAACGAGAATCTCTCGAAGATGTAAACTAGGAACGAAACTTTTATTTGCCTTAAAGTTTTTATCGAGCAAATGTGTCATCGAGTTGAACATTGATTGAGAAATACTTTATATTAAACATAATTGAATAATTTTAATTATGAAACAACTAGTTTTTAATTTGTTCAACTATACATATACATACGTACATACATACATTACATACAGTAAAACAAAACACTTAACACTTATGTAATACATGACGCTTGTATATGGCGCATTTGAATTGAAAGGAATTATATTTATAAATATAATAGCGGAACCATAATAATTAAATGTAATAATAAAATGGTGTAGTCTTTTTCAGCATAAGTCATAGTTATTATTGTTAATTTTAGTTTATATATTTACACATATATACATAATATACATACATATATATATACATATATATATTAGATTATTATGATTATTAATTGTGAATATGATGTGATGTGTTTATTGAAAAGTAAAGAACAAAAAAATGAATCAATGTTGCAACGTAAAGAAACAAACAATTTACTGTACTACAAAACTGTAAACAAAACAAAAAGCAAAACAAAAATGAACAAAAAAATGAAATGAAATGAAAAGAAAGAAAACTAAAAAGTAACTAGGTGTGAAAAACTTAAGCGTGCATATAAAAAATAATTTTTAATTATAATTTACAATTTACTTGAATGTAATTAATCATTTACATAACATACATGCATACTTTTATTATACATACTAATCGTGTGTATGTGTATATGTTAACTGTAAGTAGTCTTTCATTTTTGTCAGGTGATATCAACGAATTTTCTATATGTTTTCTATGGCTTGGCGTTTCGTCATCAAAACGTAGTCCCAACATCTATCTTTTAACACTTAAGTTAGCAAGGTCTTTGTATAAGTTTCTTATGTTTTATTTAATTCACTTATATACATATACAGATATATATTATTTGGTTTTTTTTTGTGATATTCATAAAAGTTGTTTATTGTTGGTTTTATATTTCATTTTCGTATTTTTTTTTTCGTGTGTTCATATATTGTATATTTTTGTAGTTTATTTAGCGTGTGTATTATTTTGTATTTAACATATATACTTATTATTAAATATATATATATATACATATATATATATATGTATATTAATTAATGAACTAGTATATACAATTACCTATACATATATACAAAACCATGATGAATTGAAATAATAGTTATTAAGCTGCAGTCATGCAATGAGCGAATTGGAAATCTTAACGAAATCATGAATTGACACTGTGCAAACGAACAAAATGAACTCGAATAAAAATGGGGAAGTGTAACTCGTTTACAGAACGTTTGGCAACGAATGAGAAAATGATGATAAAAATGATGATGATAATTATACTCCTAAAAAAAACGAACATTTTTTAAAAATATTTAATAAACAAATCATTATTAACTATTATTATATTTATTATTATAAAGCAAATTTAGTTATTATATACATGTAAAGAACAAGATGAGCAAAGATGATAAATAAAGAAGATGCACAGCAAACATCAGAATTTTTGTTGCAGTTGCAAAATAAACAAAAACAACAAGAAGTTGAAGATAGAGCAGAAGATGTATGAATGAATATGGTAAAGAAAATAAAACATTTAAAGTTATTTAGCAGTAAAGTAAAACATGAAAAACAAACATCAACAAACAAAAACAATGAAATACAATAAAAACACAAGAAATAAATTCCAAAAACATTAAAACGTCTTTTCATTTCCACTGGATAATCAATGCAGTTTATTCTTTAGCATGTGCGCACACCAATGACGCAGATTTGGTTGATGTATTTACTAAATTGGCGTCAAGCAATACAAATTGCGGCATACTTTTAGGGGCACGTGATAAAACCATGATCTGGAAGTCCTTTAGCCAGTTTTTGAAGGACGTTTGTGCTTTCTATTATTTTCTTCTAATCGGCTGGCGAAGGTTAATCTGTAGTCCAAGGAACACCCGAATAGTCCTTGAAATGGATTTATGAACTTACATGAGACAGTCATGGAAACCTTCGAAATTTTTGCAGTGTTGCTACCGTAGAGCAAAAAAATGCTCGACATACTTTCAGGGGCAGACTGGCAACTTGAAGAGAAGGCTCCAACTCAGCTATATTCGATATGGCAGTGGAGCACCTAGAATCAATAACTCACATGATTAAGATGCATTGCTTTATGCATTTACATCAATGGTGCAGTTCAGTCGCATTCATATAGGTCGCATTCAAAAGTTAAATAAGTATTTGCATACCGCCTGATCCAGGACCTAAGGGCACGTACGGGAACATGCCGGGACTTTCCCCGAAGTCGTAGCCAAATCCTCCGAGGACAACCCACAAACAGTTGACCATTAACAAAAATCAATCTGACCCGTACAGAGGGCAGATATATTAATGGCATTATAGAAGCCACATATACATATCTTTGTGCACCTGGTACAAAAAAAAAAATGAAAAAAAATGTAAATAAATCAGAAGAAACATTCACATAGCAGAGCAAGGTTTCGATCCTCGGACCTCTGGGTTATGGGCCCAGCACGCTTCCACTGCGCCACTCTGCTTGTTGAATTCGCCGTGGCAAACGGCAGCTAAAAATACAAATCGCCAATTTCCGCCATTTTATACAGTTTATCTAAGGCAAGAGAGGCAGAGCGACAAGGGTTCAAATATTTAGTAGTCAAATTCAGCTGAATAATTTCTGGCTTAACCAAATTATTTTATTCACATGGATTACGAGTAGGTGTTCAAGTGAATAACATTTAGTTTGTGTATTTAAATAAATTGCCTAAATCATTTTTAAAAATGAAATAAATAATAATAACTGAAACTAATTAACGCAAATATCCAAACAACTTTTTCAGTTGAATATTTTTGTTGTACAATAAGAGCACCCAAAAACCACGAAAGAATTTACATATAATAGCAACAAAAAAAAATGGAATTATTTTTGCTTAACCGCAATAAACGACACAAAAAACGCAGTAAAACACAAAGCCACAGCGGTTCATAGGGGGTCAGGGGAGGCGTTGTGCGGGGTTTCTCTATTTTTCGTTTTTTAGGTATGCTAAGCGCACGCATGCAAACGTAAATTCCCCAGGTGCCAGTGTTGAAAAAAGAAACGACATTTAGCTGGCACATGGCAGTGAAAAATGTGCTAGCCAAAAGAAAATAAAACCAACAAAAAATAGGGGAAACTTGCGTCTGCTTTCTGCCTGCAGTTATTCCTTTCTCTATCTATGTTTCTTTTTTATTCAGGCTCGCATTTTTTCTTTCTTCCAAAGAAGTTGAAGGTGAATTTTCACAAAACACACGCACACACACACACACACACACACACATGTGTTGGAATGCAAGTTGTCTATTTCACACACCAACGCGCTGCAAAAGCGACAGCGACAGGCTCTTGTGTGGAGGAGGACGAGGATGAGGAGGAGGTTGAGGATAAGGAGGAGGAGGAGTCTCCAGTTGCAGTTCCTTTTGCGCTGCTGTCATTGTCGTTGCAATATGGCGCCAAAACTGGCAACAGTTGCAATTAGTTTAGCATGGGACACAAAATATTATGCCCCGGTTGTCGTTTTGGACCCAAGCGCCAACTCTGAAGCCAAAATGGAGTCCCTCTACTATAATTAATGTGTGTAAATTACGGCATTAAAGCGAAAGCCAAGACGGAAAACGCTCTCTCAGGTACCAAGACATAACTGCAGCAATAGACTAACAGTTTTGCAATGGATTAACTACCATTAGTTGTACCTGGAAGAAGTTAATTGCTTTGCTCGTGTCGCTAGATTAAAGCTCTATTTAATCGCAGTGTACGCTGGTAAAAGTTGTTTTCCCCTCAAGGGAAACAATGCAAGTCTGCAATAATTATGTACGTGAGTTCAAATCAGGACCTTATTGACACACCCATGCTATGCTCTCTCATAGCAGGACATGTGGCATATCCTTTTGAAGAGTTGTTTGCCCGCATATATATCCCTTGTGTAATTGCCCGCACTATAAACATAGACAACATCAATTAAGGCAAGTGAGGTTATGGCCATAGCATAAAAATTAACACAGAAATTGCTTTATTGCCCCGGCCCAGCTCTGTCACATCCCCTTCCCTCAAAAACCACACACACACATGCAACCGTTGCCCGCTTCTTAAGCTTCCCTTTGCCCAACTCCCTCAGCACCCATCACGTACCAATTGACAATGTAAGTACTCTGGCGGGGTTGCCGAAAAGTGAGGGGGGGATTGGGAGTGAGGAGCATGGCCACTCTCTCACATGATGTTGTTAATGATAATGCCACTCGACCCTGACAATGGATCTGCGAGGGAGTTGCAGGGAGTGAGTTACAGTTAGCTGGAAAGTTGCTGCCTCTTGACGTTGATGAGACATGTGGTGCGGTGGTCTTTTTGGCGTCGTAAAAATCATTTCACGTTATACAATACACGTTACGTGGCGTTTATGTTTACGTCATTGTCGTTGTTGCTGTTGTTTTTGTTGTGCTTGTCGCTGTCAGTGTCACCGTTGTCCTCGCACGACAAACGCATGAAAATTTTATAGTCGCTTTAAGTGAGTTTAAACTGTAGAGAATTATGTGAAAGGAGTGTGATCGACTATGTTATACCGTGTAAATATATCTAAATATATCATATATCTAGCGTAACAATATAATACCCTACAGAATGATAGAATACACAAATATTAAATAATGTTAAATGTGAAAACAGATATTTAAAGTTAAGCATATTTTTACGATTTATTTTCATTTTGTATAACTTCAAAATATAAATCCAATATATTAGTAACTATATAATATATATATAACACTTCTTTCTTCTATCTTGTATACCTATGAAACCAATTGAGTATTATTACGCAAATAGTGTCATTTATATTTATTGGCTTGTGTAAGGGAGATTTTTACACCCTGAAACCCTTATGATGCGGGGTATTAAAACTGAAGCGACTACAATTGAGGTGGACAGAGACAGAGAGAGCGAACTCATTAAATTAATTTAATCACGTTAATTAAAAATTGCTGTAGCCAACACACACACACACAGAAACCCACACATACTAACACACACACACGCACACACACATTTAATACAAGTGACATTTGGTTTTAGTCAATTTTAATAGTGGCACTACAGAATATACATATGCCACAACTCGACGCACAGTGAAAACCCACCTGATGGCGTCATCAACATAAATGCAACCCTTTCTCGGGTCAAGAGCCGAAGATTGGCCGCATCTCAAAATGGGTTTGTCATTTGAGCTCTTGTTGTTGTTGTTGTTGCTGTTGATGAGTCAATTCACGCCCCTGGGTCACTTTATGGGGTACTTTATTTTGTTACGTGCTGATTTCTAAGTAAAGTGCATAATAATGTGCTTGAGTTGGGCAGATTGAGATCTTTCCGACACGTTATGTTGAATAAAAAACACATCAAATGAACGAAATGAAAATCATTAATAAGTTTTTATTTAATTTGCTTAATGCCCACCATACAAAGTAATAATTCTTGGCATAGCACAAATGTTGTGTCCCTTATGGTTTTATGTTGGTTTTTTGTGCTTTTATTAAGGCAATTCAATTAAAAATTAAACAGCTTCATTTAACTTTATTTGATTTTAATTGGCAAGTTTATTGACTTAATTTGAGGAGTGTAACTCAATTTTTGCCATGTAGTCCTGCAAATATAATTAAAACCATAATAAATGTTGGCAACAAAATTAAATAAACTGTTTATTCAGTTCAGACTAAACGCTGTGAATCTCTCACTGAAGGGTTTCCAAATATTTTTCGAGTATTTAAAGTATGCAACGAACAAAAAACGAGCAAAATAAAACTTATAAATAGATTAAAAACTTTTCGAATTACACAGACTGACACCTGTTATTATCATTCATGGCTCATTGATAGCCAGTCTATCACAATCAGAGCTTAACAGCCGCCTCAACTCTTCTCCACCTCCCAACTCCACCCCAAAAAAAACCTTGTCTTTTCCAAAAGAAGCCGAAATTGCTTTTGCTAACTTTACAAAAATTAACTAGTAATTATGTTTCGGCGCCAGAGAAAAAGGAAGCTAGGAGTGTGAGAGTGAGAGAGAGAGAGAGAGGTAGGGAGGGAGGGAGCGGGATAGCAAACTGCTGAAACAGAGACGCAAACGCAAACTTAATTTAACAGTAACCAAACGCTTGAATTAACAAGAACAACAATTCGCAGCATAAACAGAATTGGTGAAGGGAAAGGGGCTAAGTGGAGGGCATTGGCCAGCCGTGCAACCAGACCCTTACCCCTATTATCCCCCCACCAGACTAACCTAGCAAGATGCCGCAGTTCAGTTTGCCACTAAATTCTGTTAAGTTTTGTCCAAAGTTTTTCGCAAGGGGCTCGGTTAGTAAAGGGTTGGCGAGGGTCGCTGGAGGGGGCAAACTTATTGGGTAGCTGCTCATGAAAAATTTAACAAGCAAGAAACTTAAATTTTATTGCCTATAAGGACGCATTAACTTATTCCAAGAGGGAGCGCACACACACACACACACACACACACACACACCACCCCAAGCAGCAGCCACCCTCTCTGCACGTAGATCATGCCTAGCTCAGAAGCGGAAGTGGTCGTACCACGTGCCTGTGCAACAGAGCGAGATAGCGCTAGCGACAAATGTGCGTGCGTAAATTATGTGCAAGCTAAGCGTAAGAGGGGCTTTTGAGGGGGGAGGGGATGGGTGTTGCAGAGAGGCACCAGCGAGGTTGAGCGGGTGGCAGTCGCAGTGCAGGAAATCCAAACTCCTCTCCACAGGCAGGCAAAGGTGAAATGGTGAATGGCTTACCTTGCATAACGAGGACAAATTAGTGCAGGCAAAATGTTTGGGGTTCGAGGGAACCGTATTGCCAAGATTGCGTCCTCGGTCGGAGTCGACTCTGAGTCGGAGTCGGAGTCGGAGCAGCCTTGGGGTTAAGCTAGATAAACTCAACTTGCTGGCGCATAAATTGAAGTTCGGTTTTTGGCCTACGCCTGTAATTTTTTTTTTGTGGCTCTTTCCATTGTTAAGCTCGCAAAAACTTTTTCCCCAATTGATCAGCACTCAAAAAACGAATAAGAAAAGAAAAAACCAGTAAGGAGGACTTCTAATTGAAATATTGCGCCACCAGGTGAAGGTGGAGGCAATAGAAAGCGTTAGCCAAGGCACAAAAGCAGATTTGGCAACTTTTTCGATTGGGCAAATAGCAGCAAAAGGAAACTTAACGCAAAAACCACTTAAGCTAATAAATTGACCAATTCCAAGTTGTTGGCCAAGAGCGATTAAGGGTTAAATATATGTTGCATAAGCCCCAAATTATGGCTTCTCAATTGGGAATAGCTAAATAAATAAGTGTAGTTTATGTGATAATAACGAATTAACATTCACTTGATAACTCGAATTAATTTGGTTTTGTGTTTGCTTTTATGGCTTCCTACGAATGCTGGTAGCCTTGGCCTGGCCTTGGTAGACCTCTTTATAGACCCTTTTCTAGACCCCTCTGTCGACCCCACATAAATGAAAACGAAACAAACCAAGTGAAAAGAAATCCATTTAAAAATATGAATTTTAATGTGAGCAACATTTGTTTCCATCAAATCTTGTTGAGATTCTTCAAAATATCCATTTTGTAGATTATTTGCCATTATTTTTATATAATTTGTGTAACACGCATGCTATCTGAAGAATATCTATAGGTGTATCCACTTTTCTACAATAACTGCTCAAATTTATCTAATTGCAATCGCTGCCCCATGCCTCCAGTCTTATGGCTTAGATAGAGGTGGTGCTGTCGCTCTCACTATATAATTGCTGCCCCATTGTTGTTGTTTTCAGCGATGTCTCCACAAGTTTGTCTAACCATAAATTTGCATAGTTTGCTCGAAAACTCGAAAGAACTTAAAATTTGGCAAGCTGCTGCAGTTTTTTATTTTTTGTAGGGGGCAGTGAGGAGGGGATGCATAACAATTTGCTCGGAAAACATCCCCAACGAAAGTGCATTGTAAATAAACAAAACAAGGAATCTGTGAGTAATGTTTTGCGATATGAAAATCGCACTGATTTAGTGGCTAGAATTTGTTGGGCCATTTATTTTGTGCGTTGCTTAAATATATATATATATATATATATATATATATATATATATATAGATATCACACTTTGGGAGGTCAAACGTTTTTTTAACGGCTTACCGTTGAGCCGTCATATAAACAACTACAAACAAGTTACCTTAACAAACCTACATTGGAATGACCGAGATTGCTTTTTAACACTTTTAAAAAATGACGAGCAGGCAAAAACTAATTATTTTCAAAAGTACGAATATTAACTAGAGAATACCCGTTTCCAACTTCAAAGGCGATACCAATGTAGAGATCAAACTATGATCAAAAAGCACCGCTTTTGTTTCGAAGTCTACGAAAGAATTTCCTAGGTTCTTGACAATTTTAAATGTGAAAACTGTTATCATAATTTTAGACAAACAGATGTTTAGTTACGTGAAGTCAAGTAACCAGGGCCACATTAGAAAACCATATAGTTTATTCAGTCATAACTAATTAACCGGCAACTCAAACATTTGCATATTTTCAGTTGATTTGCCGGCTGAGAACTTGGCGCGCCTTGCAGGCTTATGATATTTTAATTTAGAGAGCTGGGCATGGTTGAAAGTTAAGCGAATTCTCTGTTGATTTTGTTGAATTTTCGCACAAGCCAAACGTGAAAATCTCATAAAAATTGCAGAAGCGCTTTTTACATTGCATACTCTGCGGCGTGGGAGCCGTGCAATCAAATGAAACGTAATGCTCCCGGAATGCAGAGCGGCATACAATTTTATTCTTTCTTTTCTTTTTAGGTTTTTTACTTCTTTTTTTTTTGCTCTTCGCTCGGGAGCAGCTCAGGTGGAGTAAGCAGACAGAGAGAGAGAGAGAGAGGGCTGAGGGGAAGGGGAATAGACTGAGCGCTGAATTGACTAAATTAACTGGTGCTGGCGAAAAAGTTTGTTTGCCTTTAGACGTTTGCTTCACTGCGTTGAGGGAACAAAAAAAAAAGATGAGAAGTGAAGCTCAACTAAAGTAAAGCGAGTGAAACTGAAAAACTTGGTAACTAGGAGAAATCGCATAGCTGCTAAAATTGTTTGATTGTGCACAAAAGATTTACGTTAAATATTTGATGCTAAAATTATGCAACGCTGCGTTGGGTAATCGTTGAAATGCACAAAAGCCGTTTTACTTCTGACTTTGCCATTGCTCAGCTAGAGGTCAAAATAAAAGAAAGAAAAGTTTCCCTCGCAATTGGCAGCTGGATGCGGGAATTGAGTGAAAATTATGGCGGTTTAAGTTGAAGTTCATTCTGATGTAACACAAGCAAACTTATCAATGCACTGAGTAAGAGCGCATCAGCTGAATGAATGATCGCTGCAACAAATTCTCAAATTTCTCTCGCTCTAGCCTGCTGCTTTCTCTCCCTCCCTCTCTCCTTCAGATGTATTACTTTTTTTTCTTACTCACCATTTAGTTAAGCTCAGATTAAGCTCTCTCTTATTTTGGTTTAACTCACCACTTAGTTAAGTTAAAAACTGTACTAAAATAGCTTTATTGACAGCTTTGATTGCGCGACATCAGCCGCTCTAAATTTGAAATCCGATTGACAGTTGACACCTTTCGACTTTGTGTAATGTCAGCTGTTGCCAATTCTGATGCATTCCAAATCTGTATGCCCCAGACACACAAAAACAATAGAGCACTTGAATTTTCAATTCAAATTGCGGTTAAGAGCTAGAGAGTGAACAAGGCAACACCAACAACAACAACATAGTGTAAATGATATGGGAAGGATGGATTCGGCGAAAAGAGCGCAGAGCAGAGATGCCAAATTTAGTTGACAGTCAATCCAAGACAGTCGTCAGCGAAGTCAACACTGATTTTGATTCACGAGCGGAGTTATTGAAACCTTTGCACTAACAGACGGCAACCACACCAACGACAACAACAACTACAGCCAAAAGCGAGTGAAGTTGCAACTTTGCTACGTTTGCATAAAATATTGAGATTCCATGTTAAGTGGCACTTAATGCAAATGTGGTCGAAGGTCGCCGTTGGGGGCGCCTCGACAGGTTGGCCGCCACAGCCGCAACTGAAGCTAAGCTTAGAGCGCCGAGCTTTCGCATTTCATTGCTTTCTTCTTGCCATTTCCCCATCTTTGTCTTCTTTTTTTGATATTTCCATCGAACCCTAATGTGAATGCAAAATGTAAGAGTGTGGGCGTGGCTAGACAGCACTATATCTAGCGGATGAAAACAACGCGAGAAAAAACAACGCTTTTAAGCCTTAAAGCTTTTTGTTTTTTGGATTTATATTTAAGCAAAAAAAAAAAAATTGAAGTGTATTAAGTATGAGTTTTACAGGCACTTTACTGGCATTAAATAAATTCCAGACAGCAACAGCGAAGAAATAAACAAGATCGCAATACAATGCACTCGAGTTGTTTTTCCAATTAGGGGCACAACAAGCGAGCAACAAATTTCCATGCGATTTATTCCAGTGGGTCAACTGAATGGACGACCTGCCCTTGCGAGCAGGTCAAGTACAGTACAACTTTCGCAAACGAGAACAAGACTTTGAACCTCTTCAACTCTACAGCCAGTGAAAACTGCAGGCTGTCAACTGCAATGCAAACACACACACACACAAATAGATACACTCATATATATGGAAAACACTTACACAGCACAGCAGCTGCTGTTGTTGGATGTAAAAAAGTGAATCAGAAACGGAATCCCGGCTTGCTGTGCGGCGGCTGTGGCAAATGTGTTTGCTATTCAGGTGTCAACAGCAAAAACACATTCAGCTTTGTTGCAATAACAATAACAATAACAAATAACAAAAACAACAACAACAAACACACAAAAACAAAAGACCCAAATCCTCTGGCAGCATTTTCAATACAATGAAAACATTTTACTTAGCAGCAGCATACCCAAAATGCACAGAGCAACAGAATTTTTGGACACAAAACAAAATGCCAGTTGTTGCTGGAGAGAGGGGTAGATAGAGGGGCAAGGGCAGTAGGGAAGGGATAGAGGGAGTTATGCAGATGTTGGGTTTAAGCAAATGCGGAAGAAATCAATGCGTGAAAATGTAGAAATCTTGTTTAAAATGGAAAACAAGCTGGAAAATAAGAAGGAAATGCATTTGTTTTGTCCCTCACAAGTGGATCGTGACAAAGAGAAGCAAGTCATTTCAATTTATAATAACAGTAAATTCCTAAAAAAAAACAAAAAAGTAAGTAGTAATTTATTCATACAAGAATTTATATAAATATTTATGCAATACAGTTCAAATTGTCTTTAAAAATCGTGTTTAAAGTACACTTTTCCACACTAGTCAATATGTTTTTGAAATTCATAAAAGTGGTATTCAAATTGGTATGCACAATACTAATACCGTAAAGAGTAAAATCAAAGATAATTCAATTATGTTTCTATACCAACTAAACTGTTTCCAAAATCGATTCAAGAATAAACCGCAAAAGGAACATCAAATTCAGTTCAGTTTTGCTAGCTTAAAAATCATTGACAATTTTCTCACACATCTCCATTAAATGCGCCTCATTCTCAAAATTAAATTTTTGCGCTAAACACTTTTGGAGACACCTCAGTTTGGCTTAAATCTGAAAATGGATGAACAAAATCCAAGCATTGCGATTTGCACTCAACTGAAAATTGTTGTATTTTTCTCGTTTTCAAACTGTTATTTTCGGCCAGCTGAACTACCTGAAGTGACTGTTTGGCACAAATAAGGAGACAGGCGACACTTCTTCAGCTGCAGCTTCAGCTGCGTTTTATCTACGACTCGATTTTCCAAGCGTTTAAGCAAGAATAACAACAACAACAGCAAGTGAGGCGACAGCAAGTAAACAAAATTCAGAGTTGGAGTTCGAATTGGAGTCGGAGTTGGGAGTTGGAGTTGGAGTTGGAGTATTCTTCGTGCTTGCCGGCTTGCCTGCCTGCCTGCTTGCAGTCCAGTCTCGCCCGTGTCCAAGCTAAATGACGCTCGAGGGCAACGACAACGACAACAACGACGACGACGACATCAGCTGAGCCGAGCAGTTCTGCTCTGCTCTGGTCTGGTGCTTCAAAAGTCAAAAGGCTACGCCTGGCAGCGACTAACTGACTTTAGCTTTCAGGTATAATTAATCTTGTTTAGCCGTTGCTCTTCTCCTTCTCCTTCTTCTTCTTCTTCTTCTTCGACCTGTTGTTGTTATTGTTGTTATTGCTTTTGTCTGTCACCCTGTTTGTTTGTTTGTCTTTGTAGGGGGTGCTGCTGCTTGAAAAGCGACAGCGCTATCGTAATGTATTTAGAACGAGTTTAATTTTGGATCCAGCACACAACACATTTTTCTTGCAACCCAAACCTGACCAAAGACAGAAACAGAAATAGAGATAGAGAGAGAGATAGGGAGAGAGAGAGAGAGAGAGAGTTCTCTCTTTGGCTAGCTGGCCAGGTTAACTATTAATTTTGGGCTCTGAGCAAGATTAACGAGTGCATGATTGCCTCAAATTGTCTGGACAAAGGCAACGGAGCAAATATCCCCCGCAGCCCCATTTTCCCTTCCCCCACCCCTACCCCTAGTCACTCTATAGTTAATAGTAAAATTCGTGGCATACTTGAAGACTTAGCTCAGAGCTCTGGAAATTTATGTTCGCCCATTGCAATTTTGTCGCCATTTTCCAAGCTGTGCATTTTTTTTATTTTTTGCCAACTTTTTCTTCAGTTAAGGGGGCGCAACAGCATGCCACGCCCTCAAATGGTAATTAATTTGGCTGCATGTCACAGCTGCTAGCGTATTTTTTCTATTTTTGTTTTTTGGCATTTTTTTGTTTGTTTATTTTTAGCGTTGTTCGTTTTATTTTATAGTGAAATAGTTTCTTTAAATTATTAGCCATTTTCGGATAATGGTAGTTTAATGAATTAACAGTTATCTTTTAGATAGACTATCTGCGATGTCTGTATCCATATCAGTCATATTACATGCCTGCCCCAAAATGCTAAACTCTTCTCTAACTCTCTTTGTGATTTGATGATTTTAAACTCAGAAAAGACAACATCAAATTTGTGCACTTCATTGAAAGCACATCAAACATATGGCTAAAAAGTTGATAGCCGCCTGCAATTGCCTGGTGCAACATAACACAACTGGCCCCCCACTCCCAACACTCGCAACCTGCAACTCCATTACACACACACACATATATATGTATATATAGATAGATCACTTTTGCGTATACGCATTGGCATACCAAAAGTGCCCCAACGGCAATGGGGCATACTCATCAACGCTAACAACTGGGACCGGGTTGCTGTTCGGTATGCTACGTGCAACCTTGTACCTGCAACCAGCCACCTCGCCCAAGCCCAAAGTGCGTCAAAACTAATGGCCACTGACAACAAAGTAAATGAAGCATGGCTTCAGGCGAACAGAGCTGAGAGCAAGGAGCAGAGTCTGCGGCAAGGGTCACAGCCGAAGTGCAGGCAAAAACAGGATGAAAGGCTTGGTCAGAGCAAAGGCAGACAGACAGACAGACAGACACTGGACACATACACAACATGGGCTGAGCATAGCGACGTAATAGGCGAAATGAAAAATCTATGAGAGTTAAATGAGTGAAAATCAGGAAAATGCATTAATGAATGAATGACAGCAGGCGCTGTCAGCAGCACGGGCTGAGATAAGGACATTGACGAGCAACGTGCCACAAGCCACCCCAAGCCCCAAACCCTATGGCCACATATTCCCCTCTTGTTGCTAACCAACGGACAACGAGCGGAGCCCACTGTACAAGGGGCAAAATTAACACTTTTTCGGGCATTTATTTATGAATATTTTTGGATTGTTAAAAAGCATTTGTAAATAACTTAGTTTGATCTATTTTGAATATTGCAACAAAATTGGAACTATCAAATTTCTAATATGCAAAATTGCTGTTTTATGAATGAGAAATGAATTTCTGAAAAAAAGTTATATATTTGAAGCACTTTTTGACAGCAAAAGAGTCTCTTTTGCCCATTTTGCCGAAGGGCTTTGTGTGCGTACGTAAGTGAATGATCGAATGTGAGTATGTGTTTGTATGAGTGTGAGTGTATGTGTGTGTGTGTGTGGGGGTATTTGTGTGTTCCTGCTTCTGGTCAGCTTGATGGGCAGCTGGTCAGTTCGGGATTTGTGGAGCTTGTGCCACGTTCCTGATGTTGCTGCCGTTTCTGCTGATGTTGCCTCGTTGAATGTCTTATTTATGAATGCAAAATCGTTTGGTTATATGTGTGTGTGTGTGTGTGTGTATGGGAAGGAGCAGGAGGAGGAGAGGAGGGGAAACTAAAATGGAGGTTAGTGCAGGGTTAATGCTGCTGGATTTTAGCATGTACTACACCTGATATGATTACGTTACGTTCAACACGTACGCCTCGAGCAGCAACTGGCCAACTGAGGCTCGCCTCCGTTGGCATCACTAATAGCCAAATGTTCAAACGGCTGCAATTTCCACAGCTCCAAAAACAAGATGCAATGACAGCTGCTCCACAACCTACCCTCTAGCTGTGATTAAGGGGATTATGACTTTTTTCTTGTGTGGATTCTGGAAATGGAGATGTTTGCTTCGTATCCAATATTGCTTGGGAATTTAACCTTAAAGTTAACGTTTCTTGCCCAACTTCAATGTAAACTGAAAACATTGTTGTTAGCCATTTATATGAGAAATGTTGAATATGGAAAACAGATTAACAAATTCTTAAATGATTTCCAAATAAATACCAATAATAAATTAAAATTGTATTTATTTCGCGGAAATAAACTGGTTTCTGGGCAGGCCTGATTGTGGCAATGAATTTAATGACTTTTACTCCTATTTTGTTGTTTAACTTATTTAATTGTGCTGTAAATATGTGTCGATATTAATTAAGTATTTCCTATTGTTCGATGCACACACAGAAATGTTGCTTTCTGATTTTACACGCTAAAACCCACACAATGTGTGTGTGTGTGTGTGTGTCGCACAACTCATTTGCACCACTTTTGGTTTTCCAATTGCAAAATGACCGAAACTCAGTTTACCCCAATCCCCGCTCTCTTCCCTAACTACCACTCAACCCAGTTGAGCACCCGCAGGGCAGCAAACATTTTTCGCCTATGAAAACGTTGTCGCATATTAACGTAATTAGTTCATGCGCCCCACAGAACTCGGCTAACTGCAGCCAAGGCATGGGCATCAACGGCACGGTGGTGGTGGTGGGGGGAGTTGCAAACTCCAACTTCAAACCGTGGGGCATGCAGCCACTGCCAGACAGAGTTTTTTTTGGTGGAGAAAGAGAGGGGGGGGAGGCGTTTGGCTGTTGTTTTTGCGGTATTTGGGAATTGTGGCCGGAATTATGATGTCCAGCAGCGAGCAGCCCATTAAGCCAAGGGAGTCGTGGACGATGGCGGCAACTGGTCGCTGTGCGTGCGTGTTTTACATACGAATATGGGAGACCAGCACACACACACACACACACACAGAGAGAGCACACACTCTGGTGTGTGTGTGTTAATTGAAACGTGATTGTGTCGAAGGCGAAACTGCAACTGATTTTTTTCTCTTCTTTTTTTTGGGGGGGGGTGTTTGAATTTAGTGTCTCTTTCGACACTTGCAATTGTCAGGTTTAAGTGGCCAGCACCCCTCTGCCCCCCGCCCACCCTCCGAAAATATAGTTATGCATTTAAATGTTAGTGCGTAATGTAATTTAGTAGATGCTTTTGGGGCTTTGGGGAATATTCAATTTGCACGCACGCACAATTGAATTTGAATGCAAAATTGCTACGATATCGAATGCATTATTAATTTCCAGCTCAAAAACACAAACACACACACACACACGCACACATATACATAGAGAGAGATGTCCTTTGCTATCCTGCCACACCAACAGCTACACACACAAAACGGAAATATGGTTTTTCACTTTCCCAACAACGACATTGATACAGTTAGAGATATTGCTGATGATGATGTTGACGATGTTGATGATGATGTTGCTGCTGTTTGTCCGATATTGATGATGATTGCGTTGCGTTGCTCAGCAAGAGGGAATTTTAAATGCACATCTAATGTGATTAAGTTTCGGCCTTAAGCCGACCTTAGAACATGGCCAAAGCACATAATTTGAGTCCCTAATTTCTTAACCCAACTAATACTGTTCGCACTTGCGGTCAAGTAATAAGTGCAATGGACTTGAAACACAAGCCACTTGTGTGTGTGTGTGTGTGTGTGTGTGTGTGTGTGTGTGTGTGTGTGTGTGTGTGTGTGTGTGTGTGTGTTTATGTGTGTGTGAGTGTGAGAGAACTGAGTCTGTGTACTATATTAGTGCACTCAATGAGACTCAATGTAAACTGTATTTTGAACAGTTAAATAGTGAATCGAACAAATAGTTTCAAGGATTATGTTATGAAATTCACTATTTAGCATCAATCTCAGTTCATTAAAAGATAATAATAACGATTATCACAGTCAAATATATGTAGGCAATAATAGTTGGAAGGCTTATCATGATTATAATACAGAAAGGGAATATCATGTTTAATGCTAATTCTTATTCTGCGTGCTACAATCTTGAAGAATTTTCTGCATTTAAAATACAAACTTTTAGCAAGTGAATATCTAATTTGGCATAACTAATGTTATATATATATATTAAATATCACAAAAGACTACCCAAAAATATATATTTTCTGTATTTTTATTTTTTTTAATTTGTTAGGAATAAAAAAACAATTTAAAATACTTAGCATAGCAGTTGAGAAGGTAAATTTCATTACTGCGTTCTGAATTTTAGTAACAATTTTTTCTAAAATTAATACTTTATCGAAATATTCAACAATCATCTATTTATCATCTATATTTTTAGATATATTTCTGATGGTTTATTGTTTGGTGAACTCTGCTTATAATTGAAATATAATCAAAAATTCTTGAACTGTGAAAAATATAAAAATAGTGGGAAATTCATTTTGGCTATTCTATTGTTGAAAATTGTATAAATCAGCTACAAAATTATTGTTTTATTTATATATCAGCTCACATGGATGATAACTGTAGTTAGCTTTAATTTATTATATTATGGCACCCCTAAGACTTTAATCAATTTGAAACAATGTGTTTTGCGGTTGGCTATAAGTGCACCGCACCGAGTGCCACAGAGCCCAAGAGCCAAATACAAATCCATAAGCCAGACAAGTGCTTTGGACACTTTTCGGCTTTGACACGCCCGTCACAAAATTGAGGTTATGTCATTTGTTTAGTTTGTTACCTCAATTATTTAGTAGCCAAAAAGGCAAGACCATAAACCATTTTCATGCGTGTGCGTGTGTGTGTGTGTGTGTGTGTGTTGGAGTGTGCTGGTATCTACTTATGTGTGTGTCCTTTTGGTGTCCCTGCAATTACATAAATTCCATGTGACAATTTCAATACGTATTTTCTTTTATTTAAATTATGCCTTCGGGTCGAGTGTGTGTGTGTGTGATTGCCAATTGTTATATATAATATTTATTACACACACACAGATACAAATACAGATCGGACTGACACAAACAGACGCTGTTGTGGTAATTAATTTCAATATGCTTGAAAATTTGCAGACTGCATATTTATTTGAAGCTTGGCATAATTATATTTATGTGATGTGTGTCAGATGTGGTTGCTGTTGCTGCTGTTGCTGCTGCTACTGCTCTCCTGCTAATTGATGAGCAATATGGGAAATCAAATTAAATCCAGCTGTTTGCCAATTAAATGACTAAAACTTTGATTGCCATATGTACTTAGCCCTGGCCAAGAACCACACCACAGAATCAATTGCCTGCCTAAGCCAACCAATATGTTTGACAATGCAGAGGGTATGTGTGGGTGGGTATGTACATATATATTAGGTTGGCTCATACAAAATTAAATTTTAATTTCAACCAGGCAAATGTTGCGAGAAAGTGAGAACAGGCAATTTCCTTGCCATGCTAAAAGTCAAAACAAAAAGCACTCGTCGCCCCGCCCCCACAATTCCTATATACATATATCGTTCATATCCTGTGTGCAGGCAACTATAACAGCAACAGCAACAACATTTTAACCACTTGACTGCATTGTGGATAAAACGGCAGCCAGAAGTCAAAGTCAGTTCTCAGCTCAGCTGCTGGCTATGCTGTGTGGTTCCACCCATCCATTTTAGCCTGGCCCGTCGACTGACTTCTAGTGAGTGCTCTTGCCAATTGACATGCAGACCTGCCTGCCAGCCGTAAATCGGCATAAATAATTCATTATTGCCGCCTCGTTGCGCATAAATCAAGTCAGCTCTGAGGTCACACATTCACATGAGCGAGAGCGAGAGAGAGAGAGGTTGTAGTCTGTGTGGCAAACTTGATCTTTAGCCGGCTTGTAGTAGTCCTGTCCCCTGTCAGCCTACCTAAACTAAACCAAAACACACAAAATACAATGTTACTAAAAAATGAAACATATGCAAAAAGATGAACTGGAGATGCCGGGGATTGAACCCGGGGCCTCTCACATGCAAAGCGAGCGCTCTACCACTGAGCTACATCCCCTTTGGATACCTGGCAGCTCAAACCGTTATTTGAGGTAAGCTCTATTTACATAGTGAAAATAAAGTGAAGGCAAATTAAAAGAGTTGCTATTAATGAAAATTAAATATATATACAAACAGTTATGTACTTATCTTTGTTACTGTTTTAAGACTGAAAAAAGCAATAAAATTATTACGCATTCAATTTGAATTTATAAATATTGTACTCAAGTAAGTAAGTACTCAATTATTATTGTAAATTGGTAAACTACAATGAAAGAAACAAAAAAAGTTATGCACGTGGCAACTGCTCAGCGCAGGCAGTGCACTGCTTTGTCAGCTAGTGAGCACTGCTTACTTGGTGGCATTTAGCTTGACTCTTTCAACATGGGGATGTAGCTCAGTGGTAGAGCGCTCGCTTTGCATGTGAGAGGCCCCGGGTTCAATCCCCGGCATCTCCAATTCAGTTTTTTGTATTTTTTTCATTAATTTTCAAAAATGTGATAGCACCTTGTGAAAATTTTGTTGCTGGGGCCTGTTTATGGCCGTGTAGCCATCGAATCGCTGCTCGCTTTACACTGAATGTTTTGTAGGGGCACTCATTCTGTGTGCTGCTCTCCGAGACGACTGTGCACGATCATTATTTTCGAGTACACTATTCCGATTCGAGATCACAATCGATCGCATTTTTGCTTCTTCATTCGTAAAATCGATAAAGTGATCCATGCGACTAACAGGTACGCAGCAGCTCACAGCCAGCAACCGATTCAACAGTGTGTGCGTCTCTACATTTTATTTCTATACGCCCGCATGATCGTTTCAAAATTCAAAAAAACAACTATTGAATATACATGCAACGAAGCGAGATAGCAAGCGACCAGCTGCCTCGCCAAGGCCCACGGCATAGCGCAGAGCGAGATGAAACGAGGCAAAGAACCACAAACAACAAAGCAGCACAAACCACATGTGTTTGCTTGTGTGTGTTCGCTTGTATGTGTGTGTGTGCGTTTGTTTGTTTGTATGAGGGTTGACGTCGTCGACTCTCTTATGTTTTTGTTCGCTGCTCATTGAATTGAATGCGTCAGTTCGGCTGGCTGCTGGCGCTGAGCGCCTGGCATTTTACTTAAATGATTGAACGATTTTTGCACGGTTTTTGAAATTAAAGTTCATTTTCGGATCCATTCTCGTTCCCTTTGGCCCAGCCGGGGGGAAGACGATCTCTTTGGTCAACGAATGGATTGAGATCATTTTGATTTTGGCCTCAATGGTTCAAATCGTATTGAGTTTTTATTTTTGATTTGTTTGATTGTATTTTCTGTTGGTGCATTTTTTTTGGGTTTTTTCTTTTCTAGCTGAAACTCGCTCTTAAGGGATTAAAGAACTTTTTTTTTTCTTAGCAGCTGCACAAGTTTTTTCATCACGCTAAATCTCAAGATGGCTGCCTTCCACTGCTCACTGCCCTACAGAGTTGCATTTCGTTTGCAGCCGTATAAATTTCAAAGGAAAATGCTCAGGTATTTTGCTTAATCTCTTACGTTGGACGTAGGCAGTCAGTGAAGGGGTTGGTGGAGGGGGGAGGGGTTAGGGGGGGAGTTTGCATTTAATCTCGCGCAATTTCTTATAAATATGCATGCAAATAAAATGGATGCACAAAATAAAAAGTGCTAGAAGCGAATTTCTCCGCTGCAGTCAAGATAAATACAGTTGCCCAGGTAAGTTTGCCTAAAATGTTTTATTTTTATTTGGACTTTAATTAAATGTAAAGCGTAAAAGCTAAAATTGCAATTGGCATTGCTATTTGTGCTGAGAACTTTTGCCGGTTTACTTAATTATACGCAAATTTCATAAGTTCATTTGCACCCACACCAACAAACTAACTGCTTTCCACATATGTGTGTCCTGCACAACAAATTTTGGCTGCAAATTTAATTACGCTATAGAAGCAAACATTGCTGCCCAAGTGCCCCAATTTTGCCCCTTCTCCCAATCCCTCTCCCTTTCTGGCTGGTTTTGTTTCGCTTGCCAACTTTTACGAAACTAATTAAAACGATAAGAGACCAAACAAAATACGCGAAATTTTCGCTGAGAGCATTCGAAAGTACTTTTGAGTATTTGATCATTATCACTTCGAGTACATTTTTGGATGGCAGCCTTTGGCTTTTTTGCCTCACTGCTACATACGGTAAATGTAATTCGTATGCGGGCTGCTGCAGAGGACACCAGCTCCTGCGGAAATTAAATAAATTTCATGAAGCTGCTCAGGAGGGAGGGCGGTGATGCCCCCGATCAATCATTGCCATATGGTCCCACATGTCAGCAACCACACAAAGTGCCACCTGTCAACAACTGTCAACACACACACACACACCATAAAAGTACAGTTGGCATCAAAAGACGCACGCTTGTATATTAAGCTGACCACGAAGGAGTTCTACGCTTTAAGTTGCTCTATATGTTAGCCAATGAGTAAAGTTTCCTTTAAACAGGTCTCAGTTTGTTCCTAAAAGTATGTCATTAAATACGAAATTAAATTAAAAATATAGAAAATAGTATTTGTATCTTTAAATGTAGCATTAATACAGATATCAAGCCATCATTAAATAGGATTTATTTTTGAATTCGAAGTCGTACCAGAAACATTTGTCGCCTTTCTAGTCTAGCGGCATTATCTTCATCTGCAAATATGCCAATTGTCTCGTGGAATCACATTGGATTGGTCAAAAAATATTGTCCACATATGCATCAGCAGCAGCAGCGGTATATCAGAGTGTTTTGTGACGCCTGCCCATCTCCACCTATTAGCTTATCCTTACATATCCTTGAAGCAAATTGATGTGCCCATACAGATGGTGCAGTCAAATGGAAACAACTGTGGCTACTGCTGATAAGCGGCTCTCAGTTGTGCACACACAATGGGCATTAACGCTCGAAAGTGAAAGCGAATGCATGCATTATCAAATTAACTGAGCCGCAGCATGTGCAAATTAAATGGAATGGGTGAAATGTATATATATAAATATATATATATTTATATATATATATATTTGTATGTACTCCTTTGTTGCGTTGATAGGCGCACCTAAAATTATGCTTCGGTAAATGTGCCTAGCAGAAACAGCTGTTTTCGGGTGACGCTCTTCCGCTCACTCCATTGTGCGCTCTCATTTCAAGTTTTATGCTAGAGATGAGCGTCTCTGTTGTTGACTCTTTGGAATATGTCAAATAATTTGTATCCAATAAATATTTAAATAAAATATAAAAGGTTGTAAAGAAGAAATAAATCGAACACCTTATATTATAGCTACTCTTAAATTCTGTCTGTCTCTGTGCAAAACGATATTCACTCACGCAGCAGCTGACCATCTCTAGCAAGCTTTGAGCTGCTCACCTGTGGCTTTTGGTGACTGGCCCTCTTGAAGTGGCGTCGTTTGGCCCGGTAACAATCAGTAACAATTTGCCCGCGAAAACGGTTAAAACGCTGTAGCGCGAGAATTTCGATTGCGTTACGCGAGCACTTAACACAAAAAAAAAAACAAAAAAGACACAAGACGTAGTGGAAGCACAAAACAGGAACAAAAACAACAACAGCCGCAGCAGCAGCAACAAAAAAAAAATTTACGTGCGCATGCGCCTCACACTTTATCTTCGCAATTCGCCATCGCCGTCACTGACACCGTCGCTGTCGTCGTCAGCGTCACCGTCTCCGTTTGTGTCTCTGGCGCACTTATCTTTTGTTGTTGATTGATTTCGACTCTAAACAACAGTTTGCTTATACCTACAATATACATGTGTGCATATATGTGTGTATAAGCGCATGCGAAAAACGTAAAGAAAACACAAATTAAATAACATCAAAATTTGTGTAAAATTAAATACAATCAAATAAAGCAATTGGAAATAGTGAAGAACAACAAGCAAGAGCAGAGCAAGCATAACAAGGGCATTCTAACTTTCACACACACACCCACACACAACGATACACACATTAACGGATTGTTTACTTAAGCGGTAAGTTGAGGAGCCGTCAACGTCACAAATTGCGTGCAAAAATGCAACATACAAAAACGTAATGCACACTCTATGCATGTCAAACTGTCGCTCTGCCTTGACACAGTTTTAAAGTCCTGCACACAATTTTTAGGGACTGTAAGAATGTCAAAAATCGCTCAAAATTTAAAAAAAATAAAAGCTGCAAACTTTTAAGAAAAATTGTATGTTTTAAGTCTACTCTAGTAGCTTAATTTTCTTAAATATATACCGCTCAAAATTTATAATTGTGTAAACTGAATAATTCATTTTAATTGGCATTTCGAAAATTATACACTACTTTTAATGTGATGTTTGTGCGCTGGCAAAATACTTAATTACACACTCATTAAATGCATCAAATTAAAATAAAATGCAGTTTCAATAACCAAAAAAGGAGAGAATTTAACGATGCGATATTTGTTGTTATTGTTGGCCATAAAATATTGGCACACGCAATGCGGCTCAAAGTTTTGTGAGCAATCAACCTTAAAAGCGGCACGCTAAATAAACAAAATGTGTAATAAGCATTAAAAAAAAAAAATCAAAAAAAAATGTTAGCCATAAGTAAAATGTGTGTTTGTGTATGTGTTGGCCTGTTAGCTGTTAACTGCTTTTAACGGCCAACAGCAAGCGGCAGCAATAAGCTTGCATAATATGTAATTGTTTTGATTTATTTAACTTTATGCCGCTTATAGACTTGATGGCTGTTAAATACACTTACATACATATATATCCATGTCTGTTCCCCCCCCCTCCATGGCCCTCTCCCAAACCTATTGCATAAGGCCTTTTGCAGCGCGTATTTTTTTCAAATGCGACATGCATGCGATTTTACACAGCATTTTTTTTATATGAGCATATATTTTTTTTTATTTCTTACGCTCTATTCACAATTCGCTTTTAGCTTGCTTGGGTTTTTTTTTTCTTTTTTTTTTTTTGTTCATGGCGCAGGCGTGCCAGTCTAACTCCCCCTGCCCCTCCTATCACCACCCCCCGCCTGAGCAGCTAAGTCTTCATGCTCAAAGCTTGGCTGGAATTTCAGATATGCTTGGAGCAGGTTTTTCGTCAACGCTCGTTTTATTAATTCACCGGTTTACTTCACCTGATTTCTTGTTGTATTTTGTGCATTTTTGTCGCGTGTATTTCTGGTTTTTATTTTTTCCAAATGGAAAAAAAGCTCTCCTTCTTTTTTACGTATTCTGTTTTGCATTTGATTAGTTGTTGATTACGTTCTGTGCTCGCTCGCAAATCGATGTTAACTTAATTTACGATCTTGGCTTTGGCTAAGCGATCAAGTTTAGCATTTAGCAGCGTAACCGTTATGGACCAGCTCCTTTTGGCACTTTCGTCGGCTTTTAGGCAAATGTGTTAATAAAACAAGATCAACGACCAAACCTTAAGTCAACTAACCGGAAAACATCATTTGCGATCTTTGGTTGAAGAACCATAATAAACGGAGTGCGAAGTGATTTTTTTCAATTGATTGCAGAGTCTATAATAATATATAGAGTCTATAATATATAATATATTATTATTATATATTATTTCTAAGCAAAGAGAGTTTAAATATTTGTATTGTACAACAATTTTTCTTAGTCATGGCATTTTTCGAATTCCACTTGAATCATTACTAATCACACTCCACACATTTTTCAACTAATCGTCATGGCTATCAACCGTTCTCTAATCAGTTACTGACGTAATTGTGATCTACGCTGATAATTTCCTGTTCGACCCACAACAAATTTGAAGACCTCAACTAACTGGCCGAATTTCCGCTTTTTAATTGCATTTCTGTGCTTACAAATACATTTTTCGGAATTTTCCAAGCAGTCCCATAACGATTGTAAAAACCTTCGTTTTTCTGATGCATCACTCGCTTTAAATATGTGTCGTTCTCAGTGGCATACAACAACAATAATTAAATTAAATGCGCTTGCTTGCTTTTAAGTATAATATTTTCAATTATTTCAAACAGTAGTTGGTAAACCCCATGAAATTCTCATATTTATACCGCAAAAATGTTGGCGTTGCATGTCATTTATTTCGAGTGGCATGTGAAAACGAATAAATATCAGGAACGTCGAAACAATTGCCTGAGCGAGCTAAACAATATGACGCTTTCGGCATGGCTCCCACATAAAATTGGATGGCAGGTCTATAAATATTACCGACACATTCAATTTCCACAAAACTTTGTCAATTTTTAATTTTTTTTTGCATTGTTTGCAAACAAATTGTGGAAGTTGTGGAAGATTTTTTTTTTTCAATCTCACTTACGCTTTACAGTTAATAGTGATTAATTTTTGTTGTTCTCAAGGTTATTGATGGATAATTTTTGAGTCTGTAGAAATTATATAAATAAACATGAAGCAGCTATTGCTGAGAGATGATGCCTAGAAATTTGTATGCAACGCTTTTGATAAACGCGTTTTGATGCGGGGAACTTTCGAATTTCGTTTGTTACCCCTTTTTCACTCTTTATAAAATATGTACAAATTATACGAAAAATATCTGCTTAATTAAATGGATGGACCATTTCGACGACTGCAACGCCCCAAAACAAACGAAAATGAAAGCGCCAAGCTATACCAAAACAATATATATATATATGTATATGTATATTATATATTATGTTTTTTGAATAGATGAAAAAGAAGAAAAAGATCCGACAGCCATGCGCGATCCCGAACCGAAGAGGAGATGAGAAACGCCTAAAAAAGAGTCAGAGTCCAAAGAGACAAACAAGCACAAAAGGCACAATAACAACAGCAACAACAAAACACTCAACTCAACTCAACAGTTGAAAGCCAAAAACTGGTTCTAGAATCAATTTTTATTTTTCTCAAGCTCAACCAAAAAAAAAAAAAACAACAAAGAAGAAGCAGAGAAATAAAAAGAATCCCTATACGAAAAATTTTTTGAAGCAACTTCAAAATGAATTTGGTTAGCCAACCACTCAGAACAGGCCAAAGCAAACGAGGCAGGCAGGCAGGCAGCGAGGTGGGCAGAGGCAGACAGGGAGGGGAGGGAGGCAGGCATTCTGTTGGGCAGCCAGTTTTGTGGCATCCAAGCGAGCTGCAGATACAGATACAGCGACGAGTATCTCAGACTCCCATGCCAGTCAGCACAAGCACAAGCAGCTTCTCTAAGGCAGACGAGATCTTTATACTTTTTATTATTACTTATTTTGTTGTTGTTGTTGTTGCTGTTGTTGCTGTTGCTTCCAGCAGTTGTTGGTAGTATGTGCTAAAAGTATCTGCACACTTTGCTCAGGCATTCTTTATTTGTATCTGACAGATACAGGCGATGGCTGCGCTTAGTACCATTTCATTTTTTCAACACGACTTACATAAATGGTTATCGTTTTTTTTTTGGTTTTTTGTTCTTTTTTTGGTGGTCTTTGCTTTTCTAAGTTTCTCTTTGTTTTTGAGTTTTTTAATTTCTGCTGTCGACGCATTCAATTTTGTAAATTAATAGCAACTTTTTCGCTTTTGAGCATAGATTTTGTTGTATTTTTTATTTGAGCTACTTTTTGGGCATTTTATTAAACACCAAACACGCCCCGCCCCGCCCCGATCTATAAATTTGGACTCTTAACAAATGATAAATTATATGTTGGCATTTCGGCAAAAACAAAAACAAAAACCAAAAATAATGTTTACCTTTTTTGCTAATGTTCTTTTGGGCAGACACATATCATTAAGAGACAGTAAGTTGATAAGCTTGTTTCATAGGAATTTGTGAATCAGTCAACGTCTGGCGAGTCTTTAAATATTTATTTAAGATTTTATGTTATAATTAAGTAAATAAATACTCATCCATCTTAAGATAAAAAATTAACTTAAAACTACTCCAAGAATCCAGTTACCAGTTAGTTTTCCCCAGTCATGTAGTATTTCCATTTACATTATGAAGTTGCGCGAATACCTAAAAATATACTTATCGATTTAACTGCTTAATAAAATTGTTGATTATTTACATGGTTGAAAATATGCCGAGATTTATTCTAAGGCGCTCTCGCCGGCAATGATCTCATCCGCTAAATATCCCACACACAGTTTACACACTTGAGTTCTGAGTTCTATGACTTCTCACCAACAATATTTTCATCTTGATTACTAATTACGCAGCAGCAGCAGCAGCAGAGCACAATTTGTTATAAACTTGCATTTATTTGCACGTTTTTGTTTAACATTAATTAATAAGTTTGATAAAAACAATATTTATATTTACGCTTGTTTGTTTGTCATCGCCGCTGTAAAATTAACACGCCTAATGCCAATGACGTTATCCGCTGTTTATTTTGATTCTCGATATTGTTTTTTATCAAATACATATATATACCAATATATATATATATTCTTTGTTGAGGATCTTGAGTTTGTGTCGAGTGGCTCGCAAATTATGCAGGTGCTTGTCACAGATGCTGGAGGGGGGCGGGCTACGGGCTACAATCGAGCATTGTTTGCGTTTGTCATTGAATATCAAATGTGCAAGCCGAGAGTGCTTGAAGTAGAGTCAGCTCGACTAAGAGATGCCCTCTACACAAAGTGAATGATCTGTAAGAGAGCCAGTTAAATCAGTGTAGCTATGAATTTGGTTCATTGAAGTTAAGCTGAGTTAGCTCGACTATGAGATGCCCTTTGGTCATTCCACAAAGTGGCATTAAAGATGTTTAACCCGCATTCAACTGTATCCAGTATTTTGTACAATCACATTTTTTACATTTTTTATATTTTTTACATTAAATTATAATAAATTATACAATATAATTTACATTAATTAAATGTTAATTGTATTTTAAATTAAACGCATAACTTTCTGAAAATATTATCTGTCTGTGCGATTGATGATGCCAACGATCCGATATTCGATAAATTATCGAAAATGGCTAAATATACAGGCAACTACTTTGCATTCTGTAGACATTTGAGAATGCCAGAAATGCTGTTAGTAGAAGCTGTCTATTACAACCCAAGCAACCCCATTGCCATGGGCTTGTCACAGAGCATTAACAATAATCATAACCCGTTTTGCATAGTTTCTCATAGCTATAAGGGAACTTTGCTAACAATTCTCAATGCTCGCGGCGACAACAGCCAACTGACAACCAACAACAACAACAGCAACAACAAACAACCAACAACAACAGCAACAACAACAACAACAACAGACAACTGTCAGTCAGTCAGCCAGAAAATATGTAGCCGGAGACAATCTCTGTGGGACGCAAAAGACCCTGTAGATTGGGTCTCTTCATAGGGCGCATCTCGAGAGCTGCTAATGACTTTTTTTATGTTGGGTTGCCCCGGGCTGCGCATGTGTGAAGATCTTTTGTAAGTGATTCATGAGCAACTGGCGGACTGCGAGTGGCAGTAATTGCACTTTCCAAAAAAATAAATAAATAAATTTCAATGCAAAGCAGACCCAAGCAACAAAAAACAAACAAACAATAAAAATAAACCAGCCAGCTGCTAACCGAAAGTGTCAGTTCTCAAAATGAAGCTCTAATTTGTTCCTGATGTCATTGTTTATAAAGCGAAGTCATTGCATAATAAAAACACGATTGGGTTTCTTCAATGGAAAACACGCTGATAACAACATTTTGAAAAACAAAAAAAAAAACTGAATTCTTGTCTAAAATCAATAATAATATATAAAGTTGGTTTTTTTAAGACTCACGCCAGCAAAATTAAAATGTGTATTAAAATGTTCTCTGATAAGCAAGGCAAACGGACAGGAGACATATATTATTACAAGGTTCTGGGCGAAACCTTATCAGTTGGAATTTGAGCTGGTCGCGTGTTGTCGTGTCTTTTTCTCAAATAGTAGTGGCATTACCTCAGCCCATCGTTACTAACTGTTGGCTTAACACTTTGACATTCAAATGAATGAGGTCTCTACTCTCTACTCTAGCCAGAGGCGATCTTACCTTAAGTGGTTTTCGGCTGTGACAAGGGAAAGTTCTGGCTACTTGGATTTCACCCATAAGCATTACTTGTTCAAATGAAATCTCGTCAACGTTTATTTAATTTATTACGTCGAATTTTAGTTGTTTGTTTTGCTTTATAATCTGTGATTATCGATAAACTTTCTTGTTGGATTTGCTCTTGTTGATAATTGTTGTCATGCCTGATTCGAAATACACCTCGTAATGCATCATTTGAAATGAATGTGAAGGGCCTATATATACTTACTTATATTCATAAATGAAGTCGCTGTTTAACTCAGTTAATTGCAATACATTTCGAAAGGTCGAAATAAGTTTTCCTTTCAAAAGCTATTATCTGGCATTAATCATAGCAGCAGATAAGTGGCTAATAAGCATAGAAGGTTTTTATCTTGGCTCAATGTGAATAATTCGCTTTGCTAATTAATAATAATTAATTTAGCCAAATCCGCAAAATGATTTATTTGGCAAATATTAAGTAAATTCGATCTAAACTTATCAGCTTAGCTTAACTACAAAATACATCCAAGGATGACTAAGCCACGAAAATGTTTTGATCTTATTCACCTATATAAGATCTGAATGATTCAATTTGTTCACTCTCATGTTGTGTGTGTTGTGCTCGTTGTTAGCATATTGCTGTCAAAAATCTCACATTAACTCATTTCAAAATGTGAGCTCAACTAATCTCAACTCAAACAGCTTCGCTGCATGCAAGTATGTCAACTGGAATCGGTGGCACACTCAACTCGAGTACAATCCGTGCTGCAGCAGCTACTCTACTTGCTGCTGGCATTCGAGAATTTGTATTTTGCCAAGCAAAGAATTGTGCAAAGTTTGCTTATCTCAAAAATTCAAAGCGAGTTGTATATTTTGTGCGGCATTTCCTTTTACTTGGTTCTCTGTGGCGCTTATCAGTTCCAATTTGCATGCTGCTAATATTTGATTTGGCATACTCGAAAATTAATTACAAAATGCGCAGTAAGTATATATGTTCCACAAAAATATAATTAAATGATGTGATTTACTTGGGAAATGCAAATATATATATAGATATGCATATATATATGTGAGTTTATATGTCAGTATCGGAACAATTCACGTAACACAAAATTGGCATTTAAGTGGCTTTTTCCCGCTGACATTTTGCAACAATCGTTGTTGTTAACGGCAACCGGGCAACCGGGCAACCGGGCAGTTTTGTAAGCGCGTTTGTCATGCCAAGAAACGTAGACAGATATATATGGAATCCGAATCGTAATCGGAACCACAATCAGAATCGGACATTGTGCGAACAGCTGTGCTGCCAGCGACTAACGGCTAATTTGTTTTAATGATGAGAAACCGCTTAAGTAAACAACAACAACAACAGCAACAACAACAATACAACACGACAAACTACGACAAATTCAATGGCGGCTGTCTGGTGTCGTGTAACCACTGATGCGGGTCTCCACTGTCTCGAGTGGGTGGTGCGGCAGGGGGGCATACACTTCTCTCTCAATTATGACTGATAAAAGTTGTGCGTGTGTACTTCATGCTTCATTGCAAATTCAATTAAAGTTTGCTGCTGCAAACCAACTTCAACTCCATACCAGTTGAGCATCATGTGCGCCAAACTTCAAAAACTATCAACAACAAAAATAAACCACAATAATGATAATACTATTATATAATGCAATATAATATAAACAACAATCATAATAAATAGCTTTGACAAGCCTTTGTCCAATATAACAATGAATTTGCGCTGCTCATCTTGCCTGCGATTTATAACAGAAGCGATTTGGTTTATTATCCACTAAATATTATTTCATGACAACACTTTAACCTAATTTGCATATTTATTTGTAGATGAATTTTCAATTAGTTCTGATTTTTTTTGCGGTTTTTGCGGTTGTTTTTTTTAAATATCTGTCTTGTTTTGATTTTGGCAGGATCAAAATATCATTTTAGTTAAACCACAAATTTCTTTAGATTTATAAATCATAGTTCATTCGCAATTAATCAAAAAGTTGTCTATGATTTCCGCATATTATCGACAGCAGTTGCTCAATACATTTTTCTCTTTCTGTTTGTGTTTCTTACGCTTTTTGTTTCTATTCTTTTTATTATGACTTTTTTGCTAAATGTCAGTTCCGCTTCCTAATACAACAAAGTACTAAAAACCTACATACATGTATGTATACAAGCGCTTGAATATCTATCTCTATGCACAATTGGTATTATTATAATAATTATTATTTTAATTTGATGCCTCTTTTTTTGAGATACTCTTTCGCTTTTGCGCTTCATTGTTTACTTTGTTTCATTAAAAATCGCTTACTATAGAAAAAGCTTTCAATTGTTGTTTGTTGTTTGTTTGTTGATTGTTGTTGGCAGTCAAGGTCGTCTATTGAGCGCATCTTGGAACTTGAACAGCAAACTCAGGTAGAAGACAGCTTGGCTATGGGGGTGGTGGTGGGGGGGTGGGGCAAAGGGAGTTCTATTAAACAGAAGCGATCATCATCAAAAACAAAAAGCGAAAAAACCTGCCCGACTTTTGGTTTCCAAACGATGATTCATAAATATATATTATATATATGTACATATTTGTGTTTGTGCAACTTCAAGTTGAACAAGCAAACAACAAATAAATGTAAAGGAAGCTCGCAACAAAAATACCTTTGTGTAATTTGCAATGAGAGTTTTTTGTTTTTTTTTTTTTTTTGTTTTCTTTTTTTCAATGCATGACATTTAAACCAGACACAAAGTTAGTTCAGGGTCGTTGAAACTTTAAAAGGCTTTGAAGTGAGACATAACGAATGAATTTGCGGTTTATTTATGTGCCACACCAATTTCAATTGTTTAATTTATAACAAATATCAAAAGGTAAAAAGAGGCTGATCTGTAATTTAAAGGCAAACAAAATGTGCTCAGTTGAAAGCCACTTTTAACATGTTCAACAACTCGTTATTCATTTAAAAAAAAAAAGAGAGTTTTCAAAACTTTGTATTTAATCAAATGGATAAATAATTTTGTATTTATTCATATTTATCGAAATTATTTAAACCAGAAACCAACATGATTGTTTTGATAGAAATTTGAAGCTCTCTAACCAAAGTGAGACAGAAGTAAACATCAAATTATAATAATTAATAAATAATTCAAATATGTTTTTCCAGATGAAGTGTTAATTTTTTATTTTTTATGTATCCAATATATTTGGAAGGGACTTACAGCAACCGTCCCGTCAGCTGCGGAGTTTGAAATGTCTGCTCGACGACAATTTTGGAGTATGCAGAAAATAAAAAAATGAAATAATAAATATTTTGGAATATTTTCAAGCAGTGAAGAATTGTTGTCAATCTTTATCTTTACGGCGAATAGACTTGTGTGTGCTTTGTAAATCCATCAAACAGTTGCTCAACGATCTATTTGACTGGCGTTGTCGCAATTCATGGCATTAAGTCGGAAGACGCCTTGAAATGGAATTAAGCAAAAATCACGTTGTCCGTCATTTCGTTACGCCCACGATAAGAACGTAAAAATTGTTTTTAACTGACCCATGAGCAAATGCTTATGGAATTTCCATTTGTGCTGCCTGCAAAATGACGAAACGCTGCGTTGCCTTTAAGCACGGACATAAAACTTATTTAGTAAACAAAAGTAAAAAGTACTTGGCAGATAAATGGGATGCAAACGTTTGTTTTTAGATTTTGACTCAAAAACACGTACGTAAATTGGCAACAATGGCAAAACAAAACAATTGTAAAAATGCCGAATTAAGGCGCACAATTATAGGGCCTGGCGATAAGCCTCCATTGAAAAGAATCGACGAATTCTTATCTATTGATCTAATGTCAATATGAAATACTATTTCTCATACAGGTATTTGATGGAACACTTGACTCACTCGCTGGTTTATTGACCCTCGACAATGGGCAATTTTATTGTTTTATTGCCGAGCACATTCTTGGGCAGCCGGCAAAGATCGCCTGGCTTTTCAATTAGAGCACGACTAGGGTGAACCTTGTTCTCTCAAATGCGCAGCGACAAGTAAATAACAAAAAAATGAAGAGAAACAACAACAACGGCAATAAAAATAGAAGACTCATTACAAAAATCTAGAAAATTATCAGCAAATGAGCAGCGAAAGCAAATTAACGAGCAAACATACAAACTCATATCTTCGGCACAGTGAAGCAAGCTGGCAAAATGAAGCGGAAATTCAGTAGACGGAAATATTTTTGCTAAATCATTTGGTATATTCCACAATTGGCATAAAATATATATAAAAATAAATTAATCTTTTCGTGTTACTGCATCTTTCACTAAAGACAACTTTCTTCATTCGCTTTACTTACAGCCATGTCGACGCCGACCTCGCCGAAAACTCCGACGCCGCCCACACTGCCGCCGGGCGTGACCAAAACGTGTCACATAGTCAAGCGACCCGATTTCGATGGCTATGGCTTCAATTTGCACTCGGAAAAGGTGAAGCCGGGCCAGTTCATTGGCAAAGTGGACGCTGATTCGCCAGCTGAGGGTGCCGGCCTCAAGGAGGGCGATCGCATACTGGAGGTCAACGGGGTATCCATTGGCAGCGAGACACACAAACAGGTTGTGGCCAGGATCAAGGCCATTGCCAACGAGGTGCGACTCCTGCTCATCGATGTCGATGGCAAGGCAATTGAGATGCCAGCTAAACCAACAGCAGCAGCCGTAGCAGCAACAGCAGCAGCAGCCGTAGCAGTAGCAGCATCGCCTCTGCCATCGCCGGTGAGCAACGGGAGCGGCAGCAGTTTTCAACCGAGCTATGAGGGCACCAAGCAGGAGTTGCCCGGTGCCAGTGCGAATATCAGTAGCATCAGTGTCACCAGCACGAAGCGGACTTCGAATGCGAGCAGCATTCAAAGTGGCAGCACAATGAATGCCAGCGATATGGATGTTGTCGACAGGGGCATGCCACCGGTTGTGGCAGCAGCAGCGCCCATTGCAGCGCCAATCGCTGCACAAAATGGCAACAAATCGCCAACCATAAACAACAACAACAACAACATAAGCAGCAGCAACAACAACAATAATAACAACAACAACAGCAGCAGCGACAGCAACACCAACAAAATGTTGAACACTCCACCGCCGCCGTCAGCCACCGTTGCCACTATGAATAACAATGGCAGCGTTTACAGCAGCAGCAACACCACCACCACAACAACAACAACAACGAAAACAACCACAACAACCACTAACGGCAGTGTCAATGGCAATGGCTTAACCACGCCCACCACAATGCCTGCAGTTGGCGCCACCAATGGTGGCATGAATCGAGCGGGCAGCTTGAATTTACCGCTAACCGTAGCTGAAATGCGCGCCAAGCTGGCCTCCAAAAAGAAATACGATCCGAAGAACGAGAGCGTCGATCTAAAGAAGAAATTCGAAATTATACAAAAGCTCTGAGAGCCGCACTTCAAAATACCCTAACAAAATTCATTGCACACCATTCTAAACGAAGTACTTGTTATTATTTTACACACGATGCGCACAAACAAAACAAAAAATACACAAAAAAACAGAAACAGAAAAAAAAACAACAATGGAAATGAGCAGCAAAACTATAATATTATAATGATAATGATAATATGTATGAGTTTTCGGACTCTCTTTTCTCTAGCTACGGCAGGCATACATATACGTATACTTCATATATACTTTATAAACTACATATGTATTTAGTATGCAAAAGTCACTTATGAATTAAGCAAGTTTTTAAGATACTTTTTCGTCGCTGCAACTAGACAAAACCGTAATCCTTAGCCGAACCCCGTAGCCCACAGAAATGTATCGAAAACAAAAACAAACAAAATGAAAACTCTTTAAACTAGTGAAAAGAAATATATCGAAAAAAAAAACCGAACCTGAATAAAATCCATTTTAAAAATGTGTTGCAAAATATTTGGCGCATTTTTGTTTTTTTTTATAATTATATTATATTTTTTAGTACTTTTTTTGCTTTGCATTTGCGGCTAGTTCATTGAAAAACTTTCGTTACATTTTTAGCATACCACAATATATATAGTTCATATACTGTATATGTATTTAGTTTACTTATGTACTTTTTACCGTAAATAAAGCAAAACAATACAAAACAATTTAAGTGTTTTTTTTCTTGACACATGTGTTTCCCCTAATTGAAATGATATTTTTTAATTGACAAGTGTAGATAAACAACAAAAAAAAATCCCCAAAAATGTATTTCTTGAGCACTGAATTTCAAATACACTTAGAGCCCATTGGATTTGCAGTCAATTTGAAATATAACTGGATATATGTATGTACAACTAGTAAAATATTTAATATTTGCACATATTGAGCCAGGTAAGTCTGGAAAAGTAGCCAAGCCAAGGATAAAGTTGAAATAATTATTAAATGATTTTGCTTATCTTAGCTGTAAAGTTGTCGGGCCAACATGTATTGACAAATTGAAGAGCAACTGGCCAGATAGGGTGTTGATAGCAATGATCGCTATTTCAAATAAAAATAAACATCAGAAGCGGCAGCAACATGAAGCGACAAGCAGCTGCGCAAATAAACTTCAGCTTAAACTAGAGGGGCATACAAAAATGTTGTGCAAGCCACGAAAATACAAAAAAAAAAAAGGAAACAAACATAAGTAAATACATGAAACGTTATAGAAAACAAGGCACGGAGCAGCATACAAATAGTATACGTATAAATATTAGCAATGCCCAGTTGCTAAAGGTCATCAATGCCAAATTGCAATGGCAACAACAGCAGCAGCAGCAGCAGCGGCAGCAACAACCTGTTGCAGTGCATACAAAACACAACTCGTTTGAGCAACAACAGCGATTAAGCTACAAACACAAAATTTAGTTGCATACTAAACGTAAGTTTCACATTTTTAAAATAAATTTAATTTAATTGTTATTTTAACAACCTTAAAACAGGTGTTAAAACCATTTAAGCTGAACAAAATTACTGCTGGTGCAGATTGCAGAGGGCCGCCGCGACAATCAGCATTTCGTTGAGGTGCCGTAGAAGCGATGTTTGCTGCACCGCGCCATGATCCAGCATCTTAAATTCACGAAGCTTATCGATTGCCTGCTGCATCTGTGCGCGACAGACGGGCTCATTGACGCGCAGTGTCGGCAGTTGTAACTGTGGGACACGCGTGGAGCAAAGTGCACCTTCATCCGTTATGGACAGCGTTTGCTGGTTGGCCAATTGGCCACTCAAACGCTGCTCGTCGTATTTGCTCAGCGACGGTTTAGGCCCAGCATCATTATCCAGATCTTCATCGTCAATCGCATTGGGCAAGCGTTTGACTGCCTTGCCTGGTTCCGCGCACAGCATTAGATACTTGGGTATTATGTTCTTGAATTGGCTCGCCTCAAACAGTTGCAGATCATCGCAGTCACCACGGAAGGCATCAGACACAAAGCTGATAATACCTGAAAGGGAATTTGAGTGTTGATATAGATAACAACTGAATCTCGAAAGCAATTGCATTACTCACTATTTGTATTGATGCAGAATATAAACTTGTAGCTGGCGCAACCGAAATTAAGAGTTGCATTCACATCCGTTTCGACGCACTCAATCAACGAACGGATATGCAAAAGGTTGGCCCTGTAGGCCAGTGGCAAATGTTTGAGGCGCTCCGAGTAGTGCTTGCCGTCGGGCCAGCGAATAAGCGGACGCAGGCAGCGTGCCAGCCTGCCCAGGGTGCGTTTAAACGTCTCTTCCACATCCGATTCGGACATCTCGAAGAAATCGGCGAGTACCTTGAAGGGCTCGTTGAGACGCAGCTTGCGCAGTGTTATGCAACAGTCCAGATGCGGCGAATTTGCGAACTTGCAAATGTGTCGCTTGAACAGTGGCAAATGTTCACTACAGATTCCCAGATACAGCATGGAGGACATATCAATCGCACTCAACGTCATGCTGCGCATCGTTCGCTGCGGCATATCACGCTTGAGGAACACCGCTTGTCGCACCGCTGAAGCCACAGCGGGCGCTGGTGCTGGTGTGCTCCCGGCATAGGTAGAGAATGATGAAGTGGTGGCGCTCGTAAGGATCGGTTGCCTTGTCGTTGCCTTGATTGTCGTATTGGGCGGCAGGGAACTGATCGCATCGCCTAACGATTCCTTTTTAATGTTGAGCAGAGGTGTTGCTGTTGACCAAGTGGATGTTTGCGCATAGTTACCCGACTGCAGCTCACATTTCGGTGTCTTGACCAGTAGAGCATCTGTGAAGATTAATTGCTTCTATTTGAGAGTTGCTAAGATATATATAATTTTTAATACTCACCAGTTGATGTATGAGCGACTCGTTTCATACTCGGATTGATGAGAGAACCGGCTGGTATATTGCCGAACGAACTGCTGGTGCCTGTTAGCTTCTGTTATGCATATTAAATAAAAAAAAATAAATGTTAAATTTAAAAAATAGTATTTAAACAAAATTCGTAAATAACTTCGAGCTGGACAACCAGCTGATTTTCGAGCAGCTGTTTTGCATTTTTCTACACAAATGGTTGCCACATCGGCATAAAACAGCTGTTCATTTATTTTGTGTATGCATTGTCTGCAAATGTTTGTATACCTTAAACATTTGTTGTGACTGCATTGGCCCTTTAGGTCGAAACACCACACTGGGCGTTATGGGCACAATTCCATCAGGTGTCTTGCGATATTTAACAATAGTTAGCGACATTTTAATGCTCAAATCGCTAAATTTTCACTTTTTATTAAATAATATTGCACTAGTTTCTTGCAGCGTCTCTCTGCAACCCTTCACGCCCGACAATATCGATAGGCGAGCTGTGTGCGACAATCGATAAGTGCTGCCAAGCAACTTTTTGTTCTGGCCCCAATTTTACCAACACTGACAACGGCCAGTTAAATCGGCGCGCCTTTTGGTTTTTCCATTACATATTCAACGCTCGACGCGCAACGATCGAAACCTGCTGTAAAAAAACAGCAGCTTTCCGGCTAACTAAATTTAACTGCCGTTTTAATTTAATCGGTTAGTGTTTTATTATAAATATTTATATAAGTGCTTAAGAGTTTTGATTTCACAATCCTGTATAATTGCTAAGCAATTTATATGATATATATTACGTCGCTGTATGTTCGAGTAATAACAATATAAAAAAAAACCTTCAAACCAAAACTGTGACCGTGAATATGCTCAAGACCCAAAAACAAAAAACAAAAACAAAAAAACAACGCGCAAAGCAAAGTTAATTAAGCGATTTTCATGCAACACAGCGCTCCGTTTACAGCTTACCTATAAATATATTTTTTTTTATTATTTTTGTTTCAGTATTTATCACAAGCACAATACAAAATAAACATTATCAGCAAAAATTGCGCATCCGACACTACTAAAAAGATAAACAATGCAAATGGCGCGCGTATCAATGAAATCCGATAAGAGAACTAAAATGAATGTCGCTCACGACTCGTTCATTTAGTCAATTAATGCAATATAGTGACGTAGATAATGCCGATAAGCCAAAGGTCGCTGACTAAATTATACAGTTGAACGCACTCCTCTTCCCCCCCCCTCCCTAGAGAGGTTCATCTTTATTTTAATTTAATTATTTCGCTGCGCTGTTGGGCTTGAGCAGTGTTTTGCTGTTGTTACGCTTACAGTTTCCAGACAAACACACACACACACACACACACAAACATACACAGATATACACAGACACCCACCCACACAAACATACACAGACACCCGCACACACCCACAATCGCAGAGTGCGTACTGACTCAATTGACTCGGCTATAAATGTTTCTCTATTGTGCGGGTTGACTAAAAAAATCAGATTTTGTTGACAAAAGGCGGGCAAATCGCATTTATAAAAAAAAGTGAAATTGTGCTACGATTCTTATTGAAATAATACTTATTATAGATTGTGCAAATATATAGACAACAAGCCACTTAGCCAAGTGTGGCATTCGAGGTATTTCTGGATTCTAAATGTTGACTATGCTTGCTATTTATAATCTGCATCTATTTGTGGGAACTTTATTTAACTTGAATTAAGTTTGTTTTCTGTTAAGTTAAGGTTTTGGTTTCAGTTAAAATGAAAATAAGTTCAATTGTGAAGCTATTCCAATCTGCGATTTCTGAGAATCGATACTAAAATTTAAATGCCGTACTAATCTAGCGGTCAAATCGTAATCAAAAATCCATTCCTAATCTAATCTAAATTGATTCAGTTATGTCCGAGTTATTATAAATTGTAAGACCCCCCCTAACTGCGATTAGATTAGACTCAAAGCCCTGCCGCTATGCGATTTTTGTAAGTAAGTAATTTTAACTTAATCAATTTCATCTGGATTTAATTATTAATTTAGACGTCAAACATTAATCAAAATGTGAATCGGTTCAGTTTAGACAAAGTTATGGCATGGCACTCAGAAAACTGGAATTCGCCCTATATGTGATTATAGGTTAGCTACTAATAATGAAATGTTTCTCTGAGTGTATATAATGCATGCATATTCCATCTTCAAATATGTACTTAATCCACATTAAAAGGCCAACGAAAGCGTTATTATTTGTAGTAACTCAGCGAGTCAATGTGTATTCGATACAAGGCTCCCTCTCCTCGACCGCCCCGCCAGTCTTCGTTTGTGGTTCAACATTTGCCACATTGCAATTAACGAGACTCATCGTAATTTGCAAGGTGTTTTTTTAATATTTTGCACGCCTGAATTGAATGACGTCGATTTGCCTCAGGCATGGTCTGAAATGGAAACAGCGAGTACTTAATGATCCCGCCAGCAAAAACGTTAACACCTGTGTTTAACTGCACCCATTAACATGGCCAACGAACAACACATTTTGCACCTTTATTAATTACTTTTCATGAAACGAGCAGAGCACAGGAATACTCTGCACATTCCAAATCTAAAGTCAGACACGCGATTTCCTTAGTTTTCCCTGCATACGTTTAACATTAAATGTATGCCCAGCTAAAGAAAGTAGTCAAGTTACAGGGTATTGTTAGGCTGAGCACTCTCAGCAACATCATTTCAACTTGCGGTTATTTTCATAGACATCAGAAGCCGCAAGTCGACTTGCGTTTAAATTGCATGTAATTGTGCCTTAAATGAAAATATTTCGATATAGAAACCATTACAGCCGATATATATATATATATATATATATATATATATAACTTACGTTTACTATTAAATGTATTATGGCATTTTAATGAACTGCGATTTGATAAACTAATCACAATTCGAAAGTCAAATTGCTCAAATCGTTTGTCATACGCCAAATTCAGAGCACTAAGCAAAAGTCAGCAAAAAAGACACGATAAAAAAAGCAGCGAGTGTTCAAATAAGTAGCGAGTGTTCACGACTGCAGAATACACTATTTTTAATGTTACAGGAAAGAGAGTGTTGAAGATGTTTATTCTTTTTTTTTGCAAGAGAGAATGTGAAAGGGATATTATTAAATCTTATATATATATATATATATTGTCAGATTATATTTTACTGAACTGTGGCAGTTCGAAGTGGCTACAGATATAACATCTTTTAGAGAGATCATATTAAGTCAAATAAGAAGCAATATTCCTTTTTTACATCTCCCAAACAGAGTATCAACACATATTGAAATTGCATTAAAAAAGAAGTCGAGTTGCGATCGGCTTACGAAGTTGCGGGAATTGGCGTCCACACAGCGCCTGCGTAACTGTCAACTGTTGTAAAAAATCAATAACACAAATGTTAACATGGTTAAAATGCTAAAAAAAAAAAAATCGAATCGCATCGAATCGAATCTGACTCGGCCGGCGACTGCGACTGGCAACTAAAAATAATAATATTAAATAAAAATAAAAAAAAAAACATGTTGTCAAGTTGCCGGCAAAAACAACAACCAATAAAAAGAGGCAAAAACACAAACAAAACGCGTGCATTGTATTAGCCAAAAAGGCTTGACGTTTGATATAAGGCGCTGCTGCAACGTTCGGGCCAATGGCATTTGAAGTGTGCAAAAAAATCATGCAACACATTTGGCTAATAAAAGCTGCTAATGAACGCGTTGAGGCGTTGACTGTTTTGATGTGATTTGATTTTATCATCTCCATTAGCCAATGGGAAGGCAATTTAGTCATCAGAAGGAGGAGTGAACATTTTATGGGCAGCATGCAATCAACTTGCCACATAATTTACAATGAATTTATTGAACTTATGTGCTCAACATTTTACAGTTTTCGACTGTTTTTTATGTTTGACTTTGCTTATTACAATTCTGCTCCAAATGCATTCCAGGCTTCAAAATGTTGAGACCCAAAATGAACAAACATAGTTGGGAAAATTTGTATGTACATATAGTCGTCAGTTAATTAGTTAACTAAGATCTCTAAACTTAGCCACTTAAGCACTCAAGAAATCATCGCATTACTTAATGACCATAAAATATCCATTTCAAATCCATTCATAGCAACGGCAGTTGGTGTTCATTGAAAAATGAAAACTACGTCTCAAATTGAGGTGCATTCATAAATATTTAACAGAAATTGCTAAATTGGGCAGTAAATAGTCGCTAATTTAAGCAGTACAAGACCAATTTTTCTTTAGGCCTGGTCAAGCCTGATCATTTGGCCAATGCCGGTGTAAATTTTCTTGGCTTACTGAGTACACTCAACGAAGACCGCGTGCTGACTACAAAGTTAAGCGCCAGTTCGTGCAACAGATAGACAACGAGTTGGTGCGGGGGCGCAGGGGGCCGAGTTAGATGAATGTTCCGACACTTAATTTATGTGTGCACAAAGTAAACATTTTGCCTGCCATTTGCGACAAAGACAAAGTAGTTGGCCTGGCCGAAACGTGTTGGTTTTATTAATTAGCTCGAAGGCGCAAGCAGACCCAACTCAAGGCAACTCCAACCACGCATTCAACCATAAGGTGCATGCCACTTGCCAGCTATGTGATCAGCACTGTTCGCTGGGGAATAATGCCCGACTGCCTCACAGATGTGCATTTCGTCTGCGCTTTACATCAAACTAGCATGCAACATTAAGTTGCACACATTTTGAAGTCACGTTTTCTGCACTGGCCACGATTTAATGATGGTCAACTTGCATTTCTCTAGCTGGATTAATTAAGATAATTACGGTTTTTAGGAGTAGAGGGCGAATAATACATATAAAAGACAAGTCAAAAAAATGCATTTACCGGTTGTAGGAATGTCTTGTCGTTGTCTGCGCCTGCTTCACAATCTGAAGACATTTCTTTGCAACTCTTTGCTGTAAAAGCCACAAATTCGAATTCTTCCATTTCGCACTTCACACTTTTATAATGACTGATGAATGATATAAGGTCTTCACACTTTATTTAATTTTATTTATTAGCTGATTAGTTTTTATATTGTTATAAATTCTTCGTTTTGCACGCGAATTCCGTGTATCAAATGAACACAATTGCCGATTAGCTTCAAATGAGACGAAGGCGCGCAAAGTGTGACCGTTTGTCATATGTGAAATGTGTGTAGTGTGTATGTGTGGATTGAGTGGAATGTGTTTAGGCTGTGGATCCACCGGCTTGTCCTTCATTCTACCAATTCGCGATGTGCACTTGCATTTGTTAGTAAATGTGTGTGCAAAAGTAAAGAAAGGAGAATGATTTGAATAGACAAACATGCAAATTGTGGCCCAAATTCCAATTAGCATTTATTATTATTTCACTAAAACCGAGTTTGACCAATATAATTGATGAACAACAGCTTTAGGTATTTTACGTTGTCACGTAATCGAGCAACACCCCAGCCAATAATTATCGCTATAACTGTGTAGTGGCTGTAAGTAGTGCCCCCCATGATGTATTAGGCCGTCAATCAACCGCTAATTGGACACCATTTCGAGCAACCAGCTGCCGCCCCCTCGGGCCACAGTCAGTGTGACGTGCAACTGGTGCGGGCTTCGGTTGCACCTCCATTGGAGAATTAACATAAGAAATGCCAACAAATTGCACCAAATAACAAAGCCAAAAACGCAAAGCGAGTTCTTTGCGTATTTGGTTTCATTAAATGTGCTCCAAGCGTGAAAACGTGATAGAATTTCAGTTTTCGCGTTTTGTCCATATAAAAAAAGTAAATAAATAAATAAATAAACAGAAAAAAAGAACTGCCAGATCGCAATTTTTGAATCGCAGCTTGAATTTGGAAACCAACTCGTGAGCTGAGCCATGCAACGTTCAAGATTGCTGTTCAACTATATTCTCAGGCAGTCCAATTACAAGCGACATGCACATAAATAACATTTTATTAAGTGCTAATTTCTGTTTTGGTAGCTCCAAACTTGCAGCCGATTTCGTCCAGGCGATAAGTTCAAATTTGTTAGCATGCCGCTGCCAAAGAGCTGCTCTCTCAACCGAGATTGGCGCCACAGATTGTGTTGCATTGCGTCCGCTGAAGCTGCAAGCTTTTTCAGCCTGCGAATTAAAAGCAGTTGCTGTTGTTGTTGTTGTTGCGGTTGGGTGTGGTTAATATTGCTGCCAGTTAACAATGTGGGCTGCCAATGGTGAAGGGAATGAATTTCGCATTTCAGCAAATTCTCGAAATAGCGTAATGATATGAAAGATAAATTATATGTTGCAAACCAAGAAGTCAGCGAGTCGCATAAGGTAGGAGATAAGAAATTTCTGTGGGCATAATGATTTTGGTAAGACTTGTATTTAAGTGAAGTTATTTTAAGCTAAGAATTAAGAAGAAATGCAAATTTGAGTTAGACAAAACTCTGGCAAACAAATATTTGAAATTCTTTATTGATTAGAATCATTCAGAAGAAAACTTAAACAAAGCACTTGCAGCATGAACCAGTTAGTAAAATAGGAAGGATCGAAAAATGTCTAAATATAACTATTTCTATATCTCCTTAGCTAACTTTGCTTTAGCTCTCTCTCTCTCTCTCTCTCTGGTTTTTCGATATATATTATATATTCTAGTGCATTTTAACTATCTGCCCATCTTATAAAGGGCTAGAACGGCAACAGCCAAAAGCAGCACCACAAAACCCACACTGCCAAACAAAGCGATTGACTTGGATCTCTCCACCACATTCCCATTGTCCAAATCACGCACAACTGGCGGCTCCTCCTGCAGCTCCATATTCGGCATAATCACCCTGAACATAATGTGCGATAATTCCGATGCCTCTGTGCCATTGCGCGGTGTATTTTGTAGAGTATCCCGTCTTCGACGCTGTGCCACGCCAGGCAGACAATCCTGTGCCGTTAGCTGGCAATCCTCGCGCTCCAGACAGCCCGTTATGCGCATGGACATGACCAGAACATCGCCGCTGTGCATGCCCGGAAACATGACGGCTCTGAAGTGCAGTCGCTGGCCCAAAGGCAACTCCGAGCTGGGTGGATGGGCGCAAATGCTCTGCATGGCCGGATTGAGGCAGCCACGTGGAGTGATTAGCTGAGCGCTATGCAAAAGCTCGCCGGTGGATGAGATGCGTTGCAGCTGCACATCACTGAGCTTAGTGTAGTTCCAGCCTAGAGAAGGGACAGATTAGCTAATGAGGGGAGCTCAAAGTGACACTTAAATACAATCATTTGAAGTCCGAGCAGAGCTTTCAGCTTTCAACTTACCATCGCCAGCCAGGACATGTGCGCGCAGCAGCAGCTCCTCGCCCAGCTGTACGGCGCCGTTGCTCTCCAGATGACGCGTATATCCATTCGAGCCCCTTCTCAACAGCTCCACATGGGTGCGAAAGGCGTTCTGATTGCCGCCATGGGCATAGCTGCCAACGCTGCGTGCTTGTCTGGAGAAACGCATGAAAAACTACACTCGAAAAAAGACTCCATTTAAATACTCACACATCATTGGCTACGCCCATTTTCAGGGCATGCGTTTTGACCGCGACGCGCTCCTGCGTCTTGCAGTGCAGCGTGAGAATGGAGTCGCCACCAGTGCGTAGTCCCCTTATAGCTGGGAAGCGCAGACGCAGGCACAAATCCTCTTGGCCACAGGAGCGCACGCCACACCGCTCAAAATCGGAGCCAGCTATGTCCAGGAGCAGAAAACTGCGCGCTAGTTTCAACTCGCAGTGTTTAGTCTGGAAAGCGTCATCGGCGTTGTCGTTGTCCAGCACTGGCGCTGCACCCAAAAAGCTGTCCAACTTGAGCACTGCTCGAAAGTAGCCGCTTTGCAGGCAGCGCATATCCTTCAGCCTCAGGCGCAACTGTTGCTGCTGTTCCGGATTATTCTCAGCGGGTGGCAGATAAACCGGTGCAGGAGTCGACGGACGTTGCGCTGGTGCATGGTAATCATAGCCAACTGGGGGCACTGGCTCCCCCTCATTATCCTCGCCGGGTTCCTGCACAATTATGGGACGAGGCGTTGTCGTCGTCGTCGTTGTTGTCCTTGTCGTGGGAAAACGCGTAGTGCTGCTGGCACTGGACTGTGGATAATAGTAGCCAGCGAACTCATCGCTGTGGGTTGTGGGGAAGTCAAAGAAGTAGCATAGGTCAATTTAATTGTAATTCTTGAAGAGAATTAAGTTGCCAATGTTAATTTATTGCAAGTACTTGAGATAAAATGACTTTAAATATAGCGAAAACACTTTTAAATCTTGAATTCCTAAACAATATAAAGATTTCTTACTTTCAGTTAGTACCTGAATTAAGAGATTCTTAAACCTGACAGCTCTTAGCTGGGTTTAATCTAAACAGTTTGAAAAGAAGTTGATCACTTTACTAGATTTAGCTTTGCGAGATTTATTCGAATCAATTTCTCTACACACCTTGGCTTGGGATTCTCATAGGTGGGTCGCTCTTCATTGCTGGGTGGCAGATAATGTTGACTTAGTGGTATAAAAGAGACATGTCCTTGGCCAGCAGTCTTCACGCTGCGGTTCTCAATGACCTCCGGCAAACTAAACTCAGTGGTGGCAGGCGTAACAACTGCCACAGGTGCGGGAGTCACAGGACTACCAACTGCTTGTGGAGGTGGTGGTCCATATAGAGCAGATTGTGGCCAACTTGCCAGTTGAAAGGGGACTTGCCCATGCAGATAGCTGCCGTACTCGGAGGGTGCCGCAAAGAAATGCGACACATCCGCTTGGGTTTGCATAAGCAGCAGCAAAATGGAGCTGATTGCTATCAAATACGTCCAATTGTTTGACATTCTGTGAGTTTACTAACTGATCGCCGCATTAGTGGGCGCATTTTTATAAGCTAAGTCGGCATAATCGTGATTTCAGTTGACCCAACTGTTGCCCTACGTAGAACTCAATTTTAAAGTTTACTTTCTATGTGGCACACGATTTAGCTGTACAACTTTCCTTGTTCACGATATATTGGGGACCGTACATTTATTGGGTCAGGTTATGTAAAACTAATTGCAGTTGGTACTCCCCAGACGATTGGGCGATTGGACGGATCAACACACGTTGTGTTTCTTTTGGGCATCCTCAGTCGTCAATTCACTTGTCGCAGCAGAAGTCGCAGTCACAAATCATTTGACCATTTGACATGCCGCTTGCGGACAACTAATGACAACACGAATTCATCGCATTTTGGCCACATATTGCAGATATCCGTTTGAAATGGCCAAAAACAAAAACAAAAACAAACAAAATAAAAAAGAAACATGCGCCAATCAAACTTAACGAGCCGCCAGCGACGCCAACATCGACATCGATGTCGTTAATGTGCCCAAAGATGGTCACTCAAAATAAAAAGTCATCAGTAATAATACTAATACCACAAACAGAAACAATAGCAACACAATGATGCACATACATTTGTCATTGACTTATTTCTGATTAAATATTTGCCCACTTATTCTTGTGTGGGAAGTTATTATTATGAACTGGTGGAGGGCTTATAAGCTTAAGAATACGGTAAGGGGTGCATAGACATCCAGGGAACCAAAGTGGAAACTGGTGAGCCATTGTCAGGTCAGAAGACACCTTAAGCAATTCAATTTTTGCAGAACTTCCTCAGACTACTTACTAGTCGTAAGTCCTTAACAATTGTCTTATACATTTGATACCTTGATATAACTAATGTGTACTACTCATCTGATTCATTTTTATCCCATATATTAGTTGAAATATTTTATTTTCTCATTTTATTGTTACTTGAGTACATTGTATGCAGCTGATCTATGAGCTATTATCGATTAGTGTTGCCACCTAGCAATACTGAACACATAAACTTCTGATTCTGTGGCAGCTTTAATCCTTGTTGTACGTTTTTATCTCTTGCGAAATATGCGATTTCTGATTATTAATTCATTTTTCATGTACCCATGGGCTTATTTTTTCTTTTGCCTTGCGGCTTTATTCTCGTAATATTGTCATTCATAAATTTAATGTAATTTCAGACATGACATTTATGATTTGAGGCAATTATTTTCGATTATAATTGTTTGTCTGTGGGGCTTAAACACACGACTACAAGACTCGCTTCTTCTTGGTTGTTTTCGCTTTTGTTGTTGTCGTTGTGGTTGTCTTTGGTTGTTGTAGCAGGTTTTCGAGTGGACGGCCAAAGTAAAACCGATTTCCAGCATTGACATCGCCAGCGACAGATACGGATACAGATACAGATAAAAATCTCTCATGGGTAACGGCACCCAAAAGATTGGCAGCAAGGTGCAAAACTTTGCCACATCAGCCACAAATCGAATTGCGAATGGCAATTAATTGATTTAACATGAACAGCGCCTCTCGCAACCGCCACACACAACACAAGCGCACAGTTGGCGACATCGAAATAATTAACGATACCCAAAAATAGGCAGAACGCAATGAATATCGCTTATCGGATATCGATGACTGCAATTAGTGCCTTGCCATCCATAAATGAAGTAAATACTAAACAAGATCACTCGTGGCGCAGTTCCGTTATCTCTGCGAATGAAATTAGCCACATTTGTGACGTCAACTTAGATTTACGTGATTTGATTTCACAACTATTAACTCAGTAAATAAAATAAAGTGTAATATTAACTTCAAGCTCTTTTATGGCATGCCTGCTCGTGATCAGTGCTAATGCAATTTTGCAACTCTCATTTTCTAGGATCTCGAATTGGGCCACATAACATGCCCGGCACCTCATTCCCAACGAATAACGATAATTTCAGCAACGGTTTTCCCATGGCGACCACACAAGCGGAACGACTGCTCCAGGCTCAGAATCGTCGCAAGTTCAGTTTCCCGGCCACACTTCACTCATCGCCACTGCTCGAAGTGGGCCAGCGGGAGTCGACCCGCAGGCGGCTCAGCAATGTCAGCGATGTTGTCACCCGCAAATTGTCCTACTCCATCGGATGGAAAGCGGCTCAAATACCTGCACAGGACATAATTACACAGGTATTTATATGTTATATGCTTTATATTTATATGATTTATTTACATTATTCTGCCCAGGGTCGCTGTTTATGTGGACAATATATAAGGCGGCGTCTGCGGCGCTCGGGACTGTTTAACAAAAAGTTGGGATTGCAACGAATTCGCAGCATGTTGGGCAACAGCAATATATCTATGGGTATTGTGCGAGACGTCTTTCCAGCGGTGCAAGTGGTGCGTATAATCTTTAAAGAGAGACAGAGATAGAAAAAGAGAGAACTTCATACAATCTTTCTAATATTCTTAATAATACGTATTAGTAATTTTTGAATAATCTTATTTAATTTTCCTCTCCAGTTGGGCGACGAACTGGAACGGATGCATCCACGTGTCTACAATGGTGTTGCACGACAGATTTGTCGTAACCCTGGCGGCGAGTTTCAAACGCCCGACGCTGTTAGTCTGTTGATGGGTGCTGTGGGTCGAGAGCTGTTCCGGATTGAGATCACGTGGAGCAAGGTGATCTCATTGTTTGCCATAGCTGGCGGTCTGTCAGTGGACTGTGTGCGCCAGGGTCATCCCGAATATTTGCCAAAACTGATGGAGAGCGTCTCCGAAGTCATCGAGGATGAACTTGTACCTTGGATCAATGAAAATGGTGGTTGGGTAAATAAATATTTATATACTGTACTAAATATGAATTGAGCTAAACAAGTTGAATAACCTTTTCAGGGTGGCATTAATACACACGTCCTGCCAACGACAAACAGTCTTAATCCCTTGGAGTGGACAACGTTGGTCATTGGAGTCGTCTTTGGTTTGATTTTATTTATAATGTTTTTGCGTTTTATTGGTAACACAGTAATTCCAAAAATATACGACCGATTCTCGAGATGATTAAAAATAATGTAGAATTAAGTTATGCTAATTACAAGTCTTGTGATTGTTGCACGAGAAACGTGGCGGCGAATATTTATTTAAAGTTGTGCGCAAGTTAACAGTGTGGCCATTGTACATAAAGCAAATAAATACCACTTCTAGTATTTTTAAATCTGTCCTGAATCTGTATTGTCTGTACAGTTAACAGAACAACGAAGTTAAGTCGATTCCGACCTTATTTGCTAATACCTTGTGCAAAAAGCTTTCACGCTTCACATGTTTTGCGCTTTATATTACTATATCGATAGTTTTATAGCCGTAATGATTATAGTTGCTCGCCAACATTTTAATAACAGCTGTTAAGACATGTATTATTGTATGTTGTATAGTAATAGTCAATATGGTAATCAAGATTAAAATATATGTAAGCGGCATATTAAATGTTAAACAAAGTCATTTTCAAATGAAACGGCAGTTTCCCAATTCATGTTGATGTGCGTGTCTCGCTCTCAGAGAGCTTTTATTGCGTGCTTTTTTGGAGCTCGATCGCAAAGCGGGCAGCGCAGCCAAGCGAGCAGCAGGCAGCCAGCAGCAGCCAACTGAGCAGCTGAGTTAACGGCGCACACTCTCACGCGTTAGAACAGCGGGGCCGCTAAATTGTGTGACCGAGACAGAGGCGGCAATTCCCGTACGTTAGCACAACAATAATATTTCGTGTTGATTTTTTTGTGCCGTAGATTTCTCGGTTAAAAGTTCAAAGCAAAGTGAAGCAAAGTAAAGCGAAGCGACAATAAAAACACACGCGCCACAAGTAAAAAGGTAAAACAACAACAACAAAAAGACACAAATCGAAAAACAGCGAAAAGAAAGCAAGCTTGAAAATCAATCGCACAACAAGTTTTTTTTTAGTTGTTTTCTTTTGTGAGCGCCGTTCGTGTATTTTGTTTGCCTGCTCTACGCTTTGCGCGCAACATTTATTCTCGATTTTCTTATTTTGTATTGCACATATATATGAGCCAAACCACCTCCAAAAAAGCGCAAAACTAGCTGTAATAATACAAAAACAAACAAAAACAAAAAAAAGCTCAACTTTTACACAACTCGTCGCATGCAGCTGAAGCTTACACGAAACGAGCGAGGAGTGTGGAAGCAGAGGAGGCTGCAACAACAATTCCACCAACCAGAACATAGCTTGGTCCAATGACAATGGCCATGGCACCCACCAGCACCACCAACCCCAAGCCCACCCCCACTCCTAAGCTGGGCAAATTCAAATCCTCCTCACTGGACCATGAGATCTATACGGCGAACAGACGCAGCACCATTGTGACCGCAGCCAGTGACTGGAAAGCTTTGCGATCACCGCTCAATGGCACCCGATCCGTGCATGTGGGCAGCGCTGGCGGAGCGGCTGGGGCAGGGGCCATACCGGGGCACATGACGAGAGCTGCCTCTACCTCATCGCTGGCGAGCAGCACACGCACTATGACAAACTATCAGGAGCACAAAATGGAAATAATTAATCAGGTAAGTCAGTCCGATAAACACAAAAAAGCGCCTCCAAGAGCTTTGCGACTTGAAAATACACTGTAAGACGGTTGCTTAGAGTGATAAATTAAGAAAATGCGATTAGAAAATACCTTTTGAGAAGGTTAATTAGAGTCAAGTTTCGACTACAGAATACCCTGTGCAATAATTGATTAGAGTATATTAACCAAACCAAACAAGTCTAATAATACAGCTGTGCAAACAAATTGCATATTGATATTTTTGTATACATTTAGGTAAATAAAAAAACAGTTGTGGTCTCGTTCTTGTTAACTCATTAGCATATAATGAAAAATTAAGAAAAATAAAAAATTATTCACTTTAAGTGGGCGTGTCACAGGCAAGCGTTAGACTTTAATTGATAGGGTAAACTTACGATGTACATATATATATCGCATGTAAGAAGTCTATTTATTTTTATTTTTAGCAATTTATTTATCTCAGCTGATAACAATATAAATAATCTAATGTGACTGCATTTTTTTAAGTTGAAACATGTTTGCATTTTTTTTTTGTTTACCATTAAAATAATATTTGAGAAATGTATTTACCCCGTCAGTGATAGCGACCAGAAATTCTCTTATTTGTTGATCATATGCTGATAAAAATTAAAATTTGTTAGCTCGAAATGCGGGTTCAATAATTTGAATCTGAGATTAAGCACATTAAAACGGAAATGGCATTGAATAAGCACTTCAATGTAAATCATAGAAAAAGACTCACGGATTATAATTCATTTAAAACTTGTCATCGTATATGTTTTTTATTATGGCCAAACCCGAATCTTAAATCGCTGGCTTGCGACAAACACGTGCCTACAACATCAATACACGGCAAGATCGGGGGGAATATACATATATGTACATATACAAGTAACTGCTCGCTTCGCTTATCATGCTGTTTGCTTGTGTATGAATACCGAAAGTGATTGTAGAGTGTTCAATATAAAAATAAAAACAAGGTTCGGTTAGCAAATTTAGTATTTCCTAACTGAACATGATGATCATTTCACACTCAATTGGAAAGTCATGTCGAAGATGACTCCTTCTGCCATACATATGCTCAATTTACGGTATCCTCATTACCATTCATTTTAATAGATTTAGGGTAAATAAAGAATCACCAATTCAAACTGTAAACAAAGAGTTTGCTCTAAAAAAATGCCAGCCAAACAGCAGCAAACAAGAGCAAAAATATGCTTGAAATACTAAAAATAAGTTTACATAATACCTGAAAGTCTTGCGTTCTTTTTTCTCTTGATCTTATAGATTCATCAAACCGAAATCTTGAAAGCACTTAACTGTTCAGCTGGTAATAATTATGTCTGCGCTTAGAGAGTTTTGAAAATAAACGGAATTTGATGGATTTATGCTCTGAATGCGCATTTTCGAGTAAACAAACTAAACCAGACGGCATTTAACCGCCTGTTGGCATCGCGGCGGTTGTGTTAATGGCTTCAACAGTCGATAGACTTGTCAACATTTCAATAACCGAGCCAACCCCCAAGGTCAAGTCTTTTTCTTTTCTGGCAATGTCATATGTCAAGTTGGCGCTAAGACACAATTTGTTGTTGTGCAATTGTTGAGCATGACAAACGGTAATAGTGACATACACATATCTACCGAGTGTCGATAACAATTGCGAGCGGCATGGCATTGTAAATTAAACAGACATATATCACTGACAAATTATATATATATATATATATATATATATATATCGTGTAGATCCCAATTAAGAGTGTGGGATAAGCAAAAGTTTTGTCGTGTTGTGAGAAAATCAATTGAATTGTGAGACAACAAAGTACAATAAATGTAGCTCTGTTTTGGATTATAGTGGAATATGACTAACACAGAGTTCCCAGTCCTCTGTTTCGACTTGTTTAGCTTTATGCAGAGCACGTGTTATCCACTAAATAAATGCATATTCCATTTATTTACAAGGCCAGGCATCCTGTTATATAATACTGACGGGTCAGCTGGGTTAGAAGAGGTATAATGGAGTTGTTTAAGCAGGTAAATCTTCTAATTCAGTGATATGCTTTCATGGAAAAGCCACGTTAGAAGATATTGCTCAAAGGTATTCATTAATTAGATCAGCAAACTTGAGTATACGTTATTATTATGGACTGACTACACATAAGATATTTCATAGTTGAGCAGCTCATTTTTGCTGTTTGTTTAGTTTTTGCGGAAAATGCACTTTATGTGCTACGCCGGCAATCAAAACTGTTCCACCACTACCTGCAGGTGTGTACAATGTGTGAATGATATTTAGCAGGTGTCACTCACTTCACAGTGATTTGGGCAAAAGTCTCAGAAGAGCATAAGCTGCTTTGTTTTGGGCGAAAAACCCAAACAAATTGAGAAATAGAAAAGCACCTGCTGAACTCAAATATTTTTGTAATTGTTTTCGGCTAATTCCGGATAAGCGGAAATTTGGACTAGCCCATTTGATAGACGCGGCCACAAATCGAGTTCTCTCCATTGGCACTGATTGCCTGCCCCCATGTGCGAAAGATCAAAGCTGGAACAACAGATATTAGTTGATTTTTGATTTGATTGAATTGGTTATTAATTGAACTTTGTGATACACAATTCTTTTTTCTCTCTATTCCAGGGCAAGTGCCTGTGTGGACAATATATTAGAGCGCGACTGCGACGCGCCGGGGTACTCAATCGCAAGGTAACACAAAGACTACGCAACATTCTGGAACCATCATCCCATATTGTGTACGAGGTGCTTCCAGCGCTCAATAGTGTGAGTATGCCATATTATATATACGAATTGAGGCAGACTAAGATTCGTGATAAAAGGTGGTTAAAAGTGAACTGAGCATTTCAGTAAAATGTCTCGCCTCTTCTCCTCTCTTCTTCTCTTCACCATTAAAGATGAGCGAGGAACTGGAACGCATGCATCCGCGCGTCTATACGAACATCTCTAGGCAGCTATCACGTGCTCCGTTCGGTGAGCTGGAGGACAGCGATATGGCGCCGATGCTACTCAATCTGGTGGCCAAGGATCTCTTCCGATCGAGCATCACGTGGGGCAAGATCATCTCCATATTTTCCGTGTGCGGCGGCTTTGCTATAGACTGTGTGCGTCAAGGACACTACGACTACTTGCAGACCCTAGTCGAGGGGCTGGCCGAGATCATTGAGGATGATCTAGTCTACTGGCTGATTGATAATGGCGGCTGGCTGGGACTACAGCAGCATATACGACCCCATGGCGGAAAATTCACATTTCTTGGCTGGCTGACGGTGTTTGTGACCGTTTCGGCCGGGGCTTATGTTTTTAAGCGCATTGGCTGTTCATTGTATTCGTTGTTATTCTAGTTTCGGGTCGAGTTAGTCGTAATTGTATCCCGTAGTAGTCAGTGAGAAATAAACTTGCAATCATTCCTGCTTAAAGTCGTTTCATAGCTCATAAAGAATTCTGTTTAATGTTTGATATTGATATTGATACTTGTTATATTGTTTTTGTAAATACACCTAACTTAGTACCAAACGCATAGAGCAAATAAATTACATAAAACCAAACTTGGTCAATTTAACTCAATTTACTTGCATTACACAATGACCGACAAATTTATAATACCTTCTGCAACCACGTAAGCACTTAACGAGCATTTTCGGACTTCAACTATGTTAGTCATTTGGCTTTAACAGAGTTGAGCTATGTTATGTTAATATATGCTGCGCAGCACTTATCGACAACCGCCACACTAAAAATCGATTTGACACGCAGAATATCGATATTAAGATATATTTTGCAACAAGAAAAAAAGAATCTAATAACAAAAACGCTGCTTTTATTTTCGAATTTTAAGCAAAATATGTCATGTCAGGTGCGTATTAAGTGAATAACTATGCTGCTCTTCGCCTGCTAACAATTATCAATTGCAGCACACAGTGGAATAAAGGCTGATGCGTCAACAACAGCGGTGCAATCGCACGTGGATGTCAAAAGCCAAAACAATATTGATCATTTTATAATTGATACGTGTGCGGATGAACTATATTACTGTGTGGATTGTGGCAATGACTACGACAGCATCGAGGCGTACAACAATGCGCACAGTGGCCTCGACAGCTGCACAGGCGCCATGAAAAATGAAATGAACGGCGAAGATGATCGAGTGGATGTTGAATCCATTATCCTCGAGGATGATCTAATTGAGGAAGTCGACGATGGAAGTGAACCCCATCTCTGGGAGGTGCTCGATGTGGATGAGGAACTGCGGCCAGCCGAAGTCGAGGACGAGGCGCAAGCTGAAGCTGAGGCTGAGGCAGAGCAAATATCCACCAAGTCAGAACGTTACTTTTGCTTCGATTGCCACAACATATTCGTGACACGTGAGAGTGCCGAGGAGCACAGCTGCCCCCAGGCAGAGGCAACAACAACAACTACAACCGGTGGCAAACAGAGCAATGCCAACAAGTTGGCCAAAACGCAGACACCAGCGCGACGCAAAGTGGCAACAGCAACAGCAACGAGTAGCAATAATACGGCCACTATTTGCCACATTTGCAAAACCGAATTCAGTTCGCCCAAATGCCTCAAGTTTCACATGCGCATCCACAACAAGCTTGCTCCCAAATCCATACAGGATGCTTTGCCTGTTGGCGCACATCAGCAGTACAGCGAGCTGGATCAATTCTACTGCGAAATCTGCAACAAGAGGTCAGTTCACTTTACAGTCGAAGTTCCCTACTTTATTAAACCTTTAAAAGACGTAGAAATCAGTTCACTATTTGGAAGTCTTACTGTATGTACACTTTATAGTCACGGTTTAGCTGATTGTGGAAATTAGTCAAAATTCATATTTACATTTTTCAAAAGAAGAAAACCATTTCCAATTTCCCATTGCAGCTTCGAAAAAAACCTGTTAACGGTGCACAAACAGATGCATCAGAGCCATAAACAGTTTCTGTGCGGCACTTGCAACCGCAAATTCGAAAATCTAACCAACTATAAAATGCATCTCAAGATCCATGAACGTCACGCATTAAATAAGAGTAGCAACAACAACAACAAACCCATTAAAAGGCCCTCCAATGTGGCCAAGGATAAGCCAGGATTCGCCTGCCAGTACTGCGAGCGGGTTTTCCCGCGTCCCTACGAGAAGGTGAAGCACGAGCGTGTGCACACCGGCGAGAAGCCCTACAGCTGTGAGGTGTGCGGCAAAACCTTTCGTGTCTCCTACTCCCTCACGCTCCACCTGCGCACGCATACAAACATACGGCCGTATGTGTGCACCACGTGCAACAAGCGGTAAGTGAAATGCATTCAATTTTTCCTGCAAGTCAATAAAGGGTTTTTTTTTGGTTTCCACCGCTTGCAGCTTCAAGTCGCATACGGTTTACTCGCACCATTTGCGCATTCATAGCTCGGAGCGTCAGTATGTTTGTGATAGCTGTCCGAAATCCTTTCGCACATCCGTGCAGCTTTACGCGCACAAGAATAGTCACACCAAACCGTATCAGTGCGCAGTCTGCAATCGTCCTTTCGCCTCACTGTACGCTGTCAAGTCACACATGTCCACCCACAAAACGAGCGATGCGAAGGGCGCCAGCAACCAGGTCACCAGGAGCCAACACATGTCCAATAAATATTGGTGTGTTACCTGCGGAGCAGAGTATGCGCGTCCCTTTGCGCTCCGCCTGCACATGAAGTCTGCCCACGGGCATCAAGATGATGCGGATACACGCTTTGCAAAGATCGCACCAACAGATGACGATGAGATTACTGTGGCCGATACGGAGACGGCGGTGCTCATAGCAGCGGCAAAGGCGGATTCAGCGTATCTATGCGCTAATGCCAATGAAGTGGATATTATGAGTGCCGTGTCCAAATACGAAGAATGCATTGAAGAATCAACAGATGCGGTGGGTGAAATGATTACTGTATACCAGATGATATATGTTACCCATTTCAGATATGGCATCTATATATATGTGAATTATACCGACTAATTTTCATTTTTCCTTCTCTTGCAGTTCGATGTGGAAACCTTCCATAACGAGGAGATCATCACCGACTGGCTAAAGTAGTGGGACAAAAAAAAAACTAAAAAATCGATTTAAGCTAAATTACATCAAATGGAGAAACAAAACTTTTATTGGTACATAACTGGCGCATTAACTATTAGTAAATATATATATATATAAATGTATATGTATTTATTGCTGGCATATATTGAGACCAGTCCATCTGGTTTATAATTTAAGAAAATTTAAATCGTTTAACAACTACTTGCATAATATGAAAATAAAATATATATTTTAAAACTTATAAACATAGAAAAATGTGTTTATTATTGGTAATTAGCTTCTGTGTATAACTACAACTACAACTCCGCTAATCTGCTGCACCTGGTTGTTCGGGCTCATCGCTGTCGTTCTCATCACATATCTCTTTGAGCACCTCAACCAGATACTTCGCCTCGTCAAGTTCTTTGCGCATTATGTCCATTTCCTCCTCCAGCCCCTCGATGCGTTCGTGCAAATGGCGATTCTCGTTGAGGCTCTCCTCCAATGCGACGCGTCGCTGCTCCGACAATAGTTTGTAATAGTTCTCGCCTGGCTCACACTCACTGGTCAAATCCTCAGCTGTGATGGGTTTATCGGCAGGAGATATCTCTGCATCAGTTTGGGTATCAGTATCTTTGGTGGTTATTGTACTTGTTGCTGCCGCTGTATCGACGCATTTGCGTTTGCCATATTTGGGCGCTAGATTGACGCCGGCCTTTAAGCGACTGATCTGATCCACGATGGAAGCCCGTCCCGTTAGTCCAGTTAGATTCTCCTTGTCGTTGGCAGTCGCCTGCAGCGGCTTTAAGGTTTTGCGCTGTTGCTTCAGATGCTCCTCTTGCTCGGCCTCGCTCTCGACTTGTATGTAAACTCTTGCGGCGCCCGCGGACATTTTCAAACTTTTTCCTTAATCGATTTTGTTAGTTAACAACAATTTGTTGCCACATTAATTTCGTTGAGTGCCCTTTTCGCTATACGTTCTTCGTTTGTGCGTTGTAATGGCCGCCAAAAATAATGCCGCGTGCGGTTGATCAACACTGTTATGCCCGCTTCTCCAACACTGTCATTTTAGAGTTGTAGCACTGTCATCGTGAAGTGTTTAAATTTAAATATTTATATATTGCTTTGATGTATTATTAATTAATTTATTTTTTAATTAACGCATTAAAAACTGTTATATAGCTTAAAGTAGTTCACATTTTTTAATACTGTACATTTAAAATTTGGTATATTTATGCAGTTTTAATTTACTGTTAGGTGGCAACGCTACACATCAACAGCTGACTGCAACGCGCATGCAAACGTTTTTTCGGCATTTGTTATAGTTTTGTTGGTTTTGCAAAATGGCTGAAAAAACGAAACCAACGCTGCAAGTTGAACTGAATTTCGTAAGTATACGGTTTTAATATGTACGCACTTGGCTAATTGTGCTTATTACGTAGGATGAGGAGGATGTGCCCTATGAGGAGGAGATACTCCGCAACGCGTACTCCGTTAAGCACTGGCTGCGTTACATCGATCACAAGGCCAAAGCGCCCAACAATGGCGTCAATTTGGTTTATGAGCGCGCGCTGAAGGAGCTGCCCGGCAGCTACAAGATCTGGTACAACTATCTGCGTACGCGCAGGAAGCAAGTTCGCGGCAAAATACCCACAGATCCCATGTACGAGCAGGTGAACAATACCTTCGAGCGTGCCTTGGTTTTCATGCACAAAATGCCCCGCATCTGGATGGATTACGGGGTGTTCATGAGCTCCCAGTGCCGGATTACGCGTACCCGTCACGTCTTCGATCGTGCACTGCGTGCACTGCCCATCACACAGCACGGACGCATTTGGCCATTGTATTTGAAATTCGTGAAGCGCTACGAGGTGCCCGAAACGGCTCTGAGGGTCTACAGGCGATACCTGAAACTGTTCCCCGAAGATGCCGAGGAGTATGTGGACTACTTGCAGGTATTATTCGAATTTTGTATAACAGTCTTCCTTATGTCAGATACTTATAAATAAAAATTTGTGTGTCTCTGCAGGAGGCACAACGTCTCGACGAGGCGGCCCAGCAACTAGCGCACATTGTGGACAACGAACATTTTGTGTCGAAGCACGGCAAATCGAATCATCAGTTGTGGAACGAGCTATGCGATCTGATATCGAAGCATCCACACAAGGTGCACTCGCTAAACGTGGATGCAATCATACGCGGAGGACTGCGACGCTACACGGATCAGTTGGGCCACCTGTGGAACTCCCTGGCCGATTATTATGTGCGCTCCGGTTTATTTGATCGTGCACGCGACATCTACGAAGAGGCGATCCAAACGGTGACAACGGTCCGAGATTTCACACAAGTCTTCGATGAATACGCTCAGTTTGAGGAGTTGACGCTGAACACACGCATGGAGCAGGTGGCCGACGCTGATGAGTCCAACGAAGAAGATCACATCGATGTGGAGCTGCGTCTATCGCGCTTCGAATATCTAATGGAGCGGCGACTTCTACTGCTGAATAGTGTGCTGCTGCGTCAGAATCCGCACAATGTGCACGAGTGGCACAAGCGTGTGAAACTCTATGAGGATCGACCCGAGGAGATCATCAATACGTATACGGAGGCGGTGCAGACAGTGCAGCCAAAGCTGGCGGTGGGTCAACTGCACACACTGTGGGTGGAGTTTGCCAAGTTCTACGAGACCAACGTCCAAGTGGAGGATGCCCGAGTTGTCTTCGAACGCGGCACTCAAGTGGAGTACGTCAAAGTCGAGCATCTGGCGGCCGTGTGGTGCGAGTGGGCCGAACTGGAGCTGCGTCAGCAGAATTTCGAGGCAGCGCTTAAGCTGATGCAGCGGGCCACGGCGATGCCCAAGCGAAAAGTTGCCTACCACGATGAGACGGAAACGGTTCAGCTGCGTCTCTATAAATCCCTGAAAGTGTGGTCCATGTACGCTGATCTGGAGGAGTCCTTTGGCACCTTCAAGACCTGCAAGGCGGTCTATGAGCGGATAATTGACCTCAAGATCTGCACACCACAGATAATCATTAATTACGGGCTGTTTCTCGAGGAGCACAACTACTATGAGGAGGCGTATCGTGCCTATGAGAAGGGCATTGCTCTGTTCAAATGGCCAAATGTCTATGACATCTGGAATTCGTATCTGAGCAAGTTCCTCGAACGCTACGGGGGTACTAAACTGGAGCGTGCTCGCGATCTCTTCGAACAGTGCCTGGATCAGTGTCCACCGGAGCATGCCAAGTATTTCTATTTGCTCTACGCCAAGCTGGAGGAGGAGCATGGCCTCGCTCGTCATGCCATGGCTGTCTATGATCGCGCCACTAGCGCCGTGAAGGAGGAAGAGATGTTCGACATGTACAACATATTCATCAAGAAGGCAGCGGAGATCTATGGACTGCCACGCACTCGAGAGATCTACGAGAAGGCAATCGAAGCGTTGCCGGAACAGAATATGCGACACATGTGTGTCAGGTTTGCGGAACTGGAGACGAAACTGGGTGAAGTGGATCGCGCCAGGGCCATCTATGCGCATTGCTCGCAGGTGAGTAACAGTCGATTACATACATCTGCTTATGCACCTGGATTAATTTGTCTGCTTTTCGTTTTGGTCAGGTCTGTGATCCTCGCATAACGGCCGACTTCTGGCAGACATGGAAGGAGTTTGAGGTGCGTCATGGCAACGAGGACACGATGCGTGAAATGCTGCGCATCAAGCGCTCCGTGCAGGCCACCTACAATACGCAGGTCAATATGATGGCCGCCCAGTTTCTCAATACGGGTGCTGCTGCCGATGCAGGTGCCGGCACTGGCTCGGATGCAATGCGTCTGCTGGAGGAGAAGGCTCGGCAGGCGGCAGCGGTGGCAGAGCAAAAACAAAAGCCAGCAGAGAAGGCTGCGTCCAATATTATGTTTGTGCGCGGCGAGACGCAAGGTGGGGCCAAGGACAAGGCAAATACAGTTGTTAATCCCGATGAGATTGATATTGGCGACAGCGACGAAGAGGATGAGGACGATGATGATGACGATGATGGAGGCGAGCAGGAGGGAGGCACTGAGCCGGCAGCAGAAGCAACAGCCACAAAAACAGATGATGAGGGTCTCGTAATGAAGAAGCTGCGTTTCGAACAAAAAGCGATTCCAGCCAAGGTCTTCGGCAGCTTGAAGCCCAACAAACAGCAAGACTCCGATGACGAATAAAACAAATACTATTCGAGAATTGTAAAAGCAATCTTCTGCACTTGATAAGGTTAATGCTTGAGTGTCTTCCTATCAATCACTTTATTAAATAACCTTCAATAAAATAATTCATTTTGCAAAAGTGAACTTGTTAACTTGAGCAATCTCACTTGATCACTCGCAAAGAGTTGAGGCGAAAGTGTTCATGCCAAAAGTCAACCAATCTGGTCACTGGTTGGCGACGCTTTCGGTGTCAGGTGTGTGTTTAGCACACAGTTGAACTTCACACTCCTAGCATATGCACACTCACATTCACATTCAAATCACAACAACTTTTCGAACGAATATTATTAAAAGTCGAACATTAGTAAACATTAATTCTTAGACTGCAAAATAACACTGGAAGAGTAACCACAATGATGTTGGCCAAGTATATTGCGAATGCGCTGCCGAGGAATGCGCTCCTGAGGAGTGAGCTAATCTACAGGCAAGTGTGGGGCATGAAGTCCTTCAGTCCAGCCTGTGGGCAGTTGATGCGATCGTTTAGCAGCAAGTGTGAGGATGTCAGCGTTGTGAAGGGCGTTGTGGTGGGCGTGTACACCAAGGAGGGCGACAGGGAGCCCAAGTTGACATCCAGTGGCGAGAAATTCGATGATCGGGCCCAGGGCAAAATCTCCGAGCTGGTGCGCGAGACGAACATGAAGGGTAAGCTGGGCAAGGGCATGGTCTTCCTGAATGTGGATCCCGAATTTACGGCCGTTGCCGTTGTGGGTTTGGGCGTTGAGGGTGCTGGCTTCAATGAGCTTGAAATGATTGATGAGGGCATGGAGAATGTTCGCGTTGCTGCCGGAGTCGGTGCTCGTGCCCTGCAGCTGCACGGCATCACAGATATCTTTGTGGACTCCATGGAGTATCCGGAACAAGCAGCTGAAGGCAGCGCCTTGGCCATCTGGCGTTATAATAGCAATCGTCGTAAGAAGGATCGCACATATATACCCAAACTGGACCTATACGATTCACCGAATGTGGATGCTTGGACGCGGGGACTCTTCAAGGCAGAGTCGCAAAATCTGGCCAGACGTTTGAGTGATTCACCAGCCAACCAGATGACGCCCACCATCTTTGCGCAGGCCACAGTGGATGCCCTGTGTCCGTGTGGCGTTAGTGTCGATGTGCGCTCGATGGACTGGATCGAGGAGAATTGTCTCAATTCCTTTCTAATGGTCGCCAAGGGCAGCTGCGAACCACCCGTTGTGCTGGAGATCAACTATTGTGGCACGGCACCGGAGGATAAACCGATTCTGCTGCTGGGCAAGGGATTGACTTTTAATAGTGGTGGTCTCTGTCTGCGCCCTAAGAATTGCCTGCACATGTATCGTGGTTGCATGGCCGGTGCTGCCGTTTGTGTGGCAACCATTCGTGCCGCAGCCGCATTGTCGTTGCCTGTAAATATTTCAGCTGTGCTGCCGCTCTGCGAGAATATGCCATCGGGCATGGCGGTCAAGCCGGGCGATGTGGTCACCCTGCTCAATGGCAAGACACTGGGCATCAAGGATGTGAGCAAGGCGGGCGTTGTCGTCATGGCGGACCCATTGCTCTATGCCCAGGCGAACTATAAGCCTCGCCTAGTTGTGGATATTGCCACCTTGGGCTATGGCGTCTGTTGTGGCCTTGGCGGCAGCGCAGCCGGCATCTTTAGCAACTCGAACTTCGTTTACAAGCAGTTCTCCAAGGCTGGCTCCTTGACGGGGGATCGCCTGTGGCGTTTGCCTCTGTGGAACTACTTCAAGCAGCTGGTCACGCCCAGCTTGACCTATGACATTAACAATCGTGGAAAGGGTCCCGCCTCCAGTTGCATTGCAGCTGCCATTTTGCACGAACTGGTGCCGTGCGTGGATTGGGCTCACCTCGATATACGCAATGTGGGCATGCTGACCAGATATAACCCGTTGCCGTATTTGCTAAAGGATCGCATGACTGGACGTCCCACACGCACCGTCATTCAGTTCCTTTATCAGATGGCCTGTCCGGACAACAAGTAGTTGTTGTCTCTCATTTATTGTTTTCCCTTTAATGCTTTCAAAATTGTAATTGTTTATCCAGATGCGTGTCAGAAACAACAGTAAAATGTTTGGATATATGTTGCAACAATCTGGATTACGATGTCATCACGACTTACGAGTAGAATCAATAAAATCTTAAAAAAAAAAACACATCTTTGAGACATCAAATTTTGTGGGATATTATTTTCAGAGTTAAAGAATCTTTAGGGACCTACAGAAAGGAAAGAACGTCGAAAGACAATTGAAAATTTGTTCGTTTTTCTTTTATTTCTAGTTTAGTTTTTGTTGAAGAACCTGGAAGCAAAGGATCCAATTAATATTATGCAAATGTTGTTAATAGATAGGAAAATCTAAGAAACGTTTTTTTTTAATCTTAAATGTAGAAATGTGCTTAAGAATCGTTTTTCACATATTTCACTTTGGAAATTAGTGTTATTTGCCACTTAAGCTGCTGCAAGTATCATTTCATATAAATTGACTCAGTCATCAAATCTTGGGCATTTGTCACGCCTTGTCCGGTTTCAGGTCGAAATATTTGGTCGTATTTGGCTTTAGCTTGGTAATAAGAAAGGGTCTTTGTGGCAACTGAATTATGTCTGTTAATTTGTGTCTCTCTATCTGGGCTTATGTTGTTGCTGGTTCATTCTATATTTAGGACCAATTATTTAGTGTACAGCCATCAGTGAGGGTCATCTCTTCATCAGGAGCTGCTCGTTGCATATTTGGGCTGTCATTTAATTAATTTAATTGAGCGAAAAATGCGAAATGCGCCCAAAAGTGTTTGTAAAATTGTGAGGGGACCGTTTCAGCTTCATTCTCTTGCTGTCTGCTGCTTTTTGTAGCCTACTTCGGGGCGGCTTATTAGGCTAATTGCGTAAAGTTGGCTTTAATGAGTCGAAAAACGGTGCCAAGCCTGGCCACAAAAAGCCACAAAGCAAACGTTATTCTTGTTTTTGTTGTTGTTGTTGTTGCTGTGCTGTGGGCTTTGAATTTATGACACGGCTTTAATGGGTTAACTGGGTTAATGCTCATCCCTCATCATGAATCGTTATGCTCACCCTTGGTGACTTTGCGGTCTTTGGGATAGTTTCCCCTGAAGCAGCAACACCATCAGCAGCAGCAGCAGCAGCAGCAGCAGCAGCAGCAGCAGCAGCAGAATCAGCAACATAAATTTTGACAATTAAGCAAACATTTGGCGCCCAGATCCGCCAAGTTGGCAACTGGGCGAGTTTCTTATTAAGGAGCACACACTCCAGCTTTAGCATTATGCAGCTGCCAAGCCAAGTTAATCTGAGCTGAGCTGAACCGAACTGAGCTGAGCAACTCAACCCAAGTATCACTCAACACCGCTACATTTTGCACAAGTCATTAGGCCAACAAAATGATAAAATTTGAAGCATTTTTGCACTTTCCAATTTGCCGAATACACTGCACAAGTGAATAGTGTCCCAAATTGCCAATGAAGTTGGCAACTAATGAGTGAGAGGGGTCTCTATTTGAAGGAACTGCTGACGACTGCTTGGCCACAAGACTTGGGTGTGGATGGGATACTGGTATCTGTCCGATATGTTCCTAATAAAAATAAAAAACTAATAAACAAATTTAACAATACACAATTTGTGAAGCTTTGTTTAACTCTTAATAGATTCAAGGATATTCAGTTCTTTAGGAAATCCTTAACGTTTATAATAATATTATTTTGAGCTTGTTCGGTCTGATTCACATTTTCTGTGTTGGAGCATTTTTTATTTAGATTTAAATAAATAAGTAAAAAGTAACTAAACGAATATTTATTTATTATTTACGTAGGCTTCAAGTTGTAGAATGATATTTTTAATGTTGTTTATTTATTCATTTACAATGTTAGCTTAAAGCATAATAAGTAGTTTAACTAACTCAATAAGTGTTTGAATAACTAATATTAAGTAAATATTGTAGCTAAATAGTACGATAAATTGAATTTTAATATTGATTATTATTTGCTCAATAGTTATTTCATTGTTTTTAATATTTTTTTTTATTATTTATAATTATTATTCGCATTTTAAGTTTTATATATATAGAGTATTTGTTGGTTGGTTTCCACAAACTGAAGCGCTAACTGTTCCGTATGGGGCGGTGCAAATGCTTTTGAGTTATCAGTTAGGGTTCTATTTTGTGGGCTGAGGGGCGGGTGGACTGAGGGCGTTAAACGCTCGAGTGCTGGAGTGCAGCCAAATGAATTTGCTAATGAGCAATCATGCTTCAAGAATATTAAATTCGTTTTTTTTTTATCATATTTTTGTTATTTATTTCCTTTTTTAGTACATTTGAAATTGTGGGTGTTGCGTGCATTTAAAGTGAGCAGTCAAATGCCAAGAGTCAACCAGCCAAAAGCTAAAGCTGATGCTGCGGCTGAGGCTGTTGCTGAAGGCTGTGGTAACGGCCAAAAGTTAAATGGCTATTCGGCCGCATGCCACGCCCCCTGGCAAAAGCGACCCCCGCGGCGTTAATCATTTACAGCGGCTACAAAGCCCAAAAATCAGACCGAATTATGATTATATATATATATATATATATATATATATATGTATATATAGAAGGGCGAAACGTGGAAATTAGCAATGCTGGATGGTCGGTCAGTTGCCAAGGCAGCGGTTATTTTCATACCCATTCCCATTCCCATTTCCACTCCCACCGCCACACCCATTTCTATTACCATCTTCATCATCATGCGCATTTCGCAGCCACCTTCTTGGCTTGGCTGCAGCCCAACAAACAAAAAAATATCCTTTTTGGCGGCATTGGGGACCGCGTCTAGAAAGAATTGCAATTGTGATAAAATTCAGCGTAACTAATGCCGACCACAGCAAAATGCGATAAATTGCCGGACGGGTGTGTTATACTCTTTATCAGCAGTCTACCCATATTTTATAGTGTATTTTGTGCACTTTTTGTAAACTACAAATATATTTATCTGTAAAATATATATTTTTGAAATATTACTTCAATTTGCTTAGTTCAGTTTTATGTGTCCTTATCAGCTTAATTATGAATATGACTGTCTTTTTTTATATTTTCGAGTTATAATTGGTATTTTAATATTTTAAATAACTTTGCTAATTTTGTTATACAATTTAATTTAATGGCAATTTCTCTTAGCTTTTTCGAACTTAGTTGTTTATTGTTTGATTACCTCTTTTTTTCGATTTTGATTTTATATATAGTCGGATATATTATGAAATATGATTTCAAATCGTCAACAGGTGTATTCCCTCTGGTCACTGCTTCAAGCAGAGTGTTTAATATTCGTCAAGTGCATTGGAAACGCTGCCCTTTCATGTCTATTATTTTATGTTGTATTTGTTGGAGCTATTTTGGGGTGTCGCCTTCTGCGGTCGTCATGGACGGTTTGTTCCCAGCTAAAGTTTGGCGACTTCTTTCTCATTTTTTTGTTGTCATTTTTGTATTTGGTTGAATGTCGCTTTCTGTGTACATTTTTATAGCATTGGCTCTGCCTTGTTTTGCGGCTGTATGAGAGATTCAGTTGCTGGAAATGATAATTTTCACTTGAGCGCGCACGTGAAAATGGGCAAAGCGAATGGCGCGAGGAGGCTGATGCAGATGGGGGTGTGAATGGGAATGGGGTGTGGGTGTGGGTGTGCCTGATGTGGTTTAGCTCTGCTATAAATTGCCAATTAATGGCAGAGTAGTGCTGCGGTGGGTTTCATTTGCATATTGCACACACACACACACACACACACACACACACACACATACAAATATTATGGGATATGCGATTGAATGCCGATTTCTCTTCATTTCTCTACTTGTTGTTTTCATTTTTTTGTTGTCACCCACTCGGCGTATGCTTAATTTTTGGGCACATTCTTTTCGACTGTTTTTGTTTTGGCCTGTCACACTTCACTGGTCAGCGAGTCGCCATTTTGTTTTAGATTGTCCAGCATTCAAATGCATTCAAATGCAGTCCGGACTCGGTCCGGTCAAGCGTCGTGCTAAATTCGTTGCGGTTTTGCGGTTTTTCCATCCGTTCTGCTTTTGCCATCGGCTTTTTGTGTCGTTTCAAAAAATAAACACAAAACGGCAGCGGTGCAAATTTAGTTCATTTTAAAATGGTAGCAAAAACATGGAATGAATATTTGAGCTTGTGATCAAATATGTATGAGTACACTCGTTGTCATCTGATGAATGTGTGTATTCAAAGCTGACCTCTACTCATTAATTCACGCACATAGCTTTTTGACATTTTGTTTGTTTCTATTTAATTGACGAATGATTTTTTTAAATATTTATTTTTTATATATGTTTTTCAATTATATGTAATTTAGATACCAACAATTAGATTCCGTTTTGCTAGGGTAAGTTATGTTTGATGTGTCTAAGCTCTTTCTAGTTTCATCTTAACTTATCCGCCTAACGGACGCTTTCAGCTGAAATTTGATGCGAATGCTAATCAAATTTATTTATCATCGACACTGGTTTGTTATTGTGTTTGTTATTGCTTGTTAAATATGCGAGAGTGGCGCAGACATATAAATTATATGCACATCTAAACTATACTCGAATATAACGCATTTGACGCGTTCGCTGCTATCTAAATATACATAAAACTGTCTAGGCCTATGCTGAACAAATAGCCAAAGCAGCAGCAGCAGCAGCAACAATTTGGTTAGGGGCAGTGGATAAACTAGGCATATTATTAGAAATCATAGCCATGAATTCTGCAAATACGACAACAAATTATTGTTTATTTTTCACACAACACCCGCAAAAATGTCAGCTTTGGGTTGTGTGGGTGTTTTAAGATAAGCCCAAAAACAGACAGACAGATTGGTGTATTCAGCTTATGCATATCGAATGTATTGCAAAATATATTTATATATATATATGTATATAGATATTGAACAAATAAGTACAACTGCAAATTAAAGCAATCGCCTCTTGACCAGTTCAATTGCATTTTTATTTTAGGCATATTCGCTGAATCTGCATATTTTTGTACTCTGATGTCGGCAAAAGAGTATATAATTTATGGATCGGCATTAAGAATTGTATATATTTCAGATATATATATTTTATTTATTGGAGCTAGAGATAGCACCAACTCCAGCCCCTAAAACCATCAGGCTGAGGGTGTACATCGATAAACCTCACAGCTAAACTGAGAGTATAATTTTTCAACTATTTTTAACTATTTGAATTTATAATTTATATTCCTTGCTTTTAGTAGAAGAAAATATTGGAAAAGTATTTTGAAATCAAATGCAAGGCCTGAAATATAAATAAATATAAATTAGAGTAATTTACTTAATTTGCAGTTTATTTTATTTCTGCTTGCCGTTTGTAGTTAACAAGAAATACAAATACCAAATGCACTGCCACAAATATTGTGCAGTTACGAACATAACGGCATAATTTGCCAAATGGCCAATTAAAGGGACTCTTTCGCTTTGGCTGCTGCTTCAAAATGTCAATAAAAATGTGAAAAGTAATTTTATAAATTAAATAAATAAATGTTTATGGATAAATGCATTTCATCGTCTGCCTCGGACAGCAAATAACTGACGCTCAGGCTTGCACAGCTCCCGCGCAGCCCCTAACCACCCCTAACCACCCCTAACCACCCCTACCCCAACCCGATCTCTGGCAGTACTTTAATAACAATTTGCGTCACAATTGAGCTGTATTGCGTGCCCGGACCGAAGAGTATGGAATTAAAATTAGTTTATTTGAATGCATTGGCCCAATGGATATTGGACACTGCCAATCTGCAGTACCATACCCTAGCTGGTGGCATGCAACAAACCCAAACCCCACAACCAATGCTTTAATTGTTCGCTGTGTTCATTGCTCATACGCCGCATTGGCCCCATTGGCAATTTGAGAATATTGCTCGCATTCAGTTTATCGCCTGCATTGTTTGCTATTTGGTCATGGTTTCTACTTCAGTTGCCCCCTCAACATGTCCAGCCCCTCCGATCCTCCGCCACCCTGCCACCCTGTTGTGCATGGCCCATGGCAGCCTATTATTATGCCGCTGCTGTCTGTGACAATATTTTACGGGTTACTTGATTTACTGTTTATTTATTGTTATTATTGAGTTGAGATTTTTCTCTGTTGTCTGCAACGTTTGCACTACGTTCCACAAACAAAAAAATTACACACATAAACAATGTGGTTTTGATTAAAACAACAAATAATAAAATACATATTTTACTTAAATAAATTTAGGTAATATATTAAAATCATCATATTTATTAATGAAATATTTGTAGTCTAAAAGTAATTTTGTTAGACAATATGATAAAATTATTGCGTAGTCAGCGTCATCGTCGTTGCATTTGATTAATGGCCAACTAAATAAATTACGTCAGTTTATTTAGCCAGCGCGTAAGCAGTACAAAACCGTAAAAAATAATAGATGGCCTATAAAAAGCGTCCATAAATTGCGCAAACTTGTCAAAATCTAAAGAGCGGAAATGTCACATTAGATGCACAGTGAAAAAAAGGCGAACCACATGCACCCCCCTTCCATACCCCATCCAATCCCCCTTTATTGACGTCGACCAAACAAATGGTCAATGCACTTCCCATCGTGTTGAAGTGCGACTGATATCGAGTACATTATTATTATTTTATGTTTATTTAGCAATTATAAACACGCCGAGCAGAGCTATGGCCAAGCCCAGAGTTTGCTGAGCATGCGTTGTGGGGCCGTTATTGCAGGGTATCAGACCCAGCCTGGAGGTGCACACACAGGCCTCAACCTGCATGCCCGTCGAATGCTTTTGACGGTAGCAGCCATTTGTGCTGTTCACCTTGGCGCACATATAAGTGATGTTTTGGACTAGAAAGCGGACAGAAACTCAATATCAGTTAAGTTGCACACATGCCAAGTGTAAGTGCAGGGTATAACAAATAAGATAATACTCACTGCCGCCCTTGAATATGTACGAGTACTTGACACACGATAAACCGGGCGACATCTGGCACAGATATTTATCACGGTTCAAAGTCTCGTTCTGCCACAACGCCTTTGCATCTGGCACCGTATCGTTGACTAGAGAAATCAATATATAGTACATATGTACATCAATGTATATAATACAACTACGTACGTGTTGCCACCAATGGCATTTCACAGGGTATCTCATTGAAATCGCCAACTCTTGCCTCGCAGGTTTCCTTGGCAATGTTCGACTTGTTCGCATAGGGTCCTATCCAGGTGAAATGAAAGCATTGTGGCGCTGTGAATTGAGTATAAATGAATCGTATTCATTTGCGTGCACTTGCCACAATTGCCACCAACACTCGGCTTCCACAAATTTGTACAGCAGCAACGCTAACAACAATTTACACAGCCGCAGTAGCATTCCGAACAAGATACTTCCGATATTGATAACTTTTCACAGATAACTTATATATCTAAAGATTGTGCGTATTTTTTCTTCTTCTCCTTTTCTTTTTTTTGGGGACAAGCGCTGCTGTTGCCACTGCCACTGCCACAGACAAAGTGATATTGGCAGCGCATTCAATAAACTGACAAAAGTCAATCTTATCATTTACCTTTGAGTACCATTGAGATTTTTTTATTGCTTGCTAAAAAGTTTGAGTGCTTAATGTGAGAATGATTTCTATATTTTGTAAATTACATTTTTATTTTATATATACTATATATATTATTATATATATTATTTATTATTATATTATTATATATATTTATAAAGGGACTTATAACAAAATGATTTTATGGTTTGAGTTCATGTTTTACTTACAGAACAATTCATTTTTTCTTTGTTTTGAAGCAAATCGAATGATTGCTGAAATAATTATTATAATTAAAAAGTAAAATTATCAAAAATTTTTGTGTAGTTGTTCTTTCGTTTGATGGCTGATTTCATCAATGATTTTATCACCCAACTTGTAAACGGGAAAAAGCTAAGAAAGTGCGATACAATTTTAATGAATTTGAAAATGCTACGAAAACTTTGAAGGCAAAAGAGCGAGGCAAATGGCCAAAAGTGAGGCATGAAAGCCTTCAAAATCCCCTTATGCAATTTGTATTTAATTAAATTTTCAGGGGACAGAGGCGAAGTAGATGCCTGGCAAACAATTAAATAACAGTTGCTAAAAATGTTGCTAAACTAAAGTCGGCAAATTGTATTTGCTGTTAATTGTCCGGTTGTCGGAGTTGCCATCTTGTCTCTTGCACGAAATGAGTTTGAAAACAAATAAAAATGTCAAACGAATGAATAAAAGTTGTCTAATTTCATTTATTTAGCAGCAGCGGCATTTGGATAGCCAACGCTCAAAAACTCATGTACTTACTGAGCATACTCACGTATACGCTCACGTATTTGCACAGTTGCGCAAATTGAATAAAAGTTAAATTTTTCGTATCGCTCTTCACGTAGCCATACTTTTTTTTTTTTTTTTTTGGAAAATTTAATTTTTAATTGTTCAAAACAATTAGAATTTATTCGTAATTTTGTGGTGTGTATGTGTGTGTGTTTAGAACTTTTGCCACAGCTGCCACCCAGCTACGTGCCCCCAAAACTTTGTATAGGTTTTTGTACGAGTTGAATTTGTTTGCCAATGTTTAGTTGCAATTTGCTTTAAGCCACATTTTGAAACACAAACCTACACACACACACACACACACATGCATCCATCAACACATTTTGACAACTTGTGTTACCTTTCGTATTTATAAAGAATCCACGAATCACTTTATACTCCAGTCACAAGTCGCGACACACATCGGAAAAAGGGCACCTCAGCCAGCTATTTCCATCATCATCATTCCGTGAGGATTGCAGCCTCAATCGCTTTTTTTTTGTGTGCCCAATGATTGATCATTTTCATTGACACGAACGTCATTAGCTTGAGGCGATAAATACAAGAGAAAAAAAAATGGAAACGGAAATTAGCGTTAGTCAGGCATTTCGAGCCAACACAAAGAAGCAAAATCCAAAAAATTGAACCGTGACAAGGGCAACAAAAAGTCAACACTTAACTTGGCAGCATTGCTGGCGAATATGGGTTTACTTTTGAGAGCCATAATTGGTTGTGGCAAATTTTAATAGTTGAATAAATGTTGTACGATTAAAAATTCAATTGGTAAGAGTAGTGTTGTGAGAAGTGTGTAACAGGCAGAAGAATGCGTCTACGACCCCATAAAAAAATCGATATATACATATGTATATGTATGTATATATATTCACCATCTACAGCCAGGTCAATCTAGCCATGTTTGTCAGTTTGTCTGTCCGTCTGTATGAACAGGTTCTTGTAAGTTCTCGTTTACCACTAGCATCTCTAGTTAATTTTGTTTTATCGACAAGTCTCCCAATGCACGAATATCGATACAAATCGATTTCCGATATCAATAGCCACAAATTGAATATTTTATGCATTGACATACTATTGACCAACTGGATTATCCAGATGGCGTAAGAAACACCCAAGTTCGACAACGCATTCTCAATTTTCATTTACTCTTACTACTACTTAGTACTTGTGCCGGTCATAGGAAATATATAAGAAGCAACGACGATTAACAATAATAGTTTTTTCAGATTAAAGTACTTAGTTTTGCTATTCAACTTGTTAAGAATTAGCATTGAACACAGCTTATACATCTTATGTGTTCGGGACTTGGGGTTAAGTGAATTAGCTGTGCTTATCTACGCTTATTAATGTTATGTATTGTTGTCATATGACTGGTAGCTTTTTCTCTGTTCCAATATCATAATATAAATTGAGTACATTAGAGCTGAAGCTGATGTTAGGATTCATGATTAATGCTGTTATTGTTTCAAGCAGTTAAGCTGGCAAAAATATTCAATCTAGGAGAGCGCTTACTTGCTGGTGCTTAGCAGTTCTAATCTCTCTATTTTAGGATTCATAAAACTAACAGAATTTCTGCACAGACTAAATCCATTCAGCTCATTAATTATGCAAATGTTTTTTTTTGGCCATGTTTCTTGCTTAAGGTTCCACTTTGACTCCGACGAAACGACAATACACCAAAAATTATGTCACCAAAATGCAAATGTCGCGACCAAAGCTTAACAACGAACTGAAAGGGGCTAACTGTTGGAGTGGGGCGAGGAGGAAAGGGGGGGCGGGGGTGATTAGCACAAGTTCGGGGCAAAAGTTGTTAACAAAACTAAGAGCCAGTTGGCATATGAGCAACATAACTGGGCTCAACACACAAATGTTGCTCTCGGGACTTTGGCTTCTTGGCTAATGGTGAGCCTGCATAAAATTTGCATGCGATTAAAATTGATAAATTGTGGAGGGGAGCTGGGTGTATGGGGCGGAGAGGCCCAACTACCGAAGTCATTGGGGCTTAGACAACTGGGGCAACAAACCTTGGCATGACCTACACATCAGCTGTCAATGGTTTTCAATTATGTGCCAGTTTCCGCTGCACACAAAAGCAGCTTAGGCACAACGTTACATACACTGAGCGCAAGAATGTGTTAAGCGTGAATCTTGAGCAGTTTTTGGCATCATTTCGCTACTCCATTTATAAACGATTTGTGCGTAATTTTCGCCAGAGTTTTTAAAGTGTTTGGTATATGTCGAATGGCTTGTAAATTTAATAAAGTCAGTTGCATGTTTTTGCTGGCAACTGAGGGGAACTAGTCTTTGGCGACAGCTAAACCGATTTGCTAAATTACAAAGTTGCCGCATCGCGTCCCTCTAATTACGTGTCGCCGTTGCACGTCCAGAGGCGGGTCATTATGTCACCTGTACGAAAAATGGCGCACGTAAACCGGAAACGCCGTGCAAGTCGAACGAGTGGAGCGGTAGTGTAAGCTGAACTGTGATGGCGGTGAAGTGGCGGGGGCGGGGTACTCATTGTGCGGAAATCGCATTTGGTGCTGATAGCACAAGCAGCGCCTAACTAACGACCAACTAATACGATTAGTGGCATAATGCGAGCGACTTAAGTGTGTCAATAATGTAGCGCTTTGTTTGCAACATCTTAAGAATATCACGATAGCTGTAAAACCACTGAGCGTATCTAGGGTATATTGTAACTGTAGATTGCCCTGGTAAACTTCAGAAAAACTTGAATGTTGCAAACTTTGTATGGGGTATATTGTAATTAGAGATAGTCTTGGTAAACTCCAGAACATCTCGCAATAAAATCACCTTTAAGCGAAATTAACCGATTGAATCTAGAACCAGAAGCGGAACGGAAATTCGACTTGATATTTTGACAGCGAATTAAACTGGAACCGAGTCCTTTCACGGAAGTTATTCAATTAAAACTCATAATCAGCATCAGTACAAGAACCGGAACCGAAGTTCGATTCCGCTTGTTTCCCTGAAAGAAATAAGTTTTTTTTTTTAAGTTTTGCTTTTTAATCCAACGATTGTTTATTTGTGAATTATGTAATAAAATATTACATTATTCAATCTGCGCTGCTTGCTTTATTTTTTGTTTAATCAAATTTGAATGATGAAAAATTTAAATTGACTTTTTTTTTGGCTTCGCTTGGATTCAAAGATTATTTGCAGCACTTGATGCAGGCCTTGACCTCATTGCTTGCAGTTACAAGGTCATAGAACGAGTAGCGATGATAGCTGTAATATTCCGGATTCTTGTAAAGCTCACATTTTCCAGCCTGCGGGCCGAGTATCTCCCTTGTCCCCATGGGCCGAAACACTTTGGGCTTGATAAACGGCGGCAGTTTGAAGGTGTTCGTTGAGAGACGAGTGGGCGCATATCCATCGGGAGGTTGCCGATTATCTAAAGGTTTCGGTCCCGAGCGGCAGACCTTCTTGTCGCATTGCTTCTTCTTGTAAAAAGCTAATCTTTTTGATCCCTGGACACTATTCGGTTGCATCAGCTTGACTGAAATCAACGCCAAGCTGGAAAGCATTTTTTGAATTTTCTTTATAAAATACTAAAATAAGCCATCGAATTTTGACTCAACTGGCTAAGCCTGCTCCGATTTGTATTTATTCTGACTGCATCAGAAAATGTTTAGAGGCTGCCTCTAAGGTATTGCAGTTGATAGCATTCCTAATGAGGCCGTCATTAAAACTTTGCAGTAATCATAGTTGAGAACAGCCGCTTAGCTGATGTAATGAGATTTCAACAAGATTTTAGTACGCTGCTTAGATACGCCATTACACACACGATAAGATAAGCCAGCTGGAAACTGAAAGTCGACCCAGTTTGGACCAGGCGTAAAGAAGCTTAAGCCAAAAAACACTAAAACACCTTGAATTATTTCGATCATTAAACTTATTTCTCACTTTAAATCCGTGTGCTTCGTAGTCGTTGTTGTTGCTGCTTAACTTTGAGGGCGTTGAGATAAATGCTCAACACTACTCCAGAAACGTTAAACCTCGACAATCAGCCCGTGCCCACCCACAATATAAAGTTTTTAAAACTAACAACAACAGCATGTGAAAAATAGCAATAAAAATCCAACAAAACAACAACAAAATAAACGTTGAAGCACCGGAAAATTGTCAGCTCTCAGAGACACGAAACACGGCGCAGGTTCACTTGAATGCTTTTTAATACACTCACACACAAACACTCATACACACACACACACACACACACACATATGCACATTCACACTCAAACCCAACAAAGATGGCGCACATAACGGTACGCTGGCGGCGTCACCATTGCGGCTTGTAAATTTATAGTTTGTACAAAGAAAATCGCGCCGCAGTAAAAGTTTTTAGTGGGTCTCTTCTGCGTGCGAGACTCGCAGAAAATCCGAATCAGAGCCAAATAAATGGCAACGTCGCTGGTGTCATCTAATTGCTTTTGTTTTTGGAGGCAGCGCCAACCAACCTAACCAAAAATACACTGCCGGGCTACCCTTACCCAACTTTGACCGTACACCACATAACTGACCTCGGTACAGTTGTGCCCGAAAAGGTTATACAGTTGCGGAAGGTCTTTCGTTAAGGTAATTTTCCGCCATAATTTGTATAACTTTGTTGTGGGTGTGTGTGGGTGTGGCAAGAAATTGTTGAAAGTTTGCTGCAATCAGTTCTGTGGGTTCCGTTGAGGTTTAAGTTGAAAGCACTGTTAAGTGTCGTTCTACTTAAGGAAATTGTTGCCGCATACTATATACGATTGGATAAATACTCGTATCATTATTTTTTGTAGCTATATAATTAAATTGGCTTTCATAAAAAGCAATCGTTTAAAAAGTTTCGCCATAAACAAATTTTCGCAAATTAAAAATGTTTCCAAGAGATAAAAGTTTACAAATGATCAGCAATGAAAGTAAGCACAGTAAATTTAAGTTTAATTTGTGGCACAGCACTAATAAATAATTGAAGTGTGAAAAATACAAAAAAAAAGGTTTTATATTTTTCTCAATCTTTTACTATTTTGCTGCGATGTCTATTTAAGTACTCCAAATTATATTTCATCCATTGTGCTGTGAAATATGAATTTGTTAGCCATCTTAGATATGGCTAATGAACACTTGGTATATGGCAAGTGGAAGTCCGTAAGTCAAAAACAAAACTTAGCCACTTCCGTTAATTAAATTGGTACAACGGATGTTATGTAGATCAGCGCAACACAAGTTGACGAACTTTTGATTGTGCTCAAAGATTGTCTCGGGATACTCGGTGACTTTCAATGTATTGATGTTGGCCGTAAAACTCAGTTGCAGTTGAGCGGCCGAGATTGCAGCTATCCTTATGCAAATTCAGCCGCGTTCTTGGCTTAAGCAACGTGAAATTTCCGTTGTGGCAAGTTTGGTGGCAGTTTTCACAGCTAGGTATGTGATTGCATGGGCGGGCTGGCAAAAGCAACAACAGGAACAAAATACACAAGAGTGACTTAGGTGAGGCTGGCAGACCATGAAATACCCTGAGACAGGATACGCTGAGTCAGGATACCCTCATATATATACAAAATCCTTTCATTTTCCTTTTCTTTTTTTCTTGTGGCGATAGAATATGTAAATCAAATTAATATTTAATTTAAAAATTCCTAATACAAGAAAAGATTCTTCAAGTGCTCGTCCAAAACAAATGCTTTGAGCAAGAACAGGATACACGAAATCGGTGCAACAACACTGGCTGTGCTGAGTATTCGTACTCGCTGTCGTATACTTATTTGGCTGGGTGCTTAATTAAAATGCGCAGGCATTGCGAGCGCTTCATTTGGCTGGCTTAATCGGCTGCTGCCGCCGCTGTTGAGATTCGTATCGGCCATGGCCCAAACCGCGGGACCACGCCCACGATTCGCGCCTCAACGCTGTTCCTTTTGCATGTAAAGTGTCAAGTTTTTCATTATAATTTGCATATTTTTCGCCAACGCGTAAACTTTTCGCCCACCAACACTCGCCACGCCCCCCCCCCCACCCCGCCATACTACCCCTGAAAGTCTGTGCCTTGTAAATGACAACAATAAGCATTATGGCATCAGGCTGAATAGTTAAAAGGACCCTGGCCTGGTATACAAGCATATATACATATATATATATATATATATGTATATATGTGTGTGTATATATATATAGTACTCTAGATCTGCTAGATACACAACATGTAGCTTTTTAAGTTATTTTCAAGTTTAATTTTTTGACTCTGTGGTGCGTTTTTGTTTCACTGCCCCTCCCCTCTCACCCTTGCTGCGTTGAGCCGTTGCCGCTGCTGAGCCGTGGCGCATAATCACGCGAAATCTGAAAACGTGTCTTGTATAGTAATGAGCACTGATTACAACTTGAAATTGTGTGTGAAAGTACAGTTGTGTGCGCAAGTTATGCTACGTGGCGTACTCCTCAAAAAACTTGGCAAGCTTCTTTCAACTTTTGACGCAACAGAAATAAATGAAAAATTTTATGAAATTTTTAACTCCAGTTTTATGCGAGTTAAACGCGATATTTGCTGCAATTCCTTATTTGGCTTAAATAAACATAAATAATAAATAGACAAACATATTTTGCAAGGATCAAATTATTTCAAAAATATAATTGCTGTGTTGCTGACATGATATTTTAAGCAATTTATTAGTAATTCGAAAGAGTCTTAGAAAATTAGTATAAGAGTTTTGTGAAAATATATTAAATTAACTGAATTTCAATGGGTGATATAAAATTACGATAATTTGTGGCATGGATAAGGCTTTTGAATAAAGTTGTATTCGCGATTTGCAATTGCATTATTAAGCTTATATTCTACATTGTAACTCTTGCCTTTAACTCTTTTCGTTAACATTTTGCTGACTTATGTATTTTGTTTTTTAACAATTATATTATTAGGTACACACTTTAAGCTTTAGCACTTTTGTTAAGCACTTTCCGTTAACAGTTTTCTGACGGCTACTGTAAGAGTCGCTGAAACACCTCGAAATATCATTTGACGTGTATTTAAACTTAAAATTATGTCTTCTTAATCAACTGCCAAGTCAGCGTCCAGGCAAACGACCGTCAAGCGTCGATGGCTTTTCCCTTGCAACTGCTCCGCTTCACTCCTCGTCGTCTTCTCCAGCCTCAGCTTCAGCTTCCACTGTGTGCCCAAGGCTGCCACCACGGTATTGTGCCAACATGCATGCCACGTTCACCCACTGAACGTGTCAATTCGGAGCTAGTTGTGTGTGTGTGTGTTAAGAGCCTGAAGGATATTATATAATGTGTAGTAATTTGAATGTAAAGTGTGCGGCAGGGAATGAAGAAGCTTATAAGTCTTATACGTGTGTCGTATGCTGCCTTTCGATTTTTCCCTCTTTTGTCTGGAAAACATCAAAAAACTGTCACCCATCCTTGGCTCAGCTGAGTATGTGTGTGTGTGTGTGTGTGAGTGTGGGCGGATTAATGAGATTTTCTTTTATGGATTTATGATGATTATTTCTGTTATTAGTTAAGAGCGTGACAGAGTCTGTGACAGAAATTCGACTTTCGACTGTCGATTTTTCGTAGCGGCCATTTTGATGGTATTTTAAAGTAATCCATTGATATATGGCCAAGTTGCGTGGCTTCTCTTCCAGCGACTGCGACTGCGACTGCGACTGTGACTGCTCCTGCTGCGTCCCCAGTTTCTCATTTTTTAAACGCACTAAATCACAAAAATTGCACGACCCGCGCACCATTAGCCTTTGCTTATTTATGGCAACGCGCCATTCAATGACAATTCAATATATTTTACATGCCTGGGCTCCCCATACGAAAAGAGAATAAAAACAGACTGAAAGCTGTCTTTCTAGTGCCCGGCGGTCAATTTATATACCCTTTACAATAATTAAGGGTAGTGTAACTATATATTTATTTTTGGAATTCTCAATCTCAATGTTTGAAAACTCTACATTTCTGGTAAATAATGTTAAATAAATTGTGTTAGCCATACACAATAAAGGGCCACAATAGTTAAGATTCTTTAAAATTCTTGATTTATCCGATCGGCTGCGGTGTATCTCTACGCACTCCCTCTCTCCCTCTCTCTCTTTTTAGCCCAACTATTTCAGTTACTTCCTTTAAGTTGGGCAAAGACTAAAGACTATGTAAATAAAACTATGTTGAAATTCTATATGTTGTTAGCAGATCTGCTGGAGAGTATCTCTTAGTCGAGCATTTCCCTGCCTCCCTCTTTCTCTTTCTCTTAACTATGACACTCTTTCTTGTTTTTGTATATTTTTTGTGGTCAGAACGCCAGCCATTTGGCCTGGCCAGAAAACAAATTCCGCAATCGTCGCACACAATAAACCATTACAGACGATTAATTTCATTATCCGCGGGTATCGGAATCAAAAAATACCATTCGATTTATGCGTGCAGCCGCAGCATCAACAGCAAACAGAAAGCGAATGCAATTGTCATAATTTGTTTTCCCTTTTTTTTTTCGACCATTGAGGTTATGAAATGCTTTCTAGTCTGGCATAAATTGCATGAACGATAAGCTTATGATGATTTGGCTGATGGCATTTTATGAGCTCTGACAATGGCTTAAATTGGGCTCTGAATTTAGTTGCCACCAAAATGGCTTAGAGCGCATTCAGCTTTTATAAAATAAAAACAAAAACAAACACGTTCAGTTCGGAATAACCAAATTGAAACTGCTAAATATGAAAACATTTTAAATGAATTATTGCTTATTTTATGCACCACAAAATGATATCTCAACATAAACAATTCAAAATGTGGCTCGGCCGGACATTAAGTTTTTATAGGTTTTAAATGAAAGACACATGGCTAAAAAATTAATTGTTTTTTTTTTTGATAAGCAAATTTTACAATCTTATTTTTAATTTGAGGTTTTTCGTTTGGCATGGAAATGATGTATTTTTAAGGTTTATCTATTTTAATGGTTTTCATTTGTTTCGTTAACTGCTGGCAGCTACCCTATAAAATCCATTGCCTTAGTTTAATCTTCCCTTCGCCCATCGCTCGATTCCCAAGAGTGCATTTCATTCTAATTGTTTTGCCTTGTTTGTTTACCCAACTTGCGGTTTGATAGCTCCCAAAACAAAAACAAGAAAAACACAAACAATGTGAATAATAACAATAATTTTTATATACTGAGATGAGTGTGTTTCTGGGTGGTTCATGCAACTGATTGCGCAAACAGCGCAATGTCAGTTTAAAAACATGGCGCATTTTCCGTTTCCGCTGTGATGTCAGACAAAAAAATAAAAAAACGAAAAATTAAATTAATTTTAAATTAAATTATAGGGAATTTGTGTATGTGAAATTCTTAAATCTTTATGCTCATTAATAAAATTAGCAATCAAAAAAGTAATGGGAGAATAAAATAGAATTTTATGTACATAAAAAATGAAAACTGCTGGAAAAGTTTACCCTGGTTATAGAAATATGCTTGCTGAGTAATAAGTTATCCTTGCTGCCAAAAGAATGGCGTATTTTGATTTTTGAGTGTACTTTTATATTTTAAGAAAACATGCATTAAGAATGAAGATAGTTAAACGAAATTTGTTCTTATATGGCATTTGTAAACTACTTTCTCTCTCAACTAGACTGCACTTACTAGTTTTCCTATGTATATGTGCGTTATTTGTATTTGTTTGGCCACGATTTTTTGTACTTTCGTGGTCGTTGGAAGCCACAGGAGACGTGAAGAGACTTGAGGAAGCTGGGACTAGCTGGAGTTCGTTGCGTGCTTGCTCGAGGTCATGCTTAGCTTTTTCACCCCTTTCAATTGCTCGACTCTGGCAGCCGACCCTCAAGGGTGGAAGCATTACATCTGTGTTGTTATTGATGTTGCTGTAGGTATTGCTGCTATTGCTGCTGTTTGTTTGTGTCTCATTGAGCGAGCGGGTCTTTTGATATGGCGCTCAAGCGTTTCGAACGGATTTATTTGCCAACTTGATGCCGAGGCGAAGCAGTAAAAAGTTCCTTTTGCTTTTGCATTTGCTTTTGCACGCGGTAACTGTAATTGTCATTATGCCCCCGGGGGCAAACGCCACGCCCACACTCAAAACACACGCCACACAGTGGCCCCTGGTGCCCCATCTGAAATGTTTGTTTTACGCACAGAGCGAGAGAGCGAGGGGGGGGGAGTTTATTAGAGTGAGTGAGTGAGAGCGAGAGCAACTTGCTCACACCCTTTGGACTAGCAAAGTGCTTTTCATGTTGCCACACAAAACGCTGCGTGCAGTTTGCCATCATCGGCATCATCATTATTATTAGCAGCATCATTATTACCATTATTATCTTACAGTGAGAGCAAACCGTGCAACTAAAATGAAGTATGCGTAAATCTTGTATAAAAAAGGCATTTAAAAGCTTTAAAGTTAACACAGGAAAATCTTGAAATCAAGTAAGTTAATGTTTAACAAAAACAAGTTTTCTCTCTGTGTAGCTGGAACATCATTAGCTATTGCTGCTGCCTTGCCATGCTCAAAGTATCTATCAATATTTGCATTTATAAGTTCTTTGCCTTGCGGCGTATTTGTTGAGTTATTAACTGAAATTAGGAAAATTGAAATGCGTTCGCATTTGTGACAGAGCGTGAAATTGCCTCGACTTTTCGAATATTCCATAGCCATGCCCAAGCAACCAAATATATATATATATATGGATAAATATAAAAAAGTGACCAACGCCAGTCGCTTCAGTCGTTTCAACTTTTGTAATTATGCGACAAGATAATTAACTCAATTTTTGGCCAGCAACAAAAGGCGCAACATTATTTGAGCCGCATGCATTTTGGCCATGGCCCCGGCCCCGGCCCCGGCCTTGGCAGCCAGAACAGCATTTGGCAAGTCGCCCAGCCGAAATGGTCATAAAACCCACCAATTCCACAATTTCACAATTCCATTCAAATGGCAATGGTTTGGGACCGTCATTCGTAGCATACTTCTCGGGTTTGTTCGCACAGCGCAAGCACAACTGACACGACACAGAGGCAACCACTAGGCAAATTTCAAAATGCCTTTTGTTCACCATTTTATTAGCTCGAATATAATCTTATGTAATGCTATGTCGTTTCGAGCTTGTGCTCAGCACCACACCGAATTCCGTTATACTCCATTTAAAGTGGCAAACACGATTCCTGCTCAGCAACGATTGAAAGTTGCTAAATGTCAAATAAACAAAAACAAATATCTTGGAATGCTTTGCATTACAAATTGCAAAAATTCCGAGAGCATTCAAATTGTAAGTAACTAAAAATATTAAGATGTTGTCATGCGCGGGTTATGTGCCCAACAATTTGAGGCACGATTCAAATGGCCTGTCACGAAAGTGCCTGAGAAACCAGGCCAGAAGCCTCAAGAAATTGAATGCCGGTCAACGCAGAATGGCCAAGCTTGGCAAGACGCTAGACAGTTACGATCTCCCCGGTGGCTATGTGCCCATACCCTTAGAGATGACGCAGTGCCGCATAACCTCGAACGATATCAGAACTGAAGTCCTTATGAACAGCCCAAAGCAGCTGACACCCAAGTTGGATCAATTTGAAAGTTTTAGGTGTCCTCAAATGTACAGCTTCAATCGATGCTCGTTCGATGTTCTCAAGGTGATTGTTCGAGCCTTAATGTTTTGTCGGAAATAGACTTCAAAGAGTTTAAGGATATGCCTTTAAATATTAATAAGAAAATGTTTAACCAAAAACTGACAAATTGTGAACTCTGATTATTAAATATAAATTTGTTGCAGTATAGTTGTGCAATTTTAATATTGTCATATTCCAGCTCCAACAAATAATTTGCACCCTCCTTGTTGCCTCCAACTAATTTTGCGCCAGATGTTGCAAGCACAGCAACAAATAGCCATATATCATAGCTGACTGATAATGCGCACTGATTAAGAACTGTAGCCCTGCTCAACCACCCAGCCAGCCACCCGCTGAGCGAAGTTAAGCTGGCGACACTTGAGCACCACATTTTGGTGGTTGATCTGCTGACTTTCGCTTCTATTGTGTCTGAAGAGAGAGAGAGAGAGTGCAACGTCTATTTACATGGAATTCCATCTTTAACTAAATCATGCTCGTCATCATCAGCATCAGCATCAGCATCATTATTGTTATGAGTATAATTCTTGTATAATTCGCATCATCTTCAAAGTAATTGCAGCCGCACTTTGCCACATTTCATTGATGCGTGCCCTGAAATTATTTCATAATTTGTAATGGTAAACAAATTTTTGTTGTTGTTTGGGTTTTTGGTGCTGACGACGTGATGACGCTGCTAATTTTGTATTTGGTGCCTTGGATTACAGGAGACATTTAAATTGCGGTTGAAAGCATTCGCATAAGGTACTCAACTTGATTGGGCTAAGTTTGGAACTTTAACCTTTGCTTGTGACGAGTTCAGCTGTGTGAGAATGTCAGATGTCGACACGGTTGCCATCATAATGCTCAACTTTGAGTTGTAATGTTTTTAAGTAGTGCTAAGCTCCAGTGAAATATGGTGAAACATGCCATGGGGCAACAAATATTCTTAATGTAATTAATTGTGATAAGTCCGTGTAGAAATAAATATGGCATTGGGTTGTATATTATACGGTTTATAATAAAAAACAAATTAATAGTAGTAAATGAAAAACAACATTGGCTTCCTTATATATCTTATAATATCTTATTCAAATTACAAACATAAATTTCGGTTTCTTTAATATATTTGCTAAAGTCTGTTATTTTGTTCTCATTTTGCCTTAAATTACGTGCTCCAAATTCTTGAAGAATTGTTATTTTTGTGTTAATTAAGCAGCTTTAAGCTAAATAAAATTCGTAAGAATATTAAAATGATGAGTACGAAGGCAGCACAATGTGGCAAGTACCATGCCCACAATTGTGGTAGTCGCCTACAAAGAAGCTGTCAAGCGTTGAATGTAAATGCCAGGCAGCCAAAAGATAAGACCACCCCTGCGAAGAGGGTGCCATCCAGAGGGTGTCCCACTACCACTCCGCGAAAATTAAAAAAAAAAGAAAAGAAAAGAAAATAAAAGGAAAATGATAAGACATCGGGGCTGCCAACTTGACACAATGAACTTCATATTAATATGAAGCAAATGAAGGCGGCCAAGCCAAGTGTTGAAGTCGACTCGACTGAAGTGCATTATAAGGGTGTTTGTTTGTGTGTTGTTGTGTGTTGCTGTGTTGGTGTGCGTTGTGTGCTGTGTGTGTGGTGCTGAAAAGATTTATGGCACAAAAATGTAACGAAACTTTAAGAGAGCCAACCATAAATTAGCCACAGCGGAACTGCTAACTCTGACTTGCGGAGGGAATTTGTAGCTGGTTTCTATTTTGACAGCGCCAAGCGCCGTCAACTGAGCCTGTGTGATACCCTGTACTAGCGGGAAAGGGGTAAGGAGAGTTTAAGTTGTGTTAATATTCTGAAGAGGCAGAAGGAGAGAACTCTGAATTTATAAGAGTTGAACCTACGATTAATTGTATCACTCTCAAAAAAAGCTTCTTTTAGCAAGATTTTAGTTTAAAGTAAGTTCAGATTATATTTTCTTATCTTAGTTTAGTTTATGAATTTTCATCAGATAGTTAATTAAAATGTATTCACAACAGATTCAAAAATTTTATAAGTTCAACAACTATGAATATGAGTAACAGACAGAAAAAGACATTTTAGAGTTTAAAAGAGTTTTTGTGAAACTAAGAGCTAAACATCCATTTTGTATCATTCTCATATAAATTTAATTATGCGATCCTGAACTATATTTTATATGAAATTATATAGATATGCTTATGAATTTTTCATCAACAATGGAAAGAAATCTCAAATAATACGTAGGAACGTTACTACAAACTGCAATACATAAGGATAATTAGAATATTAGTTTTGATAGTAGATTTCGATAGTTTTGGGTACAAATTAAAACTATCAATTTCTATAAAGGGTATCTGGCAGTCTTAATCAGAACTCTATGTTTTGATGTTTGCTGTAGCCACTTTTATGCCTTATCCTTTAGTGCTTATCCTTTATCGTTATGTGTGTAATTCGCCACACCTTTCATATAGAATATCGGCTGGCGTTTTTCCCCGAACAGAGCCATTCCACTTTGTTGGGTCATTTTCGGCTTATTGTTATTGATGTTGTTATCAGTTGCAATTATTTTTTTGATTTACACATTTTGCTTCTTCTCTTTCTCTTTTTTTATATTTTGGGATAACTGGTGACAATTTTCTCGCGTCGTTTGCGGTTTTACATGCGAGGGAAAGTTTTATCAGAGAGTGGGAAGGGGAGAGAGAGAGAGAGAGAGAGAGAGGAACGCTGAATGGGTAAGAAGATAAGGAGGCAGCGAGGTGAAATCCTCGCTCATTTTTGGGTCGGGCTTAGCTCATCTGTGGTTTCTTTCAGGGTGTGAGTGGTGTGCTGTGTTGTGGTGGGGTGTGGGGAGGGTAAGCAGTTTGCATTATTGACAGTTGTTGTGGAATAATCAGATTTAAAACGTTAAATGTCGACGCCGTTTTGTTGGGTCTTCTTTTTTTCATTTTCATTTTCCTTATTTTATTTTATTTTTTTCGTGTCTCCAGCAGCTTGGTCGATAGGTTGTCCTGGCCATATTTTGTGTGCCTTTGTTTTGCGCTGGGTTTTTGTGCTCGGCTTTTATCTTTGTTGGCGTTGTTGTTGTCGTGGGTAACATTGCCACAGATTGGCTTTGAATTTAAGTAGCAATTTCCTGTTTTTGCTGTTGTCCCGTGTGGATCTGAGCATGTAATGAAAGTTGGGAAAATGCTTGCACCACTGCCCGAAATGGGCCAAGAGCGCATAAGTCGTCTACAGTTATGGCAATAACTGATAATATTTTACAGGTATAAACACTTGCAACAGTTATTTACCACAATAACCTGATTGCCTTTCAGTTTTAAAGGGTGTCAGGAGCTTTAAATCGCTGGCAGAGCGGCAATCAGCAAATATTTAGCACACTTTAAACTGCTTTCGATTCCACAAATAATTTAGCCTTAAATGAAATTGTTTTTTGTGGAAGTGTTTTAAAATGGATTTGTTTTAGATTTGGGAAGCTTACTGAGTAATTGAAAGCAATTTAATTTGCTAATAACTGAATTTGCCTAGGATAATTCCAAGTATTTATTTGCTTAATTCGAATTATTTTAAAATGTGAATTACTTATTATTTTATTTGGAAAAAAAGATTCCTTAAATCAACTGTCAAGTACGTAATGCTCTTACGTAACGTGACAAATTTTCCTTGATCTGTCCCTCTTGCTCTCTCTCGCTCTCTCTCGCTCTGTCTTTCTCTGTCTCTCTCCCTGTTAATGTAAGAATTTAATACGTATGCCAATCAAAACAAGCATATCATCTAATCCATTTGTGTAACGCTTCTTAACTACGTAATATGTTAGTCAATTTTCAACGTAATCACGTGCAACTTAATCCCACGTAAGGTGCTGTCTAACGTCACGTAAGCTCCTTTATCACATTTAGTGCACAGGTAAATCCCCCTCCCCCCTCTCACCGCTCTTCACATTTCATTACTCATTCCCTTCCCTGAGTCAGCTGTTGTCATCTCAGCGAAGTGCATTTGCCTCAACACATTTCGCAGTTGCATGCCGTTTTGTTTCCTTGCGAGACATCCTTTTTGCCACACATAGACACTCGACTCACACACACTCACACCCACACCCATACCCACACACACTCACACTCGCACACACACACTCACATTCGTGCATAATCAAATTCAATTGCTCATTCAAAACATTAAACTGTTTATTTTCGGATGGGACGTTCGACGTTGGGATTGTTGTAGATTGAAGGTTGTAGGGGGGACTTCATGGGTTCGAAAGGAATTGTTGAGGGGGTGTCGAAAGGGGAGGTGGTTGGCGTCGGCTCAAGTGGCAAAGGCACTTCATCATGCCGCCTAATCATTTGACCCACTTGAGAGCTGTGCAAATACTTTTTGCGTTCTTGCCACACTTAAAAAAATTTACAAGTTTACTGCAAGCCAGAAATATTTTTTCAAAATTTATTAAAATGCCAAAATTGTGTGCAATAAATTTTTTAAGTGAGAATCTACGATGTATTTAAAACAATTTAGATAATTAATTTTGAGAAAATTCGGAATGGTTATTCCAAAATTGGAAAAATAAGTGAAGCTGATTTCAATGATTTTCCAAATTCGATGGAACTTATTTTTGCAAGTGTACGCTGAGTGTCTACTGCTTGGCATGTAATCAGACGTAGACAGAGTGGGGCAGGAGGTGGAGGGGGAGACAGCCGCAGTGGCAGTGGCAGTGGCACACACATGAGCCGGTCTCTAATCCTTTCAACAGTCGACTCGGAGTCGTGAAGCAGTTTTGCATGCATACAGCAATCATAGCACGACTACACGAGTGAGACAGGGAGAGAGAGATGGAGAGAAAGGGAGGGGAGATGAGGTGGGGGCAGTGGAAGACAAGGAATTTGGAAAATCTGAGCTCAGTGTCAGGTTGCACGTTGAAAATTTGTCGTCATCGTGTCTCGCACACAAAAATGGCGTTAAGCATAGAATTTTCAAGCGCCGGCCAAAAAAAAACAAGATGAGGCGAAGTTAAGGCGGAGGCAGTGGGAGAGCGAGTGAGATGGCTAAAGGCAAAGACAAACACATCAGCAGCAGCAGAATAATAAGAAGAAGCAGCAGCAGCAGCAGCAGTATAAGAAGAAGCACCAGCAGCAGCAGGCTGCGGCTCAAGGATAAGGCGCAAAATAATAAATTATATTTGCGTGATTTGTGTTTAGTTGTTGTCCCCGCTGTTGTCTTTTGCATATATATATATATATATATATATATATACATATATATTTTGAAATGTCTCGGCTGTTGAAACATAAATTGTGTGTGTGTGTGTGTTTTTTTTTTTATATATTCAACTTGCGGCGTCCTTGGCTTGTTTTCATTGCTCTGTTGTTGTTTGCGTTGCGAAGAGAGCGCAAAGAGCGAAAAGAGCGCGCGCATTCTGTTCTCTTCACTCCTTACGCTCACTGGAAGGCTGCGCAGAGAGCGCTGGGGCGTGCAGCTTAAGAGAGCGTGTCTGTATTGCGTGTTGCTCTTAAGTGTTTGCCAGAGTTGCCAGCGTTGAGTTGTTTTCAAATATGTGTTTCAAATGCGTTTTGTTTATGCTGACGCGCTGTGTTTAACCCTCCTCACCTCTTTAGTGTTTGCCACACACACACACTTAACACATGAATGCACACACACACACACACACACACACACACACACACACAGAGACAAATCAAAAGAGCATTAGTTGCGCTTTTGCTGCTTGAAAGGACAACGCATTTAAACGTTATTTTTGGGTTTGGGGTCAAATGTTTGACAGTTTTCCAATTCAGCCATTGAACCAAAACAAAAACAAATAAAACATTTCTATGAGAAATGAAATGAATCGAAATTCAATGAAATGAATTTTTCGACGCGTGCCTCAAACTCAAATTGAAGATCGGAAAGGAGAAAACATTTAATTTCAATGGTGAGCATCAGCTGCCTTAAGGGTTGCCCTTGCGCTAAATAACGCCAAATCATTGGGTTATTAAAGCTAGCCCTTTTTGTGCACATTTCAAGTGAGTAAAGTGAGTAATTATGCGACAGTTCAAAGATGGAGAAAATATCACATATAAATTAAGCAGCAGTTAGAAAAGAGAGAACAATTTGTGTATGTAGCTTACAGGGTATCTCTGAGTCGAGCAATGCGTCAGAACCTCACGTAACACCCTCAGAGTCTAACAAATTGTGCGAAATCATTGCCTGCAACCTATTAAATGTAGAGCTCTTAAGTCGATAGAGTTGCCACTTTTAGGGTTGCCCTCGCAACAATTCGCACATTTCTTGAGCAGCGGGCTTAACTTGAGCTACCCAAAATAAAAAAAAAAACAAAAAATAAACCATAATATAAAAATATATAAATTGCTGCAGCAATTGTCAAGCAGATGCAGCAGCAACCCCTGAAAATTAAATCCCTGCCACTTGCCCCTGCCCCTACTCCAAAAACTGCAACCGCAACAGCAACACTAACAACAACTACATGTGTGTGTGTGTGAGTATGTGTTTCTTTGTGTGTGTGTGTGTGTTGGCAATGCCAATGACATTTTTCTCTCATCCCTCAGATCAGCTCAGCTCAGCTCAGCTCATTTTTCACATATTTTTGCCAAACTGCAACTATTTTTGGAACTAAGGAGAGAGAGGCAGCGGGGGGTGTTTTATTTTTCTGTTGTTGTTTTTGTTTTTGTTTTTGTTGCTGCTTGTCGCAGGCACTCGAAACCGTTAATTGGTTTTATTTTTAATGATGTTTAGGCGAGAAGCAGACAAACGAAAGCAGTTTTCCAGCCCACGCTAAATGGCATTTGAGTACGCTCTGTATTGTCTGGGATCAGCCAACTTCCAAATTATTTATGTAAATTCCAAAGGGAGAAGTTTTCAGTGATTTATGTTTTTTCTTATTTATTTATTTTTATTTGAGGCATGGAGTTTTGTTCTGCTGCTGCTGGTGTGAAAAACAATTCAACAGCTAATTGAGCAAGTGACGAAAACAGAGGGAGATATGAGAGTAAAACCAGTGAAAGATTCTTTTATTTGCTGGATTTTTAAATGGGGATTACAGTCATAGATGGTTAGGAGGTAGTTAAGAATGTGCGGGTCTTAATGGTGTTTTCAATTCAATTTAAACGATTGACAGCTGCGGAATAACTAAAGTGTTTAAAGGTTGTGGAGATGATTAGGAAAATGAATTCACATTGCTCTATATATCTATCTCAAATTCATGACATCTATTGTTACTATCTCTTTTTTGGCAGTTTCTTTTTAAGGTTTCTAGGCAAAACTATATTGAAAAATAATTCAATTTGAAAATAATGGAATGAATTTATATAATCTTGAAGAAAATATGAATTTTCTTGCATTCGAAATAAATTAAAAATACTCAAATTTGAAACTCTTTATTTTTAGACCCAATTAGTATAAACATAAATTTTTTTAAACTGTTAAATGTTAAATCAGTTCAAATATACAAGAATTTTAAACTCTTTACTTTTAGGTACAATATTAGTAAATAGTATTAAATAATTATAATTATAAATAAATTTTAAATTCTTTATTTTTTATCTAATAATATTAATTAATATTAAATAAGTGTAAATATAGATTAATTCAAATATGAAATCAATTAAAACATTGAAAAAATGCATTCCTCTTTCAATGACAATTGCCTTTGTGCACTTTTTTACACCTGGATGGGGGCACAACAGGTGTCTTTTATGTCGTAGGGCTGCCTAAATTCAGCGCTGCCGCAACACGACGCCGACAGCAGCAGCGGCAGCAGCAGAGGCAGCGTGAGTCAGAGGACAGGCAAAGAGTTAATAAAGCAACTCCCACTCATTCCAGTGCATGGCACCCACGCATAAGGAGAGAGAACGAACGCCGCTGTGGCGGCGGCTGATCTCTAATTTATTAGCAATGCAGTCGCAGTTGCAATTGCAGTCGCCGTTGCAGTTGCAGTTAGAAATGCCGACAAAGGCCTGCATTCGATGAAAACAAAAACAAAAGCCGGCAAACGAGCGGCGGCCAGCCAAAGAGCAAGGAGCGCGCGCACACCGCGTCCAAGGCAGAGAAAGAGAGAGAAAGTCACGTTGCTGAGCGCAGGAAGTCCACTCTCACTGGAAGCGGCCATGCAATATTCCGTTTCGTTCAGCTGCCACCGTTCCGTGTAGTTAGTTTGCGAGCGTTTGTCGTTGGCATCGGACGTACGTCGTTTGTAATTCAAAACGTTAAAACTCTTACGCGAAAAAACGGTAAACGGTACAAAACGCGTGCAATATTTTGTGTGCAACATTTTGTGTACGCTGTATAAAACGACGAAACAAAAAAAATAGCTCAAGCGAAGCTCATTTAAAAGTTCGTTGAAAAATGCACAATAAAAAATCGCGTCACAACAAGGCAAACACAAATAATTAATAGTGTCTTCTTCTTCTCGCCTGTCTGTCTGTCTGTCTGCCGTCTGCCATTTTCTCTTTATATGTGTGTAGTGTTTTTGTGTGTGTGTGGGAGAAAAACAAAAATCAAAACTAATTGCATTTCAAGCGTAATTAAATATACGCAGTAAGTACCGCCTTTTGCGGTTAACAGTAAAAACAACAACAATAATTCCAACAACAACTGCTGCTGCTGCTTGTTGTGTGCGCAATTTCCGGCTTCCGTTTCCGTCACGCGAAAGTCGCGTCCGCTGTAACAAAAAAAAAAATAAAAAAATAAAAGTTCTCACTCAGCCCAAGCAAAATTTGTAAAAATAAAGTGTTAAATCGCCAGCACAATAAAAAAAGTGCAGCTTAAAAAACATAGCAAAAAGTTCAGCTCAAAAAAAAAAACATTGCTCAAGCTTCTGCTAGTATTATTGCAAATATTTGCTCAAAGAGAAAAATACACTCATCAACTGTTGCACAAATATAAATATAATAAAAATAATAATAAATAAAGCAAGTGGCGGCTGCTCGCCCCCATAATTCAACAGGCAACAAAAATCATTACAACAAGTTCAACACAGTGGATCGAAAGGACAGGAACAACAACAACAACAAGCAGGTTTGTGACTTTCTCTCCCGCTCTATTTTCGTTAATATGCTGTTATGGTTTTGTGTGTTCCCTTTTGACATTTATTTTCGTGCTTTGTAGTAGTATAACGGCACTCTACAATGATAATTTGAGTTAAACTCTGATCGACTATTAGATGCCACTTTAAATGATAATTTGTTAATTCTAATTATAATATTTGATTTTTGTAACACAATTACGACTTATATGAGTGCTAAATAGTTTGTGAGCAAGCCAAAAATAATAGCATAATTTACTCAGTATTTTATTGGTGCATTCCAGCACCTGAATATAGCTATTCTCAGGGTATTGTGGCGAAATGGCTGCGTTTAAGGACAAGCAATAAAATGGGAGGCAGTGCTTAAGTTTTTGCGCGCCAAAAAGCAAGAAGCACAAGCAAAGCAAGAACAACAAGAATTGAAGAAGTTGGTAGGAAGAGAGGGGCACAACAAATGTGGGGGTGTTGCAGGTGTGAAATGTTTATGTGGAACATAAAACTAGCGCGCACCGTGTCGCCATTGTTTGCACCCAAAAACAGGGGCAAAAGGGAGCCAGCCTCGCGTCGTCGTATAGGGTTGCCATTTTTTTTTTTTATTTTATGAACTTTTATTCTTTTTTATTTGTTTATTCATTTGTTTTCTTTTTTCTTTTACTTACTTGGTGTTGTTGTGCATTTCACAGCTTCACCATGCTGTACTAAACAATAATCATAATATTCGTAATCAGAGAAGCAGCAAGTAGCGGAAAAGAAAGTACGTGACTAACACATACCCTGTGCCTTCAAGACTTCCTAAGATGCCTAGGAATATAATAATACTACCTGTAAAAGATACTTCTTACACTCCAAAATATGTTTTCTAAAGTCGAGATAGATACTTCATCTTCACTTCATCTATTACGTTACGTTGTTTAAAGTTCATCATAGCCATTGCAAGCATTTTTAATGGAAAGCAGCAAAGCAGCAAAGCAGCAGGCTAAAAAGTGACGCTCATTTTTAGGCGCTTTTTCGCACGTTTGTTCTCAGCTAGTCAAGCGGCTACACAGCTTCAGACTGTGCATACAATGAGCAGACAAACTGACACACTCAGAACACACACACACACACCCTGCACACACACTCACTTTGCCGTGTGTTGTGCTAAATTGCGCACAATTGAAAGCATACTTTGCTGCGAGCATTTAGCATTCAGCATTTGGTGTGCACTTCTTGGCTAACAGAATTTGAATGCAAATTTCAAGCAGTCCGTGTTCGCATCTCCCTTCTCACCTCTCCTCTCTCCACTCTTCTCTCTGTCCCCTCACGTGGCATGTCTTTTACGCTTTATTTATCGCACTTTCTGTGTGTTCTCTCAACTGTAGCATTCTTTTAGGCGCGCGCCCAACTCAGCTGCCCAAGGGACATTTCCCCAGCTCAACTCAACTCAACTCAGCTTTTTGTTTCCTTGCTGTCTTTTTGGCTTGGCCCTTTTTTATTTTGGGTTAAGCAAAATGTGTTTTTTTTTTTGTTCGTTTTCGTTTAATTTATATTTATACGACAACGCATTAAGCTGCCATTTTTTTGTTTTTGCCTGCTTAAAAATATATATGCCGAGCTTGTTTTAGTGTGGGAATTTGATTTAGGAAATGGAAAGAAATGTTTTGTTGGAAATTCCAAATGGAATTGTTTTGACTTGCGGAAATATGTCTACTAGAGAGTTAAAAGAAATAAACTTCCCTGACAAAAATGTATAAGCAACTGTACTGAATGATATTTTAATTTAACTGCTAAAAAAAATTAGAAGCGATTTTCAAACATATTTTGTTTTTAAATTAATTGATTTTTGACTTAATAATAAATTGGCTTTAACCTCTGTGAAAGTTTTGCTTGGAATAATTTGCACATTTCAAGCTGAGACCATGAAAATTCCATGGCAGCTAATTGAACTTAATACCCTAAATCAATAATATTTGAGCTGTGGTCCGTAGGAAGTGGTCTCCAAACAATGCTAAGCACTTATGTGTCAGTGTGTGTGTGTGTGTTTGAGTGAGTGTGAGTGAGTGGCTGCTGTGGCATAATTTCATTAAATTGGCAGTGCCCAAAAGGCTTTCAATGCGAGACTTAATTAGATTAATGAAAAATCGGCTTTTGTGCGAGTCAAAGGCGACTCAAGAAAATTGTTTGCACATTCTGAATAATAAATAATCGGCAGAATTGAGAAAATAGAAGCAGAAAATATGCGTTTTTCAATACTATAGACAAGAAAAATACTATGTTATTAATAGCATAAAGACTAATAAGAAAATACCATTAAAACTTGAAAATAGCATTTTCTGGTACATTTCGAGAAAAATACGTCCAAATATTTCTTACAACACTTCAAACTTAAACTCTAAAAGGAAGAAGGCTTTTTACTTTTTATAAAATTAATGTTTAGAAATTATTTTTAAGCGGGAAAAGCTATTTGTGAAGTCTCTGTGAGACTTACTCTATTCTAATTCGTAATGTTTTTGAGTTAAGCAAAACTTTGCACTCAAACTCAAGCCCTCGAAAGATTCATTTGAATGAACGTGACTGTAAGTTTAGCTGCTGAGTTTTGGACCTCAAAACAAAGTTTTCATTATGTGCAGGCAACTCCGCAATTAAAAGAAAAGCACAAAAAGAAAATAGTAAAAGCTGTAAATATATATATATACATACATATATATACTTTTTTTTTGGCTGGACAACAACAAATTTGTCGAACTGCTAAAACTGGACGCTGTGCGTGACACACAACAAATTGTACTGATTTTTTTGAAGTCATTGCCCCTGTTCCCATTCCCTACGCGATAATGCCGCAAGCATTTTATGTTTTCAAATTAATTTTAAACAATTTTCGTGGGATTTTCTTTTTTTTTTTTGGCCATGTTTTTCCATCCCTTGACTTTTGGCTGGCCTAAGTCCGAGTTTTTGACATAATCTATTATAAGCGCTTATAATAATTTCAGCATCAAGTTTTCGTGTTTGCAAACGGAGGGCGTTGCTTTTAAGTGTAGGCGTGGCAGGACTTAATGAGACCAGCTTGAAATATGCGCCAGGGGAGTGATTTTTCGATGACAAAGGGAGGGGCAAAACTTAATTAATATTTATGCGTATGCTGCAAACAAAAACTGGATTTTCTTCCTGAAAGTGTTGTAAAAGTCGTTTGGTAAAAGTGTTGGGCAAATTGCTGAGTTTCTTTGGCCTTGGGCAAAAATCTAACACCATTCATAAATCAACAAAATTCACAAAAGTTACCTTCAAAAATCAGAATGGCTGCCACTTGCGGTTTCCTACACACACCCACACACACCCACACACACACACACACGAACACACATATAAGCCCACAGCTTATGACAGTGACTTATTGAAGCCACCTTTGTGTGTGACTTTGCACATAAATTTAATAAAAACATAAACTTAAGCAACTCTAAGAACGGGCCGGGCCAATTGTAAATTTCTGCATGAATAATGAAATATATGAAAAATACAAATAATAATACAATTTATATTTGTCTGTTGAATTTAATATTTTAGAATATTATATTTATTCCAATGAAGACACCGTTAAACCATTAAAAATTGGAACAAATTATTTGTTAATCACAACTAATTTTCATATTAAATAAACCAATATTAGCAAGACTACTTTGTATTCAACAGGGTAACTCCTAGTTGAGCTGTCTCGACATTTAATTATCCATTTTTTAAAAAAGTTTTTAAAGTTACGAATTAAATTTTATATTAAAAGAGATAAGTTTAAATTAAGAACTTAAAATGGAAGAAAAAATAAGAATTAAGTAAGTTGTTTTGTGTCAACATTAACATAACATAAATTTGCCAGCGATATAAACTATTTAGAAAAGTTTCAGATGACTTGCAATACTTTTTTTTAGCTTCTTAGCAAATTTAATTGTTGTGTACTTTTTCCTTATCGCTTTTTTTGCTGTCCCGATGAATGAAAATAGTCGGCAGACTTAAACAATTTGAGACATTTGGCAACTTTAACATGCCACATAAACATACACACCCTCTCTCTCTCTCTCTCTCACACAGACAAATATAGCATATATATGCACTGTGTGTGTGGGAATCGCAAACACTTTTAGCTAAAAATTTGGCCAAAAAATGCAAATTTAAAATGCGTTGGCATGTCAAAAATCCACACACTCATACACACATTTGTAGAGTGTGGCACAGGGTGCAATTGCAGACAGAGCGGGGTTTTGGGGAATGCGATAAAAATCGATAAGCACACACACACATGTGTGTGTGAGATTAAGTGTGTGTGTGTGTCTGTCGAGGGTTAAGCTTTTAGTAGTATCTTTTGCTATGCAACTTTCATGCACGAATTTGGCAAGAGACCAACAGAGATAGACAGAGTGCTGAACCAAGAGATATAGAGAGAGAAAGATTGAGAGAGAGAGAGAGAGCGAAACAGAGAGAGAAAGAGGGAGCGATAGAAATGAGAGCTGGCAACAAATAGCTTAATAGGAAATAGCGTTAAAGCGTCTCCTGAATCGCCCCCAACTATATACACACATATACAAATAAATATCTATATATACATGTATATATATATATATACAGCTCTGATAAGGCGCTGATGAGCAAGCCAGTGGTTTGTGGTGCGGGGCTTAAGGGTTGCGGGGTGCTCGCATAACTGTGCTAGCGCTAAAAAAAAACCCAAAAAAAATCTTTGCACGTATCGCGCTCAAGAAATCGGTAAACGCATTGGCATCTTTCCTTGCGATCCATTGTTGTAGCTGCTGCTTGGTGTTGTTGTTGTTGCTGTTGTTATTGTTGTTGCTCTGTAAGGGTTGAGACGTGTCTGGGGATGGGTGAAGGAAGGAGGGGAAGCCGCTTATCCGATAACGTCGCCCCGCTTACCATTTTTGAGTGTGCATGTGTGCGGCATTAGTCAAATGCAAATTTTTATAGCAGCTCTCTGTCTGCTGTTTACTTGAGGCGCCGATAAGGCCGCGCATAAGCATATATACAAAATGGATTTTGGATACCAGCTGAATGCGGAATGCTGAAGCGTGCAGTGGAGTGTAGAGGATGAAGTGTGGAGGGTGTTCCCAAAAATCGAAATCAACCAAATTACAACACATAAGAAGAGATTGGAGAAGATGAGAACAAGTGTTAGAAAATGTCGCTCGGTCTGCAAGAATCTCAAGTTATATATTTGTATATTATATAATAATATAAAGAAAAATATTAAACGAATGCAGCCGCTAAAAACTATAAAAATGTATTGAAAGTTATTTGAATAAATATTATAATCCAGAGAAATTCAGTTATTTAAGTGTTTAACATATTTTTCTGCATTCTTTGTTAAATATGCAAACATTTCAAGCAAATATTTTGAAAATCATTCCCGAGTATTTTTTTTGCCACACTTTAAACTTTAATACAGCTAGAGAGGAGCAGCAGCAAGTAGCAAGCAACAACATTACCGTCTAACGGAAGCTGACTCAAATGAACAACATTGCCACAACCTTCTCAGCCCCGCCATCGCCTTAGCCATCCGCCCCTCTCAATCCTTATCACTGTCGGCGCCTGCATCACGCGCCCAGAAGTAGGCAATAAGCAACGTGTTTGTGTTATGTGGCACAAACATTTTAGCGTATTTTTATTACACATGGAGGCAAGTACACATGTCTGTGCCGCTCGATGTGTGTGTGTGTGAGTGTCTGTGGGTGTGTGTGTGCCGACAGGCTCATTGCTGAATTTATGAAAATTTTGTGCCTTCTGATATGGCAAGTGTTGCTTGTGGGGAGGGGCCAAAAAAAACATTAGCACCCAATAGAGTTTAATGCGTGCGTGTTAGCTGGGGTGTGTGTGCTGCTGTGTGTGTGTGTGCTGCTGTGTGTGTGTGTGCTGCTGTGTGTGTGTGTGCTGCTGTGTGTGTGTGTATGTGTGTGTATGTGTGTGTATGTGTGTGTGTGTGTGTGTGTGTGTGTGTGTGTGTGCGTGTGTATGGAGAGTGTATCCCCCAACGGATGTATATCCTGTCTGCGTGTGGACCCAGCTGTCGTCCTGCTGCTGCTGCCTCTGCTGCTACTGCTGCTGCCGATGGCTGACGTCAACGCCAACGCCAATTTGCGGCTTAACATCTTTGAATTATTGAGGCGCACACAGACATTGGGCGGAATACGTATACATATATATATATATATATATATATATATGAGGTCCTTCAGGTCCTTTAGGTCCTTGCTACGATTTGCGTTGTGCGTTTTTGGGCTGAAATTAAAATTTTATCAAAATGAAATTTGCGGTTTTTGTGTGTTTAGTTTCAAATTTTGGAAGTGATTTTTCGTTTGCTTGCTTGACGACTGCTGCTCATGTTGTTGTTGTTGTTGTTGATGGTTGTTGTTGTTGCTGCTGTTGTCCCCTGCTGCGTTTTGGGCATTTCCTGAGGCTGAGCGGAAGTTTTGGCATTTTTGGTTGGCGATATGGAATGGTTTCCGTGCTTTTTGGGGTCGCGCATATTTTAGTTGTTGCTGCAAAAGTCGCGATTCGCGAAAGTAGATTTCTGGTATTTATTTTGCGTATTGCTGAATTTTAGATGAGAATTGGGCATTTGTGATCGACTCGACTGTGTGCGACTGAGTGTGTCCGGGTGTGTGTGAGAGTGTGTGTCTTTGCGTTTGGCATTGGTCCAGATTGTTGCTTGCAAGTCTCGCAAATACATAAAACATTAGCAAATTAACAGTAGATGAATTGATATAAGTTGTGGTTAGAGTTAAAACCCGAATGTAGCCTTTAACTTTACACTTAACTTAATTACTTAAATATTTACCATAGACTTAAATTCATATTTAATATTCACCACAGACTTCAGCTGACCAAGCTGAGCTTAATAATTAAATTATCTTATCCCAAGCATATTAAAACCTTTATCATTTAAATAATTCATAGGTAGAAGGTAATCTTCATGACATATGTAAGTGATTTATTATTTACATCTTTATCATTCTCTTAAAGAACTGTATATATCAAACTAGTAATGTAAAGCTTGGGAAGCATTTCTAGTCTTAACTTTTGAAGAATGACTAATGTCATTTTCAAAGGTTTATATTTCTCTTCATGACCTTACCTAATGCAACCTTATAATAGTCATCTCCTTCAACATATCCAATTATTAATTCACATATTAAAATCTAGAAAATACCATTTAGTCTTAAAAGTGATTTGTAGTTTTTGAAAGAAGTAAAAGGATTTATGGCATCCCATTCAAGTACTGCAAGACCATTCTTCAGCTTCAGTTCGATTTAATTGTTGACTCAATATCATTTGGTTTGGTTTGTTTTGGCCAGTTTTATAATTCACTTTTAATAGCAATTTTGTGTGTTGTCTGCCGTCATCAGCTGCTTTCGCAGGGCTTTGTAAATCTCGTTTTATGCTCGAAAGCAAAAAGAAACTTTACTGACATATTTTCATATAATCTGCACTTTTATTGTCTCATCTTTGTCTCGTATTCTCTCTCTTTTGCACTCGCTAACGCCACTCACAATTTCCCCTCCCACCCTATCTGATATGGGCTCTGTTTTTCTTCTGCCCCTCGCTTGTGTTTACATTACACTTTAACTAAGCCGCCTAAAATTATGCAATAAACTTTACTTTTACGTGTCTCCCAGCCACTTGCTACGCTCTCTCTCTCTCTCTCTCTCTTGTGCATCTCTTCCCCTCTCTGTTGCCCAGAGCGTGGCATATTTATTTATTTTGTGTGCTGTTTTGTTATTCCTTCCTTTTTTCTTTGTCTGTTTTCTTTTTTCGTTTTCTAGCGCACTTATCCTTGCGATTTTTGATGTTCGCGCATTGTAGCTCGTTACGGCATGGTGGGCGGTGTAAGGTGGTAAGGGGGTGTGTGGAGGAACGAGTGGGGAGTATGGGCAAATGCCAGTACCGCGTTGCAAATCTTATTTGATGATGCCACGGCAAATACTTTAATTTATGCAGTAATCCTATTACAAAAACAGCAATAGCAACAACAACAAGTACGGGGACAACATTACAACGAGGATGATGGCAACCATAAAATAAAACAAAAGTGAAAAAAGCACTAAGTATTGTATACGCACAACTGATAGACTATGGGTTGCCCTAGAATTTGAAGTATTTCCCATTAAATATTTCTTAGTATCTGAGTATTAAACAAAAATATGTATTAAATACTAGCTTGAATAATATTTGCAATTACAAGGGAAAGACATCTGCCAGATAAACTCCACTATAAATGCCACAATATACAACATGAACAGCAAAATCAACGAAAACAACAATGCGTTTATGTCGTCTCTCAAATTTGCTGGTTTCTTTTGGCCAGTTTTGTTGAGCATTCTATTTGGTTTTCATTTGGTGGCAAGCCGAGCACGAGAAGCCAGCGCCTCCAGCGAACCTGTCTCCAATTCCACAATATATAAGAAAAAAATCCCAAAACTCCGCAACGCGCACCCGCTCCCGCACCCGCACCCGCTCCCACGCATCCTTGTCGAATGCCTTACCTCGTAGCCGATGCGACTCATTTGCATTTTCTGCGCGTTTGCTTTTCTGGGTTCTGGTATTTATTTTGTTTTTGTTGTGTGTGTTTTCGTTCTTTGTATTTTCATTTTGAACGCTTTGCCTTTGCTATTTGCCGCATCTTTTTGCTGCTTCTTCTTCATCTGCGCGTCTTAGCAGCAATTCAATTTATTTTAATTTCTGCTTTTAACACAAAAAATTACCAATTCAATTTTATGACTTTATTCCATGTGCCCCCCTCCCAAACACTCCCTGTTGCCACGTGGCGCTTTCTCACAAGAGCAGCTGCTTGAGATGTATCTGCAGCTCGCTTGACACCGAATCGAAGTAAATTCTACAACAAAATACACAACAAAGCAGCTTTCAGCACTTGTCTATATATAAGCGAGATCTATATATATATATATTATAGTATATATGTATGTGTGGCAATATGGCAAGTGCCTTAGTTTTTCTATGCAAATAGCTGCCCCCCTTCACCACTTTCCCCAGTTTAGCCCACCCCTTCGCCAACTGTCTTGTATCGCACTATGCAAATCACTGAATAAATACATTTTGTGAAGCGTTTGGCAAACTTAACGGCAACTAGAGAGACTGAGCTCTTAGATGGCCCACAACTCCTACTGCTCAGCTCCTCCTCAGCTCCTACTATGCTACTCAGTCGCTTGTCTCGCAGCTCACATTGGAAATCAGCTTAAATCGATGTGAGTGTTAATGGAGTGGGCTTGTCAATAGACTGGGTATTGGCTATGCAGAATGGTGGTGGGCGATGTATTTTGTGCCTTGCACGTGACCCACTGCTATCTAGCTAATCGGATAATATATATCTTGGGGTTTGTCCATTGTTTGCGGGATTGAAACTTGCGAGCAAATCTTAAGTTAAGTTCAACAGAGTAGAAAGTGGTTTGCATTTAGTTTGCTATAAGCGGATAAGGCTTCAATTTGACGGATTTAGTTCTAAATTTGTTAAATAATATTTTACAACCTTAACTATATTATTTTTGGGCAATCATAGTAGCGAACACGTAATTTTTGCAGGAAACAAATAACAGCCAGATTAACTACCAGTTAAATTGACAAATGGCACTGCTTAACTTTGAGAACTGTTTTGTTAACGTTTGACACAAACATACGGGCATTTAATATTTAAATAGTAAATAGACGGCATTAACGACAACTGGTACAAGGGGGGCAAAAGTTTTTTATCTGTCAATTCATTAGCCATTTAAAAGCTGACAAACGATGAGAGCCGTGCCAAAAAAGAGCTGCCTAGACAGTCACTCAGAATGCTTAAGCGCTGGGAACACGTCAATGGAATAACATCAAACATTAATAAGTAAAGACCAACCACCTGGCAATATACCCCAATCCCATCATCACCACCCACAGTTCAACTAAACGTGACACTTTTTTTTACTTATGTAAAACAAGTCACAACACAGAAATCACCCGCACAGCAGGTGTGGGGTTGAGTATTAAAAACGGGATTGGTGGCTTACTCAATCAATGATGATGTGCCCCCATCCGCCATCACCCATCCGCCATACACCCGCTGGGGGATGTCGATAAAAAGCAAATACAGTCTACGAACGGTAGCCATAAACATTTCATGAAGTCGCTACAAAAATGTGCGTAAAAACAAAAAACTGAAGTAAGCGCGAAAGTTGCTGCGTTTATCAACGGATGAACCGCAGTAAAAGCGGAGCTAGATAATAAAAATGTTGAAGGAAGCTAACAAAACAGAAAATAAAGCATACAAGAATGAAATGTATATGGAATAAAAAAAGAATTTAATATGCCCGCCGGTCACTGAGCTCACAGCTCAGTTCAGCTCAGTCAAAATCAAAATATGTAAGTATGTGGCAACGCCAGAGTGTGGCACACTGCCAGAAATTTGGGCAAAATTGGAGTAGAGAAATAGGAATTACGCATCTAAAAGAAGTTGTACTTCATTCCAGTCTATCAAGCCATAAAAATGCGATTGCAACATGAATTTATTAAAGTGTATGCTTGCTACACTGCAGGAAGCCACAAATTTTGCATTTAATAGCTTTTGTTTATGTTCAAAATAAAACAAATAAACGAGGAGTAGAGCAAAATAATTTATAGATTTAATAGATATATACAAAATTACAATTGCAACCTGAATTTCTTACAGTGCTGGGTTGCTCCAACTCCTGGCTATCAGTTCTGCGCACAATTGTTTACCATCCAAATGTTAGACAAAAGATATTGTGAGAAGACCAAAAGATTGTCCACAATTACATATGGATCTAGGAGAGTCGCGCAATGGAAGCGAGAACCAATTTCATTTTGGTCTTTAAATGGCCAACTGTGAGTGGCAGCTGCCCCACCTGCCCCTGTCCCTGCCCCTTCCGCTGCCCCTTCTGCAAACCGATTTGGCTTGTTGTTATTTTGGCTTTGGTCTGTCTGTCGCCAATGCGTTGGTTAAAATGTAAATTTTATCTGCACGTTAAATGGCTGGCTATAGATACCGATACAAATACCAATACAGATACGGATACAAGCACAGATACAGATACTGACTCAGAAATAGATACAGCTACAGCGAATGCGATTTTTATGTGACACAAAATCTGTGGAAAATGCTTTTGCTGTTGACTGTTTCTTTTTTATGGCAAATCGTTGAGAAAACTAAACTTAAGCCAAACGAAATTGACTTAGTGTTCGCTGCTATGTGTGTGAGCACGTGTGTGGGTGTGTGTGTGTGTGTGTGTGTGTTGGGAGTTGGAAGGGGGCGTGGCATTCAATTGATAAGCATGCCATTTCTATATTGGATTTGGCGAGTTTTGCTTGTCGAAGACTTGAAAGTGTAGCGAAACGAGTTTTATCCCATTTGGTTAACTGATATTGATATTGATTCCTCAGAGCTGCAAATCTATTAAATTTATTTGCACTTTATTTAAAATTTATTTTGAATTCAATTCCAAATCTTTGTTTATCATTAATTTGACAATGGTTTCATTATTTTACATTTCTCGAAAATAAATATTTTGCAATTGAACTCTGATTCGTTGCCATTATTCATTGTCTGAATTGCTCTTGCAATGTTTGTTCAAGTTTTTCTCAGTTTTTGCTTTTGCTCTGATGCGATATTTGTTGTGTACTTGTTTATTGCACAACTTCGCTCGATATTCCATGCAGTTTTCAATCCATAAACTTGTGTTTGCCTGTTTGTACAACAAGTGTGGCATAGCTCAGCTCAAAACTCAATATTGCCTCTTTGCAGACACTCTTCAAAATGATGTTGCTTTTATTTACCCATGCAAAACAATTAGCCAAGTTATTTTTAGACACACTCAGTTTTTGTGTTATTTAATAAACTATCAAATATTGCAATTTATATTGTTTAGCTCGTTGCTAAATGAAAGCATTACTTTAATATTTTTGCTCTTAATTAAATTCGAGCGCTGTCGAGCGTAAAGCCAAAACCGGATGAAATAAAAGAAGTGGAAAACTGGAAATTCGAAACTTTTGCTACACAAGCTGTATAAGTAAGCTGGGGCGCAAAAACCACTTAATCCAATTTAAGAATGCAACCACTTGAGCCTGTGTCTGTGTGTGTGTGTGTGTGTGTGTGTGTGTCTGTATGTGTTGGTGTACGTAGGTGTGTATGTGTGCGTATGCATATGTGCTGAGCGGTTCGCATGCATTATGCAGTGCTGGAAAATACCTTATTTTTTTTTTAGCTTCCTCTCACATTTTTTTTTTCTGTTTTTCTTCTCCCTTGCCATGCCTTGAAGCATGCAAAGCTTTTGTGCTCTATGGGGGCTTTATCACTGCTAAGCCATAAAATTGTTGGGCATTTGCCCATTTATTTAAAAGCAAAACGAAAAATAACTGTTCTAAATTATTAGCAGTTACTCTGCCTCTGTCTATCTATCGCTGTCCCGCTCGCTCTGGCTTGTCGGTTCTGTTTGGTCTGCTCATAAATTTTGGGGCAATTTTTTCGCTTCTGCCCAACACTTAGACTCCCCCGCAACGCTTCCCTCCGCTCCACACGACAATGAGTAGTATATTTTGCATGCTAACACACACATACACACACACACACCCACACACACGTATTTTTCGTTGCCTAATGGGGGTGTTGGGGGTACCCTGTTAAATCTTATCAGCAAGAGATGCTCTGTGTGCTTTTGTCGTCTCCTTTTGGCTGCCAGCCCGCTTGCTGTTGTTTGGCCAGTGCAAATTTATATATTAGGTCATTAGGTTTGTAATAATTTGTTTGGGCCACATGTAAATGTTTGTCGTAGTTGTTGCCGTTGTTATTGGCATCATTGTTAATGCGACCCAACTAATAGGCCCATTAGTTCCAGAGCGGTGGAAGTGGAGCCCCAGTGGCCTATTACCGTAGAGCTGTGTTTTAATTAAGGTCGAGTTGCAGCTGCCCCCTCTCAAAAAGTCGGCTATGCATTTTTAATGTAGTTTCCCTCTAGCTGAACTATGCGAACAGTTGCTGCATTTTTGAGTAGTCCTCGCTTCCGCTAAACAATTTTCTAATTAAATGCTTTTTTCTTGTTCCTGTTTGCTAGGCGCGTCAAATAGTATGCGAGCTATTTAGGGAAACAATTCGATTTCGATTTCAGGAGAGAGAGAGAAAGAGGGAGAGAGAGAGAGAGAGAGAGAGCGAGAGGCGTAAGACTACACTTAATTAAGTTTTTGCTCGTCTCTATTTCGGAAATTGAATTTCGGCCGACAAATTCTTGGCAATTTTGGTTTTTGTTTTTTTTCTTGCCAACTATTTTTGTATTTTACTGCCGCTGCTTTTGCTTTTGCTTTTGCTTCTGATTCTGCTTCTGTTCGGTTCAGTTTGTTAATTCGCATGCTAATGCCGCAAAGTAGGCAATAAAATGGCGCAAAACTAGTTTAGAGCACCGGTCTGGCAAAAGATACAGCTAGTGTACATATATCCGTGTGCTGCCTCGACAGAAAATTTGTGCCACATCCACAGGAAATGTCTCAGTTTCGGTGCGTAATTTTCTAGCAAGCAGTGTGTGCCTTTTGCTATTTATGTTCGCATGTTCATGAGCGCATGACCTCCATATAAAATAAATTACTTTAGTTATCTAAATGCTGTGTACCTACATACAAACACACACACACACACACACACACACACATATATATATATATATATATATATATAGACTTTATGCCTGCTATTTTAGTCTGTTTCCCTCGCTTTTGTTCTATTCTCTGTCTTTTGGGCGTTTTTTTTTTGTTTTTGTGCCTAGACATAAAATGGTTTGTCATACCCTTGATGTGTGGTTGTTCAGCTATTGCATTTGGTTTTTTTTCTAATAAGTAATTTGTCTTCAGGTAATTACGCTAATTGCCCTTCGGTTCAGTGTACAGAATTGTTAGTTGATGATAAATTAGGCGGCTCCAATTGATCGTTAAAGAATCAGGATGTTTTTCCATTTTGGAGTTTCCGATATATTCAAGAAAAAATCAGTTAAATCCTTAACTGCATATATAATACATTTTAGGCAGGAAGTCCAATGAACTTTTATGTATTTCAGCATACAATTTTCAGTTGACCAATATTTTAAGTGATTTTTAAAAAGTGTGTCAAATATTTGCAAAATATCATCTATAATGACTTTGATACTTTTAGAAAAGCACACAAATACAATCCATAACAGTATAAATAATACGGAAAAATTGATAATTAAACCAAGTATTTTTAAGAAATGTTTTTATTTATATTTGTAAGCTAAAATCTTTATCTGTAATGCTCCAGAGTATATTGGATTCGTGGCAGTTTCTCAAGTGGTTGACCCTCCCCGGCTGACGTTCATTTTTGCCTTGTGCTGGCATCCTTTTTGGGAGCTCGTCTTTTTGCTTTTAGCCAAACAAATGATAACAATAAATTACACTCTCGAGATTTGGTCGAGCTTAAGTATGAAGTGCAGCCAGTCGATGTTGAATGCGCCCTGCCAAAAAATAATGAAGGCAAACAGGACAGGGGAAGTGACTGCGGGGGTGCGGAGCAGCGGATGGAGTGGGTGGGGTAGGTGGAGGGGGCGCAGTTCGGACGCCACATCAAGTGGCAAACGCACTTGGGGTTTTTATTATTCTTCTATGTTCTGTTCGCTCCTTTTTATTTATTTTTTTGAGAGCCAACACAAAAAAAAAGAAAGGAAAAATAGCACAAAGACAACAACAAAGTGATGAAGAAGAGGAAGACGAAGAAGACGACTCAGTATAAAAACAAGAAATGGGAAGACCGGCAACAAAAATAAATGTTCTAATTTAGCGACTCAATTTGTGTAGTAAATTTATCAAAAGGCTGCCAGCGAAAGCTGCTCAACTTTCACTGTGTTTGTGTGTGTGTGTGTGTGTGTGCCACGCCCACAAGCCCACATACTTACGTACACATGTATATATAGTAGATTCACTCATGTTACATTTTAGTTGCCATTTATAAATGTTGCTCACCTTCATTGCTTTATTTTTTGTTGGTCTGCTTGTTGTTGGGCTGCTCTTATTAATTTTTGCTGTGTGTGTGGTCAGCAGGTAATAAATCTAGCCAGGTGATAATAAGTGCCATTGGCAGCGATTTGTTTAGTTTTTATTGCATACATTTAGGCATTGTTTGTGGCCCTGCTGTGCCCGACTGTCCGACCAGGCCTAATGCTGCTCTGAAATGCCCACTTAAGTGTGACGCCATCAGCATTTTGGGCCAAAAAGCCATAAAGCTCGGTTTCGGACAACATGCGAAAAAAGGTGTTTGAATAATGTTGCACACGACGCAAAGGCGTGGCAAGTGTGAGTGCTTAAGGCAGTTAACTGTTGGGCAGTTACTTTGAATATGTTTACGCAGATTTCGACAATATTCTCTGCTATATACATATATAAATATATATGTATATATAGATATATAAATACATTTAAAATACAGTTATTATTTCGTTTCCATTTAATTTGTAAACATTTTGTTTGTACAATTGCTAATAATATTTTGACAGTCTGCTGTTTTTCATCAACCTAAATGGGTCAAGCAGTCAAAATCCAGTTTGCAAATGTATTGTGAACTCTACCATGAGAGAAGGCTTTCAAATACAATTCACAATAACTGGCAAAATGCCATTCAATGGCCACAAAAATGATTCATGGCCCATCAAATGGGCTCGTAACCCACTTAGACAGTGACCAAAATAAGCTTAGTTTATTTTAACCAAAAGTTTTAAGCAAAGCCTCGCTTTTGCCTTATCATAAAGTGGGCATTAAAATATATCCCTTATGCTGTTTTTGTATTTTGTTTTGTTGCCACAATATAAAGTTATTTTAGGCCCATGGAAAAACTAAAATTAAACGCTCGCATCACATAAAAAAAATAAAAGTGGGCTCAACAAGTACACTTTGCCTGCTGCTTAACGCCTATTCGATGGCTTTAAATAATTTTATGGCATTTTTATGGCAACGCGAACCATAAAGGACTCGATGAGAACTGTAAGCTAAAGCCAGTCAGGCAACCACCAGCCAGCCAGCCTGCCAACCTGCCCCCAATAAAAGTTGTAGAGTGCGCTAATGTTACAGGTCCGCTTGGGACTGCGGCATCTTAAGCTGTGCTTCGTTATGTTTATGACTTCTGATTTGTGTCCTTTTTTGTTTTTCTTCTGTGTGCCGTAATGAATTTTCACTGTCATCCAATTTCCGACTCTATACACTCAAGAAAAAGATTGCCCTGAATTGTACAACAATTGCCCCATTATTTTAGATATTACATATTATTTTTATGGATAAGAGAAAAAATATCATTCAATTAGAAAGGCTTATTTTCTAATTTTTCAAAAATATATTTCTTAGTTATAGAAAATATTTCCAGAATGAATTAGTGTAAAATTCTAATTTTGGAGCTATTGGAGTTAGTTGAACATAAGAACTTTGCACCAAAATAATGGCGACTTTCAAAAATTTACAAATTAATTTTAGCAACAATTTTACTGTATAGCTGCAGACATGTATTTGTATTTGCTGCTTTTATCTGTTTTCGTCTGCAGTCTGATTTTTATTTCAAAATCTACGCTTGTGATTCTTAAACCTCAGTTAATTAAAATATGGTTATGCTTTTGCTAATCTATTATAATTATTTTCTTAAAAAGAGTTTCAGAGTTTTACTTGCTATAAGCATTATTTTGCCATATTTGTTGGGTATCGATACAATATTCTGTCAGTCAATATTTTCGTATGAAAATAATAAAGTTTTGAAAATACTTATGCAGAGATAATTAACTACTTACAACTGTTGGGTATTTAATATTTAACTGCTGAAATATCACTATACAGAACAGCTGGTAATAGCATCATAAAATGTGTGTTTTGGGTGTGTGTTTGTATATGTTTCAACCGCTGTCTCGCACATTATTAAAAAGAAGCCCCAAAGTGCCATAATTTTTGGCACTGATTTGATGGCGAACAAAGTGAAAAACGGATCGTAAAGTTCCAGTTGCACCAAATGCTGCAAGGATGCTACTGCTGCTGTTACTGCTGACTGCCTGAATGCTTTACTGGGTCAAAAGCAGAAGCAGCTGAAATTACAGCTACTGATGGTGGCGCCAGGCAGTTAGCCTGGCTTATTGTTCGCATATCAATGGCCCAGTCAGCTCGTAGTCCATAGTCTGTCTATATGTGGCATGGCATTCGGTTACGCCATTGGATGCATTTCTCTCAACGTATTGTTTTGGTTGCCCAAGCCTGGTAAAATATTATTTTTATTTGCTTGAGCGCGCACATTTGGCAGCAACAGCAGCGGCAGCTGGAGCAGCAAAAGAAACTGCTGACTTCACCTTGATGCATGCGCTTTTCATTGCGTTTCCCACACACACACACACACACACACACACTTCCATTCATAGTTGCAATTTTCTTTTTATATATTTTTTTTTGGCAACGTTGGCAAAACACGCTTCAGCTCCCTGCGGCCCTGAAATCAATATGCATTCGACGCCACCAACTCTTTGCAAGTTAGCAAACTGCCACAGTTGTGCATCAGGTTCTCAGCTGCCTGGCCCCGACCTAGTTGAACGTGTGTTGGTGTGTATGCGAGTGTGTGTGTGTGTGTGTGTGTGTGTGTGGATGCTGAGTGTCGAGTAAAAACGAATTTTCTTGTCATATTTTCAATTTGTGTCGCTTCGCTTCGCTTCCGAAACTTGTAGGTGTCAGATTCGGGCGCCGCTTTATGGCCCAAGTTGACAATTGCAATAAAAATGTTGGCAGGGATTATAACAAGCATATAATGTCGCAGCTCTCTCCTTCTTCCTCTTCTGCTGGGGTCAGTCAAGGATACAAGTGCTGCCAAATGCTGCAATGTTTCACCTTTCACTGTTTTGCTTTTGATTTTTGCTTTAGATTTAGCTTTCACTCCGCTTTCCTTTGCCAAACACCTCATGTGGAAAATATCAATTGTGCTTAACAGCAAATGTATTTGATTTCAGCACCGCTTGCAGTGCTGGCAACGCTTTGTGCGGCTTTTGTGCTATGTACGTACTCTCTGCCCCCGTCCCGTACCTTAACCTTGCCTTCTTCATCTACTGGTTGGTGACGAGTTGTGCCATGAGTTTTCTGTTCCCATTCTCAGTTCTCGTTGAGCATTTCGAATCATTGTTAACTGACTTAACTTGACGATTACCTTGGTAAACGACTGGTTGCAATTACTTTGTGCTGTTAGCTGGCAAAATCTTGAAAAAGTTATGAGGTCTCTGTTGATAGTTGATAGTTGAGGTATTTCACTCCATTTAAAACTCCAATTAAAAAAAATCATATTATTTAAGGAATTTACCATTTACTTTTAATACCATCAGCAATTCTTAAATTATAAATAAAATTATAAAAAAGAATGGCTAATAATAATTTACTTTGTGGTTTTTATATATAAATCAATTTATATCTTTATCATTCCTTTAAATAAAACTTAAGAAGAAATTTGTGATGCTTTACAAGATGAGCATAAATATAGATATTAAATTTTAATGAAATCCTAATACTTATATATAATATAAGAGAATATAATAATAATAAACTTATAATTACGTATACAAATAAGGAACACTATCACTATCAAATTCACAATTAAATGTCGTATATCGGTTATCGTCTATCGGTTATCGGTTTCACGAATTGCGTTTTGTGGTTCGTTATGCTGCCAAATTGTTTTCATTGAAAACACACAAGAGCGCCAACCCCAGCTGAGCATTTAAGCTCCCCGTCCCACACCCCCCTCCCAACCCCTTCTACAGTCAACCACAATCCCATAAGCCGGAAGCAGATAATAAACAGCTCATAGCTAAATGAACTTTTGGCCAAACAAAATGAATGAGAGAAAAGTGTTCGCTTCGCCCTGCATTGAGCAAATGAAGGCCGCTTGTGTGAGTTGGTTGGCAGCAGAAAAGCAGAAAAAATTTAACAAGCCACGCACAAAATTAGAAACGTGCGTGGTGCACTCCATAGAAAACCCAGCAAACAGACAGACAAGCAAACGGGCGGACAGAGAGACGGATGGACAAACGGACGCTGAGTTGGACAAGTGAACGCCATGTTTAGTCGGGCCAATACAATTACGCTGACGCCCTCTAACCCTTTTGGCGTGTAATACGCACGTAGCCGCTGACCAACACGTTCCCACACCAAAACACACCCACAACACCAACAACAACAGCACTCAACCACAGTCGACAATCCACCCAAACACATACATGCACACAATACGTGGTCAAATAAATTGACGCCAGCGACGACGATGACGGCGTGGTGGACGCGACGGAGGCCGTGGTGCAGGGCCGGACAGGGCACCACAGAATTCAATTACACGTACAACTGCGGGGCGCAAAAAGTTTTCTTCATTTTTTTTTTCTATGATTTTTTTAATTTTTTTTTTTTTTTTGGAAACCCAAACTTGAACAACAAGTGAAACTCGGCTCAAGCCAAAATCGAAAAACTCCGCTCTCGGTTTGATTCGATTTCTCGTCTTTTCAGTGGGAGCATTGACCCTAGTAATGGGATTACGGGTTTCTACCAGTTTGGCCAACTGCACAAATCTTGTTATTATTAATATTTTATGCGTTTGTTTTCTATTTGTGTGAGGTTTCCCCTTCCCCTTCCCCTCCTACCCCTGCACACACACTTGTAACGCTTAGTTGGACTTATGTTTAGCCCTCTCGGCTCGTTGGGTTATTGGTCGAAAGGGTTGAGCAGAAATCGCTTATGGAATCAGTGCATGCGCTTCAATTGCTTTCGGCTGTGTATTATCCGGACAGCAACACACAACTACACACTTCACACTCCCATCCGCACACACTCCCAACTACTTGTCCAACACACATTATAGTTAATAACGAAAGTTGTTTTTTCTTTGGCTGGATTTGGTTGGTTTATTGTGCTGTGATTTGAAAAATATGTGCTTGAGCTTATATACCAAATGAAGTGGTTTGTTTTTTAACAAAGAAGTGCTGGAATCTACATTTCTATAAGTTTAAATTCTGATCTTTCCTAGCGCTTAATATTAGATAAAGCATTAACGATTTGAAGCAAAGCTATTGGGATCAGCAAGCACTTTTGGAGGCTGCGTGAACGTAGAGCTAGAACCACGATTAAAAAGCCTTGGTTTTAAAAAATCTGGATCATTTTTGGCAAAGTTTGTTGCTTGTTAAAATTTAACATTTAAATGAATAAACAATAATTAATTGTGTGTAACATTTATGTGTCCAACTTTAAAGGGCAATTCAAATATTTATAGTTAGGCTTAAGTTAAATGTGCGTTGGCTGCTGCACAGTCTATGCCCCGGGCGAGTCATAAATGCGCCTGTAATAAAATATTTTAAATGGTTGTTTTTACGGACATAATTATGTACATACTATATATCTATATATATATATGTATATATAATAAAATCTGTGGCGCAGATGCAATTTTAAATGGCATGAATTCAGCTTGATATTTGAAATACGCACGAATATTTTAATTGGAAAAACTACAATTTATCTAAATAAATATGCCCTGGCGCCATAAAGAATGCCGCACAAACTGTTGTAATTGTGAGCCACACACACACACACACACACACACACATAACAATAAAGGCAGTTGGGCAATGGCCAATTTATGGCAATTTTATTTTCGGCCGCTTTCACATTTTATTGTTTGGCCCTCGAGCAGAAGCAGCACCAACAGCATAGCAGCTATGGCAATCATAGCCAAATTATATGGCTCAATAGGTAGGACCAATATAGTATTTATTTTTCGGGGGGCGTGGCACACAGCAATGCTAAAGCCAAACAAACACAACGACTAGAATTGAATGAAAAAACACAAAAAAAAAAACAAAAAAAGAAAAAGGAAAAGCGACTGCGAACCAAATGCAATTTAAATGGGAAATCAATTAAATTTAAACACAATAAAGCAAACAAAGTCCCCATTGACGAATGCCCAAAAACACAAGTGGATCAGCATAGAGACAGGCATAAGGGTAGTGTGGTGGGTGTGGTGGGTGTTGGGGTTTTGTGTGTAGCCCTAGCAATGCAATCAATTGCAATTTCGTGACGCATTTTCTCCATTTGCCAGCGCCCCCTCTTCGCCCCTCAGCTTGATTGTTTGCTTTCGTTTTGTGTCGCATTTGTTGCATAGTATTCGGGCCGACTGGAAAGTATGCGACTCATTTGTGTAGGGTATGCAGTGTGTTCGGTTTGTTTGCTTGCCTTAGTCATTAGTTGCGGACACGAGTTGATTATGTTACCAGCTTTGGTATTTGGTTTGGCAATTGCATTCTGGCGACCCACACCCTCCGAAAAGCTGGCAACTAGCATTTACTTGTGTGCGGTAAGCAGTGCCATCGTAGTATTAGAAATTGAGCCCAGCTTTAACTAGATTAGCATTAGCAAGCGTTAGTCAGATATGAATTAGAATATATTCTGATTTTAGACTACCTGTTTTGCTATGAGCACAAAATCATTTAACAAGCTTCAGTTTGATTGGGTTATTTTAATGAAAGTTGGTATCAATTATTTATGCCACATATGAGCAAAGTTTTCCGTAAAAATACTCATAAAATTACTCACATTTTGAGCAACGTAAAGCTGGGGTTCAGTTTAAAGCCAAGTGTTGCTCGGGGCAATCATCAAACAAAAACAAGGGTCTACCAATCAGAGTGGCCAAACTTTTTGGTGATAAAGCGACTGGCTTGCCTTGCCAGCTGGCAAAAATGTGTGTCCCCAAAAACTGTGCAACATAAATTAATGGCTAAAAAGGACCTCCTCATCATCCCCCGTCAGCTTTAGCTGCCGCTTTCGACATGCATGAGCACTAGACTATAATTTCCATTTGTAAAAGTATGCCAACAAAACAAACAGCAACCTAAACATGAACACATGCCAAACCAAACGCATTCAAAATATATATTTACATATATCAGCAGAGAGCTAAAAAAGCACAGTATATATGTATATATTTATATATATATATGTACATAAATGTAGAAAAAAAGTGAAAAAGTCGAGCTAAAATGCCACAGCTAATGGAACATATTTGCGTTGAAAAGGGCTCAGAGTCTGGTGCCTGTTCCTGGTCCTGTTTCTGCTTCTGGGAAAAACAATAACAAACAAAGCCAAAAGGGCTGGCAAAAAACTATGCGTCGCATTCCGCATGAATAAACCCTGGCCCCGGGAACGGGGCGGTGCGGAGCGGGAGTTCGCCGGCTCGGGGACCGGTCAAAATAGGAAAAAGAAAGAAGAATGCCAGCAAAAATTTGAAGCATTCATAAAAATGTCGCAAACGCAAAGCGCAAAAACAAAACGCACTAAAAAAAAGGGGCAAAAAAAACAACACAGCCAACTTTATGTGTCATTCATTCAAAACCATGTGAAAAGCATCAGCAACAGCAACGCAGCCCCAAAGTAGCCGCCTGTCAGCGACACCGGCTAAAAGAGGATTGCGGAGTGTGTGTGGGCCTTGAGGGGGGCGTGATAACTCTAAAAGCTAAAAAAGTTCAGCGACATGCGGCAAAAATTGGGTGAATACAGAATTATGTAAGTGTATGTGCAGAAAGTATACGAGATTCTCTTCGTATATATACAAAACGTGTGAAAATATATGCATAAATGTGGTCAGATGAGAGGGGGGCTTTTTATGGGTGGGGGTGACTGTGTGTGTCACATATGTTTTTTATATGCGTGGCGCTTTTGTTTTTGTACACAATTGTCTGTGGCTTATTGTTATTCTAGTCCTGACAATAGAATTTTTCATAAATTAAAAGTGTTGCTCCCACTGCTCTGGCTATATTTTAATTTTGGAGTGCGCGCATAAAAGTATGCAATAATAAATTGATATTGTTTTTGTTGTCAGAGGATGGAAGAGCCTGTGCATATTTCCTACATTTTTTGCATTTTATTTTGGATACATATAAATTTTGAAGTGTTTGCCAAAAACAACAAATGCCCTATAAATAATATGTTCAAATATGTATGCCTGCTTTTGGCACTGGCCAAAAAAAACCACACACACACGAGTTCGCAATGAATTAGTGACACAGTGTGAATGTTAGGTTGAGTAGTGGAGTGGAGAGTTGAAGGAGGAGCTATAGATGATATTGCACAGCTTGATAATGGAGCAAAGTGTGCTGATGGATTTTAAGTGTTAGTTTATTGAGTTAGTTGTGGAAGTGCTTTCAGTGCTTTGTAATAAATTGGCTTTGTCAATGTCAAAAAGTGGAAATTGTGGAATATTAATAAATCATATATAAAGAAAATGCATGAATGACAATAATTCAATTTATTTATGCAAGCAATTTACTTGAAATTCAACAGTTATTTGACACGCAAATATAAATAATTCATTTGCATGATTTTCTTGTATATACAAAACCATAGATTCCAGCACATATATCTATATTATTATTTGTTTGCTGAATGTACATACTCGGCTATTTAGTTTTTAGAATAATTTATAAGATTGATAAATCAAATATATATAAAAAAAACTTTTTAATAAAAATAAATCAACTTGGAAGTCAACTGTCAGATGACACACTGATATAAATAAATATATCTGAATCTGACTTGACACTATACCACAACGACAAGAGCAAGTCTTAAATACCAAAATAATATTTGTGTTTTCTGTATACAACCCCTCGTCTAAGCAGAATTTACTGTACTTAAGTCAGACTCGACTCAAATTTTTCGGCCTGAAGCTGCCTTAAGTAAGCGTATATTATTCGATACAGTACTTAAGCCGGGCAGACGATTGAAGCCACAATTATAATCATTGATATATAAAATCTATATGTTATATATATGTGATGGATATAGCACATATACACATAGCTTATGCGCTTTAAATAAACACTTTCAGATTAAAACCACAACGAGTTGCATCAAATGGCTTTCTGCATTTGCATTTGCATTTGCATTTGGGCTGCTTTTTGGTCTGCAATCGCAGTCGTTGTCAATATTTGTGCAATAATTGTCTGCAAATGCAGACCAAAATGAAAATACCGCTGGAATTTCATAATTTTGCGATGCATGGCTGCACAAAAACAAATGCAAATACACATTTCTCATGCAATCAAACCAGCACAACAAGACGCAGCCGCGTTCAACGTGACGTATGCGCAATCAACTACGCAATTTACTCAAATATTGAAATCAGAGCTCAATCGCCGAAAACTATGACATCAAAATATGCAAGCTCACGTGTTGCTGAGTCATTGTGTGTCTGTAAGAGAAATAGCGAGTGTGTGTGTGTGAGTATGTGAGTATGTGTGAGTGTGTGAGGCCATTCACATGCTGATTTTGCGCCGTTTTCATCACGTGATTTTCACACCGCACACAGCGCACAAGCAGCAACAGCAACAATAGCAACAAATAGCGGCAAGCAACGGGTTTTGTAAATGTTTTTGCATACATTGAGGCGCTTAATTAATCATTTAAGCTTCAAAAAACAAATAAACAAAACGCATAAGCGAGCAACGAGCAACCCCATCGAGGAGGCGCCCTAACAGCCAAAATAATGCATGAATTGTTGTTGTGCCTGTTGTTTACTATTTTGTTGTTGTATCCGTGTGTGTGTGTGTGTGTGTGTGTGTGTAATGCGTGTTTGCCCACTGCTGATAACATGACATCAGCGCATTGAATTTCGGGCACATTACCCCTTGTTGTTTGTGATTAGTTGTTATTGTATCCCGCTTTAATCCAAAATGCACCATTTTCCAATTATTTGGACTCTATTTGCAGGTAAGCTTTGATATGAATGCGGCCTCTCTTAAAGGCTTAACTAGAATGAAGCTAAATATATTTGGTGTTGTGATTTGCGGCCAATACTGGTGAAATGTGTGTAGTTTTAACAAATGTACAACAAATTTATAATTTGCTTTCATTGTTGAGTTGTTTTGATAATCAAAATTTGTATTTTTTTTTTTATCTATCAGTTATATTTAACATTGATCAATATAATATAATCAATATAACATGATCTGACCTGATACCCTGATCACCACTTGGAAACCTCTGTCCTCCTTTAGTTGGTAGTAATGAAATAGTATTCGCTTCTCCGTGAACAATCTCTGAATTGCCCTGTAAGCGTCAATACCACTTGGCATAACTCTTACAGTACCACCACTACTGCATTTGACCATAAAGCTGTCAGGCGGCGTGACAGCATTTAGTGCTTACAGTAGTCCAACAATGTTGCTGATACCCTCAGCATTAAGTGGATGAAAAATTAGTATAAAATTGTGTGTTTTTTATTATATTGTTTCTTGTGTTTATGCTGAAGTATTTTTATTTCGACAAATCGTGGTCCAATCGATTGTTTTTAATTTATTTGCTCAATTTATTTCGAATATTGTCGGTATTCGTTTTCAGGCAGACATTCACTTAGTCTACGTATTCATATTTGCTTACTCTACTTGTTCCAACTGGGCGCTCTACTTATTTAATTATATCTTTAACGATATTTTGATATTAACACAGCCTAAGGATAAGTCAAAGTATATAAATATTTGTCTTAAATGTTTATAAATAGTTTTTAAATATTTTATTAATAGGCAAATTCGATTATCATAATTATATTTCAAGGCAGTCACAGTTAATCGTGAATAAATCAATGCTTAAGCGACTTCTGCTGTCTCCAAAGCATTTCTCAAGGTCAAGCAGTTAACAGTCATTGGTTTATTAACTCTTAACTTTTGATTACATGCGAAATTGTCGTTCAAAACCAACACGTTGCCAATCTGGCATTTTTAGGCTAATTCGATGTATATCACAACAATAAAATTCTTAATTCGGCACCTGGAATGTTTTTTTTGTTTTTTTTTTTTGGTGTGGGCTGCTTGCCGCCTTGCTGATTGCCCGACACGCACTTAAATTGTCACATAATTAACACAGCAGGCGTTGCGAAGCCGCGCACCGTGCAACATTTGGTGTCGAGTCGAGTTGAGTCGAGTCGAGTCGTGTCGAGCCGTGCGACACTTGACCCCATCACGCAAACGGGTCTCGAGGCAGGCCCAAAAAGTATGCCAGTTTCTCACGAAAAGCGGCAAAACATTTATGGAGCTAAATTGTAAATTATACTGGCAACAACAGTTACAACAACAACAAAAACGACAGCAGCAACAACAACGACAACAACAATGGCATTAACACGCGCCCAGGTTACATGCTAGGGAAACATGGCACGGCACACAAAGCGGAAACGGAAGTCGGCTGTCATGGCGGCCGTGTACAGTTTGGCAATGCCTTGTGGCAGTCCCGGCGTGTGTATGCGAGTGTGTGTGTGTGTGTGTGTGTGTGTGTGTGTGTATGAGTGTATGTGCGTATAGCGTTGCCTGTTGCCGCATGTTACATTTAAATATGTCATAATTTCATTTATGTGTACACACAAGTCATGTAATTGTGTGCCAGCATTTGTATGGGTGTGTGTGTGCGTGTGTGTGTTTGTGTGCGGCTCATTTTTATGGCATGCACGAAAATGTTGAAACACCTGTCGCCATCGCCTCAACGCCTGTTGTTTGCCGCCCTGCTAATATTTTTAGGGCTAATGCTGTGAGGTATAACGCATGTCGACTAAGTTTGTAACGCATGCAAACAGTCGAGGCATAATAATATATCATTATTATTATACTACTATTAGATTCGACACGTGAGGAGCAAATTAAATTGCAATTTAAGAAATAAAAGTCTGTTTTGTTCGATAACTTCTCAATGCCATAATCATGCATACATTGCACAAGCTTAGGCTTTGCTTAGAAACGATAATAAATATGAGAGTTGAAAGGGTATTTTAAGTTTGGTCTTCTACTCAAGCTCACATATGAACTGTTCTACACACATATATATGAATATATATATATATATATGTATATATATATATATATTTATTAAAGTGTATGTGTTGACAGCTGCTGTTTTTGTTGTTGGTCTTTTTGTTGTTACCTTACAACCGCATGGTAGCAAATTATTTAATTAAGTGGCACTCACCTTGGTAATTGTTTAATTAGAGCTTCGTGTGTGTATGTGTGTGCGGCCCGCAGACATGTATGTGTGTATGTGTGTTTGTGTGTGTGTGTGTGTGTGTGTGTGTGTGGGCGTGTCTTGAGCACTTCGTCCATGATTTTTGCAAAGTTTTTAGCGAGCTGCTATAATTGACAGATTTAACCATCAACGTCAACGTGTTTTTCATTCCCTTTCACCTCTCTTGCTGCCGTGCTTGCTTGTTTCCTGGTTGCGGTTGTAATTGCTGCCTGTTTATAGCCGTTACACCTTCAAGTATACTGCAACTTTATGCGGCGCCTCACAAAACTTTCCCCAGAGAGAGAGAGAGAGTGAAGGCCAACGTGTTAATGAGCCGAGCTTTAAAAGGCCAATTAGGGGGCGAATAAAATATGAGAGCCTAATATGCGTAACGCATTGAATATGTTTTGGGACCTCTAATTCAAATTTTGCATTTTGGCCAAAACTATATGATTAAAAAATGTTTAAAAGCAAACATTTTGTGGGTCGTTTAATTAGCAAAATTAATTTTATTGTTGCGCCTACAGTTATGCAAATGCAATTTTGTTTAATTAAAATGAACACGCATGCCTGCACACACACACACACACACACACACACACACACATCTAGGGAGACACACACAAATGGCAAGCGGCTAAGCCTTTAATGAGCTTATATTTATTGTTGTTTTTTTCTTTTTGGTTTTAGTCCTTTTTATATTTGTCCGAGTGGATAATTCATTTGCCAAATTATTTTCATTTATCAGCAGTGGGGCAGAGATTTGAGTTCAGATTTTAATTACCCTACGTGGCGGGGTTAAATGTTGGCTAAAATACACGACTCTCGTGTTGCCAACTTTCGTTGATATCATTTAAGCGTTTTATATTTTGTAAATACATTTTTGGCATGCCACAAAGCGTGACAGCCACATGTGGTGGGCTTGTGGCCTGGGAGTCGGCATGGCCCGTGGAGCCGGGGGGTTGGTGGGGAGAGTAGGAGCCGTTGCCTGGCAGTCGGTTCGTGTTTGCTTGTGCCGTGTGCGCGCTGATCCACTTAACTTTATTAAAAAGCCCGTTTCACTCACAAAAACTCGACGCTGCCTCCTTTTGCTTGCGTTTCATGTTGCGCTTCAAAAATTGTATGACTATAACAGAAACAAGAACAACAACAAAAACCAACACGACACAAACAAGCACCCTACATTTAATACACCTAATACTCTACCTGTTGCGAGTAACTAAATTTGAATATGCAGTTGAAAAAGCAATGCAATGTTTGATTGGGATCTAATTCTATTTTATTTGATGTTCTGCTGTAGTAAAATCGCTTTTCTGTATTTAATGGCAAATAAAATAAGAGTTTGGCTTTATTTAAACCACTTTTAGAATTGGCAAATAAACAATTTGTGCAATAAAGGTAAAAACGAAATTTCCCAAACTGTCAAAGATTGAGATTAAAATTAATTTCTTATTTAATTTCTTTATTTGATAAAGAAAAATTAACTAATTGAGCATTATATTATGTACTAATTTTTTGTATATTATATTTTGAATATTACACAAATTTAAGTTTGCTGTAGACGTATTTTCGTTGAACATATCATTTCTTAGTCTTAGAGCATTTAGTTTTTGGCCTAATGTGTCAAACACCATTTGTTGAGCGTTTTATTTCAGTTTATTTTCTGCTTGCTCTTCATCTTGTTGAGCTATAAACCATTTGCGATGATATAGAATTTCCTGTGGCGTATTCGTTTGAAATGTTTTTTAAAATGTTTGTCGTTTAGTTGTCGCTCGACGCGACATGCAATTGACAGACTTTTTTCCTTGTCTTTCCGTTCTCTCTCTCTCTCTACCGTCTTTCAGTCTGTGTATGCCTTCTCACACTTCCTGGTTTTTCTATAGCTTTTGGTATGTCAGACAAACACACACACATACAAAACATACACAACAAGTTCACCTTTTGATTTTGCCAGTGACTTTTTGGCATTCGCTGCTGCTGCCCCTTTGGACTGTTTCTCTGTCTTTCTGTGTATTTGGCACGCAAAGTTTTGCCAACAGGCGCTTTAGCAATCGAGGTGAAGGAGGTCATGTTTCATGGCGCCAGTTACTGTGGCTTCCGTTATGCATTGTGTGTTGTGTGTGTTTGCTTTGCCTACTTTCAGGTGGGTCAACCGGACGGGTTTTTGCGCTGTTTGCTTTTTCGGCTTTGGTTTGTATTCATACTCTTGCAGAGGGTAATAGTATCTTGTCTTAAAGTATGTGACTCAGTAAAGAATACGCCTTCGACCATTTAAGGTATATTTACCAAAATAACCAAAATAACTCTTTAATATAGAGCCTCGAGTAACAAACGGGGTTTTCTTGAATTATTAATCAAACTTAGATGTACTTTTGTCTACTAGGGTATCTGGTTTTCGGCTTGCCTTAGCTGGCTTCTTTGTATCTCCTTTTTTTTTGATAGCTTTTGAAGTCGCTTGCGTGTTGTTACTGAAATTTATTGTGACAATAAAGTGTCGCTATTTGATCTGTCCCTTCGCAGATTGTCAGCTGGCATATATAAAAATCACACGAGATCGCGTTGATTTCGCGGTGCAATCGTGCAGTGCGCTGCAGAATGCAAAATGACCAGAAATTGCACTCACAGTGCCTAAAAGCAGTCTGCACACCAGAAATTGCAACCTAAGCGAAAGCTAAATGGGAAATTCTTGTTACAGAGTCACTCGCAACTCGCTGGACTGCACTCGAATTTGGCCTCGTTTTCATTATATTTGGCGGTGCGCCTAAAAATAGCTTACAGTCCCTCATAAAATTTAATGCACTCGCGCACGCACCAGCAAGCAAGCGAACGACAACTCTGGGTTCACATCATTTTAGACCATTAAATCGTGCCACCCCTCCTACTCCTCCACATCCTGCTGCTCCTGGTGAGTGGTTATTGATTAATCGTCTGCTGCTGCCAACATGTTAGCTGTCTTTCTCCCACACCATCCCTCCATCCCTCTCTTGCAGTGTGAATTGGAGTGCGCACGGAAGCGCTGATATCAGGCACACTGATGCTGCATGTTGCAGCGCGAAAGTGTTGCATGCTTTAAGGCGACGTCACGTTAAGCACTTAAGTTAACCCATTAACCGGAACGCAAGGAGTCATGTTGAACAGAAGAACTCAACTCGCTCGTGCACGAAGCTGGATTCTGGGCTTAAGCTCCGCGAATCACCGTGAAAGTCATTGCGAGTGAATTGAAAGAGGAAATTGCTGATTTGTAAGGAGCGAAAAGGCAGCACTGAAATAATAAGATTTTTTAATGAGCGTATTATATGTTCGTTGTGTGTGTGCGTTAAATTCTGCACTTGAAATGTGAAATCGTTCTATTTATCATCAAAATCGAGAGAGAATAATAATTTGGAAAATGTTTCAGAAAGCATAGTTAAGGCAGAATATTTAAATAATAAATTAATAAATTCCCTAATTAATCTCTGCGTCTGCGTCTTATTTGGGCACTTCTTGAAAAACTGCACATAAAATAATAAATGAGGATAAAAGTATAATAAATTTGCAAAGTAATAAGAATTTAAATTTGACCAAAATCTCAATAAACTCTAACAAACAAATCGATTCCATTATATAAAATATTGCACTTCTCCAGATTCTCGACCTAATTTCTTACTGCAAGACAATTCCTCTGCTCTAAATGTTTATTCCATTGTTTGCCCTTTGCTAATATCTTTCAGTTATTAACTCTGCCAGAGCTTGGACTGCAATCTATAACAATTAACTTGAATTTTGTTCTACATCGATCACTTGCCATTTGCAACCGCAAAAAGTGTTTTTGCTGCCGTGAAGCCCCCTCTGCTGCCCCACACAGCCCTAGTGCCTTCGCTCATCTTCTCATCTCCTCATCTGATGCATTTGCAATATTGGCAATCAGCGTTTTCAGAACAATGCCTAAAACTATGCAACATAAATTTTTCTCATGCTACATAACAATGATTGCCATTGTTTTGCTCACCCCGTCATGCATGAGTTGTTGTTGTTATTGTTGTTGTCGTTGTCGTTGTTGCTCTTGTTGATTTACTACTGACCCGATTTTCGGCTTGTCAACACATGCAGCGGTCACGTTCCGCTCTTCCCTCTCTTGAACCGTAACACGTGGCTGGGCCAAGAATTTGTCGCCTTGCCAAACTATGTGCAACTAATAGTTACAATTTGGCGCCCACACACACACAGACACACACTCGCACACTCGCACACAGCACAACAAAAAGTACACTATGACATTGCATAACTTTAGCAGCTACATATAGCTGCCATTGTTTTGGACTGTAAGCAGGCATGCAACAGACTACAAAATGCAGACTCCAAGCTGCTGTTGCAACACAAGAAGGGTTGCTGCCGGGTTGCGGGGTGAAACAGTGCCCATTTAAAGTTGTTGGCATGCCAGCCATGAACATGGAATATGCCTGCCAGCGCCTATGGTTATGCAGCACCTTTTTTCCCATGTTTCCCATTTAATTTTTTTTTTGGCTTGCTGTCCGCATGCTTCAGTGAAATTTTTGCCCTGCGCTTGTTATTCCCTTTCTTGCCTATCCCTCTTAACAAGCCAGAATAAAAAAGGCGCATTACGCAAGGTGTAAGAAAGGATTCGTGAGCCATATAAGATTAAGCCATAAATTACTCGGAAAACATTATTCTTTGCCGCAATGCCGTTTGGAAAAATTGGCTGCAAAATATTATAAGAAAATATATTTAAAATATATTTAATAAAATATTATAAAAGGACCTTGATAACTTTTTCAAGTTACTCATCCATTTTTGTTTTAAATTGTTAATGCTATTATTAGATATCAGGTTGCAACTTGTTGTAGCACACTAACAGGGTATCTCGCAGTCCAGCACTGCTGTCACATTGTGTGCTTTCTCTTTCGTTATTTCGTTGCCGCCGCCGTGTATGAAAATTGTTGCATATTTTTGGGCGCCCGCAACGCATTGCGAATATGTGGCGCATGTGTTGCCAGTTTTGAGCACCCCTTGCCCGTAATTTGGTTACATATTCAGCTTCAAACTTGCAACATACCGAGCATTTTGCAATTTTTTAGGCAACATACAAACGGTACTGATGCATTTCAGGTTAGCTTTTTTTTATTGCCTTATTGCCTTTTGCTTGGCAGCTTAATTTGCTGCATTACAGCACGAGCAACAAGCGACAGGAAAACAGCGCACAAATCTAACCAGCTAAACATTTTTGACATATTCTCTGTCATATATCCAACGAGAGATGAGCTCGTGCCCCCGTTTCTTGGTTACGCAGCTGTAGGATTGCCTGCCTTGACTTTTCAATGTGATGGACACATCGCTACAATGAACGAATTGTGTCAATTTATATGCGAGCAGGGTTGCCAATGCTCCCCTCCCCTCCCCACCACCGCTACCACCACCATTGAACGACCATTATAACAGAAAACTGTGCAATTTTTTTTTCTAACGCTCGCTGCCTTTGCCTTGCACTCTGTGATTTTTCATTGTAATACTCGCACACATTCCGCCAATAGCCCAGCCCCTCTCTGGCTGTCCCTCGCCCTCTGCCCATCCCTCATACACACTGCTTGATATTGAGTGCACTTTGTCAAAAGTTATTTTGCAACATTTGCTATTATGCGCTCGATAACAATTTTATAACAGTTTCTTCTTTCCCCTTCGTTTTTTTTTTTTGTTTGTGTCGCTTCACAATTTATTGTGTTACATATATTATTATTGTGTATTGAAAAATGCATTTTTCATGACATTACAACGGAACCCGTTTGCGTTGCACTACCTACCACCCACCCCCCGCCCACCGCATTATTCGACGGGAGCAAAGTTTTTGGGTTGAAAAATTGCTCTGGCCTGGGATCCGGAACGACGATGCGTATAAATTGTTTGCGACAGTAATTGGAGCACAATGCTAAAGCATGAATTTTTAATTTGATTCCGATGAACTTTATGGATCCTTAGTAAGCGCCCACAGATACCATAAGCCGGAAGAGCAGCACGCCACAAAAAGGACATGCGGCCAGAAAGAGATGGCCGATGCGGCGCATAACTGCCTGCCCTACATCAACTTGAAGTGTGTTCACAGTTTTGAGTTGTGTCAGGAGTTCATGTTGATGATGCCTTCCAGTTCATTATATATGTAGAAAGCAGGATAAAGTTTTAAGTGGATCATTATTAGCAGCATTCAATTACTGAATCAATAAGCTTGCAATAATAACTGATTTTAGTTCACTATGGGTCAACAGTTCAAGACATCATAACTTTGCCAAACCTGAAACGATTTTCAAAAACCGGGGCTATTTGAACACGGCTTGAGCCCTTCTCTAATATTGCATCTAAAGTTACAAACGTTATTCATTCTTAGACTATACCCTCCAAAATTGCCATAACTTCGACCAAACTGATCCGATTTTCAAAAATCAAAGAGTAATACTAAATTTAAAGTTGGAAACGTGCAAAAATGTATTGCACAAATGTTCACTTTGGCATATTTCACGTTAGTTCTAACAGTTGTGTAATCTTGACCTGGTCTTCTCTCTATTTCCATATGCATTCTGGGTTAGATTTGGCGTCAAACTAGTTGTGTTGACTTTGTCGCTTGATTGTTTTTGGCGCTTCTTTGGCTTCAACTGTTTGCCGCAGCTGGCGTCGCATGGTGTGGCTTCCAGGTAACCCAAATGGCAATGTGCCAGTTGCCAGCTTACATTTGCTCGCCAGAGCCAAGTGGAGCCTTGACTTGGCCATTTGGCAGCAGTCAGTCGACATTGGAGCTGAAAGCATTTCGTGTCGCTTTAATGCGTCATTTTCAATTTGTTGTAGATTATCCAAAAAAAAATAAATACAAAAATAAAAGAAATCCACAAATCCAATTAATCACAAATCCCATTTCGCCTATGCAACAAGACAGGGGCAAAGCAAAAAAGAAACAATCGAATAGCGAAATGGTGAAAGCGAATGTTGCCGCTTCGAATATCAATCAATTACAGCGAAAGTATTTATCGGACATGCTTATCGGCTTCAATAAAGGCGCACAAAAAACACATGACACACACATGACAAAGGATGGCTGACGTGTGTGGAGACGGTGGAGGGGGGTTGCTGGGCTTAGGGGTCGCAAATGTCAAGGGTGCTGCGCAGGAGCGAGGCAACAACAGTGAAATTCGATTAAAATTTATCACAAAACGCAAATCGCATAAAGGAGGCAACAACATTAAGTTTCTTCTTTTGCTGATGTTCTTTTTGGTTCAGGGACTGCTTGTGTGGAGGGGCGGACTATGTTTATTTGCTCCTTTTTTTTTTTTTTGGGGATTCAGCGGAAACAATAAAAAAAAGGCGCATCATTAATTTTTGCAAGTATATATTGAGCAGGCGCTCAAAATTTATCGGCCAAAATAACATAGTGAAACATGGAAGAAATTTGCGAGCTAAATATGAAATTGGGTGTGCTCGATTGTGGCATACCCCGTGAGAGGTTTAAGTGTAGGGTATACTAGCTTAAAGGAAACCCCCTCAAGCTGAAATACATAAAAGCTAAAGACCTATATATGTATATATATTCATACTTTCTGACAATATCCTCTTGTCGAGACTTGCTCTCATCAGATGCTCTATAAATAGAACATACAGGGTGTGATTTAAGAGTGGACCAAGTATCATCTATGACAGCTTGCGTGTCTTGTGTCTAGTCTATTCCTATTTTTGTGTTCACTAGGTTGGGTGAAAGTGTGCGAAAGTCTTTCGCTTACCCAATCATTATTCAATATGCTGACTTTTGTGCTTTCACATTTGTTTCGCACCCTGCCACATAAGTCATTTATGTATGTGTGTGTGTGTGTGTGTTGGGGCAATTTGAGAGGTGTGAGGCTGGAGCCCTCTATTGCTCGGTGGCAGCGTATGCAAGAGACAAAGAAAAATTTGCTTAAATTTGCTGTTCGGCAGACGCGCAGCGCGTCGATGTGGAAATTGTGATAGTGTGCCGTTGGGTCTCGATGGTGGTTGCAACACCCCGGCGCCTCTCCGCATACCCTTATCCCATTAATCCCCTTTATTTTACCCATGCCTCATGCCCCTACCCACATGCCAAAACAATGAACTCTGGCAACACTGTCGAAGTTGTTTAACTTTACATTTGTTGCCCTGGCTGTTTTGTCTGGTTCAGTTTCTGGTTTCTAGTCATGCTCCTGCTTTGGCTCCTGCTCCGAGGCAGGCAGGCAGGCCACGGCCACAGCTTAGTGTAGCCTTTGATTAAGGTCCCCAAACAAGTGTCAGCTGGGGGCATTGTTTTCACATAGCTCTTGCCATTGAAATCGAGCTGGTTTGCTGTTTTGCTGGTTTGCCGGTTACCCGTTGCAGGTGTCAGCGTTGGCAAAACTGTGGCAAACAATACAATTAGTTTGGTTTAGTTTCTTGGCATTACTTTCTGAAGCGATTAAACTTAAGTTAGCGTATTGCAGGCAGAGAGCAATTTACAATCTTATATTTATATTTCTTGTCAGTTAAATGGCTTTAATATTCTCATATTTTTTGTGGCAGCTTTTCAAATTGGCGGGGATTAAGTAGAATGGGATTCAGCAGCTTGGGGAATCTATTATCTGTGATTTTGCATCTCACAAAATTTAGTCTGCAATTTAAATGAATATGCAAAACGAAAATCGAAATTGAATCCAGTGCGCCTTTAATGCTAAAAGTATTTTGCCTCTCGCATGCCAAACATAATCGAGTTTGATGAGCATTATACCTATAGCGAAATTAGATTGATGGCATCAAAATCAATATCATTTCCAATTACGCTATAGTTATAGGCCATTAAAAAAAAAACTATCTAGTTTTAGTCATCATTTTATAAATTAGGCCGGCTCGCTGCAATAGTTTGAGCGAGAGGAGCAATTAAAATTTCAGAAATTAAAAACAAATAATAACACAAAAACTAATTACGCTTAAAAATATGCCAGCCAGCAGCAGCAGCAGCAGCAGCAGCGGCACCGCAGCCGAAAGCGCCTTAATGCAATCCACAAAAAAGACAATTTTTTGTTGTATTTGGCTTTTTTTTTTTATCTCATCCATTTCATTTGCACAATCAATGAGGCGACCGCAGCGGAATAACATTTTTGCATGGCTGCGGGAAAATCGACAGGCGATTCGAAATAAAGCAATTGACAGGCGCCAATAAGCAGACAATGCAAATTAAAGCGACAGATTAACTCACATGGAAATTTACCCAGACTGGCTCTGTTTTTATACTTGTTTTCTGTTGTTGTTGTTGTGGTATATATGTAAGCACTTTAAGTGCTCGAGTGCAACTGGTCGAAGAAGATATTCAAAACCCAGTTCAATACTTGTACTCTTTAGTTAATAAAAAAGCTGAGTCTGCACAGGTGCATCCAACTGTAGTTGAAAGCCATTTCGTAGATCGACAGGATTAAAATAATTTATTTGAGTTCTTCAATAATAAATAATCGAATACCTTTTTGGCAATGTTTCAATCACTAAAAAGGGAGAATAATAAGATATTGCTCAAAGAATTAATTAAATATTTTCTATTTAAATATATCTTTATCTTTTTCTAGACATTTTCGGCGGTGAAAAGAGTAAATCTTTTGCATTTAAATATCGCAATTACTGATTGGTTTTTTTCTCGACATTTACAGATGTATCTAGAAGTAAACTTGTTGACCATGCCAATAATAGGGTATCTTAGAGTTTGGCATTCTTAGTTAAATATGTTTTGATTGTTTTCGCAAATGTAAGCGAGTTTTTCGAGTTTTATGTAAATTTAATTTGCCCACCAAGTGTTTGCACTATTCCCCGTAATCGACGCCGCTTCCTCTCACCATGCTGTCATTCATCTGCTGCTTTCGCAGCTTTTGCTGTTTTGCGGTTTACCGGAAAAATTCTCGTGTGCAACACATTTGCAACTTTACAACGTTACACAACACACAGACACAGAGTGAAACAAAAATGCATGGCATGCCTCACCCACTTTGGCAGCCCACTTGACTAGCTCAGATAGTTTTGCATTGTTGCGGTAAATTGGCAAAAATTTACATACCATTGGCATTTATTGTTTATGCATTGGTTGCATTTGCCACAACATCATCATGATTGTCATTATGAACATGTTGTTGTTGCCTGTTTTGGCTTTACTATTGTTGTCGTTGCTGTTTGGCCGCTTGTGGCTTTAAAATTGTGGCAATTAAATTTTGCAGCTTCATAGTCTGCATATGTGTGCCTGTGTGTTTGTGTGTGTGTGTGTGTGTGTGTGTGTGTGTTGTATATATTATAAATACATGTGTATTGTATAAATATAGCAAATTCTTTCAGAAAATCTTTCCTACACTTTTTGAAGCTTTTATTTTAATTGAGGTTTTAGTTATGAATTGTGCGCTTTACGGTTAATTGCGAAATGGATAGCAAGGCTCGTAAGCTGCCATAATTGGTTTGTTTTATATAATTTATAGATATATACATGTCAGCGTGTGAGTATGTGTGTGTGTGTGTTTTTGGGACATGGTTTACATAGTTTACAATTGGGCCAGAGCTGATGGGATTTTTGCTTTAGTTATATAACAAAAATAAAACTTGACTTTCCGTTCAATATAAACTTTTTGAAGCTTTTCTTTTAAATGAATATATTTAAGTAACCACTTTTAAAGAACGCCAAGCCAATAAACAAGCTGACTTCACATTTAGGCCATAAATAAAGGCCAGCCTGGTGTAGTATTTGGCCAACAGCTTGGCAAAAACATGAGAAAAATATGGCCAGATTTTATGTGTTTGCTTGCTGACCCGGCCAACACCTGCCGCTAATGGCCAGCTCGGCGTTGGGGAGCCAAACGTTTTAGTCATATGTTTGATTTATATGTCTTTTCTAAACTTTCAACATGGCCTTTTCTGAGCCAGATTTGTGTGTGTGTTTACCAACTGGGCCCAAATCGATGCGAGCTGACAAACAGTTGCCATATAATAGTCACTCTGTCGGACCTAGTTTTGCTGTGGGGGCTCCTCCCTTGTACAATGACAGCTGTGTGATATGTTATAGCATTAGAATACACACACACACACCCATCCATCCATCCATCCACACACACAGCATTAGAATACACACACACACACACACCCATCCATCCATCCACACACACAGCATAGATTCACATATTGATGATGTTCGTCAAATGCTGTCGCTGTTTGTGTCAATTTTGTTGGCCACAATTGTTGTTGTTGCTGTTGTTGTGGACGATGTTAGCCATTGTCCATTTGTCCATTTGTTCATCGGTCATTTGTTCAGTTGCTCAATGCGTTGCTTATTTCATTTACATTGCGTTGTTGTTGCTGTTGCGTTTTTGACAAATTGATCGCGTGATATGTTTGCCCAACATGCCGAACATGGCCAAAACTGACTCTGTTGCCATGTTAAATTCGCAAAAGCAGCAGCTGCATTATATCCGCATCAGTAGCAAACTAAATGCTTTGCACGTTGCACAAATGATTTGGTTGCCAACTCACTCACATTTGTAATACGTGGTTCCCAAAACTAATTTCGACCTCATTTTTGGCTAGTTGCTAATTGAAATCGATGCCAAATGGATCATTTAAGTTGAATTGACATAGATTGAGATGGACTATGGAATTTGATGGATTTTGAAGTGATAAGTTTTAAATTGAAGTTGTGAACTTTATGGAGTACTAAAATTAAAATTTTGAGCTGGAAAAGAAGTGAAATAATGGATTGAGGATGCCTCATTAAATGGCATTATGTTAAGTCAAAACAACATCGCCAGTTTATTGAGCAGTTAATGGTTTTGAGAACACACACATGACATTAAAGCTAGACAAGCTGAGCTGTTGTTATGCCTGCTGTTGGACAACGGAATTTGTTGACCATAAACAAGTTGTGCAACTTTGCAGACGACTTTTACATTGCCAGTTAAATCACTGCATTGCTTAATCTCTTGCTCTCTCTATCTCTCTCTGTCTCTCTCTGAGATATTGAGACACATGTATAATTATACTGTTGACAGTAGCAGTCAACTTTATTGTGGGCGTTGTCGGTTATGAGGCAGTACATACTGTAGTCAGACCCGAGAATACGGTCAGCCAGGCAACAGGCAACGTGACAACGTCAATTCGTTAAAATCTACGTCAGCTTTGCTGCTAATTTTGTTTGCCTTTTGTAGCACACACACACACACATACACTCCGCACACACATAAGCCCTCCACACATAAGGTAGCACACATGTGCACAGTGTTTACGAAAAGTATGCGCACGTTTTCGTTCGCTCGTAACGTTTGTCGTTTTGTTTGCACTGCACTTCAAACACTGCAGACAAAATGCTGTCAAAAATTCACTGACGTCTGATGTCTCTATATACATATTTATACCCCTGTCCTTGGCCCTGTTGCGTCTCTAGTTAATCCGCCTAACGTTATGCAATGAACGGTTTTTTGTTCAAAATTAATTAATTTTATGTGCAAACAGTTGTTAATTTTATCTTCCCTTTTTTTTTGTGGTGCTTTTTTCTTCTTGGCGTGTTGACCCTTAACGAGATATTTTACCCTGGCAACGTTTGTGTGCGATTCAACTTGGCTACGTTTTAATTGGCTTGAACAACTCCTTTTTCGAGGAACACAACAAAATGTATTAATAAAAAAAATATAATCATAATCTTAATAATCTCTTCATTATTTTCTTTTTTGCAGTTATCCACACATGCGGCTTTGAGGTGCTTTCGGGGAATCGGCAGGGAAACTACACACAACATCATTTGGAGAAGTGATGAAGTCATGAGACCGACATTCGATCGACGCCTCTGGATATTATTGTTCATTATTTTAGTACAATGTAAGTGAGAAGTTTGCCTCCTTAACATACATACATTACATACATAAATAGGACCAAACATGACCAAATTAATGCGCCAAGTGGCCTCACTAAGCCAAGCAGCTCATATATTTGCCGCATGTGGCAGCCTTTTGTTGAAAAACGAATGCGGCACTTTGTATGCTGGCAACGTGTGAAAAATAGTTCACAGATAATCGCAGTCAGGCAGGTCACATTATTTATGCGCCAGCACACACACACACCCCACATTTAGTCCCCTAACCCCTATTCTGTATCCCCTAGTCCTGTCCCTGACCCCAACTGTGCTTTTTGCTTTTGGCTCTTATCATGGCTTGATATTCTATGCCACAAGCAGCAAACAAAGCCATTTCTTTTATTTGATGTGCGTTTTGGGGCATCCGAGCTTCGAGCTTCAAGTTGCGAGCACCCAAAACAGAGCCATGCGTCGCAATACAGTTGGGCACCAAATCGGAGCTGACCCTGGCCAAATAATATATGCTCGTACTGGCCTCGAGGCAATGTATATTTGGGGGTTACCAAAAAAACAGGTTCTGCATAGCAAGCGAGGTTCCCTTTAAAGCAATGAGGCGTATGAGCGATATGCCATCAGGCAACCCAAATTAATCACACAAGCATTAGAATCGCGGATAAGCTTTGCTTAAATATTTATTAAAGATTTTTACTTGACACACGCCTTAAAGGCATTGATATTTGACGTACTATTGAAGCATATGTGATGCCAGAACAGGTATTAGGTCTTAAGCCCCTAAGATGTTTAATTATTCATAACGCTTTCTGACTTTGTTGAAAGATATTTGCTTTTCTGAAGTGATTTCGGCTTATTATCTTGTCATTGAAAAGCCATTCGATATAGATGCGAGCCAATCAATTTTTGGCTTTATCAGTGGTAAAGAAATTGCAACTTTTGCAGAGTGAAATGAATCAATGCTTGCAGCAATTTGTTGTGCTCGGGGTCAACTCAAGGTTGCACTTAATCCTGGAGGAAGACCGACAATAAAAAACACTCACAGCTACAGTGGCCAACCAGTGGCTACAGTAAAAGTCACATGCGTGTAACGAGCGGCATTGCAAGTGAAAATGCCTTGCATATCCGACTACTCAACACTGAAAACGGAAACGGAAATGCGCGTTCAAGAATTTTAATCTGAATGCGCAATTTCGCGTGTGAGCTGTGTGCCAAAATGGCGCGCGGCACATGTCGACCAACTGACGGCAAACGCAACCGTGCCACGTCCCATGGCGACTACCGACGGCCACACCCACCACACACACAATCCGTGCCACCGCCACCCCTTCCCTACCCATCCCCCTGCTTTTGATGCAGCCACATGTTTCACTGCGGTGCGCCTTGGAATTTCACGCGTTTATTTGCAAAGATTACGAAATGTGCCCGCTAAAGTTTTGTATGCGTTTCCTGTGCAGTCATGGCGCCCCCCGCCCTGCATTCGTCCTACCCCCTCCCCTGTTTATTCACTCTCCTTTGCATTCGCTTTGTCTGCCACTGGTTTTTTTTTGCACTGTTTGCTTGGGTGCCCGCCCTTACGTCCTCCCATCCGTCCGTTCACAGCGGCGTCTCGCTGACTTGTTATGCATGCAAAAGTCTGTGGCAAATACACTGCACACATGCCGCTACGCAGCCCCCACCCTGCCCCCGTTTTGGTAGTGACATGCAAAATATTTTTGCATAAAAATGTTTGCTCACCAACACATACACACACACACACACACACACACCCGACAAACAGACACATCGACTAAAGTCCTGCAATGCTTGCACTGGCAGCTGCAGCCAGAAGTTCCGCTTTGGCTTTAGCCTATCCCATTTCATAAATGCAAAGTCTTCAACTTTAAAGAATTTCAATTTCAATTTGAATTTTATTTATATTTTTATTAGAGATGTGTATTTTCTCTGTTTTCGCTTCTTTTTTTGAGCGTCAAGTTAAGCGTGAAATTTGCCAGCAAATTTTTAGGTGAAGTTTTCAATTTGAGCATTGAGGTTTATTTTTATTACGTTTTACCTCTGTCTCATGTCTTGACTTCGTCTGCCTGTCCTTTTTCTTTTGCTTCTTTATCTTGTTCTTCTGCTTCTTCTTCTTCTACCTCGACGTCTTCTTCTTGTCTCCCTCCCATGGGTTTAATGTCCAACATTTTATCCATGTATTTAAGCTGAATGTGCGTTTGCTACGTGTTCGCCATGCTAAAGACTCTCGATGCCAACTTGATGGCTGGCTAAGCGAAATGTGTTGCATACTTAAATGCGACACACAAACAGCAACAACAACAACAGCAGCTGAGGCAACAACAGCTAACGGGACTATCAAGCATATTTCAACTATAATAAAGTGGCGCGTTGGGTGTGCTTAGTCATATCATTGGACTGACATCATCCGGTGCCGTTCGTATTCACATTGATCTGAATGATGAAACAAGCTGTAAATACTATCGATAATCATTTTTATAAAACATTTATCGTACGCTGACTGCCGTATTCCATATTTTCATATATTGTATCTCTGTATTTCGAGATCTTTATTTCAGATATAGTGTTCTGTCTTAATTAACTTTTTGGGTTAGGTCATGGAAGATAAAGAGACAATATATTTATATTTTATTGCTTACTTTAACATTTATTGCTTATCACTTTTAATTTAGGTTCAATTTCTTAACTTCTTCTAAATAGATATATACATATATATTTCGTATTGTTTATTGTTCTATGTATTTTATATTTTACTGTCCAACTATGAAGCATAGCTTTAAATAGCGGCACTCCTCTTGATTTAAATTTATGAGTTTTTGCCCTATGCTCTTAACCACATTCAAAAATTGAACTTTAACAAGCCACGATGCGCCACTATGCCACAGATCTCGAAACTCTTTCCAAACAATGTGTTGTCGTCCCACAAAAGTAGGCAACACTTTGCAACTTGCCGCTTGCAACTTGCAGAGCGAACAGCATCAGAAACAAAATTCCAACCGAAATCAGCTTAAATTTCAGTTTTCAAGTGGACTCTGCTCCACTCAATTTTGTGCTCACTTCACTCAGTGGCTCGCTGCCCCTTGGTTGCCTACAATCAACGAGACAAGACGGCTGCGCGTGTCTCGGCATTCGTTGGTCGAGGGCAGTGCTGGGGGAGGAGGACACTGAGATTACACGCAAAAAAATAAAAAAAATTACCTGCAAGATTATCAACTATAGGAAATTGGTGAGCATTAGACACGCTTGTGGTATATGTGCTAGGGCATATATTTTTCGCAGAGTGTAGTTGCAGCCGCTCATAGATGACTCTCGAGTCGTGGACACTCAGCACCAGAGCAGTTCCCGGGTTGACTGCAAGCTGCAACTGCAACTAGGAATTGGTAACGCGGAGTTGCAATCGCCAGTGCCATTGTCGACGTCGACTTAGTTAGCCACTTTTCTTTTATATAAAAGAAGCCTTTTGTGCCTCGAGTGCCTCCACTCAACTCAACTGCCTCCCCAGCCCTCTCACCTTCATTCATAAGAAAAATACAGTTTGCAGCAAGTTTATTTTAAAACTTGACTTTTGTGTGTGGCTCAAGTTTACTTTTGGGTAGCGAATTACTTTTCGGTTATTTTATGTGGACCACAGACGGCGCTGATAGTCTTGTTGTCTGGTGTTGATGCAGCGCCACCACCAACCACCGACTCTGGGTACATTTTAGTGAGTATATTTTTATTTCTTTTTAGGTATTCTACTTTCTTCTTCATTATATGCCCCTGCCACAAACGTCTGGTTCGTCGTGGAGTTTATTATGTTGGCCGCTTGAAGTCGAAGGCTGCTGTTGCTGTTGCTGCCTGCAAAATGCAATTATCAAAAGTTTTTCGTGTTGCGCCTTTTGTCGCCTGCTGGAAATTATTGCAGCGGCACCATTTTTACCATTTTGCAGTTCTCTCGTCTTCCTTTGTTAACTATAGTCATTGCTGTCAAACATGGCATAGCAAATGTAGAGCAAAAACAGTTGTAAGACTAAAAAAAATAAGAAAAACTATTTGAGTAGTTTTTAAAGTAACTGCAGTTTATGGTTTTTAAAGAGTCGGTAACGGTAAGGCAAGAAGTAGGAGGGTGGCAGTCCAGTTGGTGCATGTTGTACCGAAAAATAGCAAGAGCGGAAACGCAGCTAACAATAAAAGCCAAAAAGGGCATAAAACGCGCACTTCCGTTTTAAATTTCCCATCGCTTTCAGGTGGTCTATGGGAAGGCAGCAAGGAGTTCGGGGCAGTGGCTGCACACAACTTGCAACACCGTGTGGTCAACACTGGGATCGCGCATCTCTTTCCTTCTCTCTCTCTCTCTCTCTCTCCGTTTCTAGCCCGGTTAGCTGTCGGCTTCCGGCTTGGCTAGACCGACAAAAATTGGCCGCACACTAAATTGCACACCTGAGATTAATGCGCCGGGCACTTGAAGGGCGTTTAGAGGCGTCTCCCTCCATGCCCCCAGGCGCATCGTACAAAACGAAAGGTGTGAAGTCCAAAAGCAGTTGCAGCTGTGCATTTGTACAGGTCTATGCTAAACGCAACGTTCGCCGTTGCCAAAGTCAAACGCTTTTCAGACGGATTTTCTTTTCTTTTTGTTTTTTCTTCAGGCTCTATTTGTGGTTGTTGTTCTTGTTGTTTTCTGCTTCCTCTTTCAGTCGCTGTTGGCTGACGCCTTTGGACCTTTGTTAAGCGAAAGCGCTAAGTGAAGGCAACTGAACTTTTGGGTGGATAAACAGTGGCTAAGTTTAGTTTGTGTACGAATTGCAGGAAGTAATATATTTCGACTTTAGATACAAAATAGTGAGAAACTTTGCAAGTAGTTGCACTACTTTGATATAGCCAAGATACGCAACCAGCTCAAACTAAGCACAATTTTAATTAAAACTTCAAAGAATCTTTGAAGAAAATTGTCTTGATGAATATATGAAAGAAATTAATGAAAATTAAATGTTGAATTCGTTACTATTTTTATTTTATTAGCGAGTTTGTCTAGCAAATGTGGCAAGTATCAATGCTGAAGCAAATCTTCAATGTCTCGCGTGAATGTCAACTTTCTGCAGCTACTGTAGAAAATGTGTGTTATCTTGGCGGTTCTTTTTTTACACTCGACCTCTGCGCCTTTTGGGCTCATTTCAGTTCGACTCTGACTGCCAAAGATACTCAGACACACACTCACACACACAGACACATACACACACAGGCAAACTCGCCGCTGTGTTCAGTGAGTAAAAGCAACTGAAAATAAATTAAGTGGAAGTAAAGTCGTAACGAAGTGATACATAATTCTTTGTATTTTGTGTGGCCCTCTTTTACATTCCATTTCCCCTCTGTTGCCACCTTGTCTGCGAACCCCCCCTCTGTCAGAGATCTCTGCATTTTTACTGCATTTCTTTTGAGTTTACTGTGGCGAACAATTGAGTGCAAGTTTGTGGCACAAAGCATTCAAATGGATTCACACTTACAGCTGCTCTTTAATGTTCGCACATTAGTAGATCCGAAAATGGTATTCTTTTTTTCTTTTTTTTTTTTGTTTCTGTGAGGGTCAACTTTTTATGTAAATATTCCACATAAATTAGGCTAAACTTTAATCAGACTTTCAGTTAACACCAATGGGAAAAATTGTCTTTGATGAATGTTGAAGATTAAATACGCTTAAGAGGGATTTGAGAAATATGCGATTTAGTCATCTGAACTTAATTAAGCTCTGAATAAAGCTTGTAAATATCGGAAATGATCAACAGATAAAATTTCGTCATATTATTTACTAAATTAAAATATTAGTAATGTTATTATTCTACGTTACTAATAAATATATTTAAATTTAGTGAACTCTTCCTTACGATTAAGTATTTTTGCATCTGCACCGAAGCCGTAATATATTATATAGCCCGAATACCCTTCGATGGAGTATTTAAAGTACACGGCTAAACTTTTCCCTCCAGGACAATGGAATATGCGGATGTGCCGGATAACGGTAACCTAATATACCGTAATTTGGCTTTAATGACCACGCAGAGAATGGCAGCCCCAAAGATAAAGAGCCAGAGAGAAAGAGAAAGAAATAAAGCGTGTCAGGTAATGGGAGTGGGAGTGGGTCAGTGTGTAACAAAGGCGTCCACTCAATTCGGTTCTTAAATAGCCCAAATAACTTAATATCAGAGGCAAAGAGGCGTCCGCTCTGATTGAGATTCGGCGGCAACGAGTTTTCACGGGTTGGCTTTCCCCGCCAACCAGCAACCTATTGCTACTTAACTAAGCCAACGATATCATTTTATTAAAGCAGCTCAATGACACCCACCACGCCTCCTTTGCCAAAATGTGGGCGAACAAATTAAGAGGTGGGAGGGAGCAAGCGCTGCTGCTAACTAGTTCCAAAATTTCACTTTCCTCGCTGCGAGGCTGAGCTTTAACTTTAGCCAGCCACCTGCCACCAGCCACCAGCCAGCAGCCACTTCCCATTTGCCATTTGCTGCCTTGCCACACCCCCGCCTTGCTGCCTCTTACATCCCCCGCCCCTGTTTACATCGAGCTCAGAGGCCATTAACGTGTTTCGTTTCATTTAACTTTTACGCTCGATGGTGTCCCCAGCCGTACCCTGAAGGAGCAGCGCTGCTATTTAGCACAAGCGTGGAGTAGAGTTGCCAACCAGCCGCACCACACCGCACCTCCAAACTCAGCACCGCCCACTGCTGGTATTTTTGTTACACTTTGGGCCCAAACGAAACGAAACTTTTACCTGCTGCATGCTTGACCCAACAAAGAGCGACAGCGACGATGGCAACGCTGTGGAACGGTGCTGGGGCATACAGGGGATCACTGAGTTTGATGAGTGGGTGGGGTGGGCTGGTTGGTGGTTGGCCGGCTGCTGTTGCTGGTGGTGGGTGGGTTGACCTTCGCTGCTGACAGCAGCCGTCATTAACCTTTCATGATGAGGGAGCCAACCGGGGCACAATCAAGCGGAACAGGTGGCAGCCAGGCCGGGAGGCAGGAGAGAGATGTGGGAGATATTCCCATTTGAGAGTCGTGGCGCAAGCAGGAAGTTGAAAGCTCGGTTCAGCGAAAAACTTGCTTCTCACTTTTTGGTTCGTATCGTTAAATTTGAACTTTTGACTTGCTGCTTGAGTTTTGGTTATTGCCATTGTTTTTGCTGTTGCTGTTGTTGTTGTTGCTGGTTATGTTCGTGTCGTGTTTGTGGCAGCTGTAAAAATATGTTAGGTACATATTGTTGGCTTTAATGCTGTCTGGCCGACGAGAGACATATTTCGCCCAATTGACCCAGTTTTCTGACTCGATCTGGGTGTGTCTGTGTCCCAGCCGCAGCATTTTTGTTTAACTAACCACATGCCACGCCCACGCACACACACACACATACACATACACACAAACACAAAACAGTCGCAAATTATTTGGCAACCGCAACTGTGTCTGTGTTTCTCTCTGTCCTGACTGCGGTCACAGTCACAGTCTATATATTTACATATCTATTTTCAGTCGCTGCTTCTCACAATTTGTCCCAAATAATCTGAAACATTAATTTAAATAATAATATAAAAAATCATATATTCTGACAATTTCCGACATTTGAATATCTGAACTGTTTTGGCAGAGTTATGAGTTCTGAGGATGAAAATCAAGGCAGAATCCAATTTTCAACTTTAAATGTAATATTAATTTAGAGGTCAAGCCGTCATAAAAAATCACTGACTTTTCAAAATCGTTCCAGTTTTGGCCAACTTATAGAGTGGGAAAGTAATTTCCAAAGAATTTTCTTTACATTTTCCTTATTAATGCTTCGAGTCCATATTAAGCATATCGTGCAACATGTTCGAACGCTGAAGTTGCAATGTCATCATTATCCCAACAAGAGCGGCAGCTTAATACTTGAAGCACTAAAGCCAAATATCATGGCAGATAACTCAAGGCCGTCCGTCGGTCTGTCGGCAGTTTGGGCGCCACAGTTGCAATTCATATCGTAAAATCAATAACTGTTTTATAATGCGCCACAGCGAAACGGAGGAGGAGAAGCTGCAACAACAATGGCAACGACAATGTCGTTTGATGGCGCCACAGACTCAATCTAACCTTAAACTCAAGCAGCTGGCAACGCTGCTGCTGAATGTGCAACCAAACAGCAACAACAACAGGAGAAAAACAACATCATAAGCATAGACATAGACACAATCATGGAAACGACTGCCCTCGAGTGTTTTATCCTTGACAAATCCTTGTGCAACAATCAACAGCAGCAAATGAAAGGAAAAAAAAAACAAGCTAAAAGAAAAACAAGCCAAAACTTGGGTGCGGGAATTGCAGGCGAGTAGTTAACAATGCCAAATGCGCAGTAAATGTCTAAATGAGTGCACGAATGAATGCCGCCAGTGGACTGAGTGCAGGCTGATGAATGAGCAAAATATTCCCCACCCACAACTAGTACTTCTACTTGGGCTAGACACACATAAATACCGTGATGTGTGCATGTCTTTGTCTAGGTGACACTGACAATGGCGCAAGTGAAGGCTTTAAGATGAACACGATTCTCAGACGACGGTTGCCAGGAGGAATGACAATAGGCAGGACAAACCAGTCGCAAATCAAAACTGGTTCGGCTTTTTTCTTACTTTTTCGTTTTGCCAGACGAGGAGAATTGTTTTCCATTTAGTCAGAGACGAGACTCGGCAATAGACTCTATTTTCACAATGCCATTTGACTGTGTGAAATTTAAGCGCCATAAAAGATTTGTTATTTAAGTTTTTTTTTGAGAAAGTGATATTTGTTTTAGTAAATATTTACTAATGTTTCTTGGCTTAAATGCCAACTTTTCATTCACACTGCATTTTGGCGTTATGTATTTATTATATTTTGGACTAATTTGTTCTACAGGCATTTTTGAAATATTTTCAACTCTCAGCGCTTAATTTCTCAACTTGTTGACAACAATTTTAAAATCTTTGCGTTGGCCACAAAAAATGTCAACAAATGACGCGAACAGCAAACGGCACCAGTAACAGTCACAAACCCGACATGACAAGCGAGTGCTACGCCCACGCACACACACACACTCACGCCCACATACCGCAACGTTGACTCTTCAGGCTTAAAGTAGGCAACAGCAAGTGCAGGCGGCAGACAAACAATTTTGTCGAACATAAAATCGAGCACAACTTAATTAAATGTTGAAAAGGCGACCGCAGCCTGATTGTGGTTTCTGGTGGTTCGGTTGGCTGCCAGGTGTAACGTGTGGGGCTAAAAGGGGCAGCGGCACTGCCATGGCAGCGCCAGAGACGTTGACAGCGCAAGACAAACGCCCAACTTCATTTTTGGTTGCGCGGCTGCTGGAAAATTAGCAAAGCTGTCAACTGTCAGCGAGTTGAGACAGAGAGCAAGGCAGAGATAGACAGAGAGAGAGAGAGTGTGTAGAAATATGACTACAACTTAATGGCTGACAGGCAAAAGTAAGACAATGTATCTCACCTGCGCTTCAACACCTTGGCACTTGCCACCCCCTTAACGCCCGCCCAAAATGAACTTTGGTGCTGCGCATGAATGCGCCAACTATGTGTGCGGAGGGCTGTGCCTGTGGGTGTTTGTGTGTGTGGGTGTGTGTGTGCGTATGTGTAAATTATGGCATGTCTACTTCCTGCCTGCTTCAACCAACTGCTGCCCCTCCTCCCCCGCCCATTCGACGCGTTGTTTGTAATTTGTTAATTTCCCGCATTTAGAAATTAATTTTCACTTCATGCGCCGTCAAGCAGACAACGGCAGACAACGTCGAGCCAACCTGGCTGCTGGCTGACTGGCTGACAGTGGCTCACATAAGTATGCTTTAACATTTTGCAGCACTCCAAGCCACGCACACACACACACACTCACACCTACTCGAAACTTACGCCGCAATTACGTGTGTGCGTTGGCAACATTTTATACTTAAATTTCTTTATGTTTCCATGTATTTTGCACAACTTGCTTTTATACCCTGTACTCATTAAAATGGGTTAACAGTGTGTTAAAAAGCTGTGCACATGTACTTTTGTACCAGAGAACAGAGAGAGATAGAGAGAGTGAGAGAACGTTACGAACCAGAGAGCTGTTGCCTTGAAGTTGATTTGAGTACAATCGGCATATGGAGAAAAAATAACGAATTAAGAGGTATAACATTGATCAGGGATACAGAATACAGAATATTACTTAGTCGATCACTCTCTGCACTATCACTGAATCTGAATCCGAATACGAATCCGAATCGGAGCTTGAGCATGAGTTGTTGTCTGTGTCCTAATTCCCACGTTTGTTCGACACGTTTATGTTTTAATTGTTCACATGTGTAAAATGCTCAGTTTATTGTTATTCTCTGTGTGTGCATATATATTTGAGCGTGAGTGTGTGTATGTGTCTGTGTGTGTGAATTGGGAGTTTATGTCGTTTTCCACATACCGCCCTGAGACATTTTCCGCCCATGTGTTTCTTTACTGTTTTTGGGGCGGTAAACTTTAATTGCTTTATTGTGTTGCGCTAAAGTGTCTTCAAATTGCTGTCTAGGCTAGACCGCTATGTTTAATGTGTATCTTTAAGCAGCTTCCTCACAAGGATAATTTCAAAAAGACCAAAGAATTATATAACCCATAAAATAGTCACATAGTTTAAAGCATTTCTTACAAGGTTTTCACTCAACTAATAATTCGACAAAACTTTGAAACTGCTTTGTGAAATGTAGTAGTCGTTTCTGAATCCTACCTACCTACAGTTCGGTTCTGAAACCAAAATTCAAATAAACTAAATTTTCATTTTTTGGAAAACATCAAAATTAATTTTTTATTTTCTTATTCGGCAAAACATAAAATAAATTTTTAGTAATTCAAAATGTCTTTATTTCGATTGAGATCCCTTTCAATCCGAACTCGCCCAGCAGTTTCACTTCTGACTGATCAGTTGGATCGAGCATGGCTGTTGCCGACATATTTTAAAACCTCTCAACAAATATCCATGAGAAACTCTTCGAAAAGTGGATCTGGCGAATCTGACGACAAGGAAGTGAGAACAATTGTGAAGTCAATGGAGAAACAGAACATAAGAATGGACAGGAATTCCATTTTGTCTTTTGATATGCAATGGTTGGGTCCAAAGGAAAAGAAGGTAATACTATGCCTTCTTTCCTGTTTCTTGGACTATGTAGGGAAATCGGGTAAAAAAGGAAAATGGAAAATAAAGCAGAGAATGGGTGGTGAAAACGATCTTGGTGGTCAATGCGAGAAGTCGGCTAAAAAGAAGGACCCTGTGGGTAAAATATGTGCAGCGTTGGCGGAAAAAGCAAAACCCCTTTTTATGAAAAAGTGTCAACCCAAAAATCAGTACTCATTGAAATTGGAGAAATGTATGCAAAAGAAGTGGGCCGATGTCTGTAAGTGTCGAAAGGACATGTCAAAAGAGGAGCGGAGCAATCTAAAGCGATCTTACAAATGCATGGCTTCACAAATTAAAAAAATGTGCCGAAAGAAAGTGTTAAGGGAAATGTGCAAAGCAGCCTCCGGTGGAAAGAAGAAAGGGAAAAAATCAATTAAGCAAATGTGCAAAATGATGGCTAAGAAACAGAAAAATAAATCCCTGAAGAAAAAATGCGCAAAATTGGCTAAAAAACAGAAGCAGCAAGCTCTAATGAAGAAGTGCGCAAAGATGGCGGAGAAGAAAAAATGTGGGAAAAAAGGTTCTCCTAAGAAATAAAGAAAAGTGTAGGCAGCCGAACTTGGTCATAGTATTACCTTCTCAGACTGTCGTATAATTTAAATTAAATTTTATTTTATCAGATATGTAAAGTTCCAGAGGCTTGACCATATAAAATAAAGAGTAAAGAGGAAATAAGTAAATTATAATGAAGAATGTTGATCAAAGCAAGTTATTGTTGACAGACTCATATATTTAATAAGTTCTTTACGATTGTACAAGGATGTGTAGTTTTTATCGATCTCGAATAATTCATTTTACAGCGACTTAAACGAATAACAACTTTACTTTTGCACTTAGCATTAGTTCTCCAAAAGTAAAAGTTTTCTGCCTGTGCTTATTCGTCAATGTAATACAGAAAACATCCTTTCCAATCCTTTCAAACATGAATCTCAATATTTAGAATTTTTAGTTTTTCTTTTTTCAAAAATATTTGTTTTTGCTCAGAATTCAATAGATATGTTCTTAGCCTTTGCTGTGATCGGTTGTGTTTTTGCGGTGCTGTGTCTGGTTGAGATTGTTATTATGTTTTAACTCGTACATTTAATTTGATTAATATAAAATTTATCTGTGCTTTGGCTCTATTTAATTTTTATGTGATTGCTTCGGTCATTTCGGTTTTCTGTTAGTAATTTTGCTACAAAACATAAAATTGTTATTCTTGTAAACATTGTGAGCGCGGTTAACAGCTTGGGTTTTGTTTTTGTTTTGTTGTTTCATTGTCTCTCATTGCATGCTTGATCGCTTCGCATTGTTGTTGTTATAGCGGTTTTTGTGTGCGCTTTATTACCCTCGCTCTCTCTACTTTCGTGCGCTCTCACAACGCTTTATAACTCTCGCTCTCTCTACTTTCGCGTGCTCTATAACTGTGCTTGCACACGTTGTTGTTTCAGTGGCTTAAAGTTTCGTCTATTTTCGTTAATATTCTTACAGCGCCAAAGCTTGGTGTTGTTGTATCCATCTCATCTCTTGTGCGCTGTTTGTTTTCTTATTTTCTCTGTGCTGCGCCGAATATTTGTATAGTTTTCTCTTCATTTCGGGCATATTAATTTCTAAATTCATTATGTCTGCGTGCTACTTAAAAAGCGCAAGTGCCAGGCTGACCGAAAGGCCGATTTCATCTGTTGTTGGTTGTGTGATAACGTGGTACGCCTTAAATGTGCTGGTTTCACGCAACGGGTAAGGGATGTGATCGGCGGTAAGTCGGGTGTAAAGTGGTGTTGCGAGCGATGCCGCGAGACGGCACAATTTGGCAAAATTTGCTGTGCTAATTTTTGGCCGAAAGGCTTACTTTTAAAGGAGTATACAAACAAAAAACGTACTCGGCATTACATTGCCTCAGAATCCTTCTGGTGCTTCGTCTTCTAATGAAGCACCAAAAAACTAAAATCCTCTCTTTCTATTGCATATCAGAATGCTAGAGGTCTTAACACTAAACTTTCTAAGCTTTACGTTGACAGTCTTTCTTTTGAATTTGCTATTCTAGTATTTACCGAAACTTGGTTAAAACCTGATATCTCAAATCATTCTTTATTTTCCAATAAATTAACCCCATATAGATGTGATCGAGTATCACGCTTGGGTGGTGGTTGTGTGATTGCTGTTGATTCTGATCTTGCATCAGATTATTTCTTACCTCCTTTTGCTTTAGACATTGAATTTGTAAGTATTAAAACTCAGCTTAATACTTTTTCATTGTTTATCACTTGTTCATATATTCCACTTCAATCAGATGTTTTAATATATCTGAATCATCTATCCACTAACCAATATATTTCCTCAATGCTTTCGGATAGAGACTATTTGATTGTATGCGGTGACTTTAATCTTCCAGAAATTATATGGTCCGCTCCACCAAATGTATTGGTGCCACTTAATTCAAATGAATTTATTGATTGGTCTCATGAGTTGTCGCTGTCTCAAGTTAACCATATTCGAAACTGTAACAACCGTTTACTTGATTTAATTTTTGTATCTGAGCCTACTTGTAGTATTATCTCTCGCTGTGATCCACTTGTTAATCCCGAAGATCCTTATCATCCTTCGCTCGATTTGATTATAGAGCTGCTAACTCTTGTGCCTCTTGTAGCATCGGATTCTACACGTAAGAATCGTTGCTTCCGTAAAGCAGATTTTATTAGACTTAACCAATTATTATTTGACTCTGATTGGGCAGAATTTAACTCTTGTACCAATCTTTCACGGTAATTCTACGATTACATTTTATAATTTTCACTCAAAATAATGAAATAAAATGAATGTAATACTTAGTAGGCTAGTGTTCAAATGTCAGATTAGGTCTCTACCTTCTGCTGGGTTTCGTTATAGCTCAGATATAAACATTCCCGCCTTCAGTACAGTACGGTTCAGAAACCAAATTTCAAATAAACTAAATTTTCTTTTTTTGGAAAACATCAAAATCAATTTTTTATTTTCTTATTCGGCAAAACGTAAAATACATTTTTAGTAATTCAAAATGCCTTTATTTCGATTGAGATCCCTTTCAATCCGAACTCGCCCAGCAGTTTCACTTCTGACTGATCAGTTGGATCGAGCATGGCTGTTGCCGACATATTTTAAAACCTCTCAACAAATATCCATGAGTAACTCTTCGAAAAGTGGATCAAACGCATCTGACGAAAAGGAAGTGAGAACAATTGTGAAGTCAATGGAGAAACAGAACATAAGAATGGACAGGAATTCCATTTTGTCTTTTGATATGCAATGGTTGGGTCCAAAGGAAAAGAAGGGAATACTATGCCTTCTTTCCTGTTTCTTGGACTATGTAGGGAAATCGGGTAAAAAAGGAAAATGGAAAATAAAGCAAAGAATGGGTGGTGAAAAGGTTCTTCCTGGTCAAGGCGAGAAGTCGGCTAAAAAGAAGGACCCTGTGGGTAAAATATGTGCAGCGTTGGCGGAAAAAGCAAAACCCCTTTTTATGAAAAAGTGTCCACCCAAAAATCAGTACTCAATGAAATTGGAGAAATGTATGCAAAAGAAGTGGGCCGATGTCTGTAAGTGTCGAAAGGACATGTCGAAAAAGGAGCGGAGCAATCTAAAGCGATCTTACAAACGCTTGGGTTCACAAATTAAAAAAATGTGCCGAAAGAAAGTGTTAAGGGAAATGTGCAAAGCAGCCTCCGGTGGAAAGAAGAAAGGGAAAAAATCAATTAAGCAAATGTGCAAAATGATGGCTAAGAAACAGAAAAATAAATCCCTGAAGAAAAAATGTGCAAAATTGGCTAAAAAACAGAAGCAGCAAGCTCTAATGAAGAAGTGCGCAAAGATGGCGGAGAAGAAAAAATGTGAAAAAAAAGGTTCTCCTAAGAAATAAAGAAAAGTGTAGGCAGCCGAACTTGGTCATAGTATTACCTTCCCAGACTGTAGTATAATTTAAATTAAATTTTATTTTATCAGATATGTAAAGTTCCAGAGGCTTGACCATATTATAAAATAAATAGTAAAATGGAAATAAGTAAATTATAATGAAGAATGTTGATCAAAGCAAGTTATTGTTGACAGACTCATATATTTAATAAGTGAGACCATTGACTTTACACCAATAAGATCGTTATAATTGTACAAGGATGTGTAGTTTTTATCGATCTCGAATAATTCGTTTTCCAGCCCACAAATAGTCTAGTTACAAATTCATTCCAAGGAATGAGCCGACGTCACATAAGCAATAAAAAAACAATATAAATAGCAACTTATCCGCCTTTTACACTTAGCATTCGTTCTACAAACGTAAAAGTAAAAAATATAGTAAGGCAAAATCAACAATATACCATGTAAAATATCGAAAACTGATGGTTGAGTTTTAATAGTTCGGACTATTTAACTTTAAGAAATAGTATGCTTTGGCTAGAAAAACATGACAATTTTGGTTTTATCGTCATAAGATTCAGTCTAAAGTTTAAATAAGTTTTGCGTTTATATTTGAAAATTTAATTTTATTTTGAAAAAATGTACAACTTAAAATTGGAAGGACATGCAGTCAAACCCACGATGTGATTTTAAGCCTCAAATATTTTTGAATCTCTACGTATTGGCAAAATTATTAATCTTTCAAGATTTAGATATCAAAATTTAATGTAACCCATTATGTCTGTTTCTCGATTAACATTTGTTTACATGCGTAAATTGGTATTGAGAAGTCTTAATTCAATACACCATTCGCATCGAGTATGGTACGCTAAGGAATCGGGCTCTGGTTCTTCGGACAAAAAGACAGAAAATCTTTTTGAACTATACAGGAAAATACAGGAGAGAATTGAAAAGGAGAAACAAGAGACTGCCAGTAAGAAATTGGAAGAAAAGGAAACACAAAAAATCATGAAGAAATGTTTGGAAAATCGAGAGAAAATTCTGCACACTGAGACGCAGTACATGCATAAGGAGGAAAATAAGAAATGTGCTTGCCAGCAGCAACCCCAGAAGAAGATTCTCAACAAGAAAAATATAGGAAAAAAAGACGTGTTAATTGAAAAAAGAGAAGCAGTTTGGCGGATTTTAAATTATTGCCAGAAGAAAGAAGCCGGGAGGCAAATGATTAGTAAAATCAAAGAGCCTACTAAAAGTTTTGAGGAAGAAATTCGTAGCAACCAAAAAACAAAAGAAACTCGAACAAAATTAAGTGTCTCACAAAATCGATATCTATTAGAATTTGAAAAATGCCTTAATAAAGAATGGACAGATATTTGTTCGATATTAAACGAAAATGAGATGATAGAACTATCAGGGTGTTATGAATACTTATCCGATCAAATTAGAAAAATTTGCCAAAAAAAAGTGGGAAATGAAATATGCACCGAATATAAGATTATCAATCCCAAAAATAGAATTCCCAATTATCTGAAGAACGCAAGCGGGAAATCCGCAAAGAGGAAGATCATTCAGCAGATGCCTGAAATTAATTTAGTTTCCGAAGAGGAGGAATTTATTAGAAGCAAAATCAAGAAACTGATGGCAACGTGTAGGGATAAGGATGTTAAGAAGAAAAGTGAACCGGTAGCTCTGAATAAGAAATGTGAAGAGGAAGATCTGAAGAGGAAATGTGAAGTGGATGATGCAAGAAAAAATAAAGAATATAAGGCTCTACAAAGAAAGTGTGAAATGAATTCTGCAGAGAAAAATACGGAATATGAGGCACTGAACGGAAAGTGTGAAGGGAACGAATTTATTACGAGCAAAATCAAGAAACTGATGACAATGTTTCGGGAAAAGGCTCTTAGGAAGAAAAATGAGCAGGAAGCTCTGAAGAAGAAATGTGAAAAGGGAGCTCTGAAGAAAAATAAAGAAAGTGAGGCTCTAAAGAAAAAGTGTGCCGAGGAGGCCCCAAAGAAAAATATAGAATATGAAGCACTAAAAGGAAAGTGTCGAATAGAGGCTGCAGTGAAAAATAAAGAATATGAGGCACTGAGGGAAATTAAGGAAAAGGGGGCTGAAAAGAGAAATAAGGAAAATGATGCTCTTAGTTACAAAAAGGAAGTGAAAAAGCAAGAAAAGGTGTGCAACTTGGAGTCTTCTAAAGATTCGATTCGCTCGACTCTTTACAAAACACTCCAAAAACAAGACTTCCAGCCTGGGAACAAGGTGTCTGTCGTTGGCGCCGGAGACGTGGGAATGGCCTGTGCCATTGTCTTGCTCACCAAGGGCGTTACCAACAACGTAGCCCTCTATGATATTAGGGCAGACTTGTATGCTGAAGAGCACGATGACCTCTTACACAAATCAGTTTTCCATAATAATTGTTCAATTGACATGCGCACTAGTGTCGAGTGCACTAAAAACTCGAGAATTGTTGTAGTCACTACTGGAAGACATGCTAAGCCAAACGAGTCGCGTCTGCAAATGTCCCAAAAGTCGGCGGACATTATCAAACAGATAATGCCGCAACTCGTTCAGCAGAGCCCAAAGGCTGTCTTCATTATCGCTGCAAATCCTGTCGACGTGATGGCCTGGGTGGCACGTAAGGTGTCCGATCTGCCCTATGAGCGCTGCTTTAGCATCGGCTGCCATTTGGATTCCACTCGTTTTTGTATGCTCATAGCACAACTGGTGAGGGTATCAGCGAGTTCGGTGTATGGATTCGTGTTGGGGCAGCAGGGAGATAACTCAGTGCCTCTGTGGTCATCGGTCACCATTGGAGGCACACGACTTCACCAAATGATGTCGAACATTGGCACAGCCGAAGATCCAATGTGCTGGTCGGATGTGCACAAGAAAGTGGCGAAAGCTGCCTACCAAGTGATGGCTGGTAAGGCCTGTTCAAACTGGGCCATTGGCCTTACTGTCTCAGATGTTGTATCTGCCATATTTGAGAACAGTCATCGCATCATGTCATTGTCAACTAATGTCGCCAACATGTGTGGAATCAAGGATGAGATATTTTTATCGCTACCTTGTATCGTCAATCAATATGGATTGCATGGCATAATACATCCACATCTGTCCGACTGGGAAAATATGATGCTCAAAAAGTCTGCAGCAACGTTGCTCGACTTGCAAAACTGCATTAAGATCTAACAATACATTAAGATAATCAAGAATTCAGTCTGTGCTTATTCGTCAATGTAATACAGAAAACATCCTTCCCAATCCTTTCCAAAATGAATCTCAATACTTAGTAGGCTAGTGTTCAAATGTCAGATTAGGTGTCTACCTTCTGCTGGGTTTCGTTATAGTTCAGATATAAACTTTCTCGCCTTCAGTACAGTTGGGTTCAGAAACCAAAATTCAAATAAACTAAATTTTCTTTTTTGGAAAACATCAAAATCAATTTTTTATTTTCTTATCCGGCAAAAACATAAAATAAATTTTTAGTAATTCAAAATGTCTTTATTTCGATTGAGATCCCTTTCAATCCGAACTCAACCATCAGTTTCACTTCTGACTGATCATTTGGATCGAGCATGGCTGTTACCGACATATTTTAAAACCTCTCAACAAATATCCATGAGTAACTCTTCGAAAAGTGGATCAAACGCATCTGACGAAAAGGAATTGAGAACAATTCTGAAGAAATTGGAGGGATCGAAAATAAGAATGGGCAGGGATTCCATGTTGTGGTTTGAAATGAGTTGGTTGGGTCCAAAGGAAAAGAAGGGAATACTATGCCTTATGAAGTGTGCCTTGGACTTTATAGGGAAACCAGATAAATCAAGATGGTGAAAAGGACCATGCTGGCCAATGCGAGAAGTTGGTTTAAAAGAAGGCAGACCCTGTGGGAAAAATATGAGCAGCGTTGGCGGAAAACGAACAATCCCTCTTTTTGATAAGGGTCAACCCAAAAATCTGTACTCAATGAAATTGGAGAAATGCATGCGAAAGAAGTGGGCCGATGTCTGTAAGTGTCGAAAGGAGATGTCGAAAGAGGAACGGAGCAATCTAAAGCGATCTTACAACTGCATGGCTTCACAATTTGAAAAAATGTTAAAGCAGCCGCCGGTGAAAAGAAGAAACAGAAAGGATCTATTAAGCGAATATGTGATATGATGGCTAAGAAAGAGCAGCAAGCTCTAATGAAGAAGTGCGCAAAGATGGCGGAGAAGAAAAAAGTAGTAGTAGTAGAAAAGAGAAGGCAGCAGAACTTGGTCATAATATTACCTTCCCAGACTGTAGTATAATTTAAATTAAATTTTATTTTATCAGATATGTAAAGTTCCAGAGGTTTGACCATATAAAATAAAGAGTAAAATGGAAATAAGTAAATTATAATAAAGAATGTTCATCAAAGCAAGTTATTGTTGACAGACTCATATATTTAATAAGTTCTGTACAAGGATGTTTTTATCGTTCTCCAGTAATTAATTTTCCAGCGACTTAAACGAATAGCAGATTTACTTTTGCACTTAGCATTAGTTCTCCAAAAGTAAATGGTTTCAGTCTGTGCTTATTCGTCAATGTAATGCAGAAAACACTCATTCATTTCCAACTTTCCACAATGGATCTCAATATTTAGAAGTTTTAGTTTTTCTTTTTTCAAAAATATTTGTTTTTGCTCAAAATGCAATAGATAGAACTGCAAGCGAAATTACACAGACAAATGTTTCACGGTAATTCTACGAGACTAGTAGACTAGTGTGTAAATATCATGTATGTTTTATTTCACATTAGGTGTTTTATTTTAAATTGTTAGCTTGAAAAATTATCGCAAAATTTAAAAGGCAAATTTCGTTATGATTGTCAAATACTTCACCATCGGATTTCGTGTGGCCACTCCGTTTAAGGTATCTTCGGTGTTCAGCAGAAACTCAAATACAAGCTGCAAAAGAAACAAAGAGCTCTGGGGTGCATTCCGAAGATGTCTGTATAAATCCTTGAAGAAGCAGAAGTTTCAGCCGGGGAACAAGGTGTCCATTGTCGGCACTGGCTCCGTTGGAATGAGCTGTGCCATAACCCTACTTGCGAAACGAATAACCAACAACATAGCTCTCCATGATATCAACAAGAAGCTGTCTAATTCAGAGTACCTAGATCTGCTGCACGGCTCCTTGTTCCTCAACGATGCGCACATTGAGCAATGCGGGGGCAACATTGAGGCCACTAAGAACTCCCGAGTGGTCGTCGTCACTTGTGGTCCTAGGCAAAAACCGGGCGAGTCTCGTCTAGATATGGCCCAAAAGACAGCGGATATTATCAGGAGCATTATGCCCGATCTAGTCAAGCAAAGCCCAGAAGCAGTGTATATTATTGTGTCCAATCCAGCGGACGTGATGACCTGGCTTGCACGCAAGGTGACAAATCTGCCCTATGAGCGCTGCTTTAGCACAGGCTGCCTTTTGGATACCGCTCGCTTTCGCCTGTTTATTGCCCAGATTTTGGGCGTGGCGCCGAGTTCTGTGTATGGCTATATACTGGGCGAGCATGGAGACAGTTCAGTGCCCCTGTGGTCCTCGGTGACCGTTGGCGGTGTGTGTCTGCAGAAGCTGGTGCCGACCATCGGCACAGATAAGGAACCGATGCAGTGGTCCACGGTGCACAAGCATGTGGTCCGGTCGGCATACGAGGTGAGAGAGGGTAAGGGCTACACGAACTGGGCTCTTGGGCTCTGTGTCGCCCACATTGTGTCTGCCATTCTTGGGAACAGCAATAGCATCATGCCGTTATCCACAAATGCCGCTGGATTGTGTGGGATTCGAGAGGAGGTATTCCTATCACTGCCGTGTATTGTGAATGAGTGCGGTATTTGTGGCATCGTCCGTCCAATCCCATCGAATTGGGAGAAAACTTCTTTAAAGAAATCGGCTGATATATTGCTTGAGGCTCAGCGTGGAATCAAATTTTAAACACTTAATGTTTTGTCCTTGAAAATGCCAATATTTTCACAAGGGATTGCTTTGAATTTTGATATTTATTTAAAAAAAAAATAATTTATCATATTTATTATCTTTAATCGTGGATTTCGATGGATATCTTAACAATATTTGAACACACATGAATTTTTACAATATCACCAGTAAGTCGACTAAGTCAAACTTTTAGACAGAATTTCTGAAATTTCTCTACCCTTTGGAAAAATATAGATCTAGGTTTACTAAATGCGTATGTTTTGGCTTTTCAATCATTATATTTACAAACCTCATATTAAAGAAAATAAAAAATCGATAGTGTGAAATTAAGCATAAGTACATAAATATTCGGAACAAAATTCATCAATTACAAATAATCCGGGATTTTTCGATAATGTGGCGCATTTGCAACAGCACTCAGCTGCATCAAATACTAGGCGGTTGCAAGCGCTGTCACATACCGACAGTGCTCAATACCAGCTTACGAAGTAACGGTTATCCAAGCCTTGTTGACTCTGCCAGCAAGAGAGCAGCCAGACAGAAGTGGGTGAAGCCATTAACGGTTTTCCAAAGCAGCATTGATCAGTCCCGACAACGAAGCTCCGGTTCTCAACTAAGAAAAAGAAGTGCCAGTAATGAATCATTAGACGAGGGAAGATGGGGAAGCTATGCCAGCCATCCCTTTTCGAGAAGCGAAACTGAATTCAACAATTTGTCATTAGCAAAAAGAACTGGAATCTACACAAGAAGAAATATTCAGCTCAAACGAATACCCGTAAAATCAACATGGTATGGTGGCTCGAAGAAGATTCTGGATCACTTGGAGCAGGTGGTTTGTGATCTAAAAAGTGCGACAAGTAGTAAACAGAGTCAGGAATTCTACGAATGCCAGGATTCGTCATTATCAGACAGTGACCAATTTGAGATATCCGACAACATCACTAAAAACGTCAGAGGAATAAAAGATAAGTTGAAACCAAGGCAGACTGAAGAAATTAAATACAACGCTGTACAGCACTTTAGCGCAGATAACGTTGAAAGAGAAGAGTTTGAACCTTTATATACTCTTAGCTGGACTTGTTTCAAGCACCAACCAAGAAAAATAACAAGTCCGATAAACGACACTCAAATTGGACAACGCTCAGGCAATACTATACGACCCACAGATCCACAGATTCCTGAAACCAGAGCAGATCGGCTTCCAGGCAGTGATCGGTGCACTCAATTGGAAGCGAAACCAAAGACGCAGAAGCAAAAGCCGATAAGCATACCCGATGTTTGCTGTAAAGTGAATGCAGTGGCAGTAAGGGAAGATGCTTCCTTAAAATACACTATAACGTATCATAAGACGTCTCCACCAACGAGTTGCATGCAAGAACATGAGTCACATTCTGATTCTACGTATCTGAAGGTCACATCAAAGTCCAAGCCGCCTTCCGATTCTAAATCACAATGTGATATGTCATACAATTCCAAAATTGTGCAGAAATTCAGGTCAACTCCAACGCATCATCGAACTGCCCCAACACAACCTCCTCTCTACTCCAACAAACATTTGGGAAGGCCCGTAATAGAATTTTATATTGCCGGAAAAAACAGTTGTACTAAAGAAAATTTTGTATTCAACAAAATGAAGGCAGATAAATTCTATGACGGGACCTCACCCAAATCGCATCACCAGCCCAATTCAGACCCTGAGGTTCTACAATCCCAGAGCTGTAGACAAAAATCTACGAATCCACCTTATTTCAAAGATCCGGCGCTTTCCGAAAACCAAGTGAATGACGAAGAGCTTATAGCTGACCCTAACAAGCTCCTTAAGCAGAACCCAACCGAACTGTTGGGCTGTAAGCCGCCTAGCAAAAAGTTGGAAGAGGCTCTTAAGGATCTGCGTCGATGGGAAAAATTTGTCGGCTATAGTACTTCTATGTACACTCAGGTTTCACGCAAAGAGAAGGTGATGGATAAGTTAACCGAATATGCCAGCGAAATGCAGAAGCGAAACAATCTACGTAATCAGCAAATATACTTGGGTCTACAACATACCGCTGAGCAGAACATTAAAATGAGCAAAAACGAGAAACCGACTAAATGCAGAGATTTACCTCAGAATAAAATAGCAACTGAAACTAACTGCCAACGGCAACAAGAAAAGAAAAGAATCATGGATCCATCTGATCGTTATGCGCAACCCCACGCAAAAGAAGAACCGAAGAATAACCCCAGCAAAGATATCAAACAAAACGAGAAAAAGACCTTATTGCTGGGAGTGAACGATGAGAATATGAGTGCATTCAGTAAAGAAGCAAATGAATTACTAAAACACCAGCTTAAATTAAAAGCGTTTAAGAAGATATGTAAAGCGAATACCGTTCAAACCGATATCGATGACATCAACACCGAACTATTAGAGATCGATAACATTATCAAGCAGTGCGAGATGTTAAAAACTAGATATTCAGTGCGTCTACCAACAAAATGTGCACAACATTTGCAGCAGAAATTCAAAAGGATTAATATTAAAATCCACACAGCCAGTTCGTTACTTCAGCGGAAGTGCATGGAAGCTATCGAAAAGCAGAAAGAATCTATTAAAAGGAAAGAGTTTTTAATCGAAAAGGATAAATTGAAAATGCCGCATAATAAAAGCCAAATAAATGTCAATGAAAAAACGATAAGTAAATCCCAATATGAGGATGCATTTAAAAAATTATTCAAGGCAGCTAGAACAACAGCCGACAGAATGGAAGAAAAATGCAAAGAATCAGAGATAAATAATGAAAAAACAAAAATGGCGAAAAACGGCTGCAAAGCGGTTGCATGGAAAAGTTGCAAGAAGGCTCCAAGTGAGATTAAGGAAGATGAATTTTGTAAAAAGTGTCAAATGGAAGAATATGCAAAAAAATTTGTGGAAGCAGAAAGAAATCGCCAAGAGCTGAAGCTTAAGAAACCCCTAGAAGTAAATATCAAACAAGAGGCAGCAGAGATTGAACAGATGTGCAAGAAAGTCGAGAAAAGAAAAATCGAAAACGAACTGGAAAAGAAGCTAACGAAAAATGCTCCGCGGCCACACACAACGAACAAGTGCCAACAAAAAGGCAAGAGCTCAGATTCTGGTTCTCATGATAAAGGATTAAATAAATATACTGCATCTTCCTGGCATAGGCACAACTATGGCATATTTGTAGCTCCTTCCATTCTCCCAAGAGCCACTCTGTTGGGTTCGCACAGTCCAAGAGGCAGAATCGAAATTGGTGGATTACTAGATGCACTCGGTGTTCCCTTCGTTAAATGTCTGGATAGTAAATTATATTTAAGTGATCTGCAAAATCGGCTAGCTATCGCCAATAGTGAGCAACAGCATCAGTCTTTTGAAGATGAAGATGATTCGGATGCAGAGGATGTTGAAAAAATTGAAATCGAGTCCCCAATTATTCAGAGGATGCGAGAATTTGCTGGGCTACCTTTACAGTTGAGACCGGGATCTAGAATTTTGCTACCCTTGCCCCACTCTGATGGGGGCTACTTTATTGAGGAATGTGAAGCGCAAGAAGCAAAGTGGCTCCACTTTACAATGGATCAAGATGATGATTCCGATTTTTAAGCTGACCAACAAATCCAATAAATTCCGTTGAGATTTCACATCCATTAGGTGTATATAAAAATTAACATCTCAAATATTGTAAACATGTGTGAATTTCTTGAAATATCATAAAATGTGTCTATGTGTCTCTGATAATCCTCTGTAATCCTTTTCATTAGATGAGATTCAAACTAAAATATTAGAAATATTTAAAATTCGCAAGAATATTCGAAACAAATCAAATATCAAATATTGAATGTTAAAAATATTCCATTTTAAATTATTTTAAAAACGATTATGATGGTTTTATCCTTACTGTAATATAATATTTAAAGTTGGTATCAAGTTCCTGACTCAAAATTTATATTAAAAATACATCCTCAATAAGTTCCTTTTGGGATTGGCAAACTGCCCACAGACATCAAGCCCCATCGTTATCAAAAGTGATCCGATTTTCAAAAAGCAGGTCTTTTTCATCATTTAATCATTTTTACTCTACACAAATTCGAAATTTTAAGTTGAAAACTGCGTTTGCTGGTCGGCATTCATCCATAAATAAACAAAATTATTATATTATCACGGAACCTATTTCCAAAATGTATCTATTTTAAAAAATGTCTGCCCTTGGCTGTACAAATGTAAGTAAATATGAAGCACTTTGGAGTTATTTTTATTCTAGCCATGAAATCTACTCGAAGCAAATAAACAGATACATATATATACATATATATATATATGTATGTCTCACGTATGTGGATATAACTCAGCTATCAAGCCAATACAAACAGAAACTCATGTGAAAATATTGATTGTCGCATTGTTTTATTGATGAAATAATGAATTTGATATATATATATATATAAATATATATGCATATATATTTAAACATTGACAGAGACATACATATGTGTGTGTATTGCATTGTCGTTTATGTATATGTCTATCTTTGCTTTGGGTTATGAATTTTACGGCATGATAATGAAAGTTATCGGGCACAAAGTAAACAAGCTTGAGGTGCCTGCCTTCATGTTTAGACAGGACATCAGGCAGACAGGACAGCCAGGGACAGTCAGTCAATGCTTATTTGGTTTTCATTTCGTATTGATTTCACAGTGCTGGGCGGGAGGTTAGGGAATTTATTGGCAAAGCAAATTTGCCGACGCCTTGACAGGACTCGCCTCGGCTGGCCATCATCAACAGCCATCCGTTTAAATTATTAACGTATGAGTAATTTGTATGACATATAAACAAAAGTCTGTGTTAGTTGCACGCTTCACTGATTGTGGCCTGCCTCTGTAGCTGCTGTTTCTGCATCAGCTTTTGCTTCTGCTGTGACCCCGTCGCTTGTGTCCTTTTTGGGTTTTCTATTTCAACGACGACACTGAATACTGTCTGTCAGTCTGTCAGTTCCCATGTGGGGCCAGACCATGCTGGCTTTTGCGTCCGGAGAGAGTTTGTTTTTGTATGCGGCAAATGAGTTGTGTGTAATTAAGTCCTGGCGCAGGATAACTTGTATATGTCTCTGTATGTGTATGTGTGTGGGTGTGTGTCTGTGCTTTTCTGACGCGACAGCATCCATGATAGTTGCCAACGGCATCAGCGCAATTCGAGCCGCAAATTGGGCATCTTTCAAGCTGGCATAACATTGACAAATATTGATTAGCTCTGCTTGCTCCAGGAATAACTTTAATTTTTCGGGGTAGCATATTTTCAAATACATTAAATTTATTACTATACCATTTTTAAATTACCCTAAGAAAATGTAAAATAACTTAATTTAATAATTTTCTTCCATATTCCTTTCTCGTTTTAGGTAAGTGCCATGCCTTTTACTCAATCGTAAGTTTTATCCATTAATCATTTCAATAAGCCGACCCTCCATAAAATGGTCTTAAGACTTTTTCTCGATGCCCACTAAACTTTTGCTCAAATCTCGTGGCTTTAATTTGAAAACTTTTGAAAGTGCACTAAAAAAAATGAAAATAAATAACCAAAAACAAAATCAAAGCCCAAAAAATACAAAAATCTAGTCGAAACTGGCCAACAAACCAAAGCGCAAACAATTCGAACACTGAATTTCACGCAATAAGGCAAAGCGTCAAACGCTGGACGCAAAATCAAAGCATACTTTTGTGCATGCTTAACGCAACCGCTAAACTGGCCAGCACAGACGGGCTGACGGATTGACGGTTAGGCAGACCAAAGCCGGCCGAATAGACAGACGAACAAATTGCGAGCCGTTCGACACAGAACCAGCCGCATAGTTTACACAAACTTTTTGTTTCAAAGCACAAAACAAAGAAAAAAAGGAGTATCCCCACTATAACATTAAAACAGAAAAATAATTGCGAAAATTTTTACCAACTTTTTCAACTTTCGCCGGGTATATATTTGTATACCCTTGTTGAGAGTATGTTAATTTTGCTGTGACACTTGTAACTCATTGCAGAATGCGTGTAAGAATCCTAAAAATATACATATTCTTGATCAGCATCCAGAGCTGTATTGGTACAGCGAAGTCCACTATATTATTTGGATGCCAGACGAACAATCGGGCGATCGATTGGTCCTCGTTGTGAAAAAATAGGATTTTGAGTTTCGGGCTGCTAATTAAATATCAGCGGATAAGCTCCGGTGTATAAGGGTAAATAATCTTCGGCCTAAGATAACAATTCTTTCTTGTTTTTGATTCATTCTACTTTTATTTTACAGTTTTTGCATTTCTCTCATTTTGTTGGCTTTTGCGTTTGGCTCGCTTTTGTTTAACGTATTCATTCTTTGAATAGCTGTCGAAATTTCGCTCGGCAAACTTTAAAACGCGCTGACGACGCTCATTACAACTAATAATGTTAATAATCATTAAAGTGCCGCATTAAACGAGCTTTTCTCTTGTTTCTTAAAGTTGGCTGCGACTCAGAGGAGGGAGAAGGGAGGGAGGGTAAAACAATTGCTTTGGCAATAGGCAAAAGATTTCTGCGGCTGCTCCGGCTGCCGCCGTGTGGCACACACAAATTGCAAAAATTAAAATACTTTTCAAAACTAATTAAAATCATGTTGCATACTTTTTGGGGTCTGCTCTGACTGGCCCCCGGGCAACATCAGGAAATGCTGCTCTGTACCATTTCAGCAACTGCTTTCGCATCCGTCCCTCAGCCACAGCCATTGATGTTCGACTTTAACTTCGATTATTGCGGCATATTTAAAACGAACTCTTTGTTCCATCCCTCTCGTTCGCTCTCAATCGCCTTAATTGTCCATCCCTTTTGGCTCTTGAGCGTCGCCTTTTCTGTCTTTCAAGTGGCCAAAGTTTTGCCATTTTTCTCCTGTGCTTCGCTTTTAGTCTTTGGGGCTTGCCAGCTGCCAGCCTTCTGCTTCTGCTTCGAAAGTTGAACTGTTTGGTCTTGCGCTTTTCGTAACCGAGAGCCCTGAAATATAATGGAAGAAGTTACAAATTAAAAAGTGTATAAATTTTATTATATATTGAAATGCAAATCGAAGTTGATTGAAGAGAGAATTCGTTAAGTTAGGGAAATGCAACAAAAATCTCGCTAAATTTCACATAGATGTTGCAACAAACAGATTAATCGCTAATTTAAATATTTAATAATTTTGTATACAGAGCAAATAATAGGTCTGTCAAAGGTAACGTTTTTGTAACTTTTGGCGTTGCAATTAAATTATTGGATTGCGAATTATCGCATGGCCTCTGCTAAAGTTTTCTTTTTTAAGTTTTAAAGGAAATGTGATACTTACTTTTTACTGCAATTGCTTTTACTCTGGGGCTTTAAACTTATTTCTTACCAGCAATAAAAGCATCTTGCGAACTTGCCTCGTAGGCTCATATAGTACAAGAACTCCCAAAGACGGTATTTCTTGCGTCTTTTTGTTCTTTTACTTACTGCACCCTATTGAACGTTAGTCGCGTAGTCGACCATGTGTCACACACGCGCAGCAGGCATTAAAGTTTATGGCAGCGCACAGAAGCACACACAGACACACATATAAGCACACACATAGAGCCGACAAAACGCAGTGAGCAACGAGTGCTGCTGCAAACATCAAACGTGTTAAGCAACTTGAAAGCTCAGCCAAGTGCATGAAATGCGCCCACGTTGGGCGCCATTCAACACGCCACCAACTTTTGCAGCCAAAAGCAAATCAAAAGGAAATAATGCCGCAGTGGCATGAAACGCAATGAATGGTGGCAGGCTCGCCCTTCCACTCCCATTACTGCTGCCGCTGCTGCTGCCGCTTCTGCTGCCGCTGCTGCTGCTGCTTCTTCTTTCGTGCCACACTAGGCGACTAAATGGTGCGCACGAAGTGCTCACGTGCACCTGCCAGGCGCAAGAACACGAGTCGGCCAGGATGCCAGCAATGTGATGCATTCGAATTACAGCACAAGTGAGAACAGCTTTGCAACGTTGCTGTAGCTCAATGCTGGCAATTAATTAGGATTATGTGTGTCGTCGTCGTCGTCGTTGTTGTCTGGCCAGCGCCTAAGAGCATGCAACACATGTGCTCACCTCCCCGATGCGCCGCTCATCATCATCATCGTAGTCGCTCACATCATCGTCTCTAATGGCCATGACGCCAGCTTGACTTCCGCTGCGTGACAGACACACAACGCCTAAATAGTTTGATTACGCAAATTTATTGCAGTGCGCTTTCAGGCGCAATTAATGGCAGCAGGCCCCTCACCCCAAATTGCACACGGTATGCAGCCAACTGTAACTTGAACTCAATCAATCATCAAAGTCGAACCTTGCATAATTTTTTAATGATGATGGCGACGACTTTAGTAGACGTCTGCTCATTAAAAATCATCACTTATGCGGCGCTTGTGAAACTTGAATATCGAATGCTCATAATAGAGCTGAGACCGTGTCGTGACACGAAATGGAAATCAGATTTCAGATACACAGTTGACCCACATATCATTGATCAGCATTCAAAACTTGTCTTAATATCTTGCATATCTTATCTTTTACTATCTATTTTGCGTTGATCTTCCAGCACTTGCTCACGCACATCTGGCTCTGGCAGTATCTGCTCTAGGTTTCCATCTTTTCATTTCTTCGGACCTTGTCCAGTGTTTAGAGGCGTTCATTTCGTGGCCGCACTAACGACTTTTTAAGTATTTACACACAATTTGGCGAACGCGCTGCGCAAACTTTTTATCGCAGCCAGCCGCAAAGTATGCAGTGGCGTATTTTTTATATTCCATTTGCCGCAAGTTGTGGCGTCTCTGCTGACACAATTGCTCAAAGGCAGCTGGCAGCGGCAAAGACGACTGGCTAATTTTTCTTTGCCCCTTTTCTTTTTATTTATTATTTTTAATATTTTTTTTGTGGTTGTTTTTTTTGTGGCAAAAGTTTACGCTTCATTATCTTACACTTTGTCCAGTTTTCTCAGTCTTTTCAGCTTTTTCACTCTTTTAAGTTTTGTTTGTCATTTGAAAATTGCAGCTTGAAGTTTTGATAACCAAAGGATACCAGCATGCACCTAACCTGAGGCGCTCATTCTGCTCAGTCTGACTCAGTTTTAGAATAAATGTATATATATATATATATATATGTATATATATATATGAATTTGTGAATGGTACTGTGGCACCTGCTGATAAGCCGCCACTCTTATGTGTTGCCTCTGACGCCTCTGACGCCGCTCAACGCAAACATTTGCCAGCTCCGCTTGCAACATGCCTCAAGGTGTGTCACATGCAAACTTGACTGCTATATTCAGCTCTACTTTTTGTCTTTCAGTTTTCTACATTTTTCTTTTCCTTTTTTCTTTGTTTTTTTTTTTGTTTTAATAATGTAACTTTGGTCTGTGTTCTGGCTGTGTTGGCTTTTATGACAGCCTAGCTGCACACAGCTTAGAAATTTGTGTTTGCTTCGGTCAGTTGTAAAAGCCTTTCCAAAAGAGAGTTGAGCTACGTGTTTTCAGATTTCGGGCGTAAAACACAGCAGCAGCATTATTAGTTGGCTGCAAGCAAAAAGCAATATCTAATCCACACTTTGTGGTGCTACTCAAACAACTTGATGTACTTCAATGTTATTTTTACATCTGTAATAAATTGTACGAAATAAATCAGTGCAGAGAATGTACTTACTCTTCGGGATCCGAGACGACTCATTCAATGCGTTACAAACTTCACGACAAAAGGGCATTAATAATGCTGTTGAAGGTTTATTTGTTACGAGATTGTTGCTTAAATAGATTATTAATGGTAGTATTCACAGCATTGCCTATATTGTTGTTAAAGTCAACTGTCCGTTTGTGATTATTCAATGAAAACAATGTCTATGGAATGGGCCGCAGCTGCTCAGTTCCTGGCTAACTGTCTCCGCTTCTCGCCGGAAAACTGCTAAGATGGCGAAAAATAAAATATAGAAAAGTTTGCAGCTGGCTGCACGTGCCGTCTATGCAAACATGGCCAGGCAAAGAGCAAGGCACAACTAGTCGCTGTTACCCGTATTTTACTTTAGTGCAAACTATCTGTTAGCCTGGCTTTTATACTCCGGTCAAATCGACAGTCGGCGACATCAAAGTGAAAGTCACGCGTTTTACTTCTATTTGCCACTTTGTCTGGTCGTTGTTTTTTCTCCGTTCTGTTCTTTCATTTCATTTGAGTTGTTTTTTGTGTTACTTGCAGTTGGTTTGTTCTGTCTCCTCGCAGTCTGCTCTGTCACTCAGTGTCTGGATGTGGGCTGTGTTGTCTGGCTCATTATGCTTTTCTTTTGGCCTTCTCGCTAGCTGGCAATATTTTTATGTAAACAACACTGCAAACAGACCAAATGGCAAACTGACAACCAGGCAAAAACTGGCAAATCATCAAAAATACTCTGCAGACGGCGCCCTAACGAAGCGGTGTCTCTTCGTGCTTTGTGCTTTGTGCAATTATAGCAATCTTTCCAGTTCTTTTTCAATCCATCTAACACTTCCACACGCACCCCAATCGCCCAATCCCCCGATTCCCATTCCGATTTGAAACAAGAGAAGATCTCGAGCAAGAAATTGTAACGTCATTGTTGTCTGGTCCATCGATTGAACGGGTGCGATAAAATTTAATTGCAGCTTCCTTGCAAAGTCCCTTTGGGTAAGTTGACCTTGGGTCAGCAGCAACAACGGCGACTTCTGTCTGTCGTTCTTTATCCGGCTTATGGCTTCACTTCGTTTAAGTTTATGCGTGAAAAACGCCAATTTCACCTTGAGTTGTTTTCCTTTCCCCTGTGGTATCGACTCATATATTTGATGCTATAGTTTAAATAATGTTCATGCTGAAAGCCTTTTTCCTTGAGGGTTGTGCGAGGATTTCTTTCTTTTCCTTTCGTTCTTTTCTCCTTTTTTGTGACCTGCATAAAATCTGCGTTAAATTTCTTTAGTAACAGCCGTAAAGTAGGCTACGTGTATTTAATTTGTAGCTACTGGGGTTTTTTGTTATACCCTGGACTACGGTTATGTGAACGGGGTGTTTTACTATTGTGGGGGAACTTTGAAAAGCAATAGCAGATCTTGGATATATTCCCTTGAAAAAGTAGTGCATGTTTTAATTTTTAATTTGGTACACAGCCTGCCTACAGGGTACTTAATAGTTGGATCCACTAATTTAAATGCTTTAGAACTGCTGCGATTCGAGCTTGCCAACGCCTTGGGCAAATATTGAAAGCAGCCAGCTGTCTGAAAGTATGCTACACATTGTTTGCACAAACGCACTCGATCGCTAGTCAGGACACGACTTGAAGCGACTAAGAAGCGAGTTTGTTCTGTTTGCCACGCCTACATAGAACACACACTGCACGCCCCTCAAAGCCGCTGGCCGTGTGCTGTTTTCTGCTGTTTGTTTATTTACGCACATGCGAGGCACAAACTTATTTCATATTCATAGAAAAATCGCAGACACATGTGCCGTGAAGGTCCATGCCAGCTGTTATACACACACACACACACACACACACAAGCCAACGCACAACTCGTTTGGCTTGGGGTAGGAGTAAATCAGCAGCTAAGTAAGTAAAATGCTTCATAAATTGCTTCAAGTGGCGCAGCTGGCTGACAGCAGCTTTGAAAGCATTATGCGCTAGCAAATGTTGGCCCAGGACCCTAAAGACAGCCAAGGATATGGCTATACTTCTGGCTGGGTGTGTGTGCATTTCTCTCTGGGTGTGTGTGTGTGCTTGTGTGTGTGTATTTGTGTGTTGAGGCATCCGTTTTAAAGCGTATCAGCATGCATAAATCTAAATCAGAGCATCAAATGAAGAAATTCAAACGAAAATCAAAGTCACTTTCATCATCATCGTCATCGTCGTCATCATCATGATAATCATCATCGTAATGCATAATGAGGATTGCGTGTGTATTTTGCTTGACAACCCATTTGCTTTTCGACTTTCGTCGGCAGTTGTGCAAAATTCAAGCAAGCGTAAAATTTAGGCAACACACAATCCACAGCCGAAAATATTTGCACACTGAAAATCCTAATCCGGAAATGTTCAACAATATTTTGCTCATTCATTGTTTGCCCTCTCGCTCGCACGCACATAGCTCAAGCAATTGTGACAGATTTTCTCAGAGGTCGGCCGAAAACGATTTGTGTCTGTGACATTTTATTTATTTATAGAATTGTTCAAACTGCCCGGCCCAGTTAATAAGCGGAACGTGTTGATAATTTTCTATGGCTATTATTGTTGTTATTGTTGTGCTTGGTCCTTGCTTTTGGGACCTTCTGTGTCAAATTTTGTGGGTTTTCGAGTTTAATTGCTTGTAAGATTTAATGGAAAATTAATAAGTTGAAAAATGTGCGGCGGAAGCTGCAGCAATTTGCAAAAGCAATGTTCTATAACCCGATAGCTGTGTGAAATGGGTTCCCAGTTGACGGTGTCCTTTCAATGTGATAAATGTGACAGGAAATGCGAAATTTATTTGCCATGCTCCGGCAATAAGATGAAGATTGTCGAAAAGTGTATCGACTTGAAAACAGTTATTAAATACGAAAAGATTAAATGACAAAGTTTATATCAAGTTTTGATATGCTTAATGCATAAATATAAAATCTAAAGTTTATGCCTTGTCAAAACATTACGAATTAGGTAATTAAATTATAATTTATCAATGAAATCATAAAGTAAAAAGCCAAAAAAATGCCACAATTATCGTAAAACGTTGTGCAAACGCAAGAGAAGAATAAACCATTTAAAGTAAGTCAGGCAAATAATTTACATCAGTAGATAAGGACAACAGGCAGTTAAATGTATATTATTATCTCACTCCAAAACACACACACAGAAATAAGAAAATACATACTATAAACCATAAATGGAAAGAGAGTAATTAGCATTTAAGGTCAAGTATCTTTCAATTAGAAATGGCGAGCAAGAAAGAGAAGGAGATACAGTGAGAGAGAGCGAGAGAGAGACAGAGAGAGCGAGAAGGATAGTAAGTCAGCGAGTGTTGAAATTTACTAAATGCTCAACACTTTGGTCCTTGCCCAACTTCTATTACATAATTGCGCCTAATGACATGCAACGAAATTACCTAAAATTCAATTTCCGCACACACACACACTCATCCAAACACAGCTCAGCAATATGCAGGTCGACTTGGCAAATCCTGGAGACACAGCCAGTGTCTTTTGCTTGCATACAAAAGCCAAAATAACATAATTAAGCTGACGAGCTGCAGAAGGTAGGGCATCAGGAAGGGAATTGAAGGAACTGCCTTCGGGCTGCTCATTTAATAGCAATTTAATTGTGCTCATAATTAAGTTCATGTGAGTGCTGCAGCTGTGTGTGTGGGTGTGTGTTGTGGGTGTGTGGCCAGTTGTGCCAGCTGCTCTCAGATCTTGACCAACATAATATTCATGCTCCAGGTACTGGTGGCAATTTTGAAATGATTATTAAATCATTAACACTGCACAATGGACACCGACGGAATCTGAATCGCTTTTGAGCGAGAGCTATCTCAACTTGCCTTTCATTTATCATTTATGACAATAATTTGGTTACTTATTGACGCCCGACTGCCTAATACAAATATCTAATTAGTATGGCATTACCCAATTGATTTATGCTATTTTCTAGCTATTATTCAAAAAGTGGCAGCCAAATGTAAAACTACTGTAAAAGTGTGCATAACACTGCAAGTTGAAACTGTGTCAAAGACAGCGGGCAAACGGGACGAACTTTGGTGGCGCCATTGCGGCGTCGACAGGCAGTCAGCCAAAATGAGCAGAGCCACTGAGTGACCCACTAGGTGGTTTAGTGGGTTTAGTGAGTGTTCGTCGAGTGGCTGCTTGTTATGTTCTTCTGGTTTCTGTGCACATGATTTATTGCTTTATTTTTTTTTTAAAGTGTCCTTACATACTCAGCAGTTCAAGTGTAAAAGGATATGTGTGAATGGGTATGGCACTTAAAATATATTGGATGCATTTTTAATTATATGAAAAGTGTTTTTTTAGTAGAGTACTTCATATAAGATGTGGGTCGTCGAAGGAGAATCAGAAATAAAAGACTTAATTACAGAAAAGTTTTCCATAAGCTCGAGATAATTTCTGCTTATTTTAATATTTAAAAATTAAAAATATACTTAAAGCGGTTTCAAATACTTTGCTTAAATAATAAAATTGGTTATAGTCGTGCCATCATATTAATATCCTTTGCTTTGACTTTAATAAATCTATCTTAAGTTTTTACCTCTGCTTAAAATTCAATTTTGCTTTAAGTGGTATCTACGCGTTGATCATCTGGTGTTATTCTTAAATTTATGTTTTTGCTCGCTACTCATATTTACTTGGTTAGCCCTGAACGTTGGCTAGTGGTTCTTTGTCTTCCTTGTCCTCTCCACCCCTCTCTTAATCTCGCATCTCTTGAAACCCTCCTGCTGCAGCACCTAATCTTCATCCTCCCCCTGCTGCCTAATGTGCGAAATGACCCAGTGACAAATTGTGTAGCCAAGTTTTGGGCGTTCTCCTTGCTTGCGCGCCGCTGGCCAAATTGTGTGTCACTTACTTCTATGGAAAATGTTATGTTATAATACAAAAAATATGAGCATATATATATATACATATATATATATATATATACATATGTATATATGTATACCGTAATATACATATATTACTTGAAGTATTCTCGAATTTCGCTCGCTGTAACACTGTGACCTGTTTAACTGGACACTTGTCGCGCTGAATTTATGTGTGGACTGGGACTGATTTATGCGAGCTGCAACGAGGGCGTGGCAACAAACGACTCTCAAGCATCGATAAATTATTGATACAATATTAGAGGTTCCAGAAACTTAGTTGCATAAATTCAGTAGCTCTGAAATTTTCATTTATGCATTGTGGCTGGTGCTAATGAACTAGCAAGCAACAGCTTAAAAAGGCATCTTTAAAGTACTTGCTCGTTGTGTCCTTGTCCTTGTTAGCTAATTTGGATTTTGGGGCATGAAGGGCTGAAGGGTTAGGAAGCCTCCTCCTTGGCGCCGGTGCAAATTTAAAACAATTGCGCGTAGTGCGCTTCTACAATTTTGTTGGGGTCTGGCAACGCTGTCGCCGCCATTTTGTGTGCTCTCTGTCTATGTGTGAGTATGCGAGTGTGTCTGTGTGCATATCCTGCGGGACTTTTGCCCACATTTTTGCACCAACACAAAGCGCACGTGGCCTGCAGCCCTTTTTGCTTAATATCACAAATGATGCTCAACACACCAAGTGGGTTTTGTGCTTAGTGGGGGCTTTAAGGGACAGCGGCGAAGGGAGGCGTGCAGTGTGTATGACAGCATTTCTGTGCTGGGATTTGCTTGCGGCGCCCCAAAGCAGCTCTCGCCTAACTAGCTGCAACTAAGTCAAAAGCTTGCGACTTTTTAAATTTCAGCTGCGGTCTTTTATGGAATAACAATTTAAATTTTCTGATATAATATTCTCTAAAAACTTGCTTCTCGTTAAAACCCATTTCAAAATACAAAATTATGAAAGAACGAAAGGAATGTATTTTTGAAGTCATTCTCGGCATTTAATCATGCTCCCAATCCGACAACAAAATATGTATATGAGTTGCTTCATCAACATTTTTCACGCAGTAATTTATTTTTACTTTTTTTTTGTTTGGGAATGCAAATGGCAAACAAAAGTAGTTTGGCATTCTTTGCGGCTCGTTTGAGGGATGTTCGAATGTCTGCCTGCGGTTTCGTTTCCTTTGTGCTGCTCCCGAGGGCGAAAGTCGAACGCCGTCTGTGTCGACATGACATTTAAATTCAATATGTTAATGAGACTAGCGAGCGGTTCGTGTTGGTCGCCAGGTGCTGTATAACTTTTGTCGGCGCCGGCTGAAGGACAGCCACAAGGTCAGCTAAAAAGTTTTCACTTCATTTCGGGGGGATGTAAGCCTCACCACTTATTTTCTTGGAAAGATTCTAATGCCGAACTTCTGCAAGCCGTTGCAAAATATAATTTCATTTCTTTTTGTTAAGGTTTGAAATGTTTTTAAAGCAGAAAATCCTAAGCCTAATTTTATTCCACATTTTTAGGGGATTAAAATTCCTGAGAGATACAAAGCATTCTTGAATGAGGTAAAATAATCAAGATTTTTTTCTAAGTCTAGACAAATTATGCTAAATTCCCATTTTAATTGTATCATTTAAATACATTTTGAAAAAATAAATGCTTTTTAGGACTTTTGTTATAATTGCTTTTTAGGACATCTCCCCAGGTATTGTACCTTAAATGTATGCTAAAATTTAAATTTAATTCTTAGAATTTTAATTGACTTATAATTATTTTGTTGGTTGTCTGGCTATTTTAATTGAATTTATTCCGTAATTTCGAGATTTATGTTGCTTTGCTAAGCATTATTATTTGTAATTGTTTTTTTTTTCATGTGCACAATTGCTTATTGAATAATAATTCCAGTTCATTGAAGCCTAATGTGCTTAATTAACAGTCTACGTAACTTGCAACGTGACCAGCAGCAGTTGCAACAACAAAAACTGCGCTCGTACAGCACATGATAGAGAAATCAATGGTATAAAAGGAGTGCGTAAAATTGACAGAAAAAAAAATAGAATACATAAACAAATAACGAAAGCAATTGACAATTGCTGAGACCAAAACAAATAACCAGCAAAATTCTATTAAAGTTTCTTTTGTGGCAACAAAATTCAAAGCATAGCCGCGGGCAGCCAACTGTCATAAACTGCACTGCAAAAAACAGAGCACCTCGTCCATGCTTCCATTTCTTTCTATGCTAAAATCCAAATACAGCATAGAGTTGAGCGTAAAAAACAATAGAAAACACTTGTCAATACTACAGTTAAAAACATATAAAAAAATACAAATCGTGTCGGGGACCGGGGACCATTGATAAAAAGCGCAACGGCTTTCAATTGCTTTTCATGCTGTGGGTTTGGTCGGGGGCGGTAAGTGTGCAACGGAAATGGCCTTTGGCGGAAATCCGTTTAATTTGCAAAATGCCAACAATGCACTAGCAATAAATGTGACAAAAACCATAGTACAAAAATTTAAAAAAAAAACATTCAAATTATCCCGTTTTGTGAGTATTCGACTCGTATATACCCTATGGCAGTTGCTAAGTATACAGCATATGTAAAATTCGTTCATTAAGTATACACAAAAGTGTGCGTATTATTGATAAAAAGCAGACAAAATATAAATTACAGTCTGCATAGTTCTCGTATCCACTTTGATAGTTACAGGGTATATAACAATTAAAACAAATATATCAAAAAGAGAAAGAAAATGTCGCTGGTGCCATGAGTTGTCATCAACATTTTTCCTTTCATTTGGGTACAGCAAAGGCAAGTGTGGCTGGGCTGCGTTTGAGCTCGCATAAATCATTGATTGCAAAATCACATAAATTTAAATCAATTCAAATTTCTGTTGCACCTGAAAAAATACAAAAAAAAATATTACCACCGACAGGTAGTGGACAATTAAAGTGCGGAAACGACAGTCGCTCGTTAAATTATTTTTGCTGACATCCATAAAAATGAGCAAAATGAAGAGTCAACCGAAAAAATGCAGCAATAGCCACCAACTCAAACTGAAACGACGCTGACGAGGAGCACTTTCAAGAGTCGAAATTATTTTAATATATGTCTTTTTAATATTCCAAAAATGCACTTTTAATATTTATGATATGTTCACTCTACTGGACTTTGATTTCGATATGATTAAAAATGTTTTCTATATATATATTTTCATATGGAATAAGTTCAATGTTAAACTTATATTTCAGCATTTTATGGCAGCAGTACTTACCACGGTGAATGTCCTGCAAAGTCATTGAACGAGAACTTATATCATGCATCTATAAAAACTCACGTAATTTTTAGCAGTTCTGTATTCTCATGTTGATTTTGGACATTTGTTGTAAATGTAAATGTTGTTGCTGTTGTTTTTGTCGTTACATGTAGCACGTTGTTGTTTGCATTGTTTTTGGTGTCTTTTTGCAAGCTGTTGGCAATTTTTAATGGCGGCTGGAGCACAACAAAAACGATGCCGTCAGCGAGCCCGCGACGACCGCAACAACGGCGCGTAATGCCGGCCAGACAGATGAAGGTAGCTAGGTGCAGGAAGCGTGGTGCAGGAGGAGGAGGGCGTGCAAATGGGCAGACAGTATGGCCGCAAGGATAGTACAGTGGGGGGAGCAGCAGCTGCAGAGGCCGACTGGCAACTGTGAAAGGCAAGTCGGCAGGCTGGGAAGCAGGCAGTTAGCCAACTGAGTGTTGCATCTTGTTTAATTTGTATGCTCACTCACTCACACACACACACACACACACACACTCACGCACAACCTGCCAGACAGACGCACTTGCATAATATTTCATACTCGCATGCTTTTTATACCCTGTAGCCATAAAAGTGCTACACAAAAAATTAAGGGCGTATACACAAAAGCAAAAAAAAAAGAAATTGTTATGGAAATGTGTGTAACAAGCAGCAGCAGCCACTTCCGTGTCGATAAAATACACGTGTGCATTAACAAGTGATAGAATTTTGTCATACGCAATCTATACTTCATCCTCATTGCGCTGAAAGACCGCAAGAGTTGTTGGTCACAAATCTGGCATGCAGTTCCTTAAATGTAATAATATCTGCTATTGATTTAATGGTTTCAATATTACTGAATGCATCAGCGAAAATATCAGCGAAAAAGCATTAATTTATATTTATTTACATTTGCTTAGTTCAAAAATTTAATATCTAAAATTTATTTAAATTTTGCGAATTTCAAATAAATGTCTGTTAAGTCCATAAAGAAATGTAATTATTGACCAAATTACAAGATTTTAATGAATACTTTTGTTCCCTCTTGGGACACATACAAGCTTTCATGTTTATGGCTTATTTCAAAATCCACGTTAGCAAAGTTTCTTTATATAATAAATATGGGCTATAAAAAACAAATTTCGTTCAGTAGTAAAAGAACCAATTAAAATATTTCAAGCAAACAAACTAGTTAGAGGGCATCTCTTAGTCGAGTTACTTTTAATATGGTTTCTGCTCCGCTTTCATTTTGTGTGACAGTCGTTGGAATTGCGTATCATGCAACACCCAAAAAAGCAGAGGCGACATTTTCGTGTTGTGTCTGCGTGTTGTTATTTCTGTGATTGTTCTTGTTGTAGTTGTTGATTTTGTTGTTGCTGTTGCTGTTGCTGTTGCTGATGCTGTTCGTGTTGTTATTCGTAGCTTTTATTGTTATATAAATAAGCTATAAATTTCGCTGTGAAAGCAACAGCAAATGCATAAAATACAATAATACTCACAAACCTATACACATACATATGAATAACAATGCTCACATACATATCTGGGTATTTTTGTAGAAAACTTAAATATTTTTATGGTCAGTGGGCGCAGTGACAACTGCAGACGCTTATTGCTGGTTTGTTTGCCCGTTCGTTTGTCCGTCTCTGGCCAAGGCAAATTGAATGAAATTGTCAGAAATTTTTATGTTTTGTTGTGATGATGCCAAAGGAGTTATGTCAGCTGGAGCATTGTTGAAGGCACACGAGTGTTACGAGTGTCCATCGTCCAACCGCTGCTGTTGCACATCGAGTGACCAGTTGAGTTCAGGTACTGCTTGATAATATAACTAAAGCATTTTCGACATAAGAGTTACAAAACAAACGCTTGTCCACTATGCACTGTGCACTATGCTAAAAGTGCTCTCACATTTTCCATGCGAAATATTTGAATATTTATGTGAGTTATAGTAAAGCGCTGAGAGAGTCAAAGAGAATAACTTGCATACCGATTTTGTTATCGTGAATTACTCTGTTCATCTTTCAGTCTAAAATTGCACAGATATTGTTGCCTTGTATTTTCTAACAATATCAACTTACTTTAGAGTTAACGCCGCTTAACGAGCTCTGTGCCACCGCAACGCAACGCACATGCATAAATCAAATAAGCTAGTTTATGCATTAGTAGCGTGTCCGTTACACTTCGCAGCCTCGAAAGCCGCGTTGACCGCTCTCTGAACTCTTAACAGCAACAACAACACCAACAACCAACAACGGCAACAGCATTAAGAACAGCAACAGCAACAGTCACAACTCTGCAAACTAAGCTGGTAAATCCCACATATTAAATGCTTGGCACTGTATACAGTATCCGCGAGACGCAACTCAATTTTATGCTTAATGGCAAAGCCCAGACTGCTGCTCCACACATACCCCCTAACCTCGTCCCTCCGTCGTAGACTAATCCCAAATTTAAACACCAACAACAACAACAACAACAGATAGATGGAACATTTCTCTGTCCAGTGGGTTGCGCCACTGCGCTGCATAAAGCTGCCTTTTGTATGCGCTATACATACCTCATGTTGTGTAAGCCTTGTTGTGAGTCCTGCCACTTGCCCCAGCTATCTCCGCCTGCTGCTTGCTCCTGCCCGAAGCTCAACTCGTGCATAGCTCGAGCAACACGTGGCAGCTGATGGCACCCATCTCGTTCTTTCTGACTGCTTGGGTTACACCCGTGGCAAAACCCGCTAATAAAGGTAATTTTACACAATTCTACTCCCTTCTCTCGCCTCTCGCCTCTCTGTCTCTCTCTTAGTTTACTTTTTCTCTCGCCTGAGTGCAACATTTCAATGTCACTTGGCTGACAAGTTGGTGGGCGTGATTTGTGCATAGCGAATTAGGCGTGGCACATGCTCTGTGCTTTTGTTGGCTTTGACATTTTTCTAATTGCATGCACACAGACACCTACACACACACACACACAACCAAGACATTCTCATCTATGCACACGTGACCCCCGAGGACACGTGTCGCTTCATTAAAACTGAGTTGTCTATCAAACCAACGACTCTCACTCTTTATTATCCTGTGCATGCATGCAGAAAAAAACAGAATTTATATTTGGAAGGAAAATGTAATTTATTCAAAAATAAGAATTTTCTTTTCTATATTCGCCGTGTAGAAGAAACTTGTGGTCTGTGTATAAGAAAGGAATTATATTGCAGTGCTTAAATTCTTTTAAATAAAAAATGTAAAAAATTGGAAAAATATTTAATTCATCCATTTATTTATTATTTATTTCGCTAAATCAATAGTCGTTTTTTTTTCATTTAATTTTTTAAAGTGCATGGATTTTCATCAAAATCAATGTCAATTTCAGCAAATAATTGCAAATGCAAACAAAATGAAAAAAACGGTTAAACAGTTTTTCTTCAACGTAATTTTAAATCAATTAGCATTTCGAAATCTATAAATTATTATTTGCTCTGCAAATATTTTTCAATGATATGCAAATTAATTTCCATTGCAGTCCGTTGGCTTTCCGCTACTACATACATATACACGTATATGTGCATTTATTTTCTTGTTGTTTTATTTAATTTAATTTTTTTGTTTTTGTTGTTATTGTATTTAATTCAGCTTATTAATTTGCACGCTGGCTGTTTTGTGTTAATCATATTTATGCATTTTTTAATCAGCTTGTAATTTTTGGTGTAATTTTTAATGTACATTGTGCCAACTGGGCAAATGTCACATAATCCCCGCATTGCGACTACAGGCAGCACGGATCAAAAGAAAATCCCCTTATGTATGTGTAACTATTACCAACATAAATGATATTTTTCGCAGCTATTTAAATTGTATGATTTCACCGTTGCTCCTTTCCTTTTTTGCCCGATTTCCATTTTCCGCTCTCTATGCAAATCTATACACGTATAAAAACCAACCAAAAAAAACTGCCATTTTCATTTTTTTCAACGAGTATTTTTATTCTTTTTTTTATCATGTTAATTTTCACAATTTGTGTGAATATCTTCCCATCGAATGCAATCATTTCACGTCTCTCTACTACTCTGCCCCTCCGCTCTTCGCGTTCCAATTTCCTGCACTCCGCTGGCGAACTTTATGGCATAAATGTGGTGATTTAATTAATATGCTTAATGAGTTGCAATTAAGCACGCATAAATAGCATGCAACGAAAACAAATGTATTTATATAAAAATAAAAATGGAATTAAATAAATACGAGTAAATGCTGACAAATACAAACAATGAAAATTAGTAAAAATTTGTTTCAAATTAAGACCATAAATAATAAAATAATCAAACACTTTGAGGCGTATAATTAAATTACCTACAATGAATAACGTAAGTATTTGCAGCAAAAACTGATGAAATAGTTTTAATGCGATTAAAACAGAAACAATTATGAAGTCAGCAATGCAGTTTTAACACAACAACGTAATCTGAAATATTTGTAATTTGTTTTTGATATTAAGTTTCAGTTGCTACACAAAATTGCATTAAATTTTGATTTAAATATATTCAATCAGACTCAATTCGCATACTTTATAGTTGCTGGACTTTGAACTGCGTTTCAATGCCGTTTTCATCGAGTTTCTGGCTTTGTTCGCGGCTCAATTCCCCACTTCAGGATTATGTGCAATCTCTAATCTGTTTTTTATTATCTCAGCGCAGCAGGCGTTGCCAGCCAGTCGCATTTTATTATTTTGCCAGCCGGCCGCGCTAACTAACCAAAGCAACGCCTGGCAATGGACTGGTCCAAGTGAAGCACCCCCTGCACCTTGCCTACTGGCCGCACACAGATCTGCAACCGATGCATCCGCATGCCAGCATTTTTGGAATTTTCCTGTCTGGACGGGATTTCCTACAAAACAACAAGCGAACGCATAAATGCATCGCATTGGGAGCCATCCGCCCGATTATGCATGTCCCCTATGTCGTATTGATGATGTGCATGCGCCCAGCGGGCGTTGTCTAGAAAATAAACCAAAAAATAGTTCTGAATCCAGGCTCAGGACCTGTGCAAGCCTTAGCCGCCTCTCCAATTGCAATAGAGTTGCATAGTTTTGTTTTTGGCTTTGTTTTTCGGTTTGGCTGAGTTTTGTTGGCTGCAGTTTTTTTTTGTTATGTTTATCTGCTTGTTGCTGTGTGTGCAAGGAAGTAAAAGAAGTAACAGGACGTGGGCGAGTGCTCTAAATGGGGAACGGGCCATTTTACCAATTCGCTGCACTCGTATCCACTTGGCCGTCTACGAAATCCCAACGTGCGGCTGCTATGCCCCTGGCAAACGGTTCCCATTTCGGCTCTAATCAATTTTGTTGATTGCCCAAATGCAAACTGCTCAAACTGCGCTCTCAGCACTTGAACTTGGCAGTAAACATCAAATAAAAAAATATCGCAAAATAAAACTTCAAACGGATTCTACAGTTAATATTCAGATATGTTTGGTAAACGAGTGCTTTTAAGTCAATTGTCCTCCAAAAATGTATTGTGGGTGGTCAAAGCTGAACCTTTTTTTAACAAACTGGTATTTCTAATCACGGCTTGACCTGACTCGATTTTCATGTTCAAATTGTACGTTTAAAAGAATTAATAAAAGAGTTTTTCAAAAGTTCTTTTTAAAAACAAAGATTTTTTAGTTATGGCTTCACCTCCATATTAATTCTACATTTAAAGTTATTTCAATTATACCCCTTCCCCCCCAAAGCAAAAGTATTGGTGAAAATAACCCAAAAGCAAAAGTATTGGCACATAAGTAACCCGATTTTGAAAAAAAAACAGTCCTTTTTGATCATGTTTTGTCAACAATGAGATCTAAAACTCATTTGAAACTGATCAGCCTTTCTGAATAACTCAATACTATATTCGATATGGTATTTGGAACTGTGTCCTTTTGCCAAGAACAAGCACAATGTTAACAATGTTAATAAAATCGAAAAGTCGTACACATTTCTATCACAATCATAAATTTCGTCATAATTATTATTTAATAGAGCTCTCGAGCCGCTTGTGAAATGACTGACAGACAAGGACAAAAATCAAGTCATTCAACACATTTCAGCTCATTAAATCGCATATTTACAAGCGACAAGGTCCTTTAGCCCGCCTGCGCTCTCTTTCGATCTGTGTGTACTTCATTCTGAGTGTGTGCGTGTGTCTATGTGTGCGTGTGTGTGTGCATTAATTAATGCAGCAAATATTATGTCCTTTCGCATACTAGTGTTACAACAACTCACCCTCGTGCACAAATATGGAAACGTGCCCATTTCTGTGTTTATGTTTATGGGCAAATCCTTTGCCACATGCCCCATGCTCCACAGCCAAAGCATGGCAGGACGTCACCTCTAAAGCAACGCAAGCTGATCCATGCCCGTTTAGTGGCGCGTGGGCGGACAATGGAAGCCACGCAACTGTCAATTAATGCGACACTTGTCAGGGGGCAAACAGTTGTACAAGGAGCGACAAGCACTGACAGCGGGACAAGCACAAATGCGGAGCGGGAGGTGGCGGGAACAGGAGGAGTCATCGTTATGATAATTTGTCTTTGGCAGGCAATGTCAAAATTGTATTTAACCATCGTCAAGACAAACAACATTGTGTGTGTTTGAGTGTGTGCCAGTAATTAATATCTGATATTTGTGTTGTCAGGATTAGATTTGACACTATGCTGCACTGTAGAGGCAGTCAAGAAAAACCTCAGTAATTATTCGCCGTTGATAATTAAGCAAACGTGTGACCTTAAAACTTCTGACACGCTCACCTTGAGCACAATATATATATGTATATATATATATATATATATAAATATATGTATGTACGAGTTGAAGTAGAACCTGACTCGATTCCATAATATTTTTAAGCAGCCTTTGTAAAATTAAGGCACATTGCGTTGGCATGGCAACTTGTGTGTGCGTGTGTGTGTGTGCGTGTGTGTGTGTGTGCGGAAAATGGGAAAAGTGATGTTGAAAGCGTGTTTGGCTGCGCAAAGTTCAAATGAAATTGCCAAGAGACACGTTGTCGGTCGGCAGGGGAATGGCTTACATGCTAATGGAATCAGTTTTAGAACTCGACAGCAGCAGCAGCAGCAGCAGCAGCAGCATTGGGTGCTTATTTGCTTAACCTTCAACTGGATTTTACTTTTCTTTCTCCAATTAACATGTGCAAGCTCTGACTTTGAAACGACGCAATTTAAATAACTCAAATAAATGTACGTGTTATTACTAAGCTGAATTTAAGTTGAATAACATTTTCAAACTATAAATGTGCATTAAACATTTAATATATATATTAATTATTTAGTATTCACATACTATTCGTATTTACTTCAACTATCATAAAGTTGTTCTCTGTCGCTGCTATGAGAATCAAGTTAATTATAATGCAGACCTAACAATCTCACATTCCTCAACCAATATGCGTCTGCCACTCTGCGCTCTGCTGCAAAGTGTGTTTTCTTCGCTTTTGCTTCCTTGTTGATGTCAAACTTATTTTTGTCAAGCATTTTGCAGTGATTGCATTAATTAAGTGCTCCATGGCAAATGAGAAAGGGTTTTAGCTCTCAGATGACATAGCTGCTATCTCACTCTAATAAGCAGCTGACTCTCTCTCTCTCTCTCTCTGTCTCTCTCGCTTCCTATCTCGCTCTCATTCTTGCTCTGGCAAAGATTTGTAACATTTCGCTTTTAGTTAAAGTTATCAAAAGTTGCTACAACTTAACATTCCACGTTTTGACTACTGTAACTTTTCGTCTGGCAGACAAGGAGACAACCCTTAAACCGCCCCCAACGCCACAACCCGCCCGCCTACATGTAACTATGTAAGTTGAAAGTTGACGCCGAACTGAGCTGCTTAAAGTCCGTTGAGTGTGTCTTTTATCTTGATATTCGCTTTCATTCCTTGTCAAAATTGAGTAAACATTAAATTTCAGTTAATTATAAATATGTTCTATTTTTGCTTTGGCTCTTGCATCTCAAGAGGTGAATTACTTCCTCAAAAATGTCGATCGATATAGAAATTGCCAGTGTTTCTTGGCTGTGGCAACTGATGCTGCTGCGGCAGTTGCAGTTGCTATTGCCTTGGCTAATGCTGACAAACTGCAGCTTTGGCACAAAATTGTTGCACAAATTTATTATTGGCTTAAGCTTCGTGGCATACTCAATGTGGGTGAGGCAGGTGCTCTCTTCTTTTCTCTCTCTTTTTCTCACTATCTCTCTCTGTACGCGCTGAGTGCACTTTCGACGCTGAAAGCCGTGAGTTATATGCGAGTCGAGACGCGAGACGAACCAAAGGCAAACAAATTGTGAAAGGCAGAGTCGGAAGGCGTCTCAAAAGCAGCCAACAGCCAGCAGCCAGCAGCCAAAGCACCCAACAGACTACAGACTACAGCCTCAAAGAGTGAAACGCACTGAGCGCACTCGGCGACTACGTGTCTGGGCCATATTCAATGGTCCCAAGGGCCCACAGCCGGGCAGTTATATACTTCCATAGGGTATTATAATGTTGTCACGTAGTGTGTAACGCACAGTCGGAGGATTAGTGGGTATATGCTTGATCGGCATAGCCAGGACAATATAGCCATATCTTACTTATGCAATAATAGATAACCTAACTTAATAGTCTTTCGATCTTTATAGGAATACTTTTATTATTTCCAATTGAACTAATCGTATTAAAATAGATTTCTCACTCTTCAAATAAGTATTTATAGTTTACAGTCAGTATTTGCTTTGCAAGAGTATTTAATCTTCTGCCTGCCACGGATATATTTTCACTCTTCTGCTCCTTTCACTCGTTTCATTTCGCGTGTTGAAAAGTGCAAAATGTATCAGTGAACAGTTGTTGCAGTTGTTGCTCATGCATTTTGTGTTATTGTTGTTGTTGTTACGGCTGTCTGCGAGTTATGCTCTAGCCAGAGAGATGCATTAATACACAAAGCCCGAGAGTTAAAGCTGCTGCAAGTGCGCTCACAAATATTGAGTGTACGCCATGTGGCATTCATGTTAAATATCATACAGAAAATAAAAGCGTGGCATCCCACAACTGATACAACTGCTTGACTCAAGCACTGACTTATGTGAACGCCAAACCATTAAGGAGAACTCACTACCAAGTTGAATCCTATGCACTAAAAGTTTATTTTATGGTATAAGAGGGTAATCATTTCAGTTGCTTCTGCTTAAAAGTTTAAAACTGAAACTTGCATACTACAAATTCCAAATTTGTATGTTTGCCTTTTCTTGGAATGTTTTGGACTATTTTAAAGGAACGGAAAACCGTTTAATAAACCCAAAATCGCGCTTTGGGTAGCTTTAAGTAAACATCAACTTATTTTTAAAATTCCATTTGAAATGTTTAAGCTCGAAATAAATCAAAAGTTGACAACACTTTAAGCTTAACTTATGACTTGACCAAATATCACAAATCTTGGGAACTATGCAACTTTAGGCAAAGATTCTTATTTTGAACAACTTGTGGTCGTCTTACAAGCTAAAAAGTGGAAGTTCATGACTGTGGGTCCATTCAATTTTCAGATATTTATTATATTAACGCAAATATGACAAATATGACCTGACAGGATGCTGGGCAGGGGTGCTGTGAAAATGATTAAAACTGATGCCGTCGCTGTTGCCCTCAAGCTGTTGCAGCACAAAAAACAATTTGACAAAAGTTTTGCCCAACGGAAAAACGGCAGCTCCGAGCTCAAGCTCGATCCAGAATCGGATTCGGTCGGTGTCCGAGTCATGGAAGTGCAGAAGAGTAAGCTCATCTGTCGAACAGAACTAGGTGTTCGAGTCCTTGTTGTCGCCTGACTGCCATTTTGTGGTGCTGCACATGTGCTCCTACTCGTCCTGGTCAAGAGTGCAGCAGTAGCAGCAGTTTGTGTGTGCGTTTGCCGCTGGCTGCAACGATTTTGTGAAAAGCGTATAATAATTTTCACAGGATATGAAAAAACTTTGTAGTTGACGCTTCCTTTGCTATTGCGCTGGACCCCAGCACAACCTGCCACAGACCAACTACCAACAGACTGCGTGTTGGTGTGTGTGTGTGTGTGAGTTGCCTGTGGCGTACCATTTGAATGCCGCTTACTGCTGTTGCTGTTGTTGTTGCTTTAGTAATTGGACAAGACACTGGCTAAAGTGGCGGCAGCAGAAACAGCAGCAACAACAACAACAACAATGACACGACACAACAGTTATTAACACGTGTGTGCGTCTGTCTGTGTGAGTGTGTGTGCTCGAATTTTGCTAATTGCTATGGTTGTTGTTATTGCTGTCATTGTTGTCTGTTGTTGCTTATGTTGCTGTTGTTGCTGTTGCCGCTGCCTTGTTTTATATATGTTGTCGCATTGACTCTTTACATATACGCATTTTCGCTGCTAAAAATTATTAAATTGCATTTTTAATTAAAAATCACAAATTTCAGTTAATTTAATTCCGTTACATAAACGAAAACACTGACAGCCAAGATAATTATAACGATAGTTGGCCACAGAACTGTCATTATTCCTGTGGCAGCTGGTTGACTTTAATGCGTGTACAACACACATTTGCCACACTCGCTTAAAGAGTGACAATAAACACGCGAATCGCAGAGCAAGGCAAATATGTATTCAAATGTTTCGCCCTCAAATAAGCCCCAATTACACTTACCCCATCAATTAAGACAAATGCCACCTTTGATTTCATTCTAATCATTCATTCTCTTTTTCTCTCATCACCTTTTCAGGTAAGTCCAATGCAATTCATCAGATGGTACGCAAATGCTCAACTACAGTCGTAAGTGAAGAGCAATGCTCAGAGCAATTCAAGTGATTTCAGTTTGGCATGCAATACAGGTCGCCACTTATGGTTCCCTCTGCAATTGGGGGACACATTTTTCTTTGAGCATTTTTTTTTTTTCATATACAATCCTGGGGCGCCATCTACCGGCCCTGTCGGCATCAATTCCCTCATTTTTCAGAATGAATTGAATTTCATTCCATTACCACTCGCCTTCGTCCGTTCGAAATCGACAGGCAAAGTTATAAAACTTCATTTGCAAAAGTGCTGCGTCATGGCGGGACACTCAATAGTGCAGACCGGCCAGGGCAAGAGAGCAAGGGTTTGCATGCCTTCTGTGTCATCGTTTGAGTCAATGGCACGAGTTAGACAAGTCATCAAATAAATCCCTTTTAGGTATAAAGTTCTTTACTTACTCCTTTTGCCTGTCACCTCCCTCTCGCCCCCTTTCCATCTCTTTCTCTCTTGACTTGAGTTTCTGTCCTTTTCTTTCTTTAAATTTTTTTGTTGTAATTTTTCACTTGTTTGGCCAGAGACTTTAGCAAGTTTTTGCTTTGTTTGACAAACGCCAAGGACAATGACAAGCAAAGGTACACACACAGAAAAAATTGGGTATTCTTGAGCACTGAAAATATTTGTCTAGAATTTATTAAATTTGTACTTAAATAAAAATGTGGCAAATGTTCTTTACCAATATGTTAATAATTAACTTTATCTTATATTCTGAACAATATTCTGTAATAGCTTTGATTTTTTTTTTGAGTGTAGTTTTTTTGTGTCTTCCATTGCACCATTGATTAACTAGTTGCCAAACAGTGGAACACTGTTTAAATTGTTGGATAATCATATCATGGCATGTCATCTCGGCGTCTTTCTCACTCTGACTGTCTCTTCCAGTTCTATTCCATCTATCTGGCTGTCATCAATCAGGGCATTATAGCCAATTGAGCAAACACTGCAAATTTGTCATAGTTAAAAATCCTTGTGTCCTTTAGTTAATGGTGATGCAGGCACATTTAATTGCCGCTGTGGCCGAGATGCAAGATACGAGAAGATGAGTATGCCTGCAACATGAGTATATCGATTCGGGTACCCGATATTCGTACAACTAAGCCTTGGCAGACTGGCAAAGCATTCATTTGCCTGTCAGCTGTCATTCCAGCGGATATTTGTCGAGCAAACTCAATTGATTTGCCAGACATTTGCAACACGATGCTGTCTACATACACACATACATTTACATATACATATGTATATATATATATAGCTCAAGGTGCATGCAACACCATTTCCAGTTTTTGAATTTGGGGGTTGCTGCTGCATGGCTCATAAGCCGCAAAATGCATTTCTAGCAATTTCCTTTATCCAAGTTGTTTGCCGTTGGCCCATTTTTATGCCACATGCTGCCTACTTTCCGGGGCAGAAGCGGCAGAGGGGCGTGGCACCTTATCTGCTTAGTTTTTGTAGCCGCAGCCTTGACTTGAGCTTTTCCAGGAAATCATTGCACCCAATGTCGGATATATCCATGGCAGTATCCCCTTCTCTCTTTTTCGATCTTGCTCTCTCTCTCTCTCTCCCTCTCTTTCGCACAATCTGTCTCGCTCTCTTTGAGCTGTCTGCGGCACTTCACTTGCCGGTTAAGTTGCACAAAATGTAATACATTTGATTGCACTCATGTTCAAGTTCTGTTACCAAAGTGGCTGCCTCTCCGAAGAAATAATAAAATGAATCGGATGCAAGACCATGCAACGCCCCTTTATTCTCTCTCCCCTCCCCTCTCCTGGGCTAAGCTCCTTTCTGACCCGTCTGTGCCCTTGGATGGTTGCCATGCTTCCGGCACGTCAGGTTGCGTGTTGTCGATTCCTGGTTGCCACTGAGTGCTCATGTGAGTTTGAGTGTATATGTGTGTGTGTGTGCATAGTCATGTGTGTGTGTGTGTGTGTGTGGCTTATGTGAGTTTGAAAATGCTACAAATTGATAGATCCGCTAACACATTGCAACAACTGCAAACAAACTGCATTTGGGGATTGCTCTGTTTATTAGAGCACAAGCCGCAAATATGAATAAAACAACTCAACTCTCAACACACTGTCGGATTGCATTCAATATTCTTTAAATCTGCCTTTTTTCTAAACAGAAGCTTATTATCTTCTTTACGTATTTGAGTGTGAATAATAAGAAACTCAAAAAATGCAACCATGTCTAAAGTGTGCTTAAGTGAAACTCTTATTTACGCTTGAATTCCAAATTTAAAGTCCTCGTCTTAGTTTATAGTTTTATTCAAATTGCTGTTCAGCTATTAAACTGTGGCTGAAAGTACTTCTTCGCTGAATTGCAAAAGTATCTATTTATTGAGTAGCCATGGAGTTCATTATTATTTGCTCAATTGAGTTGATTCTGTGTTGCACTGAACGAGACATTAATGAACTGAATTTTACTGTCATTTTGTTGCACTTGTCTGCCTGTCGGTCTGCCTGTGTGTATCCGTCTGACAGAGTCGGTTTAGTTATTAGGGCACATTAATAACCATTAGGGGCATCCGCAGTGACCTCTTCACATCATTCACAATTAAACCACATTAGGCGCGTCCATCAGGTTCAATCAAAACTGACATGCCAACTGGCTGCCAAGTGCCCAAATGGCCTCAACTCGAATGGCCTACACGGAGCAGTCAACCAGTCATCGAGTACAAAAATGCCGCGCTTCAAAACTAACCCCTCACAGATCCCTCACCGTGCGTCGGCTCGCTTTACTAATGGTCTATAACTGATGTTGGCGGGTGGGGGTAGGAGGCATCATTAGGCAGCATGGTGGTGCAAGGATTCGAGTACTTCCGTTGATGCCGCCGCCGCTGGCAAACGACGTCACGGAAAGAGACAGGGCTTACGATACAGCGTGGGGGTAGAGAGGTCAGAGGTGGCTTAGGGACATGCTAATAGCTTTGAACTTTTCACAAATTACGCAGGGGGAGTTTTAGTTCGAGTTGCGTTTGAAGCATCAACGAGCTGCCGTTGCACTGTTAATTACCGTTATTGAACTTGTTTGATTGGCGCAAGTTGAAAAGTTGCCGAGTTGACCGCCGCTGTGAGTGAGTATATGTATGAGTGTGTGAGTGCCTGAGTGCTTCAAGTGAGTGCCACAGGTTGCTTTCCAGCGCTCAGGTTGCATTTGCAAAAGTAAATAGGTTCGATGTCCGTTTGGCAGCTCGTTAACGATAGGATTCTGCTGCCCGCCTGCATATAAATAAAAACCCATTGCTGAACTGCAATTAAGCATTCGAGTTGTTGTTTTGCTATTTGCACTGAATTTGCACAGCGCTTTATGCATTTGGAGTTCCAGTTTTCACTCGCTCAATCTTTCTCCTTCTTTTTGTGTGTTTACATCTGCCGATAATTGTGTTAAGCTCCACAGGGACCGAACTGCGACTGAATGCATAAAAAAACACAAATCTGGTCATATGTCGAGTGCCTTTCGCTCAGACTGCATTCATAATTTAGTCATTCATTCCTTCATTCAGTGACTGACTCTGTCTGCCTGTGCGTGTGAAGTGCAATCGCAATCAATGGCCGACAATTGGCTGGCGTTGGCCAAAACAAGCCAAACAAAGCAAAACAATGCACCACCAAAATACTGCTCATTGTGGTTGTACGTGTGGTTCGTGCTTGGTGCCCCTGCCACCCTACTTGTCTGCCTGCTCCGCTGTAGCCAACAAAGTGTCGTCGAAATTGTTGCCGTAACAGGCAAAGCTTTTAACTTTAGATAAGCAAATGCAATGTATATGTATAAGTGAGTCTGTGTGTTGTGTGTGTGTGTGTGTGTGTGTGTTTGTTGTTGTGTTGGTTTTAATGCACCCTGCCTTGCAACACGAGCAGGTTAAAGTATAGAAACATTGCTCGATTTGAATGTGGAAAGAAATTGAAGGAATGCCTGACAACTGATTTAATATGATGAGCAACAAATCTTTTGCTTTGCCCCGTTTTTAAATTGAATTTCTAATTTGAGTTCCAAATTCAGCTGCAGTGAACAAGTACACAAATTACTTGCCTAAACTAAAAACTGAGCTTCTGATTTGTTTGGTTGCTCAGTTGGTGTAACTGACTGGAGTTTTGTGATTTGATTTCAACAACGTTGAGATAGATAATAGAAAGAGATATGTAGTTGTCTGTCCTGCTCTTGAGCATTTGATTTTCATTTTATTTTGTGTTGGATCTTTTCTGCTTTTTCCTTTTTGATACGGGCTACAAACTTTAGCCACAGTTTTTTAAAGTTTTCGAAGCATGGGGATTTATGGTAGCTGAAAGTGCTTCTCACTTCTCGGTTGCCGGTTCTCAGCTCTCGCTTGGGTATAAAGTAAAAGTTTCGCTTGGCATAAGTAAGTGTGCACACACACACATTCACACTACACACACACGCACACTTACTCCATAGATGTATCTGTATGCGTTATCGTATAAGTAAGTGCGAAAATGTCTTGAAGCGTGTGTAATCAGTGTGAAGTCACAAATAATGCCAGCAAATGATATCAATTCAATTTAAGTCACACTTCTGTTCGCCAAGTGGAAATGCCATAAAGTTAAAGTCGAAGCAGTTACAGTTTTGATTTTTCAAATTCTCTCAAATGGATTTGTATTTGAAAAGTCAAGGTGTGTGTGTTATTTGATTATTTAAACCAGCTCCGTTGTCTCTGATCCAGACTTAAGTCTGTAACTTACTCTTTTCCACATTTTACAATAATTCTTTCAAGCTACATTTACATATATGTATACGCCATATATATACTCAACTCAATGAGAATAGCCAATTTTCCCGGGACAGACTTATTATATAATCGAATGGCTGAATGACTCCACAATTCGATTGCAGTCGCAGTTTTCATCGAAATGCGTTTTCCCATTTTCGAATTTTCATGTGCCCCATTTTATTTACGCGCATTACTCGCCAAATGGCATTGGCGACGTGCCACGCCCACCAACGAGCAGGCGCTACTTAAGCCATAAAATAAGAATATAAAATAGAGTACATATGTACGTACATTTGTGTGTGTACGTATTTATGTATACATAACAGAGTGTAAAGCAGCAAATCAAAGGACCCACAAAAACGCAGGCATTGAGCTTTGAATTATGTGCCATTTGCAGGCCGCTGTGGGCGTTGGGTGGTCTGGGGCTGGGAGGCGTGGCAGGGCATTAGCCTCGGCCACAATGCCAATTGCAATGCGCACTCTGCACTTGTTTTCCTCATATTCGTTTCCCTTGGTGCAGCATTTCTCTGATATTGTTTTCCACCCAAAACGCTGTAAATGCAAATTTTCCCACAAAATTTATGTGATCACCATTTGGAGAATTTAGCATTATTTTCATCTTGTGCTTGGCCATAATTTAAACAGTTAGCTGTAAAGGATAGCTCGTCCTCCATTTCGAATCGATAGATGAGTAATCTCAATTGGCCTCGCCTTTGAAAATATACTTATCATTAACTAAACTGCAAAGATGCCCACAACTTTATTCAATTTCTTGAGGCCTGATGGAAGCTTAGCTCTTTTTTCTTTGCCATGTGCGTAAATTTGTATCTTAGCTGGCACGAATTCGATTTCATTTTACTTTTTATTACTACTTTGCTTCAATTTACAAAATTGAATATTGGCGACAAACTCGATTTGTGCTCACACATGGCCCCACTCCACGCCACACCCAACCACCCGCAGCACCACCACCATCTTCCACGTCAACCTGCCTTTGTCTCACACACGTTGCGTAAGTCATCGAATTATCCGCTAGAAGAAATGTCGATTGCCAAGTACGAGTAAGTAGCTTTTTCGTCTTCTTATGCGGCTGCTGCTGCTGCTGCTGCTGCTGCTGCTGCTACTGCTGTTCTTCCTAGCTAACTAACTAGCTGCTGCCGCACAGTGGCATAAAATGCTAGATTTGTGCTTAACTCGAACATTTTAATTTGGTAACTTGGACTCCTTTTAGTTGCTATATAGAGCACAGATATTTCATTTAATTATTTCTATATCTACTTTATTCGGTTTTACTTAAACGATTGACAAAAGAATATAAACATTTATATTCAAACTGAAATACATTGTTTTTATATATTTTAATAATACATCTATATATTTATTAAGATCTAAATAATGTTTAAAATTAATAACTGGTTATCGATGTCCGATGATTAGTCAATTATTGCTGACATATTTGCTCGAAATCTGAACAGCGTCAAAGTCTTTAATTTGCTTTACTTCTGAAGCCAGAAGCCTATATCACACACACACACGCACACGCACTCACATACAAATCCTCTCGCTTGGCTTGCATTTTATTTAAATATAAAATATGTAATTTTGCCAGTGATTTCTATGCGAGGCGTTAAGCTCAACTAGCAACACACACACACACACTAGCACACAAAACCCATATTCTAGTTGCCCACTGTGCTCTGGGGACACACCCACACACGCACACATACACATACAATCACCGACACACACACACACACACACACATAAGACAACTGCTCCTTTGTGTGTCATTTAGCTGTCGTCTCACGCGTACGTTTCATTCCTTCACCTACCCCTGCAAACTCTTACGCCCACTGCCTATCAGTCTCAATTTACCACCCTCAAGACCACTCCCACATCAACCCACGGCCTCGTCAACGACTTGTTTGTGCTCTTAATTTTTTCGCCAACTTTGCAGTTTTGCAACGTTTTTATATGATTTTTATACTTACGTGATATATTTTTCTGATGCGCACTTTTTATTATCAGCGTTAACATCAAGATACCAACGCACCCGAGCCCTCCCCATGTCTACACACACATATAAATATATATATATACATCTATGTGGCTGTCTTTTGTCTTTGCCTTTGTGGAAGCTGCTGTGTTTATTCAATTTCATTTATTGATTTTATATCTTTATGTATTATCGGGATAAGCATTAAGTGTGCTCAATTCCCGGTCTTCTTCCACCACTTGCGTTTCTTCCGGGTCAAATAGTCATCAATATCTGGCCAGGCAGAACGAGTGCAGATCCCGAAAGCTTGGCCTATTCCCGTTGTACCGCACTCAGCGGTTAGTGCTTTACGAGCGATGAGCGTATGGACATGGATGAGGATGGCTTCTGCATCTATACCTGCTTCTGTGGTTTAATCACCTTGGCCGTCTCAATTTTGGCAGGCACGTCGTTTTGTTTTGGCTTGTGTGGCTTGTCCAGAAGGCGACCTTGCTTAAAATCATAGACCTTGGCCAGAAGCTGCGTCAGCTCGTCCGAGGGTAGCTCCTGTTGTGAAGTATAGACACGCTCGCGAGCCATGGCCGCAATCGCAACCGCCTTGTTGTGCTCCACTTGCTCTGCTGTGAGAGACGAGCAGCTGGGCACATTAATTGATGGCTGCGGCTGCGCCTCATTCTTGACTTCAACGAAACCAGCGTCTTGCTCGTCCTCCTCGCTCTCGTCGTCGGAGGAGGAAGAAGAGGAAGAGGAGGAACAGGAGGACGAGGAGGACGAGGAGGAGGAGGAGGAGGAGGATAAGGAATGATTCTGCTGCAGGAGTGCCTCGTTCTCCGATCGCATTGTCCTGGGTCTTGGCACATTGGCGAAATTCGAAGCGATTTTATCCAAATCCGTTTTCATTTTTAGAATATTACTCAGCTGCAAATTTCGGATTGAAATGTTGCAATTTTCTGTTGTGCTGTCAGAAAATATGTCGGTAAATTGTGACACGAAATACAACCCTGAGTGCCAATGCTCAGTTAGGGGTGGGTCATGGGTCACCCATGCCCGCCGACCGTGCAGTAACACGACACTACACAAATCTACACATCACTAACAAACAGCTGATTTAACGGAAAGTGGCAATTCTAACTATTCAAAACACGAAAAAAAAACGTTACTTCCGACATCCAAGGGCGGCCTCGCTATTATCACCGTAGCACTCCCTCCCTTCCTGTGGGGCGAAATCATTTTCGGTAGGCATTTTTGCAGCCTTTTGTTTTAGACTTTAAGTCTACATGAACTATGTACCGAATGTGATGCTCTTAAATCATTTGGGGACACCCTATATAGCTCCCAGAGACAGTTGTGAAGGTATCTACTCACAAAAATAAATGTCGAACAAAATGCTGTACAAAAAGATAGCTTTAGCGTTCTGCGCACTGCAGCTCAATCGAAATTTCCCCGCCGTCCAAATAATATGATTGGAACGGACTCACTTCTATTTATTTTTGTGCAGTGTTGATCCTCCAGTTGAAATTCAGCCGTTGTTCCTATTGTTTTAAATTGAATCGGCACCCTTGTATGTGTCAATGTTGAATCGGCACTTTCATGAATGTGTTAATGTTGGATCGGGACTTTCATGTATGTGTCCATGTTGGATGGGCACATTTATGGAAATTTTATTGATTTTATTTCGTTCATTGGTTCCAATTTTAAATTTTAATTTATTGATTTGGCAGAACTTTTGCTTTTCCCTCGCAGCACTCTCTCTCTCTCTCTCTCTCTCTCTCTCTCTCTGAAGCTCAAACCTGGGGGCTACCACCTTTTCGACTGCGGGCAGCCCCAACTATCGATATCATCGGCCCCGCCGCAACACAGTTTACTTGATCCGAATCATGATTTAGGCTTTTGGCGACGCCTACTTGTAGAAATTTTGGCAGGATCGCGCAATGCATCGCCATTATAAGAATTCCAAAATTGATTTTAGTATTTTATTAAAATATAACATGTATATTTAGATTGCCATTATTTGCTTTTATTACTTTGACATTGTCCAACGTTATTTCTTTTCATATTATTTTCGCTGTTGTCGTCGATTTGCTTTTATTTGTTAGCTATTTTTGTATTTACTTGGCGAAGTGACTTTGGCCTGGGCTCAGCTATCAGCCCTATAAAACATATTGTCCTCTGCCTTATGTAATGGACTTTAATAACATTTTAGCTGCGAGCCATGAAAATATTTTTATAAATTGTGTGCGTTTAATACATTTTCCATGGGGTTCTTCAGCTTTTTGTCGAATTGCGTAACGCTGTGAAGGCTGCTCTTTAACATTATTATTTGGTATACGAATTGAGGTCCTGGATGAAAACAGAAACGCTCTCTGCAAAATTCATCAACACCTTTAAAATATGACTTTCATCATGCCACAAATTTCTTCTTAGTAAGAGCATTTAAACTTCGCAATTGCTTGATAATCTTTTCTTGTTTGTGTAGTCTTTTGCAGAGTTTATTATGAATTTGTGGTGCTTTGTTGGCGCTCAATGAATTCGATTTGGGGCCAGTGCCAGAGAGTGGGCCTGATATAGCACTTACTTGGGCCACAATTTATGCAGCAGCCACTCGAGCTGTTAGCGCGCCTCGAACCCTAACTAACCCTAACATATGCTCAGTGAGCAATACTCCGGATCCTAGAGTGCCGTAACCCGTAGAGAGCTTAAATTGCCCGGGTTATTCGTAATTGCTAAAGCGAAATTTCATTAGCAAAAACTGGCTGGGATATGGGAGCAAGCTGCACTCGGAAATCAGCGCTGTCAGAGACGAGGGTCGCGTGTGATAAATTCCATAAAAGGTCGTCGAAATGAAATTCTCGCCCGGTGCTATCGCTGGCACTTTAGCTGGCAGCCATTTTGTCGCTGCACTAGAAAATGGCTGCGTCGCCATTTTTGTTTATGGCCGCATTTGTCACGGTAAATTGTATTGCCAGCAGACGGCTCCAAGCTGACGTCCTTCTTCTGAGTCTATGTGTGTGTGTGTGTGTGTGTGTGTACTGAGAGTGCTGTGTATTGTGTCTCGTGCAGAGCGCGTTAACAATGCACCATAAAAATGTCTGAGCCTAAGGCTCACCTTATGTCTGCTAGAAGCGCCAGCATGTTAATTAAGCTGGGATGAGCTGCACAAAATTAATGTTGGCCAACGTTTGACTCGACTAAAGAATAAGTCTTTGTCTGCTGTGCTCATTTGACCTGCCATAAATTATAGCAGTTTAGAATAATGGCAATGTATCGATACATTTGTATTGAATTTTTTGGGTAAGTTTAAGTACAATCAATTGTTTGCTGCTTACAGCTTAAAGTTGCCACATCTTCTAGCTGCCATCTAAATCGAGGCTGCCGCAACTGGGGCGATCCAATCCATAAATGTTGAACTGATCAAGGCTAACTGTTGACAGTCGATAAGAATAAGTACATATATATATGTTTATCGGCTTACCACTTCATATCGAGTGTCTCCTTTAACTGCGGGCTGTGTCCACTGCTGTTGCGGGCCGTTTTTGGTGCACTGAACTCATCAGGCCGTTCATAAGCTAGCTGTAGAATTCAACTAGCTTATGCATTGCTTTGTAGCTGCGAGTGATCAGCAGCTGCATCTCCGAGTCCTCATTCTCATCGTTGGTTGCTGGCCGGGGCAAGTCAGTGTTTGCCATTTTCATTTTTTCTACATGAGTAAAATAAACTTTAAACGAAAATTTATGCAAGATTAAAACAAAAACTATAGTGAAATGTTAGCAGATGCCAAGGGGCTTACAAAACAATGGCATTTGACACAGTTCGATATTACAACAACAAAATAATAATAAAAACAAAACCAAAGTGAATAAAAAAAAGAAGAAATTTCACTCTTACGAGGTTATATTTGCAAAAACCAGCGAAGCGCAAAACGAAGGCCAAAAAATGCCCATGCATAACTTCCAATTTCATGAGGGCCGGCAATGCTGTGGGAGATTCGCATTTGCTTACGCAATGCGAGCAGCGATGAGGAAATGTCCATTGGCGAAACCTTTTGGCGGTAGGGATTTGGATGCTTTCCTTTTTTTCCGAGTGCTCAGCGGCCGCAGTCGAGTGCACGAAATTGAAAAACGCTCCCAGTGCTTATCAATGCAAAGCCGAAAGCGAATGTTGCTTTTTCCCTATGTGTGTGTGTGTGTGTGTGTGTGTGTGTGTGTGTGTGTGTGTGTGATTTCCGCTTTGAAGCAGCCAACAAAAAAATAGAAGTGGAAACTACATAGCAGAAGCTCAGTTTAGTGGGCAGCTCACATGGCGAATGCGCAACTCAACGCAACGTAACAAAATTGCTGCCAATTATTTGCTGCGGCCTTTTTATTACGTGGCCGCAGTGTGGCCATTAACATGGGGCAACAAGAAAATCATTTAACGACAACGACGGCTGCAAAAATAAAGAGTGGCAAAACAATTTTGTCAGCTTATCAACAGTAAAAATAAAATGCCAGGCTAAGCACACATACAAGGCCAAGGAGCGCATGAAAAGCAGAATAAAGCTCCAATGAGACACCAGCACATGGAAGGCATATAAATATATACACACACCCACATACACACACATATATAAATGTATATGTATGTGTATATAGATGATGACACGCCTGCAGCCCCTTAAAGGCGGCTTCTTTATTACTTTTGGCTGGCATATTGTTTTCATTTTCATTTCTTTTGGCCAGGTCACGAAGCAAACGACAATTTTGTGGCAACGTGGCTACTTAAAGAAAATGAGTTTGGGGAAACACTGTAAGGGGCGGCTCCTTTGCAGATTGCCAAAAAGTTTGTTAAACACTTTAAAGCATTGCTGAGAGCAGATGTCGAAAGTTTTCCTAATAAACGTGACCACAGTTTTAACATCCAACATTTGTATGAAAATATCTAATCAATTTGAAATATTTGTTGCTCACTAATGTACATGTCCTCTTCGGACTACTAAAGTCCAAAATTACACACTTTTTGCATTTCAGATAGACTTTCAGATAATTCGGCATATAATAGCTCACATTGACTTCTGTCTATATGTATATTTTATAGACTTAGCAAATGTCAATTGGAACTAACGAATTTAGAATCGCTCTGACTGTAATGTGCTCAAATTGAGAGCTTTAAACTCTGTCACGAGTTCAATTCAGTTTGCTATTTGCTGCCGGGCCGCTTTGAGTGGACAGCAAGTCAGAGTGTGACATCGAAACGTCTTCAATTTGAAATGACAGGGACAATGGGCGGCGACTGACACAGAGTTGGATATGGGGCAGCAAAACAAGCAGGACGAGGACGAGGACAGGGGGAAGGGGCAGAGCAATAGCAAACGGATATGAACTGCAAGTGCGCCGACTTGTCGCAATGGGAATGTCAACGCTGACAGCAACTGAATGAGGACGATGAGGACTACATCATCGTCATGCCGACGTTTGTTGTTGTCACAGTTGATGAGCTTGTTTTCGAGTGTCCACACACAGCAGCAGCAACATCAGCAGAGACAGCAGCAGAAACAGCAGCGGCAGAAACGGTAACAGCAACAATCGCTGTGGCAGCACCACTTACCGAGACCTGTGTTGAAGGTGGACGCCTTTGCTAACCTTTTCCAGCTGTTCAAACAAGTTGGCAACTTCATTCATTCATTCATTCGATTTCTTGAAATTCCAGTCCACTTGCTATCTTCTTGCTGGATAGCTGCTTGGCGCGGCAAACTAAGTCGCGTCGTGTTTGCACTTTGTGAAGCCCCTGCCACATGAGCAACAGTTGCATGCAGGCAGTAAGGCAGACATTTCAAGCACTGCGGTTGTCAACGTGCAACAAGAGCCATCCGCAAATATCAAGCATACGCCATGATGTGTGGGGCTCCACCTTTGCCACTTGATTCAATTGGATGTCGACAACTTTGACTCAAAGCAGCTGCCAGCAACTTGACTCATATGTTCATTGCTTTCATTTAGCTGAATTTACAGCTTAAATATTGAGAACATATTACAGCTTCCTTTTGGTTTGATTACCAGAACTCAAAATAATGTGGGTGACAAAAATTTAAAATAAAAAAGCTTCAACTCAGGAGATGAATTTGCTTGAATACAGATAGACTCTACTGCAGATATACTCTGCAATTTTATATACATTTTTCGCTTGAGTTCACTTTACTTTACCTAAACTATTTAATTTGAGATGGGATTTATAATTTTCAATACTTCTATTTATTGATGCATGCTTATTTAATATATTGACTGCCATGTTGCTCATATGTAGGCCAAATGCGACAGCGCGTTGTGGAGTTCTCTCGTTCTTTCTCGCTGCTCCATTGCCGGCTGGCTGGCAGGCAGGTGGCAACTGGCAACTGGCAGATGTTGACATACAGCACGGCTTTTGCATTAAGGCGCCGGATCTGGCTGCTCTGATTCTACATTCAGATGTTCTCCGCAGCTTATGCAGCCAATCAACGATCCAAGCCCTGACAGTCACCTGCCTGCCTGCATGCGAGTGTTTCTTTGTGTGTATGTGCATTTGCATGATACTTGCAACATGGCAGCTGCTTCGCTTCAAAAGGAAATTGCAACATTCCTTTTGCTTTTGCCACACTGTTTTGCAGCTACTTACAAAAAATGTGCACGTATGCTAATACCTTACACACATTCACACCAACACACACACACACACACACACCCTCAAACACACACAGTCACACACATGTTACTGCAATCGCTCAGCCACATGCACTAAGTGTTTTTGAAATTACCGTAATTTATTATGGGTCCAGCAGCGAGTTAAAATGTTTTTTGCACACAAACACACACAACATAGAACAGCACTGCTGCAATTGCCAAAGTGTGTCAACAGTTGCAACGCTTTCGGTTTTTGCCACTTGAGAGATTGCCACATCCACCCTCAGAAATACACTCGCACTAGCACACACACACACACACTCAGTCGTGTGCAGTCTGTACAGTTGACATCTGTTGACTAGCTGCCTTCAGCCACAGCTCAAATTGAAACTTAGCTCGTCAGTTGGTTTTCGTTTTTTGCTGCATACTTTTGTGCGCAAATATTTTAAGCTCCACACACACAGACAACCTGTACACACCAAACTGTAAAATGTTACTAATTGTTTTGCCACCAATTACGTGCACAAGAGTGTGTGTCGACATGCATGTGCAGATGTGTGTGTATGTGTATCTGTGTATGTGCGAGTGTTTTTGTGTGCCTTTGATGTATGTGTACAGTTTATTAAAATGTTTTGTAACTTTACCTTTGCCATTTTACTCGTAATTTATAACTTTTGCATAATATTTAACACACATTTACATGGTGGTCTTTGCGGTGTATTGCAGGCAAGTTTTATGGTTTGTTATGCCATTTTTACGGTTATTATAAATTTGCTTTTGGTTCTCTTTGGATAAGTCCAAAAAAAATTTTTACGAAAACTATTGCAAATTATTTTATTTAATGTACAAATTAATGGAATTTTTACTAGTGGGGCTTACGTCAGTAAATTGAAATATGTGAAATTTGTGTTTAATGGAACTTGTTTTAATTAACATTTTTTATTTATCTTTTTTTACATATATTTCTTTCAAAAAATCTATTTTTTAAATAGTTGTTTATATATATGTTTGTCCTTACATTTTTAGAGTACACTGAGGTAGTTGTCTATTATTAAATCTACTTTGACTTGTTTAATTAAAAGCCAAGTTGCCAATTATTGATGGGACTCGATTAATTTTATTTTATTGTCGCGTGTTGCTTTAAACTTGTTCTTAAATCGATTGCAGAACACATATAGCAATTTTATTATATTTTTCTAAATTTCACAATTTTTAAGCAATTAGTTATTTTTTATGCCAAATGAGAAGTACAAAAATAAAGCCATAAAAGAGCCGCTAGCAATCAGAAATGGATTGATTTCAGTAGACTTTCCGCACACACTCCGGGCTGAGCATTGAGGCATTAAGCAAAAGAAATTGTCGCCTCTTACGCCACAACGCCCATACGCGCCGCGTGGTACGTCGAACAAACAAACAGCCAGACCAACATACGAAAAGAAAAAAAGAATAAAAACACACGAAACTTTTGCGAAAATAAATGATTATTTAATATTTATTCTCGTATTGCTGAGAAATGAGACCGCACTGGCTGCCTCCTTGCTGCTCCTGCTGGTCCTGCAGCTCCCGCTGTTGCTGCGGCTGTTGCATCATTTTTCATGCCGCCCGAAAAACTGCCTCCAGTTCAGTCCCAGACTAAGTGCTTCTCTACGCCTGGCTATTAATGCCAGTTGATTGGGCTGAAGAGGGGGCGTGGCTATACATATACTCTTATGGCCGAGTACATCCCATATATGTATTTATTATTTAGCCAACGTTTGTGATTATTTACGCCTGATAAGTACGAGAGACGGGCCCAAGTCCGGGCCGTCAGTAGCGCCAGCCTGCCAGTCTGCGTGTAAAAATGATTGAGTATCCCAGACTGGACGTGGTGCAAAGCACCGAAAACAGTATTGTATGTGTGTGTGTGTATATGTGTATGTGTGTCTGGGTGTGTGTGTGTGTAAGCAAGTGTCTGGATATTTTTGCTTAGACAACGAACCACTCGTGTGATTTATTGAATTAAATTGAAATAAGATAAAATTCGTTAAGTTTGCTCAAAATAAATACATATAAGGCAACGATTGAGTGGTCTGACAGAATGATTTTACAGTGGGCAATGTAAGTGTGTGTGTGCCTCCAAGTCACACAATACAAAGTAAATAAATTGCGTGCAACAAAAGGATTAAAATGGAAAATTCATTCAATGATATTAAATCGATACTTAAATAAATATTCACTGCCTATTTTTCGTTACCATATATTTGTGTTTGCCACAGAAGAATATCACAGTGTGGAGGGATTCAGTTGTTCATTCCTTGATTACTTTCTTATCGGGCTTCGGCTTGAAGCAGCTTACTTTGCATATTGCACAATAACGTAATAACTCACTTAGAATCTAAATAAATAAAAAGCACTTTAAAATGTTTAGCAGCTTTTACTGTACCTCTCACAAGGAGGACTCGCTACAAGTCCAAGTGTCCAAAATTTTCTTTACCCAATGAACCACAAAGAGCGTCAACGTTCAGCAGTTAGAAATACAAAAAGAAAGAGCCTGCACCCAATAAGGAAAATAAAGGAAATACTTACTGAACCATAGAGACAAGCAACATACCAATACACTCACACACACACACATACACGCACGAAATGTAAAAAGAGCCTCCATCAACGTTAAGTGAAAAGGGCTGCCCATTGATATGATTTGGGCAGTTGAGGGTGGCAGGAAGGGCATTGGACTTTGGGGCTTGGTCGGCTTGATGGCACGTTTAATGAATTGGAAGGTAATAAGTAAAGCATTACGGCTATTTCTTCATTTATGCCCGGGCTGCCCGTCCACATTGATTATTGATTTTTATGGCAGCGCCTGTCTTATTGGATTTGTGTGCATTCAGATAAGGCGATGCCAAAGTTAATAAGATTTGCTTTGTTTTTTTTTTCGTTTTTGTTTTTCGCTTTGGCTGTGTTTTTTTTTGTGTTGTTTCTGGTTCTTGTTTTCGGGCAAGCGAATTAATTAAAGCGCATAAAAAATGGTCGAGTGCTAGGAATGCAATAAAATTTACCGAATAGCGGGAGTAACTAATGGGATCGGGGGGGTGAAGGTATCTGCAGCGTGGTAAAGAGTCGAGGTCTGCTCAAACAGAGGCGACGATGCGGCACCGCACAAGAAATGAATGAAAAAACTATTCCAGCCAAATGGCCAACAAACTGTTAACTGGTTGAGTGGAGAGGGGGAGTGGAGTGGGGTTGAGGTTGCTGTTCGGGGGTTGGGGATAGGGACTGACTGGCCGCAGGCACTGAGCACGCATCATTTAAGCGCAAAATTATAGCATACTTTTATGCGGCACGGTTATAATTCACAGTACGTGCAAATGCAATGGTCCCGCTGCTGCTGGTGCTGCTCCTGCTGCTGCTGCATTGCTGTCGAGTATTTAACGGAGCGAGGGTCTGAGGGGCGTGGCACAACACTGTGAAATTATCATTTTAATTGCGCTTTTCCCGCGACGCGCCATTGTTAATGCTGAGAACACTAACTAATTGCCGAATACCCTGTAAGACTTTAAAATAACATATATAATATTGGATAAATTAAAAAGATGAGTTTATTTTAATGCAATATTCTAATAATCGAAAAAAAAGACAGAAGTAATATTGAAATTATAATACTGATCTCTATATACATATATATATCAGTATATTTGCTTTCAACATTACTTATAATCAAGCAAAAAAATATGTAAAACAGTTTTAAAAAATTTAAACTAGCTTATATGAGCACACCCTCTTCCCCTTTGTAGTACAAGGTATGTCCATCGCTGCAAAGTCGAAAGTATATAAATTATGCTGCAGACTGCAATAACAACAACAACAAAAACAACAACATCAACAATAAGAACAACAAATCGTTGCAACAACAACTTTTATTGCCCTACGCTTCGTTTTATTTGCATTAACTTTGGCGCTGCGGCAAGGCAAAAACAGAAACTGCATGCAAATAAATAAAAAATTTGTATAAAAAATTGTAAAGCAAGTGGCATGCCTTGTCTTTCAGCGGCCCCAATCGCCCACTAAATGTGAACAAATTAAAAAGGCAATGCCATCCAAAATGAAAACATGATAAAGTCGAGTGCAAGCGTCTAAAAGTCTACTTGAAAAAAGCGAAGTAAAAAGAATAAAAATAAAAAAATCTAATAGGAAGCGACAACAACAAAGTTGCCATCGAAATTTGGTCACGTGCTGCTCGAACGTTGGTCTCGAGTTATTTACGTGCCTCGCACATTTTTGGCGCTTAATTCATTCTGGAGCAAAAGTTGCAGACATACACACACACACACACACACACACACACACACAAAAACACACCCAGTCAAAGAGACAACAAACAAAACGAAACATTGGACACTGCGGGCATTTTGGTCCTATGCTATCCTGTCTGCCTGCCAGTCTGTTTGTTGTCTCAGCATTTGTTTGTGCAGGCAGTAAAACTGCAGCATACTTTTAGGAGTCAGCGCTACATGGCGTTTACTTAATTTGTGGTTGGCATTGGGCACAGCACGTAGAGCCGCTAAGTGCTGCCACGCCTAATGACCCCATGCGCACCACCATAATACAAAATACAAAACATCAAATAAAGACGGCAGCAGCAGCACGAAACCGTAAAATACTAAGCAGACTGCGATACTCTGTCTAACTTTTCGTTGCTTAAAATTTTAAGAACTTTCAGTTTTATATTAATAAAGAAATATTTTAAAGAAGCACTTAACCTACACAAATATTATCTTCGACTGAGGGAACTCTCAATTATATAGAGAGTAGGACAACTATTAACGATTTCGCAAGTCTACTAAATACGCTTGTAGGATTATTTAGTACTCTACCATTGCGAATTTAATTGCATTTTGTAAAGCGGAAAGAAGTCGAGTTCAAATGTTGATAGAAACAAATGGTTGTCTGTTTTTTTTGGAGCGCCATTTCATAAGGTCACATAAATAATGTGAGAGAGCCGCGAGTTACCTTGAGATACGGAAGCATAATGCAATATATCTGCTTATTATATAGAGCAAACGACCCAAGCAACTTTCAGCATAAAATGCAATATTTTATCTAATTTTTTGTTGCTGTTGTTTTTGTTGTACTGTGCGCGTGCTGAAGTGAGAAATATGAGCGAAGCACGTGGCCAAATAAGAGTGTGAGATAGAGAGAGAGAAAGAGAGAGACAGAGAGAGAGAGAGAGATGTAGAGGGAGATGGATAGCATGTGGTTGCACTGGAAAGTGTAGCTATCAATTTCTATTAGGCCCGCTGCCTTGCAAGCTACTTCATTCCACTTTAAGAACGCTGCCCAGATACCAAATTGAAAGCAACTGCCCGACTACGATGACAAAAACCGAAAGCAACAAAGATAGAAAGAGAGCAATAGTGCAAGAGAGCAAGAGAAGGAGAAACAAAATTTGGTAACTCGAAACTGGCAATGGGCAACTGCCAACTGACAACTACAAAATGTGAAGCAGCAGCAAAAATGTTCTTAATTGGCGTCAGCCATTAAATGCAATTTATCAAACAGACGACAGGCACAGCATAAAATACCCACACACACACACACACACACACACACACACACATACAGAGTGAGCGAGAGAGTTGCACACAGAGCGAGTGAGATAGGTGGACAAGCGGGGACAACAGTTGACAATTAATTTGACACAATTGCAAAGCAGAGCAGCCAGCAACGCATATACGTCCAAATGTGGCCCAGTTGCACCTGCCCTCAACGCATTGACCTTTCACCGACCCCACCCCCTCTTCCACACCCACCTCAGTTGTTGCTGAATGTTGTACATCCCTTGGCAACTTTATAGTTGACATTGTGTAAATGTCGCTGACATTGTCGACGCTCAGCTTGTTTGTATTTGTGTGTAATGAAGCAGTATGTGACATGTGCAATAACTACAAAGAGCGACAGTGGGTAAGAGAGGAGACGAGAGAGAGAGAGGGAGATGGTGAGTCTGACTGGTAGCCCAGTAATTGCCGTGGCCATTAAGCGACTGGCCGTGGCCAACATCTAATGTGCCACAAAGGAAAATCAGGAAACGAGGGAAGCAGGAAAGCAGTGAAGCAGGTGGCCGACATAAAATGCTCTTCTCACATGCATAACAATAAAAAATGTTTTTGGCCAAGCGACGCAAAAACTTTCATAACTCAGAGCCAAACTCACATTTGCACTACGCAAAATGGTAGAAAAGTGTTACGTGACAGTAAAAAAAGAACAAATAAAACCAAACAAAGGACGAGCTATTGACATACTTAGACGACCTTGACTCTGTGTGGCTTGTGCTTTGGAGTTGGTTAATTGAGTCATATCTAAAGCTTATTCTGAAATTTGATTAACAGCGGTTCCTTACTAAACCGGGTAAGTGATAAAAGGAATTATTTTGAATATGAGTACTTCTACATAGGAGTTCTGTCTGTAATGGTTGTTTCAATTGGACTTGATTAATTTCCCACATTTAAAGATTATTCTGAAATTTCATCAAAAGCAGTTCCATATCAAGACCTTTTAATATATGTAGGTACTTCTTAGATATAGACTTTCTATAATTTTGTATGTTTTAACTAAATTATCTTTAAGTGTCTTTAATACTATTAAATATTCCCATGCATGTTCAATTTAATATTAATTTGAAATATTTAATAATAACCCAAGCGCACATATATTTCCCAATTAAATAATTATTATTATTTTACTCTTTGATTTAGTAGAAAATCTGTTGTTCTCTTGCATTTGCAAAATTTGCAATCAATTTTCATATTAAATTAGTCACGCTTACAACGCTTACATATCAATGTAAAATGGTCATAATGGCAATAAATTTGTACATTTATTATTAATCGACATGTGGCTTTTGATCATAAGTAAATTGAAGTGTATAACCATTACCTGAAGTTATTTTGCCTCTGAATTAGATTACTTACATATATATAAATACATTTATACATATATATACGAACGGATAAGCCACCAGATTGCACTTGAAATACAATAATTAATTATTTAGTAGTTAGTGCAGCTGCAGCTGCTGTCAACTTTATATTTCGGAGAGCCACACGTCTGAGCCATACAAATTGCAAATTGGTATATGTAAAATGTTTACTTGGAATTGCTCGCATGCAAATTAACACAATAATTTTGCAGCCCATTTAGAATCGATTAAAAGGCTTTTAGTTTAAATAGCAAATGAGCAACAGCAACAGCAACAGCAACAGCAGCGGGGAGGATAAGCTAAGCTGAGTAAAAATGCCAAAATGCGCACAACTGGCAGTTACACACAGCTGGTAGTTGCTGTTGTTGTTGTTCTCGCTCTTGTCGTTGTTGTTGTTGTTTTCTGGTTTGCCACGCAGCCATTCCCACAAAAGCCACATGGCATGCGGAGTTGGGGCAAAGTGCACGGCAAGAGCAACAGAAACAGAAACACACAAATATATGCACACACATAGATACAGACACCGACACAGTCCGGACCACGCCCAAGCATGAGTCGCTTGCATTAAGTGGCGGTTGCCAAAGTTGTCGACGTCATGAAACTTAAACAATGCACACCAGAAGCCAGCTCCGCCCAAGTGCAGCAGTTGTAACTGCAGCAGGTGCATAACACATGCGAGGCACCGTGAAGACATAGGCCACAAGAGCAGCAGCAGCAGCAGCAGCGGTAAGCTATTAGTGGTGGGGAGGGGGGATGGAGTGGCAACTTAAAGTGCTGCCTTTGACTGTCGTTTTCCAAAAGCAGAGGCAAAGTGGAAAGCCAGCTGGTATTATGCCTCAAGGACATTAACCTAATCAACGCTCAGTGCGCAATGCTCCGCACAGAAGTAGGACGGAGAGGCCGAGGGGAGTAAGAAAGCTATGGGAATGTGAATAGTGTGCATGTTGCATACCGTAGGGGTGTGAGGCATGCCTCTGTGACGGCTACAACGTGTTGACAATACGACGTGGGAGTAGTTGAAATATTGACTACCCTGTGAATTATTATGTGGAGCTTAAGCCGATTTGGCATACTTAAGTCTATCCGTCTGTGTGTGTATGTTGAGACTGTGACTGAGAGTTGATAGTTAAATTAATAACTGATTAAGGAGTAAGAACCATTATTTTGAAGAAGGAATTGTGACAGAATCAAGCGAAAGCGAAAACCAATTAGTCAAGGACTTCATCCGGGTATAGAACAGCCATTGTTTAGAACGGCCATTGTTTAGAACAGCCTTTGTTTAGAACAGCCATATCAAAAGCAAATACTGTACAATTTACAATTTTAAATTTGAATATACAAATAGTCATATTTTGTTTCTTGTTTGCGCTTTTTTGCAGTGCAACAATCACGGAATTTGCACAAAATAATATTATTATTGGCTATACGCAGATACGAGCACACACACACACACACACACGCAAATAGTAGACGAGTGCATTAAATTATTGTTGACATAATTAAAAAGAGTTGAAGTGTGTAGGCAGCACTGGCAGGATGCCACTCTATATGCAGAGGTAGTAAAAAGAGAACCGGCAAAAACAAACATGGGAATGCAACTCAACAGCTTGTCGTTTGCATGTTTGGCCTGGCAAAAAAGAACGAGCGGAAAAAAGAAATCAATGAAATTTGCTTGTTAAATGCGCCAGAGGCCAACCACTCCCACACCCACACCCAGACCCACACCCACACCCACACCCACACCCAGAACCACACCCAGACCCATGGCCAATTGATTGGCGAGCCTGTAATCAGGCTGACATGTTCGAATACGAGCATGTAATTATGTCAGCGCTTGATTGCCCGACACGCCCCTAGGCACGCGCCCTTTGTCAGTTTATGAAAATGCAATCGCCATTTTGCATATTGATAGAGCGCGGCACAACAACAAACACTGTGTGCGAAAAAAAAACAATGCATATTTTAACACAGTGAACATATACATATATGTATCTACATACATATATATGTTTATATACATGTATCTATATGTGGAGTGTAGTGCCGAGCAGACATAATTGTCATTTACATAGCTTTTGCACAACTTATTTGCAATAATTGCAAAAGTGCATTGATTCAAGTGCCATAAAAAACTCGATTCAAATATGCACAAATATTTCAGAGCAAAAACAAATTTCATTTTTTATTCATTGCAAATTGACAGTTTTACTAATAGCAAATAAAGTACGGCATGACCTGAAATACTTTTCACCATGTTTATGCACTAAAAAAGAATAAATATTATATTAAAGAGATTCGCCTTAGTTCTCGTATTGAAAATTCTCTTTGATGTTTAAAGCAAATATTATTGAGTTTATCTATCTGCTGGAAATGGTTTTACATCTCCAGGCCATTTCACCTATTCTGATTTCGAGTGCAAATTTGAAATAAAGTTGTGCCTGCAGATGTCCAAAGTTGTACTGATTGCTGTTCGTTTTGGCAATGTGTATGGATGCCAGTTTAACCAATCAAATTGCAACAGAGTTTTGTGGCTGCTACAAGTTAAGCCGCCTAATGAGCAACACGCAGCCAAATAAGTTTAGCCTCAAAACTAACAATTTTATTAACTGCCAAACAACATCAGCTCTCTGCCTCCCTCGCTCAGAGTGAGTGGAGGACTCTCGTGTGGAGCGGCACACGCAATTTATGCGCCACAACGTATGCAACACATTTCGGTGTATGCCACAGATATTTGCAACGCCTCGAAAATGCACGAGCATGAGCGCCTCGCCCTCATTTCCTTACCCGACGCTTGTCCTTGGCAGCTTCATTAAATTTACACGCACATGAAGAACTTGAGTGGGTTGAGTGGGTGAGAGTGAGTGGAGTTCCTAGAGCGGATTGGCAGTGGGTTCGGGAAAGGGGATTTGGGAAGGGATGGGGTGGCTCAGCGAAGACGCTGTCAGTTTTGTGCAATTTCCGGCGCAATCTTCATTTACAACTTAAGTTACAGCACAAACAACTACAACTGCATGTAAACAAACAAGACAAACACACACACACACAATCACAAACAAGCAAGCACACAGATATACACGTACACAAGTACACATACACACCCCCACTTGGCTGGCTGCCTATGCAAAAAGTGTAGCAGACTTTTAAGCTGTTGTGAAAACATTTTAGAGCTGCCTCCACACCAAGTAGAGTATCTGTGAATATGTATGTATATTTGAACGTATCCGAACACACACACACAAACACGCACACACACACGCACAAACACGGGCACTGGAATCTCCTGCTGTGCAAATGACTTTGCCTGTAGCTGTAAAGTTATGCCTATGAGTGCCCTTAGCCAGGGTTGCCGCAGTGCAAATTTATTAGGCACAGTGCATACTTTTGTGCGTTCACTTGAAAAATGACAACTTTAATTTAGCTACAAGCACCGACAGTAACCAGACCCCACACCCATCCCCAACCCACCCCAGCGCACCCCACGAATAACCGAACTAGAAAAGGGCTGAGACAAAAGCGCCAAGCAGACAAAATGACAATGAAAAGCATTTGTGGCAGGGTTGCAACCAGCAGAGGAGTTTTGTGCCACTGCTTTTGTCAGCTAACCACACAGAATGCCATTGCGACTAGCTTCCAGCTATAGTTGACTCCACACTCGGAGCGAGAGAGAGTGAGAGCGAGAGAGAGGGAAAGAGGGAGAGAGAGAGGGGGAAAGGTAAAGGGAGACAATGACTGCGACTGAGACTAAAAGATTCAGCGCGTTGTCTTTTGATGGCAACCCCCATCTCAGATGAATATTAATTACCATTTGAAAGCTTGTCATACACTTGTGTAAATTTATCAACAACAGCAGCCTTAGTCTCAACCAGACAATAAGCAGAGTTGCCAAACTAGACAACAGCTACGGAGTTGGTGTGGAAGTGGGGAAGGGGGTGTGGCAAACAAGCAAACAAAAGTTAGGCTTGAAATTGCTTTGCATGGCAAAGGATTAGCAAAGGCTTTTGCATGCATACTGAAACACATTTGGTTCGCACAGTCCACAGACTCAGATCTACCCCAAAGTATCCAGCTGTCCGAGGGGAGCGGCAATTTGGAACACATTTTTGTGAGACTCACTGTAAAATGTCATAAATATATGCATGAGCCTTGTGAATGCATGTGCATTGTAGATATTTACACGTTTCAATGCAATGTAATTGATACTCTCATTCCCCAAACATTGTTCGATGCTGTTGATGATGCGGATGATGCCTCTGGTCATTTGTTGCATCAGCTTCCACTCAGGTTTTTGGGGGCAACTCTTTTGGGGCATTGTTGCCAGAGGCAGGCAAACAGGCAGACAGGTAAATACAACGTGTAAATTGAATTGTTCATGCATCCACATTTGGGTCAATGCATCAAGCTACTCCTGCCACACATTGATAGTTATTGGCCAGGGATTTCGAATGGAAATTGGGCTTTTGGGTGAGATTAATGATGTGTTCTCGGGACAAGTTCCCTGCAATGCACAGATATGCAAGCTAAAAGTCATTCCGACATTTACATATCAATCTACTGGAAGAACATGCTCAAATAGGCCGCGAGCCTGAAAATTAGTTCACTTAGACAAAGCTATGCCAATGAGAATGAAAACCCAATAATAAATAATACCTGATTTTTGAAAATCGGCTAAATTTTGACAAAGTTATGGCTATAATAAGTTTCGAACCAACTAATTGTAATTTCAATGTCTATGTCAAAACTGGAAAGTCGAATAAGCTACAAAGTAATAAGAATTTGATTAAAATAAGAGCTATGAGCTGACTTCAATCTCTGTTTTCTATTATTGCAGGTACCACCTACACGCAACAACAGAATATCAATGCCAAGTCGCAATTAAAGACGACGCCCGCCGAGCACGCAGCCAGCAAATGGCGCAGCATATCAGAGCTATCAGATCGGACGCAGAGTCGATTCGATCTGGGAGCGGAGAATGCACAGCAGATCCTGCAGCAGCTGCAGCCAGTTGACCATAGGCAGCTGTCGAGCAGTCGCAATAGTAAACCCTCCAGGTGTGCCAAGAACTGTGCCAAGGCGAAGGTGGCCAAATGGAAGGCGCAGCTGAAGATGCATCGTGGCCATCAGGCGCATCGCTCTGCTTACAACAAGGATGCCAAGCGACGATGGCGTCGAGAGACCGAGGAGGAGGAAGTGGAGCTGCAGGTGCCCACAGTAAGCTCCAGTTCGACCACGGTGGCCACCAGTGCCGCTGTCACGGCTTATGCCAATAGAACGCTGACAACGGTGAAGGCGAAACGTGCTCGTTCCATGGTACATCTGGCGCCGGAGGATATGAAGCCCAAGCCCAAGGAGCCCGTCGTTATCATCGATGACGTCGAGGAGTTTGACAGCGGCACCTCGACACGCGATCTATTCGCCAAGAGTCGCGAGGATGGGGATCTGCTCGAAGATGATGATGGGCCGCTGGAGGGTCCGCGGGCGCTGCCTCTGCGCCCAGTGCTGCCCAATCCCTACGAAGACGAGGAGATGTCTGTCGTCTATGCGGAGCAGCACTCGGAGATTAGGCTGATGTGCGAGGTTGATCTGGATATATCCTCCAGCATGTGGTACAAGAATGGCCAGGTAAGTGACAACAATTGGAGCAGCACTCGCAACTCACTATTTCCATGTCAGCTAGATGTCTCTAGTTTAACTGTCGCTGTCGGAGCTGCCAACTTGTTTGCAGCTTTTGACTTTAATTGCATTCTTGTGCGGCCCGTTAGATAGCAGGGTGTCCTTTTGCTCCCTTAAGCTGTCTCGCAGTTTTCGCATTTTAATATTTTTGTATCCTGTAAATGCAGATCTTTACAGTTGGGTATATTGTCAGAACTATTTGTATTTAGAAAACTAATTGGCTGAAGTTACTGCAAATTTCAACAGTCTAAATAGCAATTTGTGGGATTTATTTTCATTAATTTCTTAAGAAAGTATTTTATGTGCATTCTACCAAATGCATATTTTGTCTTAATGCAGTTGCATGTGATAAACTAACACAGGGTATTAGGTCGTCTCATTCGCTTGCTCTGTTTCTCCATTTCTTTTGAGTTGTTCATGAGTTCTTAGTTGCTTTTTGTTGTCGCCTGCATTGCGTTTGTCCTTTGGGCCAGCTGCCCTCGCTCCCTGCGGACGCTGTCTTCCATCTTCCTGTCAGACGTCTCGAGTGCCCGTTCTTTATGCCCCGCCTGCTCTTTCTCGCTGCCACTCTCAATTCCATTCTGTGTCTGGCTTTTGTGCTCTCTGCTTATTTGTCGTTTAAATGCCGCATTATGCAAATAGGATAATCGTTATTATTTGATAGTTTCTGATGTCAAAAGCATTTTAAGAGTTCATCTGTCAGGGCGACCTGCTGCACCTCGCCGTGCCCATGCCCATGACCATGTCAATTCCACGCCCACTTGCAGGCCATGTAAACGGCTTAACTGTTTTTTTTTGCTTTGGTATTCCATGAGCTTCATGGCCGACTTCTAATTACAACATTGCTCGCCGTGGCAACGCCCACGAGCTGGCAGCGAAATATTATACAAATGCAAATTACTGTTGGGTACTTTTTTGAGCTGCAGCTTACGCCTCAACTAACGAGTTAAATTAAAAATGAAAATGCGTACAAAAAATAACTGCAGTATCCTGCAGTTGGCAGTCGGAGCGGAGCATCCGCGCCAAAACCCGAAAAAGCTGCCAACAAAATTAACAAACATGGCGCAAAAGTTAACAACCAGCCGGCAAAAGTTATTGAGTTGTAATTGCGAGTGCAAACAGTCAACAAGTCTGGGGTGCGGGGCTGTGGTGGGGTTGGCGTGAATAGCAAAAAGCGTAGTCTACCTGGCGTAATGCAGTTATAACCGCTTTGCCCGCCGGAACACAGTTGAGAGTTTTTAGCGAGGCAACTCAACAACAATGTTGACTATGGTAGAATGTTGTAGTAGGCAATACGCATAGAATTGAAATTCATAAAACTCAACATTGAGTGGCAAAAAACACACACAAAATGTGGAATTGAAAAGCCATAGAGTATTCTGTTGCATCTATCTCGTTATAAGTTGAATTTTATATATGATTTGAAATAATTGCATTCGATTAATAGTAAAGAAATACGATATTTGTAGCTTAAGGAAAATATATATACTGTATTGTATATTGGTCATTAGATCGAAAGAATTACTACAATGGACATACTTAAGTATTATTATAAGGTATATGCAATTAAGACTGAACCTAAAGTCTCTCGAAAGTTGCAAGCTTTACAATTGCATAGTTTACTAAATGAAATCTCGAATTTATTTTATATAAAATATTTTGAAAAATTTAATTAAACCTGTTCCGCTGATCTCAATAAAATCTACTGCTGCACCACGGCAACTTCATGAGAAAGTCATTATAGGGAACTTTAACTGGTTTCAAAGTTATGCAATGCATAAACAACTAAACATTTGTGCGGTGTTGCAACCCGTTGTACTTTGCTGTTGCTTGTTTACTTTACTGTTGCCTGTTTTTATTGTTGTTTGTATTATTGTAGTTGCTGTAAGTGCAGCTCTTGTGCAGTGCAAATTGCAACAGTGGCAGCAGCAGCAATGAGTGGGCAGGCCAAGTTGTTGATGGGCAAATAATAGTTGAAACTAAAACAACAACAACAACAACAATAGCAACTGCAACATCAACTAAAACAGCAACAACATCAACACTTTGTGTACGTGCTTCGGTTGTTGGTCTGCGGCTTGGCTTGCCAGTTAACTGTCGCTCCCAAACAGCACCTGGGCCCAGGTGTTGGTGTCTATTTGTGTGTGTGTGTGTGTGTGTGTGGCACTAAGCGTTGCATTCTTGCGGGTGGCGACATGCAAACATTGTTGCTGCCAGTATTGACAAGCAGTTGCTGTTATTGTTGTTGTTGTTGTTGTTGTTTCTGTTATTCGGTTCTTGCTGTTTATTCTATACGAAAATTAAATTCAATACTTGGCGTTTTTCGCAAGCGCGTAAGCTAAGGAATTGCCATCGACACAGACACAAGAAATCCGCCAAATTGGCTGTCAACAGCTGCCATTTTGGCATATACCGATTTCTGACAGACACGTCTCTTCCCCTCGCCCCTTGCCTCCTTGCCACTCGTTTGCTGTCTGCTGTCTGCTGCCTGATTGCCGCACTTGTTTGTACTAAAGAAGAAAAAATCAGACGACGACTTGCAATCTATTGCGACAATTTCGCATCCATCGAATGCGATTGCATTTATTCACTGTACAAATTTCTCCACGCTTGAGCAAAACATATTTTTGCCACACGTCCTTGTGTACGCTGCATTTTGTCGCTTTTTGTGTCACTGTTGTTTTGTAGGTTATCAGATGCCACGCCCATATCTCATCCCGTCTGCAACTTTTCACTTGCCCCCCGGCGCCTTAAAGGCCTCGGCTAAGCTTTTGTCTAGCCGCGATTTGTTGGCTTTTGTTGTTCAATATGCTCGCTGGCGACAAATGCCATTTATGTCTGGCTTGCGGTTTTAAGAGTCTCCTAGCTGTATTCCAACCACAAGAACAACATAAGAGTAGAATGTTGGCATTGCTGTTTTCTGAGATACTTTGTACGATGTCATAGCTTGGAAAGATGTAAATATTCTGAGATGAGAGCAAAGCTAAAGTGTAAACTCTTGGATTGTAATTGAATTGGCAAAAGGTTTTTATTTTGCTCTTATTTTGTGGTCTAAATGTAGTTTAAGGTAAATAGCCAGCTTAAAGAGTTGTTTTAACAAAATAATTATTTTCTTCTTCCAAATATTTCATTTCTGCTTGTATATTCCCTAATATACTCTAACTCTTTTTGGCGTTAACGTTGCAGACCCAAAGTGATGCTCTGTTTTTATGGTTGCATCTTGGGTCATTGGCCATTGTTGCATACTTTGTTGCTTGTAGCTTGGCAGGCTGCAACTTATTTATTGCTCCCTCTGCTTGCTGTTGCTGTTGCTGTTGCCTTTTCGCTGTTTGTCATTGCTCAGGTTTAAGGTTAGGGGCCAAGGCTGCTTTGTCCTCTTCTAGATTTTATTTGCCACACACAAACTGCCGCATAAATCTCAAAGGGTTCGCCTGACAAAAGCCGCGCTAAGTCTCCATTAGTCAATTTGGCGGCACAGGGCAAGACTTAATATACGGCATTAATTGAGCGGTGGTGCAGCCACCACCCTGGTAATGAAAAGTGGTGCGAGGTGATGGCTGCCGTTGCAGCTGCAAGTAAATCACATCAAGCCAAGAAATTAATCACTCAGACTGCAAAGCGGCGCAAATCCCCAAATGAAAATCAGCAACAATGCGACGTCAGATCGGCCGCCTCATGGGGGAAAAGTGGAGTGGAGAGGGGGCGTGGCATTGCATGGCACAAGTTGCTAACACGCCGCTTACTTTGTACCTTTGACAAGTTTATTAAGTTAGTAACAATGTCGGGGAATAACTCTGGCCGGGAATGCCTCAGCTGCACAGCTTCTCGACTCCTCTGATCCCTTCACTCCAACTGACGTTGCTGCACTCCGATGGCAAATAAAATCAACGTCGCTGACGTTGCAACATCAGCTGAGGCAGCTGTGGCAACGGAGGCAACATTTTCCCCACGGTGCAATTGTATTAGTTGTGTTAAAACAAAAGCCAGCCATGTGAAAGCGAAGACATGAACAGAGCACATGCAGCAGATTAAGAAGCGCAGGAGTGGTTTAGCGGGGTTGGATTGAACCACAGTGGCTGCAATTACAACAATGATGCGGCAACAATGTGAGACAGTGTCTGAGTAAATGGAGAGTCAGCTGCACGTTGGCAACCAAGCTTCGAGTGCAACACACCGCAATTAAAATGCTCTTCACGGCAACAGCAGCAACAAATGAAGTGGAATTCTACGAATCACGTTTGGTAATCTTGATTAAATGTGATTATTTCTGGAGATGCAACAATATTCCAAATTGTAAAATATTAACCAGTTTTAAATGTGCAGCTCGATTTAATATTCATTGTTGCGCAACACAAATAGAATATATTTTTGAGACTACGAATAATATGAAACTATATCAACTCATTTACTATAAGCTTCGTAAATGTTTGCTTAAGCCTCATTTCCGTCGGCTGCTGCTGCTACTGCTGCTCTGCGCTTAACAAATATATTTAATCATTATAACCATCCATCCCTCCCTTCACTATCTCACTCTTGGCCCCCAAAGTGTAAACAGCATTTGCAATTGCATTTCAGCTGCTGTTCGCTGACTTTCGTCTTGTGTGCTGTCTTCAGCAAGACTCTACAACAAACATACAGACTTCTAGTTGCCCGGCACCCAGCTCTTTCGCCCGCGCAACTCCACTGCAACTGCGGCAATGACATGCGACAAGTGTTGCACTGACAGCTTGCAACATGAGCGACTTTTGTTGTACTTTCTGGAGTGCTGCACAATGCATTCGTCGAGTCCCCAGCTACTTTGAGTGCCTGCCAAACTACCCACCCCACCCTGCCTCCCACCATGTGTGTGTGTGTGCCAAAGAATTTATTGTTGAAAATTATCAAGAGGCTAATATATTTGCCGAAAGCAATTTCAAGTTAGTAGCTTTGGGCCAACTGAAGCAGCAGCAAAAGAAAAAACGAGAACAACGAGCAGCGACAGGCAGCGAGTAATGTTTGCTGACAAGATTTTTGCAATTCCAAGCTACAGAGACGGCAGCAGACAAAGATAGAGGGACACAGATAGAGAGAGAAACAGAGAGAGAGAGAGAGAGAGAGAGGAATATATGCATTGAGAGCCACTTTTGTTCCCTTAACTGGCTGCTCCGAGTCGGAAATTGGGTGTAACTCAAGTAGCCCAACTTGGGATATATTTGGAATTAAACTAAAACTCAGGCGATAATAACTATGCTTGTAATTGTTGAACGCACATTTCCATAAAACAACGAACATGACTTCGAATGTAAAATATATTTTGTGTGTTTGTCTCTCAAAGTAATTATCATTTGATATGAATGGCCCGGCCCACCAACAATTTGCATTATTTGAACACGGCGCTGGGAATATAAATATTAGGAAATAAATGTGCATACAAAATGCTGCTACACGGCAAACTAAATGTAAATCGCAAATAGCCAAAAATTAAAACAACGCAATTAGAAAATACAATGCCAAAAAAATAGAAAGAAAAAAGCACAACGGGAATAGTTTTGGCCATGTCACAATCCCGCAATACAGACGTAACCAATCCCCAAAATGGAAACCAAAAACGGCAGTCGCCAGATAACGATGTCGCAAATTATGCAAAGTTATGCGCATGTAAAACTCAAATGCGCCTTCAAATATCCAGCAATTTATGCGAATTCAGCCAGCTGCAATGCAACAAAAATGGAAAACAAAAAAAATGAGCAACAACAATAAAAACAACAGCACAACAATTGCACAAACAAAAAGGCGAAAAATCATAATTACCCGAGAACAGATCGCCGTCGCATGCGTGAGATTTAATGCCTCCAAACAATGGGCGGCCAACAACTGGTCCGGCTCCAGTTCCAGCTCCAGCTCTGGCAACGGCTGCTCTGGACTGCGGACCAGAGTCCAGACTCTTATTCTGGTTTGGGGCGGCCAAAACAATCGAGCGTGTAATCCGCTGGCCGCTCTCGATTCGCTGTAAACAAGGATTTGCCACGCTCATTTAACGCTTTTGTCTAGCGGCCATGTTGCCAAACCAAAATCTCTCACATACACATACACATCTGCAGGTGTGCAGTCGCCAAAACTGGCATGTCTCTGTGTGTGCTTGTGTGTGTGTGTGTGTGTGTGTGTGTGTGTGTGTGTGTGTGTGTGTTTGTGTGTGTGTACCATGTTACCTCATAAATTTCCAGCTGAATGCGCCGCTGCACAGCCTGAAAATCCAGTTGCCAGTTTGCCAGTTTTATGTTGCGTTGTGCGACCAGCGCGTCGGCCGCTGGTTAATAAATTTCTGAAATGGACGCAGCGGCGACTGCGGCAAATGCTCAACGGAAGTCGAGACAAGCACACACACTAACACGCTAACACACACATTCACACTCATTGGCACTCGCGACTGAAACTCACATAGATACGAATGAAAACACAACGCTGCCAAGTCAGCACAAAAAAATTGCTAAAATCCATGCACGCATAAATATTTGCACTGCTTTTCAAAAACGTTATACAAAAATCATAAATGTAGATGGTGGAGGGGTAGGGGAAGGGCAGGGGGAGGGGTGGTTGAGCGAACAAAAATTGAAAACTCGCACACAACGGAAACGGAAGCGCAGCATACAAATATAAATATTTTGTTTTTACTATATATTTTACACAGATTTTCCAACATTCATTTATTTATTGCATTTTTGTTGTATGGCATTATGTAATGTGGCAGAGTTGTTAGCGAAAATGTTCAGTTTTATGTTATTTATATATATGCAATGCCCTGAATAAATTTACAAGACAAATTAGCAAGTGGACTGAAAATATTGCCACAATTCACAGAGTCCTTTAGAAGTACATATGTATATAATGTACGTACAGATACATATGTATATGTAAATAGAAATATTGTTACAGTGGAAGTATAGTTTAAGTTCTGATTCTGAGAGTATACAGTATCTATAAGTCGATCACTTTTGCGTGGGTACAATATCTGTTTGTCAATCACTTTTGCCGAAAATATTCTCTTATGTGCTTCATTTTTTGTTTTGCATCTTTTCAATATATAATTTATGTTTCGCTCAACCGATTTTCGGGTGTATGGCATAAAGAAATATATATAAAAAATTGCAGAAGTAGAAAGCAAAAGCGCAAATGTCACATAATGTATAATTTTGGGAAAATATAATATATATTTGGGAGTTCATACGCGGAGACACGCAAGTAATAAATTAAATTTTATCTACAGAAATAGGTATATAATTGCAAAAGTTAAATTTCTTTTGAATAATGGCGAGGTCCTTCAACTGAAAACTACTTTTGTGCGATAACCAGATGACAAACATTGCCATTTTAATATGGAGATTGTGCGTCTTTTGTGCCCAACTTACGTCTACTTACGTGGGCTTAAAACGCTATCAGAAGTTAAGCTGTGGCGTACAATTGCAATTAAAATTATTAATGCGTGCTGAAAATGAACGATGCCACGCCCCCATTAAGCACGCTACGCATTTACCGTATTTACCGAATATCTTTCATATTTTTGTCCAACATTTGAATGCGTACATAAATTTTCAGCAGCGCATTAAGCCACCTTATATACAGGATACCCACAAACGGGCATAACAGACAGGACAATGCGTCCAAGCCGAACAACAACTATTGCCCACATTTTGAATATGTTTTTTATTTTTATTTTCATTTGTACGCTTTTGTAAGCCAGCAAACAGTTCATTGTTGCCGCATTACAGTAACTGTACTCGGTGGATTTGTATGTTGCGGGTACAAACAAGTGCATTTAAATTATCATTATTTTCGTTTGTTTGAAATGAATTGTAATAAAATGTCTGGCCTGTAAATAAATGTTGGCATCTGCTTCACACACCCACACCCACACACACGCACACTATGGCATATATGGTCGATAGGAGTCCCGGGATAGGATCGTTGCATTTATCAGGAAATTTATGTGCGCTTAAATGCGCTGCATTAAAAGTTGAGTGCGGCATAATTTGCATAATTTCGACAGCGCCTGCAACTCAAGTGACATTACATTTAATGCCAGCAAAACTTGCCTCCGATCTCACACTATCTCTGTCTATCTCTACCCCGCAGGTGGTGCATGCCATGGACCGCACGACTCGTGTCACCGACTATCGCTTTATCAAGGAGGCTAATGGGGCGCTAACCATCACCAATGTGATGCTCGAGGACGATGGCAAGTGGCAGTGCGAGGCGGAGAATACGCGACGCTACACCGAAAATGCTCGACCCGTCAAGCTGGTCGTGCTGGGTGAGTACCAATGCAACAATAACACCAACAATGCCAGGTGACAACAACTAGGCACACATAAAAGCTTAGACGAATATTAAAAATGTCGTTACATTTGCGAAATTAGCTCTCGCGCATAGTAGGCAATCAGCCACGTCGGTTGAGAAGAACTTTTCCCATTAGCTCGATTCGCAGGTGGCACAGTTGTGTGCCCACAAAGCTAGCTGCAAACGTGAGAAACTGTAGCCAGGAAAAGCTCTCTGGCAGCTTACCCAAATGTCGCCTGCTCCACACTCTCGTCTCTCTGATGGCTGCAATTGAGTTTAAGTCTGCTTTGTGCAAACTTTTTTTCTGGATGTGGAGATGTGGAGATAGTTCAGTTGGTAACTAACATGTGAGGCACAAATTAGCTGTCAAAGTAAGCCTGTTAAGACGAATTTGTATGTTTGATAAGATCATTTTAAAATTCCTCAGATTTGTAGCAGACCATAAATAACATCACTAACTGAAAGAAGAACAACATAAATCATTGTGTAAAAGAAATTAAATTTAGTTTTGACTGCTGCAGGTTGACATCAAATTATTAAGTAAATCAAGATAAACGCAAATTAAAGTAAGGAAAGTAATAAAACAATTGTTGAATTTTTTTTTGCTGTTCTAATGCTGCAATAATTTCTATAGCAATGTCTTACTTATATTTAACTCCCCACAGATCGTCCAAAACCACCATATTTGCTGATTGACTCACGTCGTCTGGATGCAGGCAACATTTTCGTGCCCGTCAAGGAAAATTCGGAGCTGAACTTGGCCTGTGTCAGCGAGGGCGGCAATCCGCGGCCCACGCTCACCTGGGAGGTGCTGCTGAGTCCTGGCGTGGATCGACATGCCCAGAAGGTGTCCGCCGAGGTCCTAGAACTGGAAGAGATCAAAAACGAGAAGGTTAGTGTTAGATAAATGAATGAATGGCCAGACAGGCGTTGAGCTTGGGCTGACACTTTGACATATTGTTTGTCGTCTTAATACGAGCCGGGCAAAACCGCAAGCCAAATATAGTTTGAGAGAGTATCAGGGAGTGGGGACAGACAGCAAACACATTAAGTGTGGATAACGGCGGCATTTCTGGCTACGGCTCAAGCAACGGATCTCTGTAATGGACGGACAGATTGCCGAACGGACTGACAAGCTGCGGTTGAGCCAAAATTGTTTGTCTTGCACTCGAGCATAATGAAAAGCAGACATTTTGGTCAAGCGTTGCAAAAGCAGACCAACCACCCAAACCACTCCAACACCCGCAGCCACCTGTCAAACACATCGAAGATGTCGACTTGAGTGTTTATGTGTGTGTGTGTGTGTGTTTGGGTGTGAGTGTATTTGTTTGTCGTCGACCCTAAATGCCACAAATTTGCGTGTTTGCTCTGTTTTGCGACCGCCCCAAACTACACTGTAGACATGCCAGATGATTGATTGAAAACTGTGCCAACAAATTTGCATGTCAAGACGCTCAAGTGTGGTGCGAATGGTGCAAATGGTGCGGGTGGTGCGGGTGGTGCCACTGGGCGTTGTCGTTGGAATTGCCCTTGCCCTTGTCCTGGACGCTTTAATTTAAATTAATGATGTCGCGCTGATAACAGGGCCCCAGACTAATTGGCTGCCTTGTCATTTCGCCCAATTTGTCCCGAGCCTAAACCTTAAATTGTAATGGCATTTTTATTAACCCACACTCTCACTCTCTCTCTCTCTCTCTCTCTCTCTCTCTCTCTCTTCTCTCTCTCTCTCACTCTCTAATCACAGGATAAGAACGGCTACAAAATCAACAGCGGCGCCAAAAGCGAAGCCCGTTTGCCCGCCGTGTATCGGGCGCATCACAATGCCCGGATTCTATGCGTCATGGAGCATCCCACGCTGAAGATTCGACAGAATGCCTCCCTGCTCCTGGATGTGCAGTGTAAGTGGAATTTATGCCAACTATTTTTAGACTGTCGCTTAAGTTTTGCCTTACCTTAATCCATATATACTTTTTTAGGAATGCGAAGTTTTTTGCTGTTTATTTTCCTTAAGATAATTCGTCAATTATATCAAATTGAATGTAGAATTTAAATAGGTATTTAAATGAAGTTTAATATAAATATGAAGGGCCGATGGAAGTAAACAAAAGTATTTAATGAGCAAAGATTTAAAAGTTAAGTGCTCATATGTGAGTAATTAGTCAGTTAGTCAGTCAGTCAGTCAGTCAGTCAGTCAGTCCTTTGACATTAAATTTAAATGTTAAAAAAGTTTTGCACCTTGTTTAATTAACACAGCCGGCGAAAGCGAGAGTGGTGTGGTAATTGGGTGGAAATGTGATGAAAATGGGTGTAAGGGGGAGGGGGCAGAGGTGGTGCAAATGCGGCAAGTAAAAGTGAAAACCAAAAAGCAAATGTTGATTAAAAAGTTAAATTGCTAAAGTTAACACACGCCACGAGGCACGCAGTGGCCTTTGCCTGGCTAAAGGGTATATGGTTGCTAGGTGAGTGGGTGGCGGGTGGTGGGAAATGGGAAAGGGCAAAGTCACCAGTCTACGTTTTGCAATGGAAAAACAAAGGCTCAAAAATTATTATGCAGCTGCAGAAATAAAGGAGAGCAAAGGTGAAAATATATAAATGGAAAGTGCAGCAGCAAATAAAAAGAAAAATTGAAATGGGAAAACGCAAAGCAACAGCTATATGAAAAGAAGGCGTGTGGCCACAAGAACAGTGCCAGCCACTGGGGCGTTGAGCAATAAGCAGCCCATTCAAAAGTAAGCAACAACTTTTTAATTAACTCTCAATGGGCAGGCGAAGAGATTGCCTAGCAAAATGCTTAACAATTTTCAAATTTTCAAATTATTTCTAAATATAACCATGAAACAAAAAACAAATAATATGATTGTCAACAGACCTTGTCTATTAATGATATTTTAAAGAGAGAGCCCCAACAGAACAAAAAAATATATAATTATTGACTGATATTTGACTTTCGTCTAAATGTGAAAATTGTAGAACATTTGCTGTTTATGTATAGCTGAAAACTACTTTTGACATGCTGCAATCTGAACTGGCAATATTCTAGCATGGGAATTTCATTCCCATAGAATGAAGGACAACTTTTAACAAGCTGTCCTTTTGAAATATCCTAGCTTGCTGCTCGCTTAAGCCTTAAGAAGTTAGGAAAATAAAAAATAGAAGAGCCTGCACCCATTTAGGCCAGCATTCATCATCAAATCAGATTTCACGTGACTTGATTGAAGCCGCACGCATATACAGAGTGAGATAGAGAGTGGCAGGGCGAAACAGAGACAGAGAGAGAGAGAAAACATTTCCGCCATCAACACCGGCTGCAAATGAAAATCAATGGCAGCAATTAGAGGGACTCGCACTAATTGGCAGTAACAAAGCCGCAGACACGTGCTGAAATTGGTAGCTCAGCACTCCAGGAGGGCAGGAGAGGAGACCAGGATCAGAACATATAGAACAAAGTGCCACAGTTATTTGCTTTATTAATGCTCGTCAAGCCGCATAATGCCATGACAAATGCCAAGGTAGAAAGACGACGACGATGCCCATGAAAATGATTGGAAAATATAGAAAAGCCGTGCGGGATTTGCATGACTAAGTCCCGACTATGGGAATGTCGAATGCGGAATCTCGATGGATATGCTTGTGTGTGTATGTACGTGTGTGTGTGTTTGTTTGTTTGTTTGTGTGTGTGTGTGTGTGTGTGTGTGTGTGTGTGTGTGGGGGACCAGGCATGAAAATTGCAAAAACCGCAATAACAACAGCAAAAAGCCTGCAACAATAACAACTACAACAACAGACGCGGCAACCAACCGCAACGTTTTACAACAAAGAACAACTGAGAGCAGTTCCCGGTTGAAACCACTCCCCCGCACCCCTCGCAGTGCCCGCTCCCATTGTTATTGCTTGTTACGGTTGTATAAATTAAAATGCACACACATGAAAGCACTTGCTCAGACAGTTGAATATTATTGTTGTTTGGTATTGCTATTGCAATCCTGTTGTTATTGTTGTTGTTGTTTTTAATTTCGCATTTTTCTGAAGTCAGTTGACAGGCAAATCAAGGACATCAACGATAATGCAAATGAGATGCGTTAAATGCTTAACAATTTGAACAATTCAAAATACAATTTAAATTTGTGCAAAAGTCCATTCTAAGAGCACTAAATGCTAGCCTTAAAAGGGTTCTCGGGTTTTTTGCATCCTCTTTTCGTATTTACAATATTTTTTCTGATGGTTGTTTGCTGGCGAAATGGTTTGGAAATTGTATTTAGGAATCGGCAGCAATATCTAGTTAGACAAGCACAACATTTTTTGCACCCCTTTTTTCGAGTTTGAGGCATAGATTTTTCACCGAACAATTTGATAGACATAGTCCTCTGATGGCCAGACAAGGACCTGTAGCCACTCTCTCACCCGCCCAACAACCAATTCCCTCCATCTACAACGGTCCGTTCGGTTAGCCGCATAAAAGGCAAACGGGCGTCGTTGAATGTCCGCCAGACTGAAGTCCTTTCATACAGATTCAAATACATATGTATTTGTATGATGTCTGACTACTGCTGGCTGTATACATGATACACCCACAACCACACACACACATACATACCCACACCCCATACTCACACAACCAGAGTGACACACACTCAGCCGAATTTCTATTGAATAGTTTGGCAAACAACCGACAAACAAATTTCATTTGCTCTGCATAATCAAATTGTATTAGTTACAAAAGCCCACAAGGGCCAAGAGAGAGGGCGATAGAGAAAGAGAGAAAGATTGAAATCAAAAGAGTGACAGGGAAGAAAGGGGCCAAAAATTGAAAAGATTGAAATCGTTGTTCGGTTGGATATTGTAGCATATTTTTTAGGGGTTCTGTAATTAAAAAACCATTGATTTATGCCTATGAATATGCATTGAATGCAACGATACATATATATTATGTATATGTGAATAAGGGCGTGTCACTTGGCCCAATCATTCATATTATTTACAGTCACATTTGCATTGAGATTTGCATTTTGTCGATAGCTTTCTGACATGCATTCAATGGACTTTTGATTGGCACCCAAATGTAGTTACATTTAATGGCATATCAATTTCAAAAAAGATTTGTAATCTATTCGCATGTGGCGTTCGAATTGAGTAGTTCCATGAATGTTTAATCAAATGCAAGAAATCGGACCCAGACAAATGTACTAAACAACAACAACAACAAAAGCTTTGAATAAACATTAAAGTTAAATAGTAAAATCAATAATAAAAGCAATTTAAATTGAATTTCAAGCAAGTGTTTAGTTTGTAGTGTGAGAAGCAGATTGATAAATTCCTATTTATGTAATATATAAATTTAATTGCTTGATAATTATATTTCATTAAATTAAATATAAATAAATTGTATAAGCCTACATAGCCTGCAAAATACTAATTTTAGTTGTTCTCTCAAGAGCAAATTATAATTTTTTGGATTTCATCAAAAGTTGCTTTCTTTACTTTTGGCACTCAAATATGCTGTTGAGCATGGAAAGATTTAGTTTTGGTAGCTGCGACTCAAGGACCTCACAATACTAAAAAAAAAAAAAATGAAAGAGAAGCAAACACACATTTCGCATTTAGTTTAATTATAAAAGTTTCTCTCGCTTGAGGTTTATTTTTGTGTAGTAATTTTTTAATTAAAAACTATTTTGTAGATGTTGCCACAGTCGCCGAGGCGACAGGACAAAATAACAAACCGAAAATCGCATCGTATCTGTGTATTATATCTATTCTTATAATTGTTCCCCTGTTCCCCCTTTCTCTCACCTGCAGATACGCCCTCGTTTGCCATCTCGCGCACACCTGGCTTTGGTTATCCACTGCGGGAGGGCATCGAAGTTAGCCTTAAGTGCGATGTCGACTCGAATCCTCCGAGTACGCCGCGCTGGCAGAAGGATGATGGTGACACACCGGTAAGTCTTGTAGAACTTATGCATACGTTGGCTGCAGCTCCAGCCTCGACTCTCGGCTCTGGGTTGGATTTTAGATTTTCGGCTTGCTTTTGTGTGATTTTTGATCAAGGAGCAAGTTTTAAATGGATTTTCGTGCCGAGTTGTCGCGAAAAAGTTCTTGGACCAACTATTTGCCTTGCCTTAATTACCAAAAATTGTTTACGCATAAGAACGAAACTCGTTTCTTAACCACCAGCCCCAAACTGCATCTGTCTCAATTTTTGACTAACTCTTCCTCTCTCTCTCTCTCTCTCTTTCTCTGTCTGTCTCTCCATATTTGTGCAATTTTACAGGTGCCGCAAACGGGCGACGGTTTCCTCAACTTTACATCGATTAGACGGGAACATTCCGGCTGGTACAAGTGCACATCTCGGCATCTGAACTTTCAATACTCGTCGATTGGCTATTACCTCAGCGTGCGATGTAAGTACTCTTCAAATAAATTAGCGCTTGTATGCGTGAAATTGCCTTCTAAAATGGCGCGTGATAATATTTTCGCCATTAGTTCTCATATTATAAAAATGTTGTGCACTCCCAACCCCCATTCAAAGGAAAAGAAAGCTAAAAAAAAAATATATATAAAAAAAATGCCAAAAATTGCTGCGTAGCTTTTACGACACTCGCACATGGTGCGTCCCATCATCAGTCGCAGCATTGCTGTCCCCATTCCGTGCCTCATCAGTGTTGGGGGGTGCGTTGATGTTGTTGCCCCGTTGCATACTGCGAAGCGTTTCGCTACCCTCCATATGCAAAATGTGGCAAATTTCATTGGCATTGGCAGTGGCACTGAGACTCTGGCTGGGGCTGAGCGACACTGTCAACCCTCTGTCTGTGACACCCCACCCGCTGTTTCCCCCCTCTCTTTGCCCTTGCCACACTATTTTTGCTTACGCGCCATTTTGCTGTCAATATTTTCTCGTTTTGCGGCTAAAGATGTTCCTCCGCCCGCCGCTCCGCCTCCTCTCTCTATGCTTGGTATTGAGGCGCACACTTTATGCGCTGAACGCGTGTTAATGCTTGTAAATATTTTTATTTTTATTGAATTTATGTCGCTGACAGACGCCACTTTGTAAGCAAATGTTGTCGCTATGTTGCTGCCTAAAAGCAGCCAACCAAAAAGTTTTTCTCTTTTTTTTCTTGTCGCTAAGCGAAAATAAAATTTGATTAGCTTAATATGAGTGTGTGTGTGTGTGTGTGTGTCTATGTGTCTGTGTGTGTGCAGCCTAAAAGTAATTTTCAGACTCATTACGTTGCAATAAAATTGTGTGCGAACAGACACATAAAGTTGCTGCACAACAGTGGGACAAAAGAGAGATCAATGTGACATCGAAGCTTAAGTTCAAGTGGTCAATAGGATCTATTTTCTAACTAAGTAGCAAGTTTTAAAATCATTTATTTGTAGCTGCGATAAATCGCATTGACAATGCTCACATAATATTAAAAGAGATGCAAATAGACTTCTGTGATCAACACTGCTGATCTGGAAATCTCACTAGGGATTTAGAGATCACCTCACGCCCACAGGAATTACCCAATCAATGTGCCAGCTTCTCTCCATCACCATCATCCGCAATAAAAGGCTACAGTTCGTAAAATTCGCGCTCATCAATCATGACAAACACAAAATGACTGCCAGAAGCCGCTCAAAGCGGAAACTGCAAACAACAAAGGAAAAGGCAGCAAAAGCAAACCAAAGCAAGGCACACACAAACAAAAACAGCAAAAAGGAAAAGAAAATATTATTGGTAATAACAACTTGACAAAGTGTTGCCACTTTTTTATGCGAACGGTGGCCGCAGGCACTGTTATGCCCACATCTGTCCCAAGCTGACCCAGGGGAGAGATTTTTCCTCAAGGTTGAAATTGTTATGCGTTCACAAAAACAAACAACAAAAATAAAAAGGAAAAGCGAAAAGCATCCTGACAGGCGGCTGTCGTTGCTCATTATGGGGAAAACAAATGCTTTATTAATAAAAATAAAAGCGCCCAAAGAGGCCAAGAAGTGAAGTTGGCAACAGAAAACAAAAAAATACATGCACCGTGCCCTTGCCGTGCCGACATATCGACATTCATCGATGATTGATGTGCCAGGCTGGCCATCTCGCTCTCGCTTTCAGCCTATCTCTCTCTCTCTCTCTCTTTCGATTGTCGAAAACTTTTGCCGTTGATTTTGCAGTGAAATCTAATTGTGAGACGTTTGGCGGGGAGTTTTTGGGCTCGGTTTGGAGTTTGGCAACATGTTAAGCACATAAATCAATTTGTAAAACGTTTACGAAAACTGCCAAACGGCAAATCGAACTGGCAACAGTCGGCATAATATAAGTCATAAACCTATCCATTCAGCGTATAGGTGTGTGTCTGTGTGTGCGCGCAGATAAAGTTGAAGGCAATATCTATAAGATATAGTATGCGAGGATAAGCTGTCATAAACTAGCAAGCAGCTGCACAGCTTTTGATAAATGGCGCTTCAAATAAAAATGCCGAGAAAATTGTAGAAAATAAAAATAAATTTGAAACCCTCAAACCTATAGAGGAAGGGGGGAGAAATGAAAACAAGAAAACTGATAAATCGCAATTTGATTTTAAGCATCCGTTGGCAGGAAGAGAAGACCCCCATAAGCTCCGACAGACGTTTGAATGCGCGCTTAATTGCTGACGATATGTTTTCTAGTGCTGCAACGCCGCAGCCCTTCCGCCAGCCCCTCCTCACATTGGCCATTGAGCTGGAACACGCCGTTCAGGTAGCAAAAGAAAACTTTGCTGGAGTGCCTGATAAAATACAATGAAAAAGCAATCAGTGTCCTAGACGACGCCAGCACCCCAAAAACTACAGGACATGCTCAGGACGAATGGCTAAAGTCAACAGCGCGGCCGATGTCCGACGTCCATCGTCCATTGTCCAACGTTCAACGTCCATCGTCCAACGTCCATCGTCCACGTTTACAAAAGTAGGCAATTTGACGTAGTTTCTCAAAGTTTTGCTCCAGCCACTCTCACGTGATTGATTTGCCGGCTGTGCCGTCAGGGACCACGAAGGACACAGTAGTAGCTATCATGGCGGTGGCCGCGTGGGCCACAGCCACGAGCACAGGGACAAGCGGACGGCTTACGGACGCGCTGAGCTTGTTAAAACGTCGCTAATTTGACACGTACGTCAAACGAGACTGGGCCAAGCAAAAAGTGGCCAGCGAACGGAAAAGGAGACGCATCTGCGATTGGCCACAGCCGACAACCGACAGCCGACATGTGTTGAGGTTGTGAAAGGAAGAGGAGGTCGGTCCTCAGGTATGCCACAGCCGGGACGAGTTTGTTTGCCTGCCTCATTAATGAGTTAAAGTTCGAATTGAGGCTAATTAATGTTGAGTGGCTTGCATCATGTTTCTGATGTTTGGCTAACAAAGTGCAATTAGTGAAAGTTTGGGATTAGAAACATGGGTGTAAGCCAAACTTCGACAGCCATATCGATTGGTTTCCATTTAGTTCGCCTTAAGGCATGCTTTGAAACTAAGCAGTTTAGCTTGCACTAAACTTTCACCCCTACGGTATTTGTCATCCACATTTAGCGTTGTCTCCAATGCATTTTTACATGATACATTTATCCCTGTCCATCTGTACAAATGTCATTGCCTCAGAGACTCAAATAATTAGAGGCTTTGGAATATTACTTTTCGTAGACCTTGTTTGTTTGTTGGTATCTCTGTCGGAACTGTCGAATAGTTAAGTCTTACTTGTTATCATACAAAACCTTTAAACAGTTTAAGTAGATTGTTGGTTCAAAAACTTTTCAAATCTTTCGTAATAAAAAACAATCATTTAATTAGTTTATGGTTCTTTATTCATCAACATCAATGAGAAATTACCAAGCACTCTCATCTGACCTCATCGGCATGTCCTCAGAGACCTTTGTGGCTGCAGACGCATCAGGGAAATCCTCGTAAGCAGCACTAAACTAATTTGCCCAGCCAACTGTTATAAAAATGCAACCAATCTTGAAAAATTCTTCCAACCCCCATACACTTCAGCCCCCCATCCTGTCGAACACATCGCTTTGAGACAATAAAGAAAGAAAAAAAAACAAACTACAAAACAATGTGAGCAGCATTTGAGAAGCTGAAGCAGATGAAGGAGAGGGTCCCCAATTGGAAAAACACATTTGTCCGCTGGCTCTGAGGGGCATTACAATAAAATTTAATTTTACACGCTATCGTAAGCATTTCCAAAACCCCAACCCCTCCACCTACCACCCACCATGGATGGTTCTTTCTTATGCCTCAACTGGCGGCCAGGGCTAATCGGCAATGTCCCTGCGCATGTTATACATTATCCTTTGTCATGCTGGTTATCGCGGTTTAACTTTATCGTTCAGTTTCGTCCTTCCGCCTCACCCAGCTCAATATGAAGAATTTTTCTGGCTGCCCTTAGTCGCTCCCCCCGCCCGCAACCAGCTGGAAATACGAGTATGTTGGACATTTTCGGGGCCCCCTCTTGAATTTCTGTGTTTATCGGCGCGCACGATTATTAGTTTTCTGTTTGCTGCTTTTGTTTTTATAGCCAGCGATTACATTTCAGTATATGTATTTTTGGTCCTTGCTTGGGCTGTTGGCAAAGTTCCTCTGGTGGAGGAGCCAGCACAAAAAGATTTGCAATAAAATTTTATTTGACTTGTTTTTATTTGGCTTCAAATGAGACGCAAACCTCATTTGGCATTTTTTCTTTCCCTTTTCTGTCTGGCCGACAAGTTAAAGAAATATTAAAAACTCATTGTGGACAATAATCTTGAATTTTTTATCGTGTGAAATAAACGTGAATCAATGTAAAAAAATTATATTCTTATAGCTATCAAATGTATTAAGGAAATTTGATGCATATCAACAAAAAGTTGTAATAAACTTGAAATTATAACTTTTAGTCGGCAGATTATTTTCCCCTGATTAAAATAGATGTCAAACTGCTGCTTTCACATTTTCCAGCCTTATTCACAATTTATTTAAGTAGTTTTGTATTATATATTGTCCTCAATTATGACTTCATCTTCACATCCAATCTTCATTAACTTTCTTTGCGCTTGCTTATCACAATTCTTTTTATGTGTTGTGCTCATCATTTTGTTGTGCACATCACATGCAGTGCAATCTTCTTCAATTTCAGCTCATTGCAAATTAATTGCGTAGAATGAATACCAAACCCCTCGACCCAAGTTGCTGTTGCAGCTGAAATTTGTAGTTTCCGCTGGAAACAGCTGAGAATTCTATACATGTGCTCCAGCTGTGGAGGAAAAAATTACAATTTATAACCAAGATACAAACGCAATCAAATGCCCCCCCCTCCCCCCTCATTCCTCCGCACCCACTCAGCTAACCTCCTGTTTCTGGCTTCCGCTCGCTCGTTTTGAAGCTTCTAAGTTAAGCTGATTCTTGGCAACAGCAGCAGCAGCAGCAACAGCAACAGCAACAGGAGCAGTTCTTTCAGCTTCATATTCATGAATAAATATGATGATGCGTTTTTGTAGACGCAAAACGAAATGGAAAACTAGCAGCAGCTAATGAAAATCGAAAACTATATATATATATATAGTTACAACTGTAGCATCGAGCATACTTAAAAGTATCTTTGGCCAACAAATGAAGTGTGCGGAAAAAAAAAACAAGTTAATAACTTTTCAATATGTAAACGACAGCAAATGCGTGTTGGCCGCTTTGAAGGATTTATGATCCGAGTAACACCCATTCAGGACATCCCTTTTGTATGTGTGTGTGGACATATTGATGTGCCTGATACACTCAGCCTGACTGCTTGAGAAGGGTGCGGACTACGGGAGCTTTTTCGGGCTCGCTGTGACTGGCCTGCATTTGGCAGGCAGTAGGCAGCAGCACCAGATCCAGAACCCAACCCAACCCAACCCAAAACCCACACTTCAAAGTCCTTCAGGCTGGCCTGACAGAGCAGAGCGGGCGATGCGATGCGATGCTGGGCGCGGCGGGTAGGGACGGGGCAACTACTTGAATCCAACGCCAACATGCTGATGATGATGCTTTATGATTAATGATTGGTGGCGAGAGCGTTGCGAGAATCCATTACAAGCCCAGTCGAGTCCTTTGCCGCCCCTCGTGCCTCTGTTGCCTGAAATATGTTTTATCTCTCTCTCTCTCTCTCCCTCCGTCTCCTTCACTGTCTCTGTCTCTGTCTATCTGTCTGGCATATTGATTCCTCCTGTTCGCATTAGTGTTTGTTGTTTGCTCTTCATATTTGTTGCCGTTCAGTTGTTCTGCTTCGGATTTATATGCCATGCGGAAGACATTCACGAGTCTTCAAACCTAACCACCTCCCTAACCCACTTCCACTTCCACTTCTAGCTCACATCAGTGAATCTATGACGACATATGGACGTTACTTGATGCACATTTGTTTGCTTTTGTTTATTTGGTTCTTATTTTGTTCTCCCATTTTTGTTTTGGGAGTTGCGGAATGCGTACTTATGAATGGCCATTGAGCAAAATATGCGTGGAACAAGTGCTGCGAATTATGATATCCTAAGTGAGTAGCAGGAGAGACCAATCTGAAGAGTACAACTTCAGAAGATGTTGAATAAAGTTGTGTCGAATACTTGGCAGTTTTAAGGGCCTGGCTTAAATGGTGCGTGATTTATGGCTAAAAAAACACTAAAGAAAGTTTTTGAAAAATGAGAGACTAGTTTGTTGTTTGAAATTATACTACATATAATATACATTATGTATACATACGCATTTATATACCTACACACTGCCATTTATGTTTTTTAATGCTCTTTCATATATATTTATATAAAATAATATTGATTAAACCTTTAACTGATTAATTATAGCTGACGGCTGATCAGATCTATCATTTGGCTAGCATTGCCAGTTATTTTTTGTTTTAAATATATTTGCTTTTTGGTTATAACTCGGCCATATCCTTGAGGCCAATGATTAACATTAATTGGCTTGACGATCTAAGAAGATTTGACTTCTACATGGTCACACAATATATATATACGATTTGTATTCTTGTAGAAGAGACCAGTATTTAGTATTTTTAATGATTTGTAATGTTAAGTTTAAAGTACAATGGAATTCTGAGCTGATTTAATCTTGTATCGCTGTGCTCTTATTACTTCCCGGAATTTGCCTTCCTTTGTCACCCTCGTGGCTATTATCTCATTTCATAATATATATAAAATACTTTCCGTTTCAAATTATTTCCCTCCGCTGCAATCGCTCAGCCACTCAATTTCTATAAATTTTCCCATTTTACAATTTGCAGTCTCGAGTTTCTTATCAGTCTTCAAAACAGGCCACGAGCTATGTCCATTGACAAATGTCTGTCAGTCGAGCTGAGCTCATTAGACATTTTATAGACAGCCAAACAAACAGGAGGAGAGAGCGAGGGGAGGTGCAAAGCGAGCTCTCATTCATTCTCTCAATTTGCCCTCAGTTTTCACTTGTCAATTTGCGCAGCGTCGCTTTGTCTTCTTTTTTTTTGTGTTCAAGCAATAAAAAATGTTTATAACTACGTGATTTTGACTAAGCAACACGCCTCTTCCCCAACCCCGTCGTTTCTATTGCTGCTCCTCAGGCACCCCGCCGAGTACTTTTTGCGCTATTGTCAGCAACAAAATTCGCAGGGGTTGCTGACCGCTGTTTCAAGGGTGGTTGTTTTTTGCACTCCAGATCCATTCATTGCCGCCAACTGATTGACATGCTCGACGAAGGCTCTCGGCTCGAAATGAGCTCACAATTAATTGTTACTTTGGCGTTTCAAGTTCTCTTCTCACCTCACCTCGCCTCACTTCATCGCCTCCATTCGCATCACACCTCTGCCATGAATCGCAGCACAATTGAAGGAACTTTAAGGGTTTTGCCACTTCTTTAATGTGTGCCTGGGGTGCATTTGTCGTCAAGGGTTGCCTTCAGCCATACGACTGACTCTGTGTAATTAGTAGTTTTTGTTAATTGTACGGCAATGGCTAATTTTATGAGCACTTTGAGGTGCAACCTCAAATTGCCAGACATTTCAAATTCCGCTGATAAGTGGGCAGCACTTTGTAAGGCTTACCTAGTACAGTATTCTTGGCCACCCACCCACACACACGCACACACACACACACACACACACACACACAGAGACAATTTGCCTTGGGTCCTTTGTCATGATTTTTGCCCAGGCATCCACTTGGGCAACTTATTGTTATGATATCCGGTCTCAAACAAAAGCCGCACGCTGCATACTTTTAGGCGCACGTCAACGCAAATTGTAATTTATATGTAATATGAACAGAGCCATAAAGTATGTGACACAAAAGGCAGCCTCAAATTTAAAACACACCACACACCAACACTAGTGACGGCCATCGCCTATCGCCTTGTTTGCGACACGAGCCACAAATTGCAATACGCAACGCAGTACAATGTTGACCTTACTGCAGCCAGACATCAAGTATCGCAATTCAGCTTACCTTTTGAGTGATATTAGATAAAATATGCAATTATATGTAATATCTACTGTTCGATTATCAACTTATTATAAAATATTTATATAAATAAATTTTTAAATATACATTTATAAATATATATATTTATATATCAAATCTAAAATCTTGTCAAACAATTATTGACAGAGCAGCCTTTCAACAGGGGCGGGGATAAGAAAGTGAGCAAAGATGTCTATAAGAGTTCAACGAATAATGAAATCAGGCAATAGATAAGGTAGTTGCTAACTTAAGTTAAGCTAACTTAAGATAGTTTAAAATCAGTTTGGCAGCAGTCTATATTCGATTATATATTATATATACAATAAAAGATATACATATTTAAATAGTAGCTCTACAGTGTGTGTATCTAAATTCTAAACACCTTGCTGGATCGTGTCACGTCACGTGTCCAGCCATAGATTCCACACACACACACACACACACTCAAGCGCACACACAACACTCAGTTCTCATTTCTCGCTCGATGCCCTCTCTATGGCATCTACACATTTTCGAGTTTGCCCCCGTTAAGCACAAAATATGCGAATATGTCGCATAAATTTGATGTCATTTTCTGCTCGCAGCGAAATTAGAATGAAGCATCGTAATGTCTTTTTCTTTTCATTCTTCCGCTACTTTTTCTTCACCATGGTATTTATTTATGATTTCGTGATGATGCTGCTGCTGCTGCTGCTGAAGTTCAGTCAATTTTCCAGCTGGGTGCACAACGATTTTCACTTTTAGTTCAACTGAAGCACTGAACCGCCTGAACCTCAATATACTAGTCAGTCAAATCACGCCAAATCGGAAGTGCCAACTCATTGTGCGTGTTCCAGAATTACACCAGCTTCGATTCCTGCTCTTGGCCATGACTCAGGTGCTTGCCAGTGTTGCCACCTAAGTGTCGCCCACATTTCACATCCTGCCAAAGCTAGGCGCTGGAGCGCAATTTGTTTTCCTTAAGAACTGACAACTGTTGACTTCCCCGTCTCCCCATCGCCCCATTTTCCCATTTGGTTGTCATTGAAATATTGTCAGATTTGACAATTGCTGACAAGCTTATCATATTTTATGCTCTTGCCACACGCAGCACACATGTGTTTGCCCCACAGGCAAGAAGAAAACTCTTTAAATTTATTATGAAATTTCTTACAATCACTTTTCTGCTCATTGCAGATGACTCGGTGGATGTCACATCGGAACCAGATGATCAGGATGTATCCGTGGCAGCTGCCTCACATAATCCCAACAAGGGGCAGCTGGAAGTGCAACTCGGTGGCGCCGTCACTTTGCAGTGTCCACAAGGTAAGAACATTTTCATAGATCGTCAAAGTAAATGGCAGATGCTGGCATGAAAGAACTTCACTGAAATATAAACGTCGAAATTCTAATTACATTTTAAATTTCGTTCCACTAATTGAGGCACACAAATCGAAGAGATTGCCACAGAGGCAGTGTGCTGAATGGAGGTCTATTCATTAATTAGCACAATTGGAAATTAATTATGCGTGCAATTTACTTTGCTCACTTTTTGGGCAACTAACAAACGGCCCAGCTTTGGAGTGCGGTGTCCCCTCTCCCTCTTTGACAAATGAAAATGGAAGCTTTTTTGTTTTGTTTACGACTCGAGACGCATCAATTAAAGAAATTAAAACTTGCGTGCCAGGGCCAAAGACAATTAATTAAATTAGAAATGGCGCCCAGTCGCCGAATTATGCAATAGACTTTAATGTATTCCCTACTGTGCTCTCTTGTAGGCTCCCTGGGCTGCTGGTCACACTTGGATCCAGTTTCGGCGAGGCTGCGTGGGCTGGGCTATGGCAGCTCGCAGCCGACGGGTCAATTCTCGCTCAAGGATGTCATGTACCAGGATGCGGGCACCTACAAATGCGTCGGCCAATCGCTGGCCAACAAGAAGAAGTTGGATGTCCTTCAGAGTGTCATCGTCTCAGTCAAGGGTAAGTCAAATGTGCCAATAGCAATTACCAAAGCAGCAAAATGTTTTAGTATATATCCAAGCATATTTCAAGCATTTAATGTCAACGTGATTCAAGAAATGCGACTTGTGGACGGCTGTATTATGTGTACCCAAGTATAATTCACTGTTTTCACATAGATTGCCACAAAGGGCTCAATTTAATCTGGTATTTCGCTCAATACTAAATCCTCAGTCCAGTTGGGACAGCTGGTTTTCCAGCTCTGGCTCGAGTAGTTCTATCAATATATATGTGTATATAGCCTACTCTTTTTGGGCTTTGGCAGGTGACAGCAGCGAGTTAAAAACATTAAAAACTTTGACAGCAGTTTTCATCACGTTGCAAAACAAATGAAAACTTTTGCGTTTCAGCTTTGTGTTACATTTTTTCTCTTTTCCTTTTTTTTTCCATGCTGCTTCTGCTATAACTGCTTTTGGTGGCCTGTCAAAACTTCGACATTTTACTTTGCATGTGATTTTCGAAAAGTTATCCAAAGACTTTATACCTCATGCTCTCGTCCCTATCTGTGTCCCTGGCTCTGCAGTCTCTATCTTGTCGCATTGACACTTGTCAAATCTTTGCTTGGGCGTGTGGAAAAACGACGCATGATTGATGACTGGAGACAGAGCCGTGGAGGAGTTGGGAGCCAATTCCAATCAGTTCTTGCTCAGGCATTGAGAAATTACGTATACGCCATGAATAAAATGTTCAGCTGTAGCTGACAACGATGCCCGATGTCAATGCTTGAATTCTCCAAGAAAAATGTGAAATCATACGACCGGAAATTAAAGAAAATGCGCACAGCTTTGATTTCATATTGTCAGTTTCAAGCTGCATCTGTAGCTCTCCCCCTCTCCCTCTACCTTCCTCTTTCTCTCACTATCTGTCTCTCTCTTTCTCTCTGGTTGCATTAAGCTGTCTTCAGGCACAAGTTAAGTGGACACTGAGACAATAAAACTTGCCAAGTGCTGGTTTGCCGGATTGCTGGCATTGGTGGGTTAAGCTGCTGTCAGATGACAGCAGCAGGTCAGGTATTGCCGTAGCTTAGATGGTTAAGGAGAAGAAGAAGAACCCTCGAGTGCAATACAAACATGACAGTTGTTCCACTGCTGTTGCTGCTGCGGCCAAAGCAATCAAACAAAGTCGCTCAAGAGGACAGAGGAAAGCGGGGGAGGTAGGCAAAACACTATGGACAGAGAGAGACACACACTCTGACACACACGCACACACACACACACACGCAGACACACTTATAACAGCTTTGTCCGGGCTCGCATGCAATTCCAAGGTAAGACATTTTGTCATTAAAACTGCGAAATTGAGTGCTGTATAAACAAAATACGCAGTCGGGAACCCAGGACCCCAGAATGTCGGGACTCCCTGTCCCTGACTGCCAAGAGTCAAGGAGTAAAAGATGACAGAGGCGTTGCTGCTAACGCTTAGCGCAAATAAACAACTAAACAGAAAAGGAAGAACACGAAGAAGCTAAGGGGGATGGTATCGTGAAATAGTCATATTTATCAAGTGGCAGCAGAGAACCAGCACAGAGTCAAAGACGGGACAGGATATGCAGGATGTGCGAGAGACAGCAGCCGAAAAGGTGGCAAGCAAGTTGAATAAAACCTGTAAGCGCGAACAACGCACGCAACAATAGATTAAATTTACTACATGCGCCCAGCAGACAGAGATGGTAGTAGAGTGAGTGAACGAGACAGAGAGAGAGAGAGAGAGAGAGAGAGAGCGAGACATGTCGGAAATGTTGTGTGTGCTGTATAGTGTAGTTAGCCTCTGGGGTAAATGGCTTCACTGTGCCGTGTACTTCAACTTCCAGTTGCACTTGTAGTCCGCCTTGTATTTGTGTTTGCTTCTAAAATTAAACAGAATTAAAAAAATGAAGCACGGAACTCCCAAAATTGCCAAGCAAAAGTCGAGCAAGTTTCTCCGTCTACAAAGTTTCCGGTTCTATTTACAATGCTCGATTGCAATACGTTGAACATGTAGAAGAAGTCGCATCACAAGCGTGAAACCCTAAATTGTTAGCAGTTGTTGTTGTTGTTGGCATCGAAAGCGAATCAAATTTAGAAATTTAGGCAAGTGATGAGCAGTAAATTATCAAGCGAGTTTACTGTGATGACAGAAATCAGTTAAGCAAATTAAAATCTCAACACAAACAAGAATCGCTTGAAAAGCATTACAATAAATGTAGATGTACAGGAAATCTCATAGTCGTGAACACTCCATTTAACTGCTGCTTATTTAAAATTCGCTCCACTTAATATGTGGTGACAGCCTGCCTTTTTGGTGATATTCATGGAGCTAGGCTAAAAGAGAGGGAGCGACGGGTGTAGCACCAAAAATATCTTCATTAAACTGCACTTTAGAGCTAATAAAAAATGCTCTCTTCAAGCTGTGTAAGTTTTGGCTGCCAGCAAAAAGAAAAACAGAAGGGAGAAAGAAATGAAGTGAGTGCAAATTTGTGCTGCATTTTGTTTAAATTCCATAAAATAAAATGTAAACAAAAAGCTAACCGAAAAGAGGGGTCAAAAAGTAGTGACAAAGTCTACTGAGCCACTTTTGCGCAAGCAGCCAGTTAACATATGCAGACTTAGCCACACCCATACACACACACACACACACACACTTGCACACTCACACACACGCATTGTCAACACGAACGCCCACATAAAGTTAACGACAAAAAAAATAATGTCGAAGAAGTAGTAGCAGAAGCAGCAGCATAGGAAAAACGTTAAGGAAAACGCAACGGAAAGCCAAAGCCAAAGCGAAAACGTTGCGAAATTGTTAGAGAAAATTGTTATTTAATTTGTGTGAGTGCTGAACATTTTTGCAGCTGCTGCTGCCGCTGCTGCTGCCGCTGCTGCTGCTGCTGCTGCTCAAGTTTTTGTGAGCAAAAACTTTTTTGGGCCAACATACGCAGCAGAAACTTTAACACAAGCATAAATTTACTCTGCGACTGTATAAGTGCATGTGTGTGTGTGTGAGTGTATGAGTGTGTGGGTTGCTGTATTCGTGTATTTGTGTTGGTGTGTGGGTAAGTAAGTGCACTTTTGCATTGGCTGCTGGCAGGCAAGACTGAAGGAGTGCAGGACTGCAAGACTGCAAGACTGCAAGACTGGAAGGGTGAAGGCGCACATCCTTTGCCGTTTCTTCAAAATTCATATGCACATTTATTTTATTCTCCTTCGTTGTCTCCCCCTTTCCCTTTCCCATCGCTTTCTGCTGCATTTGCAAGTAGTTGCGCCCGCTGCTTATGTTCTTGTTGCATAATTTGAGGCGCCCGCTTTTACGAACCGTTTTCTGACAGCGGCTGGCAAACAACTCCAGACCGACTTCATTACTTTGCCACGCCTACAACAACAGCAAACAGCAAACAACAACAACGACAACTTCTGCATAATGAAGCTTTGTTTTTGCCAGTGTTTTTTTGTATTTTTTTGGGTTGAGGCAACTAATCAGGAGTCAGAGGATAGCAGCAACCTTCCTGGTCGAATCATTGAGCTGTGCAATTCATATCCTTAATTCGTTGGCCTTTGTTGTCAGCGTTTATCTTTTGCCCTTTTGCTCTGGAATTTGTAATTAAGTGGCGCCTCCTGCTAGGCTTGAGGATTGTCTGCTAAGCAGCAGGTAATCAGCCGCAGTTTTCTTTCTCTTTTTTTTTTTTGTATTTTTGTCGTACTTTACTTTGTTGGCATAGTTTTTCGATTGTTGGCTTTGCAATTTGACTTTTAATAAGAAATAATGTTGAAGAGCTCTTCTGAATGGTTAAGCAAACGCAGCAGACGTTTCTGTTAAAGGGATGTTGAATATTAGCTGAGGGTATTCGACTTAGAGATACCCATTACTCATGCCACAAGTAGCCCAAACCAATCACTTATATATTCTGAGAACTATTCGCAAATGTAGCCAATGAAAGTGATGAAAGACATGGAAAAGGAAGAATATAAAGCTAAGCTTCTAGTTAAGTAGTTTTCTGGAACTTTTCTGGAATATAATTTCTCAAACAATTATTCTTCAATGAAAATGAATATTTAAAAAAATATCTCAGGCATTTTGGACTGTCACTGGTTGCCCCTAGAGTATTGCAATAACCGTCAACTGTCAGCTGCTAATTTCAGCTTGAGTCGTAACGATTTTTTGCGGAATTTTTATTACAAAATGAGCGCATTGCAGAACGAGGGGACTTAAGTCCCGCCTCCTTATGCAATATGTACATATATGCCAAACAATCTACCACTTCACAAATTATCAATCTCTTGCCAAATCCCCCCCCCCCCCCACTCACCCCTGCCTTGGCCCATTTCTAATAAAAGTGCCGCGCATATTCCATGCTTAATTTGGAGTTGTTGGCATAAGGAAAAGGGAGAATTTTACTACAACTCCAAGAATATATGTGTACATGAGCATAAATATTGCTTTATGCACACACACACAAACACACACAGCTGAGCTGGTGCCACGCCCCCTTAAGGCAAGGAAGAGAAAGGCGTTGTTTTATGCATGCTAATTTGTTATGTGCATGTTCCTCTTGCCGCATGCCTTTTGATCAACATACATATACCCACCACATACATGTGTACATACATGGGAGGCAGTAAGCGAGCACTCCCTTTTCTGCACACATACTCCCTAAATATTTTCATTGACGTTTTTCTTTTCTTTTTTTTCATTTTCCATGCGTAATTTTTCTTCTTGGCAATTTTTTTGCGGAATTTGGCACGTTGCTGGCAAATATTGCTTTGTTTCTACTCATTAGGCCAGGCTCAGCTCGGCAGGCTGCTAACATGGCTAAAAGCATAAGGCACTCATGTGGGAATATGTCTGCATATGTGTGCGTGTGTTTGTGTGTGTGGGTGTGTGTGTTGCCTGCCTCGCTTACCGCCTTTGACGTTTTTCATTTGTGCCTCATTTAAATGGCAATTTATGAGTTCTGGTTCGCGGGCTTTTCAATTTTTCACAGCAGCTGCGCCAAATTGCATGTTAAATGTTTACAGTGAGCTCACGCTTCTGCTACCCACCAGCCCATCTCCCTTCCCCCAATCCGCAACCCTCTGTGCGTGGCACATCCACCTTATTTCGATATCCCATAGCCGCGATCTTGAGCATTAGATAAACGTTTATAAATGTTTTTTTTTTGGCGAGGGTTGCTGAGCCACAAACGAAATGAAAATTAAACCCAAATTTGATGCAAACTTCAAAGAGCCGTTTTTCATCAAATCCCACAACAAAAAAAAAAAAATGGAAATAACAGAAAAAATAATATCGAAACCAGTGAAACCCAGGGGAATTTCACAATAAATTGTGAATAGTTGAAATACTTCTAGTGGCATATGTAAAATAGCTTTGAAGTTCTTCGCACCTAACTCTGGCAGTGAGTCAATAATCAAAAATAATAGTACCTATTGTGCATTGAGTTTAAATACTAGTTAGAAATTTGAAAGGAGATTGCATGGATAAGGAACTATTTTCCTTGCAAAAATTGTATTCTAGGTAAAATTGTTCCCTTAACTATGTAATAGTATTTTGGAGTTTTCTATTTGAAAGTTCAAATTTTATGAGGTAAATCTTAATTGTTCTTATACGAAGACACACTTGAGATATACTCACTTGCCTTATGTTTTTAGTCTCATTGCTCTCCAAGTGATTACTGTGCTAACCCAATTTCCTATTATGCAACTTGTGGCTTCAACTTTTATCCAATTTCCGTAGTAATGGCGCAAGACAGAAATGCAGCTCTTTGTTTTTATTCGGTGACTTGCCCCTTTCAAATTATTTGCAATGCCAGAAATAGTATTTTTTTTGTTCTTCTTCTAGCTGCTGTTTATTCTCCCTTCCTCTAGTTCTCCATTACTATTTTTGGTGTGTTGTTCTTTGCTGGTTGTCGTCATCAGCTCCTTCCATTATTCGAATGTGTTTGTGTGTTGTCTTTTGCACAAATGCACTCAAGCATTAATTTTTACGCTTCAATTTTCATACAAAACACACACAGCCAAAATTAGATAGATACAGAAAGAGAGAGAGAGAGAGAGGGAGAGAGAGAGAGAGAGAGAGATTGAGTTGTAAACTAGGAAGAGCCAACTTGCCATGTTGACTAAATTATCATTTTCCATATGTGTGTCGGAGTGTGTGTGTGTGTGTGTGTCGAAAGTCGTTAGTTAAAATATGAACTCCAAACTTGTCATCAGAGGACTGTAAATGGCCGCCCAAAATGGCCCCTGCTAAAAAATGGCTGACAAGCAGCGTGTAAAAACTTTACAGACAGTTGCAGAAATCATTTTGGGCAGAAAGTGTGTGTGTATGTAAATATATATATATATATGTGTGTGTGTGTGTGTGTGTGTGTGTGGGTGGACTGTCTACGACTGCAACGGAAATGAGTTGAAAAAGTTGTGCAAATAGACGCCAACAGACGTCGCAATGTCGCCTAAAGCAACATACAACTTCTTGTCACCCCCCGACTGCACCTCCACCCATCCCCAACCCAACGGACACCCTAAGCGTCTGTGTGACCGGATATAAGCAGTAAAACAAGCTGACAGCTCACTCAGTTGCGTCCTTTGAGCAGCGTCTGTTAGTTGGCTCGCCGTTTTATGCGTAAACAAATCAAAACTAATTCCTTGACTACTTAAAGCAAACCCCCTGCTGCTCAGACACCCCCTTCCCCTCCTGCTGCACTTGAACATACGCTTAAGTTGTGTGAGTCAAAAACGCATATAATATTGAATACGCTGACAAAGCAATCGTTATGCAACTGAAATTGCTACTCAAGCATGCAAATTTGCGCCACAAGACATTTGCCAACTGATGTCCCGAGCTTTGCCGGTTAACACACGGGGTGTGAGCTTTTGTTAGCCGCTTCAGTTTGTTGCGAAAACGGGGTTAAGGACTAAGGGCCAGCAGTAGCAGCGCCCCCATTGCGATTGGCAGCCCACCAATTGAGCCCTGCGGCAGCCACATTCGCTGGTTTTGCGCCAACTAATAAGCGATGCAAGGGCAACTCTCAGTTGCTCTATAATGATGACGCCCACTGTGCAACAGCAACAGCAATAGCAGCAGCAGCAGCAGCAGCAGCAGCCCTATGCCCGTGCCCCTACCCGCTGTCAATGGCCTCAAGTGGATTACGTGGAATTGCCAAAGCTTTTTATTTGCCGCGGCATACTCACACACACACACCCAGCTACACGGGTGGTGCAACTCTGACAACGATTTGGGTTAGGGTTAGAGCTTGGAGGTAAAGCTGAACGCATTGATAATGCAATTTGTCGCCTGACGACGCAGATGATGGGCATAAATGCCACAAGGGGGGGAAGCGGGGGGCTGCATGTTGGAGGCATGATTAACATAAGTGCTGACAATGCTATGGGAAATATGCTAACGCTGGCAATTGGCAAATGATATTAGTTAAAGTGGCCGAATTCTTCTGATAAAAGTTTGCTCTTTGTATTCGTTGAGATATAATAATATTTTTCATTGTTTCAGATCGCCAAATAAACGTTTTGTCATTTAAATCTATATTAAAGTATATTTCTTATTCAATTCCATGTTTCACATTTAACTTTTGCACGTCTGACTGACAATACAATAATGCATTGAGTACAAATATCACATAAATATTTTGATAACTTAACTCATATATTCTGTGAGCCACAAATATCGTGTTTTGACAAGCTTAAGCTAATGCAAAAGTGTTTGTGTGGAAAGCTAACGCAAAATTATAATAATAATATGCAATTTTTATTGCCAAAGTGCCATTTAGCAAGCGTTCATTCAGGCAAGCCGAATCCTTTCGAAATATCCGTTTAATGAGCTGCTCACTCATAAAATGTGCAATTTTTGGTTCGCCTAAGGCTATGCAATAAAATTCAAATGCATATTTTAATTGCATTTCGCTGCAGTCGAGTGCCTGTCGCTGCTTGTCGCTTGTCCTCCCTCTCCCCGTCCCCGTCCCCGTCCCTATCCCTGCCTCTCTCTCTCTGGCGCTGGCTGCACTGACAGGCAGCAACGACCCAGTGCAGATAATGCATTAAAATGCTTGCCGTTGTCGTTGCCGTTGTATACAGGGCGTAAAGTAATTAAACGCCGCCGCCACAAAGCTAATAAAAATGTCAAATGTCAGGCTATAAAGCATAGGCCTGACACATACACAGCCAGTTGGGTGTGTTTTGCGTGTGTGTGTGTGTGTGTGTGCGTTTGTGTGTCTGATTGGTTGCCTGCCGACCGCAGAGTTCGCACTCGCATCCATTCGCCACAAATTTGATGAGGCGCCACATAGTGCATTTTGGGTTTGAGGCACCATCCACGCCCCAATGTCAGGCACCAGGTTTACGCAGCGCGTCCAGCAAAATAACCGCTTGCTTTTCTACTGTAGTCAACTTTAGGGGACAAGCCGACTTTATGCTGCTATTAACTTTACGCAGCACGTTTCAAAACACTCATTTTAAATAAGTCATATAAATATATTAATACGTGCGGGCGTTAATCCTGGTAGAAAATTCACAATTGCTTCGTCTGTTGAAAGGTATTTGTGCTAAAGAGCCAAAGCAAACGCTTTAAGGCAATTGCCCGCCTTTACAAACTGGGCCATTAAATATGCCTAAAAGAGACTAAAGCCACTTGGATTTTGTGGTGACCTTAGAGACAGCGGAGCAAGCGGCAAGTGCAGCGACGGCAGTAGAAGAAGCAGGGCAATGAAATGGTTAAGGTAAAGTGCAATCAGTGCAAAAAAATATAAAAAATAAAAATAAAGTGACAAACTTGTCTAATAAGCACATCGCACGCTGCTTGCTTCAGCAGACGAGAATATTTTCAACTCACTTTTCTTTTTTTTCTGCATGTGTGTAAATATCTCTAACCCAAATCTTGAAAATTTACAAAGCGCATTTGTATAGCAGCAACTGCTATGGCATCGTTTCAGCCCCAACCACTGCCTTTGTCCCTGACTCTTTGCACGTCACCTTCCCTCAACCCTAGGTGGCCCCATTTTGGCGTTGTCAACACAAATTAAGCCAACATGTGTAACAGTATCTGTAGCGTTAGTCGTGATGCTAGCTAGCATTTGCGTAGTATATTTAAATATGCTCTTTCACTTTCAATATCAAATGAGTGAATGGCAACTTTTGCCTGGCAGCCAGCAGTCCACAGATTGCAACTTGTAGATACGCTGATACGTACGTAGAACGTAGATACTCTTGGCTCTGGCGTTGCCTCGCCTCGTTTCGCCTTGGCCCGTGGCACCGCAAAGTTTGCGTTTGCCTCATACGCAAAACTAAACTTTGAATGAAGCAGCCCTAACAATCCCTCCAGTGCTACCTGCTATCCACGCCCCTGGTTTTCTATCTACAATTCGTGGCATGCAAATTGCACAACTTGCCAAAAATTGCTTCACATGTGCCACTTAAAGTTTTGTAGCTTGTGTTCTCTGTGTGTGTTAGTTGTGTATGTGTATGTGTATGTGTGCCGTGTAGCTTACAAGTTTTAACTTTTTACCTTGCTACCACTTGAAAATTTAATAAATGTTTTCTTTCCCCTTATTTTTTTTTTTTTTTTTGATATTTGTTCACTTCTAATAACACGAAAGTGAGACCCCGAAACTTTTAAGTGATGCTTGCAATACAAATATGCGTACTAACACATAAGTGGTAATCAAAATATGAACACATCGAAACCGAGCACTTAACACACAAATGCTTTAAGTTTGAACTATTTCCAGTGCGAATTATTTAACAATTTAGCCGCATAATAAAGTTCTTATGGCTCTCGAATAAAAACTAAATCGACACACAATATAATATATCTGCCTTAGTTTTGTCTCTCTTTCTCTCTTTAAGTAGTGTTATAATTTACAGTCGGCAGATATATATCTCAAAAGTACACGGCAATTGTTTATACATATATTTTTGATAAACTTACCTGAAGCTTGGGCGCATTTAGCAGCCACTGTTTGACTATAGTTTCCCTGGGGTGCCAAGACGGACACATCAAAGTGCAAACTGCCAAGGAATACATGGCCAAAACATGAAAAAGAACAGCAAAGCAAAAGCAAAAGCAAAAGTAAAAGAAAACATTACAAAACCAGGCGAAATAAAACAAAACTTAACAGACAATTGCAGGTGAGCGCTGCTTAAAGACATTAACAACTGGAAAACATGCCCCTGGGGCCAACAGTCTCAGTCGAGTACACTCGGATGGGGCAGCGAAAGGCGTTTTTAGACATTAGCAGAGATTGAGGGGTGAAAGAGGAAATGAAATGCTAAAATAACAGGCAATCCGACAGGCAGCAAGTGAAAATAACAATCATAATATTCAATTATGCAATACTTGGCCCCGGGGCCACAACGGAGCTGAGCTTAACCTGACCAGAAGCATTTGCCACACTTGCCCCCCTTTTTTGCCTGAGCCGTGGCATTGTTATGCTTTTGAATAATTAATAAAACATGGTGTGCACTTAATGCAAAAAAGGCAGCAAATAAAATTACCAAAAAGAAATGCTGCACACAAAAATTCACTTGCCACTTTGCCACTCGCTGCAAATTGAAATTACGTGCAATGCTTTCGGAATCAAAAAAGGGATTTAGTTAGCCATTTGTCGCGTTCCCTCCATCATTTGTCTGTGTCTGTGTGTGTGTGTGTGTGTGTGTATGTGTGTGTGTGTGTATGTATGTGTGTGTGTGCTGCCCACCTTGGGGCGATTTTAATTGAATTTATTGCGCACTGTTTGTCGTTCGCCTTGAATTATAGATAAATCGGCCGCATTGACAAGTATGCCTAAAAACAAAGCAAACCAAAGCAGATTCGACCGCTTTCAACGCGTTACAGATTTATCTTAAGTATGCCAACTTTTTGCCACCTAAGCGCAAACTGCTTAAAAATTAATGAGCCACCGCGCAAAAGAGGTCGCCAACCACCAGGAAGACTGGTTGTGCGTGGTTCAGTTCCACCCACCCACCTGATTAAACATCAACGTTGTCATTCAATTCAGGGTTTTGTTAATCTGAACACGCATTATGCTAACGATTTGATGAAAGCACCTGCTTCTGGAGTACTTAACACTTTTCAAGTGAATGTACATAATTATTTTCAAATTAAGTCAGCATTTTTTGTAATACTTTATGAGTTACGTATCAAAGATGTTGTTGACCTAAAGCGTGAAAGGAGGCTAACCTCAAAATTGAAGAGCTTCTTTTATTTATTTAAAAAACTATTACTTAGTTTAATTGCAGTCGATCATAAAATCATAAAAAAAATTGGACTGCTCTTTTATTCTTAATTTCGCTAGTTGAACCACATTCTCGTCAATTAAAAAGCATTTTCAAGTCAGCTTCGAATGGCTTCGCAACGCAACCTTACGCATATTACAACAATCAAAAAGCAAAGGAAAATTGAGGAAAATCCCAATTTTCGCACAATAATCAAAGGGGAGCGACAGAGAGCTCGCTGCGAATAGTGAAAACAATAAGAGGCAAGAAGTGACGCAACAAGATGGCCCAACACTTTAACATCAAGCCAACGCTGTGGAAAATGGAGAAAGAGGCGGGATGTGCAAGGGGCGAGCAGTTATAGAGAGGTAGAATTTCGAATGGGACTGGCCAAAGTAATTGCAACACGCGAATGAATGCGAAAATTCAATTATTTTCGGTCATTACTATTTTTTCAGCGTTTCAAAACGACTCGAGTGCGTTTTCCAGCACTGTTCGCTCTGCTGTCCTCGGTCCATCCCTTCCACTCACTCCGCTCTCCCACGCACTTTATGCAAAAGCGCACCATCAACAACAACAACAATAACAAACAAAATTTTCGCGACGTGCAATCAATGGGGCGCACAGTGTTGCCCCCATTCCCCGACCGCTGATGCGGCCAACGAGCACTCGACAACATTTTGCAACCCTGTCATTTTGGCGCTGACTCGTCCATTGTCTGCCCATTTGAGCGACGGGCCGCCAGAGTGTTGCAAAACGTTTTTGTTGCAGTTGTTGCAGCTGTTGTTGTTGTTGCTGCACCTCTTGCAAACTTTTGCTCACACAAAAGCCAACTACAAAAATTAAGTTAACTTTTTCGAGCAAAGGGAATTGAGTAATTTTCAGCTATAAAACTTTATTATGTTTGGGGCCAGGGTTGCAACGTTCATTGTTATCCTTCTTGTTGTTGCTGCTGCTGCTGCTGCTGTTGTGCTGTTTCAACAATTGTAGTACATGCCAACTTGTTGTTATTGTTTAAATGTTAATTTTACTCTAGTTGTAAGTGTTTTCTATTTGGGCAAGGGCAGGCGGCAAGAAGGCACCACCAAAAAAGTTGCGCGCCTCAAAAGTAGGCAAAGCATGCCAAGTGCATTGTGGAAACAAAAGCAGCCTCCGCCTCAACAAAAAGGTCCCTCCACGGGTAGTAGCGCAATTGCATTAATTAAGAACATACCCTTAACTACAGTTTCTTAACTGTATAAGTCGGTACTTAAAAGAATCTGCATGCAGCACAAGTATTTCATTCATTTTTTAGGATTTAATTTGTTCTGAATTCGCGATTCTTTTCGATTTGACTTACTCCAAGTGCGGTTCGGCTAACAGCGACCGTGGAAAGTGTCTATAAGCGCTTAACTTTAAATAATTAAAAAATATATATATTATGTGGCAAATGAGGAAAGTATGAATGAATGAAAAAAACCCATTTCGACCCAGCTCGTTTGACATTTTTAATCAGTCCCATCTTGCCTTTCAACTTTCCATCCACCTCTCGCAGCTCGCCTCTCCCCTACCATCATACAAATTAGTCTGTATCGCATCTTCTATTTGACACTTTCCACTCCATTCATTTTGTAAGCATCGCTTCGCATCGCATCGCATCGCATCGCATCGCAACCCAAACCAAACCAAACGAACTCAAAACTCATTTCATTTAGCGCCTAGCGTTTAAATCAAATTAAAAATCGCACCAATGACCAGGCGTTGACCCTGGGGCCATACCCCCAATGGTGAAGTTGCCACCTGAGCCGTGGGGTAGAATGCTGCCACACGGCTCAGTGGCTGCAAATCAAAATAAAATGTAAATCTCTCTTTGAGGGCGCTGGGGCGGTCTGAAATCAGTTTTAGCTGTCAAATAAATTACATTTCTTTTTTGCGACAGTGGGTTCGTTGGTGGCACTGTTGTCAGCTGCCTCAAACAAGGGCAACAAAATGGCGCTGAACGCATAATTTAGTAGTCTCATCCTTGGTTAAACACACACACACACACACACACAACCCTGCTGCCTGCAAGCATTCACTTGGTTTAATTGATTTTACAGTTAGTCGCTGGTGGGTTGGGCCGAAGGGGCTTGGGAAGTTTTCGAGTTATAAATTTGGCAAGTGTCGATGGGCGTTTCGATTTGTTTTGGCTTGCGTCTGCCGGCAGCTGAGCGTGAGTGGGTGCTGGCAACCCCACCGTACACTCATTTGCACTTAACACTTTGGCCATTTTGTTTGCCGAGCCGCCATTGTTGCGCGCTGGTTAAATAAAATGTTTAAGTTTATTTGCCGAGCTCTTGTATCTCCCTTCCGCTGCCGCCCCACCGCTCTCCCCGCCTGGGGGGGCAATGATGTGGAAAATTGCAAAATTTTCGTGCCTTTCGATAATTAAATATGTTGCCAGGCTGGGTTGGGTACACATGTGTCTAATTGGATTGTCGCACAGTGTTGGCTAACGTCACATTTGGATACCTAACTCTCAGCTCGCAGCCCAATTCAACTCAACGCTTAACTCCCCAACATGTGACCCACATAAGTTCCACACTCACATATACACCAACACACGCACGAAATTCGTCGAAAACTTTTTAATGAAGTTTCGGCGTTCTTAAAAACTTTCCGTTCAACGACATGTTATTCGCTATTTGTTTTGATTTCTCTCCCTCCGCCCAAGTTGCACAACACTGGCTAAGCGGCACATTTTGTATTTGATACGCTTTTAATTAGTGGCAATGGCTTTGCCACTAGAACTTTTCGGCTCTCGCAGCTGACGTCTTCGGGAGGATACAGTTGTATTTATAGCTGGCTTAGCTAAAGTACAGTTGCGTACGAGCTGGCTTAGCAACGGTTCAAGTTTGTGGAATTCAGTGCTGCTAAGTTCGCGAAGAGAACTTTAGCGCTTCTCAAATGGCTTAAGACACTGAACAAAAGTTGGCAATGAGAAATTATCGCAAAGACTTGCAAATGTACAATAAGCAAGCAAAAATATACACTGCGTGCAGAATCAATTGCAATTTACAATATGATTTGGATCTCAAACATTGGAAGCGAGTTGTGGTACGTTGTGCCTTGGATAGATTAACCATCTACCCTTCTGTACATCTGTTTTGGCAGACTGGTCAAACTTTCCACCGAATATACTTTGTCATTCGATTATAAAAAAAAAACATCTTTATCATGGTTTGACCTCATTGCGCATTAAAGAAAAGGTTCAATCATAAATCTCTCCTATTCTGCCATAAATGTCTCATAACTGCTCCAAAAGCACAAATTGTTTTATGAAAGGTTAAGCACCTGGGCCTTTCTCACTCGAAAGCCATAAATCAATAACTGAAGCCCCATCTCCCTACTTTTTCATACTTTCTTGAGTTCAAAGCTTTCCTGGATGAACCTTCATCAAAACTGATCGGATTTTGAAAAACTAAAACTTTTTAATCGTGTTTTGACCCACCAACAAAATACTGTATTTAAAGTTGGACGCGCAATTCTGGCTTGATTTGAATGCTTAATTTATACCCTTAAATGATCAACATTTTCGATTGCCATAACACAATCCAGATAGCTGCGATAGATTACCAAAATATATTCGCATATAAGGATTTCAGCTCGTTTTTTTCTCTCAACTCTTAACTAAAATTATAAAAACTAATTTTATCAATTACACTTTTTCTCTATTTCTTTGTAGGTTCGCCCACAGTTGTTGCATTGAATGCGACGCCCGTTGCCTATCCGGGATCTCCGTTGCACTTGAATGTTGAGTTTTGTGCCAATCCGCCAGCGCATGCCGCACGCTGGTTGCACGGCGATCGCGTCTTTACGCCGGGCAATCAATACGGCAGCACAGTGCTGGCCTACTCGGTCAAGGTAACCCAACCTTAGCAAGCGTTAGAGTTGTCAAGTCTTTATATATGTATTTGTATTCTCTGACAGGATCTACCCACGCCCTACTGCAAGGAGGCACGCTTAACTTATGTCAGCATGCACGAGCGTGTGCCACGGACTTTCTACTTTATTGTGTCGTCGCCAGGTGGCGTTGCTGAGGCAGTGTTTAATGTGAACTTTACGAAGCGTCATCGGCAAATGTCGAACACCATCGACGACGACGAGGAAGAGGAACTCAATCGGCCCGAGCAAATACACTTTCCGGTCTTCAGCAATAATACGGCGAGCGGCTGCGGCTTTGAGTTGGCTTTGGCTTTAACTCTCCTTGGTGCAACGCTGCTGCATTCTCATTAACTTTAAGAGTGTGTGAAAGAGAGGGACAGTATATGATTGTGTTAGCGTGTGAATGAATGATAGCGAGAGAGAGCGAGAGAGAATGCTGACTATTAACGCATGCAAGTTATTATGCTATGTACTACTACGTACTACCCTCTATGTCTAAGTGCATATATACATACTTACATACATATATCTATTATATTTATATATATATATACATACGATATGTATTACCTATATGCCATATTGCCCACAATTACTACTACTACTACTACTACTACAACCACTATTCTAACGCTATGTGTATGTGTATTTGTAATCAATTAGCCAAGTCATCAAAATGAAATTATGCCACTTAAAACCCTAAGCTAAGCCCCTACCCAAAAAACACCCACTAACGACTAATCCACACTCATATATACACACACAGACACACACACACACACACCCTCATATACCTTGTAGTCATTTTAGTTGGCAACTGCAACTTTTTACTCAGACATAAGCCACATCCCCTCCTAATACTCATATAATATTTTTACTGTAACTCTAAGTGTATCTGTATCTGTAACTGTATTTGTGTCAGTGTGTACGTGTGTAGTACTTAGTAGCAGCGCTTAACTTCAATGCCAAATAGTAAAAAAAAAAAACAAAATCGAAAAAAAATTATATATACATACATACAAAGTTATTTAAAGAATCTTTTGGATTTGGATTTATCTACTGTTAAATAGCTAATCCATGCATAATTAATGTACTTTAAGTTCCTTTTTCGAAAACAAGCTAGAAACTTGCAAAGTGACTGATTTTTGTTAAATATTTTGAGGCAATTAGTGTTAGAGATAAATAGCACGCGAGTGTTATATAGGGAGAAAGATGAGTTTAACTATACTTTAATGTAAATGAAAAGCAAGTAACTTACCAGGCACGAACAAATTCCTTCCATTTGAATTTTTGCGCATTCGAATAGCCAAAAAAAAAATAATATATATATATATAAACATATATATATATAAACAAGGTGTAAGATATTTTGAAAACCAAATTAACTTAAGTTTTCAAATTTGATAAAAGTTATTTTACATCTAAAACTAATTCATACAAATTGTTTAATAAAAAAATATTTTAAGCAGAAAATGAACAAATATTTTCGAAATCAGGATTTTTAAATTTAATTATAATATCTGTATTCTCAATAACCCATTATATTTTCAGTGTTATGTTATTTTTTTTCTGAACTTTGTTTTACATAATTTTCAAGGACCAAAAACTCTTAAAATTCGTTCAACAATTCATATTTTAGTAATTCAACTACTTATAATCAAAATGAAAATTAGCTCCAAAAAAGACCCTCCACAAAAAAAAAAAACAAAAACAAAAAAATGTACATAAATGTTCAAGAAGCAATTTGCTCAAAACAAAAATAAATATATTAAAAAGAAAAAACAATTTACTAAAATTAAGCGCCAACACATTTAAAAATGCAGAACAATATTATATAGCAAGTGTTAAATGTTGTTTGAAAATGAGAATCCCAAGTAGATACTTAAAAAGTGCATAACAAAAAATGAAAAGCAAAATGAATAAAAATATAAATATATATTAAATAAAAAACCCAAATACTTATATGTAATATAACAAAACTCAAACTAAGCGCTATTGTAAAATAATTCATTTCAATATCCCTATAAAGAGCTGGCGAAAATCCTTTTTGCGCGCTGAATTTGTGTATAAAGCCAAAGCTTTTGTAATTTATTTCATATAACATGTTAGCCATTTAGTCGTATGAATCGTATGCGCCATTTGAAGCACTAGCTATTTATAAGAGATCAATGTAAAAATCAACAAGAATTACTTAGAAGAACCTAACGCCAATTTAAGCAAAATTTGAATTGCAAAACGCTAACATTTACGCAGAGTTCCAAGAATTCCGCAACAACAGCAAAAATACAAACAAAAAAAACACAAACACAAATGAAAAGCGTTTTAAGCATTGTAAAATTATAATTTGGAATTTAATTAGAAATATGCCAATATGCATATATGGATAGCCTAACTGTATGTGTGCCATGTAAAGTTGAGTTAAGGGTTTTTTGGTTTTTATAAAGAAGAATTTGCGAATTGTATTAACAAAAAGCAAAAACAAACACGTCGTCATGTTAACTAACAAAATTAATTATTAACAAAAGAACATTATGGTATTATATACATACAAATATATATCATATGATTATATATGTATATTATAAAGAGTGGTCAAATGCATATTGTATTTATTATATGATTAATTATTACGATAATATTTACAAAATATTATTTAGACATTAAACAACAACAACAAAACAAAAAACTCACAATACTATAATATTTAGTTATTAAGAGAAAAAAAACAAAACAAAACAACAAAATGTGGCAAATTAATTTTTAAATATTACATAATATATAAAAGTTACAAAACGAAAGAAATCGCAGTTCATTTGTAGTGCAAATAAAATGTGTTGACAAAAAAAAAAGAAGAAAAATAAAAATATGCATACGAGAATAAAAGAATACGAGAATACAATAAGCAAAGGTTTAAGTCATAGGCCCAAGATAAAAGTAACAACCACCAAAACAAATTTTTAGCAGTACGAATACGATTACTAATGAATTTTTGGGCCAAAGCAAGCCCAAGACGAGCAGATAATGAAATCAAAAGGCATATGAAACCAAAAAAAGAAAAACAATTACGTAAAACAATAAATAAAGATCAGACCCTGCCCTACAAATTCAAATGCAAATGCTAGGGTCAACAGTAGGGCCAACAAATAACTGTTAACTTTAAGAGCCAGATTAAAACTGCAACGAGAGATGCCCGCAAAAAATTTACAAGTTTAAGACACAAAGCAACAGACAACATAGCCAATTTAGCATAAAATAAAAAGCAAAGCAAATGACAACAACAGACAAACAAAAAAGAAAAACACAAAACGAACATGAAATAAAATTTAAAAATAAAAATGCAAAATAAATTATTTGCAGCGCATTCTTTATGGTGGGGAAAACTGGGAAATGGAGAGGAAAGGAGTTAACCAAATAATGTTGGACATTTTCATACACTTCAAAGATAAATTTCTGGACTTATGGAAGAATTCATATTTGTGAAAAATTCACGACATTTAACAAACGTGAGTATATAAAAAGTTTCCTCTGAAATTCAATCCTCGTTTCAGCGTGAACGTCTGAGGATTGCCAACAATCTAAAAAGCAAACTCAATCAGAAATTTAGAATGATCTGCACGAGTCAGGGTAAACGTAACAATTGGAAGCGAACGTGCAACTTGAAATGCTAATGAAATTCAGCAAAGATTGCAATTGCGCTTGCAACATTGTTGGAGCAAGCAGCATCCAATTGCATCAATATCAATCAAAAAGGCTGCACCAACGAAAGGGAAAGGCCTCATCGAGTCAGAATCGCAGGGGGAGGGGAAGTGAAGAGGGGGACGCTGTGGGGCAATGCAGGCGATTCCGGTTTTCATTTCGTGCATTGGACAAATGCGTTGTCAACACGGCTTGTTGTTGTTGTTGCTGTTATTGTTGTGCCTCTGCGACTGGCCGTGTGCTGTGGTCAGGTTTATTACTTGGAAATCAAAAGTACAACGACACCGCAGGACGGCATGGCCAATAGCAATAGCAGCGAATATGTATATGCGAATATGGTCATGTGGCGACGACACTGCTACACTTTTTGGCCTAAAGAGTTGGCCAGGCCAACCTGTTTGCCTGACAACATCAACATCAACGGCATTGATAACAACGACAAGCAGGCAGGCAGGCAACCTGGCTGGGCTGGCAGGCAGCCTCTCTGTTAGCCGGTTTTTGCCACTTTGCGGCGCTAATGATGGCCAAGGCGCCAGATTACACGAGTCAGTGTAGCGGGGGCGTACCAGTCCTCCCTGCCTCTTTTGCCCATATCAAAATGCCTAGTTTATCAACTATGTGCTGGCAATGACCAATTGAAATTCCTTAATCGAGTGGAATAAACTCGTACACGGCAAAAAAAAAACAATTGTCTCCGTGATATATAGAAACAAAGATTGATATACTGATACAGATATAGATACAGATACAGATAGACCTAGAAATAGAGGTAGAGGAAGAGAAAGAGATATTGAGATAGAGAGCCAGAAAGACAGAGAAAGATAATCAGATAGAGATAGATGGAGAGGTGTGTGTAGGAGACAGCTAGGAAGTATTTAAAAGATTTTAATGTTATGTATCTGAAAAGTTATTAATTAAAAATTAATTTTACTTAATATTTGACTTTATAATTAATGAATAAAATAAAAACTCGCATTTTTGTTGTGTGTAACGGCCCTGAGGATCCAAATGTGGTCAAAATGACTGACGACAACAAGCGCCAGTGTCGACGCACGCGTCGAAGTGCCACGGCGTAGCGAAAGGTGCACCGCAGCAGTCTCTGGAAGAGAGGGGGAGCTGCAGAAGTGGGGAGAGGAGGTACACATTGAAAGGCTGCAAATATCCGCAATTGCCAATTGGCATTGCTGCGCGCATTTCTTTTAAATTGTTGTCATAAGCAATGCAAGGCAAATCGAGTAAAAAAAAAGAAGAAAACCGGCTGCCCTGTTGCCAGTGGTTGGCAGTGCTATTCGCATCTTTCATTTGTTTATGATAGACGCCCCGTAGCAGGAACAACGAGCACAAATAATATGATAAAACCGAAAATGAGAAAAGCAACAATTATGCATGAATATCCATATATCCATAAAATTGCGCACTTTATGGTGTGTGGTCGGGCCAAAATTGAATCAACCGATTGATTCATGAATGCATTCACAAATAATGACTGAGTGTGTGCTGTGTGGGCACTTTTTCTGTTAAGGCGTGGCTGTTGCAGCGCCATAATAGGAGATTGCTAACTTGGCTTACCGCCTTTTTTTGCGGTGGCTCATTTGATGAAGTTATCGCAATTAGTTGGCTTATGGTGAAATCGCACAATTTGGCATTTGGGGGAAGTGGCTGTTATTAAACATACAAATGAGAGTGTGTGTGTTTAGTTACATTTTTGGATAATAAATCATGACTCATAATAATCACGGCAATTTTTGCACTGATAAGCACAAGTGAGAGTAAGTAGAAATCAACTAAAAGCGTATTCGAATGCACAACGATTTTACTATGTAAACATTAAACCTTCTCAAAATGATTAAAATTGTTTGCCTCCGAGTTCAGAAATCAAAGTTGTAAATCAAATCCCGACGGGACTCGAATTATATAAATATATGTATTACTGGAGCCAATGAAAACATATTTAAATTACATATAGTATATGTATAAAAAGGCAAAGAAAGCCCTCACGAAATCTTAATGAAATGGTTGCATTCATGGCTTTTATTTTCTTTGTAAATGAAAATTCTTTTTTTATTTGCTTCAACGAGCATTTAAAGTAATGAATTCATTTATAGTTAATTTTATTGACCGTTGCACCCAATCACGCCTTCAGGCTGGTTATACAATTTTGGCTTTCCGAGCACTTTTCATTATCCGTGCTTTTTATGCCTACGAATTTATTAAGTTCATCCATGCGCCTCGACTCTTTGGCGACTTTAAACGCGCTTAAAACGCTGACAATTAATTCATTTTCTGTTTGGGCATTGCACATTTCGTCTTCGTTATCATCAGAATTATCATTATCGGGATCATCATCATCGACATCGTCATCATCATCTGCTCATTGGCGCACACACAAATAATTTTTCATACACTTTTATGAAATTTCACAGTTCAATTAATGCATTTTAATTTTAACTTTATTTTCCAATTTACTTCACACAGTTAAACGAGCGACGCGGCAAAATCGCAAACAACTGGCCAATAAAAAAGACGAACAAAATTGGCATAAAGATTGAAAAAATAAAAAATAAAAAAAATGAATGCTTAACTGCTCGAAATACGAGTACAAAATTTGTTAACGCAAAATTAAAAATGGTCTTTGATTGATTGTTGCAAAATTGGCTTTTGGTTTGAGTCCAACCGTAGCCTCCAACTCCTCCCCCCAATCCCCTACCTCATTCATTGTAATTACCTTTTGGGTCATTTTATTTGCCCTGCGCACTTAATTAGCTCAGCAAAATGGGCGGACAGTTTGGGGGCTTGGTGGTGTATTACGTACTGATTGGCCATTACGCTTGGATGCCCTTTTTGGGAAATACAATAAGTAAATACCAGATATAAAATTAAATAAATTGCTTTTAATAGATTTTCCGCAGTTTTCGCTGGGCTTTTATATTAATAAATGAACTGCTGTGCTGCATCGAAGCTTTTCAATAATTTCCTTTACAATTTTGCCGATTTTGTTATTCGGTTTCCCAGGCGACAAGTTTGACCATGCGGAAGGAAGTTTATTGTCAGCCAGCAATAACAACAAAAACTTAAAGTTGACTTTTGTTACAGTTTTAACAAATGCTGAGACTGCACAAATTAGCCACCTATAGCCAGAGTTGGCCAACTAATCGAGAAAGAGAGGAGGACAGAGAGAGAGAGAGAGAGAGTGAAAGAGGACGTTGCCTGTGCAACGTGTGAGTCGCATTTCCTTTAACAAAAGCATTCGAATACTCAACTCTTGGCCTGCAGCTTGGCTTTGTTACATAATCTTCGTCTCCCAGTCTCGCGCTCTTTAATCATAATTGTCTGCCACACACACACACAGACACACCCAATCACATACACACGCACACTTTGAGATTTTTCCGTTGGCCATGCATTTGGGTGTGCGGAAGACGAGAGGAAATGCCATCAAAATGACACCAAGCACAGCAAATTGGTGAAAGCCAAAAATTGCCAGCAATTAATAATTTCGTATGGGGCATGTTGTATGCATCATTCTCACTGAGCTGACTTTAATGAGATGCATTAGATAGTTAGTCTCCATAAAGATCAGATATTCAAGGCACTTAAGCAAGGCAAAAAGCAATTGTGAAAGTATAATAAAAATAAAAACAAGATAAAATAAAGTGCATTTATAACTTAAAGCGATAGAGATGGAGATTAACACAGAGCCACTTCAAATGTTACTTAATTAATAAACAAATATTTGCATATAAAAATGTATAAATATATAAATCATTATAATACAATTTTAAATAAACAATTTGCTGTAAGATATTAAACTTTGAAATACTATGACATGAACTTACTCGGAAGGAAAAAGCTAGTAAATAGCAACTTAGAAAGTTACACAGCGCCAACACCCAACAAATGTATTACTTATTATATATATGGCAGAACGAGTATCTACGCGTAAGCTTAAATAAAATATTTTATATCAAGCATAATTTTAGATAAGCCATAAATAGATTTTCGTATGAATAATGCAAATAAATAAATATGCAATAAATGAAACGGTTTGCCCCCAGCATAAATAAACGCAGACATTTGCCATTTTAATCAATCAATTGAATTGAGTTTCGATCGGCAGCCGAAGAGATGCATAAACTGATGCGTTTAGCTGCCACGTACCCCAAAGCGTTTGGCATATGAATCAATCAGCTTCAAGACGTCAAATGCCTGACAAGAAAAGCAACAAAATCTGTCGAATGCGGCTCATTAAAAATTAATGGGAATAATAAAAACAGACCGTGAAAAGACATGGCAAAACAATGCGAGCAGCAACAACTGCAATTGAAGTGCAATACTCATAAATAGTTGCTCAGGTGTAATAACTATATGCGATAATAATCGAAAAAAAAGAAAAAACATGCAAACAGTGAGTAGCTCAAGTGCTGAACTGGCTTAGGGCAAACTGTGGGTTAACAAATGCCAAATTACAAGGGCTTTCACTGTCGAACTGTTGTTGTTGCTGCTGCTGCTTGTTGTTGTTGTATTTTCCACACTATTGGCCAAAGCGACTAAAAACCTGTTGCACAGTTTTCCCGCTTTTTGGCAGGGTCAATGCTGCCGTAGAAAGCCATAAAAAAAAATGTCATTGCAAAGGCGGCAGTGAGCAGAAGCGATCGAAAGAGACAGAAATAGAGAGAGAGAGACAGAGAGAGAGAGAGAGAGATGGAGAGAGAGGGATAGCTGCGCTTGCGCAATCGCTGGATGGACAAGTTTGGTGCTACACTTTAAGGATCGACAGCAGCAACTGCAACAGCAGCAACAACAACTGCAACTTCAATAACGACTTCGACTTCGACTTCGAGTCCACCGATCGACGACGACGACGGCGATCGAAAAGAAAACGAAATGCTCGAACCACAACGGTTTCACTTTCATTCGCAACGCGAACGCGCAGCTGACAGGGTCGCCTTAGTTGAGTGCTCCCCGCCCCCACCAGCGAAGCCGTCTAAGCATAACTCAAACGAAAACTGAACCAAAAAAATTTCAAAAAATATATTGTAAATATTAATTTTTCACACTCAACTAAATTACTTCTAAAGTTTAAAACGAGAGTTACTTTATGTGTTGCTTCTTGTGATTAAAAGTGCGTTATAATTGTGCAGCAACTGACGGAAATAATTGAGTGTTTTAATTGCAAACAAATCGCTCGAAATATTTAATGGATGCAGGTAAATTAATAATCATATTAAATGCACATTAGGCGTGGGAAAATCGATCTCAATTATAAATAAATTAACTAGACTGAACTGCTAAAAATTGCCAAAGAAATCAACTGGATCAATTAAATACACAAATCAATACTCGAACTGAATATTTAATGTGCATTGTTAAATCCTTTGCGAATCATTGTTTCGTTACCCAGGACTAATACTTTTCAAGGATGGGCTTAGCCAATTCAACAGAGTACTTTGATAGTAAAAGATACTCTTAAATAAAAGCAATCACATTATTCAAACCATAAATTATCGTTAATTTTAAATTAGTTTAATAATAGTGATAGGCAATTATGATCCAAAAAGTATCCAGTTTTTACTAAAATTTTAATCAAAGTCCGTTTCATACATTGTACTTGTACTTGTACTCCTTTTGTATGCTTCCGATTATAATACTATTTAAAAAATAAATGGAAAGGATTTTCTTCGCTTCAAATTATGAAATTGAATATTAAAATCAACCTAGTAGCGATAAAAACTTTTCCAAATCATTTCAATAATTCTGTCAGAAAGGAAACACCTAATTTAAGTTTAAAAAATGAATTCACAAATCATAAAAAATAATTGAAAATAATCGAAAATCTGTTAGGCAACATTTAATAATACCTCCCAAAAACGTTACAATCTTAAAGTGAAAGGACCAATTTCTATTTATATTCGCGAAAATATACATTGAATTTAAACATATTTTCAGCGAACACCAAAAAAAAAAAAATCAATTTTTTGTGTAATCATTTAATTTAAAATGATTCAATTTGAACGTTTGAACTTTGAAATTGCATGTCATCTGAGAGTGTAAATTAAAATGGGACTATTATTATTTGGAAAACTAATCTAGTGTATAAATAAATTATGATAAAGTTGACTAGGCGTTTTGGCTGCACCTGTTTTCACAAAATTAATCTAGTTGATTTGTTGCCACAGTCGTTGTTGTTGTTGTTGGACAAAAACCCGCTGCAGCGGCAAAGTGCATTGTAAGTGCTTCGGGCCTAACATGAATGCGGCAAGTGAAATATGTTTTGTCATGCATATTTAATGCCTATCAAAACAACAACAGCAACAACTACAACAACAACAACAACGGCAGGCAATAACTATGTGAAAACCCGTACCGAACCATTTTAAACGCCATCAATTTCAATTTTCCAAATTAAACGTGCGTTCGACCGAGGACTGAGGACCGAGGATTGAGGACTGCAGCCTTTTAGCTCTCAGCTCTCATCACTCGCTCGGCTGTGGGGCGAGCTGTCGGGCAGCAAATAATTAATAAATCATTACATTGCGGCAATTGCAGTGACATAAGCCCAAAGCGAACACACAAAGCAGCCAAGTTCAACAACCAACCGAGCAACTCGCAATGAAAGCAACAATTTACGAATCTTTAGGGAAAATGCATGCGAAAGAGAAAGAAAAACACTAACACCAGCAAAAACAACACCAAAAAATCACAAAAGTCTCTCAAAAACTAGTGAAGCCACTTAGGAAAAATGATCGTCAAACTTATCGCTGAAAATCAAATAGGCACCGACTGAAGACTCCTCTCTTTTCATGTTCATTTCTTCGTTTTCCGTTCGTGGCTTACTGGCTTGACGGCTTGCCGTTTAATGTTTCACATTTGTGGAATGCGTCGCTTTTTTCTTTTATGTTTGCTTTTTTTTTTGTGGGGTTATTCACATCAAAAATTAATGCTCTTTTTGTTGGCCATTTCCGTACACAGCGCCAGTGCCATGTGGCCTAAACTACAACTGCTAGCAGCGACATTGTCCGTCATTGGCATCTGTCTGCTGGCCACAGCCAAAGAAACCCACGCATCTTCCACGCATTCTGACATCAGCAGCACCACCACTCTGCCACAGCCCCTGCAACCACCGACATTGCCGCTGAATGCGACAACGCCAACGAGCAACGAAAACACTGACAGCAAAAACTCGGTTGACGCCTTAACTGACAGCATCAAAAATGCTGTGGCAGAGGCGGTGGCGGAGCCGGTGGAGGTTAGTCAATGTTAACTCAATGATTTTGACAGGTAATGAGAGTTGCTTTTTGACAGTTTAATAAACAGGAGTCAGGAGACGAACTGATACTGGAGGTCACCTCTGATCGATCCCTTGCCAGAGAAGCGCTTAAGGAAGCGGAGCTGAAGCAACTGAAAGGGACAGCGAACTCACAACACTTTGTGGGGTAAGTTATTGAAAGAGTTAACCAATTTGTAGATACTTACAGCACCGAACATAATTAATAAGTTTTCAAAGAATATTTTTCTCCGACCACATTTAATAATGTTTTATATTTGAGAGTTTATTTCATTCGGCTTACTTCAAGCTCAGCTTAATGAAGAGGCCTAGGAGAGAAATAAGAAATACATTTTCTAATATGCAAGTTGAGCGCAGAGCACAGTTTCAACTCGCAGCTCCTTTATGTTCAGTTATAATAATAACAAACAGTTTCCATATATAAAAAAAAAGTTAAGCGAAATATAAACATTTCCATAAACCGATTTCTTTACTTTGCCCATTGAATTAAAATTTTGGAATATTATTTTAATAAATTCTCCCTTATTTATATTCACATCTGAATAGCGTTCCGAGTTTTCTGCCCACCGCGCTGCCTATGGGGCAAGAGGAGAACGGCAGTGCCACAAAATCGCCCACAAATGGGCATGGCTATATACAATTTGATGTCAACGAGGAGCTGCCCAGGGAAACTGCTCGTCGGGAGAGGTTGTCTAAGTCGAAGAAGGACTCGGTAAATGTGGTCCTATCGAGTCTGTTCCCCAACGGCTTCTCGGACATCTTTCGCTACAGCGCTAGGGAGGCAATCACAGAGCCAGCCACTGATGCGCCCAGCACCACAGCAACCACAACAAACAAGGCGGTAGTGCATGCCACAACGCCAGCAGTTGCGAGTGAACAAAGTACAGGTCCTGTAACGTTAGCGCCCAAGAATGTGACCTATTACACCTACCAGACGAGCGTGACGAAGGAGTTTCGACGTGAGCTGGCACCGGGACACACAGAAATCGTTGTGGAAAAGGTCAGCAGTGCGGAGAGGGAACCCTTCAAGGACGGCAGCAATCACATCTCCCGGGATGAACTCCTGCGCATCAATCGCGCCGCAGTCGCATCCCCTGTGCTGCCCAGTCTGCTGCTGCGCCCCGACTTTGAGAGAAAGGACAATGAGACTCTCGTCGCCGCCGAGAGTGCACCCATTGTCATACTGGCCGAGCAGGAGACAGAGCTGGACGACGTCCAGCCGATGGACGACAATCAAATTGCAGAGACACGTAACCTGGGCGAGATGCTCTACCAGCATCTATTGCCCGCACCTCAACACGGATCGCAGTCCGAGACAATCTCCTATCGGAATCAAAAAGGACCCGCCGAGCAGCAGCAGATCAATGTGCACATTGTCCACGACGAATCCCTATCCAAGGCACAACTGCAGCAGCAGCAGGAGGAGAGGCCCAAGTCACAGCCACAACAGACTCTGGATCATTATCAGGCGCACTCGGAGCAGCTCTTCCAGCAGCAGGAGCAACCTCAAAACCAGGAGGCACCCTCCAGGCATTTTCTTAAGACCTTTAAGCCCATGGTATCTGGCAGTGCTGAGGGCCCCATAGTCAAGGGCACTTTTCATTACGAATCTGGCATATCAGCGCCACGCACAAACGTAAAGCCACCAAAGGAAATACCCTACGAAATTCGGCCAAGCTATCAACCCGAGTTGCCTCAACCTCAACATCAACCTAAAGCTCAAGTGGAACTTCCACAGTCCCAGTTAAATACTCACGCTATTGCTTCTCCGGCATCAGACCCCGCTGCTCCGGAGCACTCCAATTACGCTGGTCCCACGCCCAATAGTCTGATCTATGTTACGGTCAACTCACAGAATTCCCAGGCGCCTTCACCTGCACCTCCTCAAGCCGAGGGGCAAGCGCGTCCACACTATTTTAGTGCACACGATTACGTCATAGAAGCCGCCGCCGATGCCTCGCAGCATAATTTTCAGCATGCACCCGCTCCCAAACCGAATGCTCAGCCCGAAACGCAGCTGTTGGTTAAGCCCAATGGCTACACCTTTGTGGAGGTACAGAAATCAGTGAATATACACAACAAACTGATTACGGAAAAGGACGGCCGTTTGGTGGAGATGCACGAGACCATCTACCACCAGCCACCCTTTGATCAGCATCATCAGAGCCAATTCTCTCTGGGTTACAGTCCCAAGGAGTTAGTCTCTGCTGATGCGCCAGATGCGAAACCGCAACCGTCCCCGCCTGCCACCAACTACGTCTCACTTGCTGCCAACCCGATAAACGTAGAGCAGGTAGAGTACGATAGCTCACCGCAAGAGGTCGCCAGCTCGCATGCATCTATTCAGCTGGATGTACCACATCAGGATGGGACACATACACATACACATCACGAGGCACCGCATAATGTTGATGTTCAGGATGTTCCACATCTACATACACATGAGGAAGCTGCTCATAGCGTAGATGTAACCCATCAGGAACTACCCCATCAGGAGGCACCGCACACCATTGTTGTGGAGAAACATGTGCCCAAACCGTATCCCGTGCCAGTTGAGAAAATCGTAGAACGTCCCTACCAGCAAATTGTGGAGAAGCACATCCGTGTACCATATCCAGTGCCGCAACCAGTTCCGGTACCTGTTCATGTCGAACACTACGTGGATCGACCATATCCCGTCGAGACCTACGTCGAGCAGCCTGTTCCCTATCCCGTGGAGACAATCGTCGAAAAGATTGTTGAGAAGCCGGTGCCCTATGAGGTCGAGCGCATTGTGGAGAAGCCAGTAGAGATTGAGAAGATTGTGGAGAAGTATATCGATCGTCCGATGGCCGTGCCCATTCATGTGCCCGTTGCCATACACATGCCGATGCCACCCAATCACTCGCCAGGCTTTAGCTTTGGCTCCCATCCCAACTCGTTGCATCCCTGGTCGCATGCCTCGATTGGTCATATTCCGCCCAAAGTGCTGCAGAACTACTACACACGCATGCTGAAGAAACTCCTGCCCCAATTCACAGCACCCAAAACAGTAGCGAAGGCGCCACCAAAGACACCAGTCCTTGTCAAGCCCCCAACACGACCAGTCAGGGGTGAGGCACCCCCCGTGGCCACCTTCAGTCTGGCCGATATGCGTTTTGATCTGCGACCACCGCCTCCACCCCAAGGTTCACCTTGGCTTCAGGGCTCCCGTTATATTTACAATACGCTGCCGTCGGATTTGTCCGTTGCCGCTGCCTCGGCTCCTGTCCACATGGTCAAGTCGTATATAGGTCCTGTGCCGACGACCAGCGCGGGTAAGGAAAGCAATGGCAGCGAATTCGATGAGTTTCAGCGCTGGCGCAATGGTCACACCCTGAAACGCAGCCCCGACTTTGGTCGCAATCTGCACATGGAGTACGGGTTCAAGCCACCTTTGGTGCCTTCGGTGGAGATCGATGATAAGGGCATGCCGCTAAAGCAGCCGGATGCAGAAGTGCAATAGTCGTCGTAGTGCAGATTGCACACGTTAAAAGATGTGGAAATGAAAAGCGTGCCAAAATATACAGCTATAGTAATTAATGTCTATTTATGTAAAAATATTTTAAATGCGCATTTAATAAACTTATCTCAAATCAAATTCGCCATTTTCTATTTCGTGGAGCAGCCGCGAATCAGAAATACTAAAAACTGCTACAGATTGCTGACTGCTTAAATAAAATATGACAATTTTTCTTGTTGCTTAAATATTTGCATAATATAAATGTGAAACAAGCCAACCTCACTTAAGTAGTACAAACGCTTGCCACGCGGCAAATCTGACGCTTTCAATTAGACGCAATATTAATTAAACAAATGACAATGACAGCAGCGCTGTGGGATTGTGCCTCATATGTTGAAACTGTTGGCTGTTGTCGGTGTTGTCGGTCCCAATTAAAAGTAAGCCCAAAAGCGGATTCAGCAGCAAAGCGGGGAAAAAAAATTATTAATTTTCTTAAGTAGCATTTATGTAAATGAAAAATTCTTCATATGTAAAATGGGAAGGGTTGCGTTTGGTGCCCCAATGTCTTCTTATCTTTAGCTGGCAGCAAAACAGACGCAGCAGCAGCTCCTCCCCCTCCCAGATCTGTCCCTAAAAGAGGACCCAGGCACAACGCCCCAACGCCTCCAATTTTAAAATGGTGACACGTCTGCAGGGAGTGCAAACGGCCGACAGAGGGCGGCAGTGTGCAAAGATTTATATGACAGCTAATAAATTTACAACACATGTAGCTCAAGATATTAGAAATATTTTTGGGTGACAAGCGCAGGGCTCTCACGTACTTACGGTGGGTGGGGGATTGGGAATGGGGACTTTGAATGTTATTGAAGCATGCTTTTAGGCGGAGGAGGCAAAAATAAAAACAGCCTCGCCAAATATTTGCACAGCGCCGTCGAAAGGCACGTCGACCCACGACGACTACTGCAGTTGACATCTGACGGCAACAAACTGTCAATAGTCAAGGACGAGCAGGGAGGAGCATGTTCGCATGGCAGAAGGCGGGGGCGGCAGCAGGGGGGTGGGTACAGGCAGACAAACCGTTTAGCGCACGTGTTGGCGGAAACGGAAGCACTACAGCAACGCGCCAAGTGCCAAATGGCGAATGGAGAATGGCGAATGGGTAAAAAGCCAAAAACGGCAAAAGGAGGCATAAGGCGACATTTTGAAAAGTTATGACAATGGACCTGCAAGAGCCTGTTCCTGATTCATGTTGTTCATTGAAAGACATAAAGTGAGCAGATTAGTTGGTTAAAAATGCAACTCCTGTGTACGGGAGCAGAGATTTATGCTTACCATGAAATTTGATGATAACTATATGACTAACTACATACATCTGTCTAAAGCAAAATAGCATAGCTATAACGAAATATTTAACAAATAATTTTGGCAATCAACTTACAATGTGATACACTTAAACTAGTTGTTGAATGTATTATTCCACGTTTATTGTCATATTTCACTTTAAAAAGTTCGACTCGGTTGTCGATCGTAATCAAGAATATATATTCCTTATAGGAAAAGCTTTTTACTGCCTTTTACATAGATTTGCATAAAACCATTAAAGTCTATTTACTCATTTTCAATAATTTTAATTATTATTATTTTAGTTATTTGCATGCCTATTTCAACGCTTTAAATATAAATCAATTGCGAAAATGTTCTATTTTGCATTCCAATCCAGAACAGATAGTTTCATCTGTGAAGATATAATTTAAGCGGATCCCATGAAAATGAGCTTGAAATAATTTATAATATGGAATTTGAAATGCAGGCAAGTGTAGCAAATTGCAAATTTCGGCACTAATTCGAAATGTGCATGCCACAATTGAGCAAGTTGAGTTCTGCTGCTGATGCTTTGTTCCTCTAAGCCATTTCTGGCACACATAAATTGACAGCTACTTCTCTTACCACCATGTGGCATGACCTCTCGCCGCTGGCAACATGTAAATGTGATTTTATTTAACTTGTGCCAAATATGTAAGCATAAATCAAAAAATTTATCATTCCACGGCACGCCCTCTTTGGAGGCTTGCTTATCTATGTATGTGTGTGTGTCAGATATCAGAAATCAATTGCAGTTCGCAATGCACTCGGCATTTTGATAAACTCCACAGGGGTCGGGGTCGGGTGTGGCATGAAGAGCAGCCAGCAGCCAGCAAGAAAGATAAGCCGAGGAACAATTGAATAATTTATATGCAAATAAATAAAAGTATTTCAACAATTCATTCGGCATGCAACAACAAAAAAATGGCACAAGTTGTCGAGAAAAACGCGCTGGGAAAAAAAATCGTGTGAAATATATTTTCAGGCCATGCCACAAAAGGCGTAACACACACGACTACAACTGCAACAACAACAACAACCAACAATAGTAAATAGCTACTATTGGCGACGGCGTCGATTTAAAGCTGCGTTTTTTCGTATTTTTTTGGAGGAATTCTCATGTTGTATCCTCAGTCCGCTTGCCCCACCCTTTTGAGGTTGGCTGCTGCTGCAGCTGCATGTCTATGTCAGGGGCTGCCAACTCTGCGTTTGATATACGATTTGGATGTGTTGGCAAGCCGCCCAGTTCTTAGGGATAGGCAGGTGGTGCGGTGCGGTATGGTGTGGGTTCCGCATACTGCGAGACAAATGCAGCTGAACCGAAAATTGCATTTCCGATTTGCAAATTGCGCAAACTTCCGCACACAGAAAATCGAAAAGAAAAAAAAAAATAGAAAATAAAGAGTGCTAACCACGAATACGTCGACCGAGTCGCCGCGACGCCAGACAATTGGCAAAAATTTTCTCTAAAAGTGTGAAATAGGCCGGCCGTCTGCCAAAGGGCGGATGACATACCGTAAAGTGGCCCCTCAGTAAGCCACAGAAAACTTCTCACACAAAAATGTACGCAAAAATGTCAAAAGCACACTCACACAACACACAGAGATAGAGGAGTACTTTGGTGGACAGGATCCACATGCAAAAACGGATACGTGTCAAGTGGTTTCTAAAAGGAATCTCACATGCTCTAGCTTAATGAACTAAAATCAAATAAACCAAAAAAAAGTTTGATTTCTGTTGATGAACTGGGAGAGCTTAAAAAAAAAAAATAAAAAGTGGTCGGCAAGTTTAAAATTAATACCATTTCCAACAAAAGAGACACAAACGAAAAAAAATTCAGACAGCCTTTCTTCAGCTTGTGAGGAGACCAAATCAACAATATTCAGAAATATATCTTATGATTTGTGTTCTTCGTAATTTTTAAATATTCGAAAGATGCTATGAATATTTATAATCAAATGTATTTAAAGCTACCTTATTTGGAATGCGTTACATACGTCTTAAAAATGTGAACATGCCGCAATTTGTGGCAAGCGCAGACAATGAAAAGTTTTTTGCGAAGTTGTCGTCTGTCACTGGTTCGTGTCATGGCTAACTATTTGACTGGCTGCTTCTGTTCGGACTGACTGCTTAGTGCTAATGGGCGACAATTTTGTGGCGATTGTGCAGCAGTCAAATTGCTCCCAACTATGGCCAAGCGAGATTGCAGGTAGCAGAGACACCAGCCAGCAATAACCGCAAACACTTGGCAAACACACACACAGATGCACAATCATGTCAAAAGTTAAATTTGCCAGTTGCAGCTCACAAAAATGCCTGACGTTTAACAAGCGGCGTCAACAAGCGAACAAACAAACATGAAAACGAACACAAACACTCGCACACAAGTAAACACAAACACACACACATGTGAGTGTCGGGACGCCACAGATTCCATTCAATCACCGCTGCACCAACGAAAAATATGACGCAAAAAGTTTGCCACGTGCTAACAATGTAAAGTGCTGAAATAACTTGGCACTGAAAAACGAATAAAAACTTAAGGGTGTGAAGAGAACGGCAGTACAATGGTCAAAATTTGGCTAAGAAAAACACTCGAGAAACTTAAACATGCATATGTGTGAGTGTGACAAAGTCAAAAACCCTGTTTAGTTAACAGAGAGACCGATTTGAGTTAACAGCTGTTAAGGTGTCATTTTCAATACCAAGCCTAAAAGCATGCTATGAAAATTAATTGAGCTAGCAAAGCAGCAATGAAATCAAACCGATTATTTTTGCGAATGATTTATAATATCGGGCTGTCTGTATTTAGGCTGGACGTGCAGTCCACTGCAAGAATTTATAATCTATGGACAGCACTGGTGCAGAAAACTAATCAAAGAACTCAAATGCAATGCACTAATAAATATGGAACAACAAAAAAAAAAAAAATGAGAAAAAATTGAAAATAGAGATTATTGGCAAGCCAATAAGAAATTTCAGCAGCAGCAGCAACCAATTTGATTGTATTTTCCAGCAACAACAACAAAATATGATTTTAGGGGAGCAGGGGCAGAAACCCGTTATGAATGAATCCTTCACATAGAAAAGCAAACCGGCAACTGACAATGAAGCCGAATGAAGGACGAGATAGATGCAGGCGGGCTGGCAGACACAAGCTGTGCAACAGCAGCAGCAGCAGCAAGAGGCACGCATAGATGATTTTGATAATAATAATAACAACTACTACTATAATGAAAAGACGAGAGATGATGCTGAAAATTACAAGCAAGGCTGCCTGGCTAAGAATTTCAATCAGTGGCCGCCTGAAAGACAGAGTCGAATACCCAAATAGACTGAGAGAGAGAGAGATAGTGAGCTGGTTGGAAAGTTTTGTGATTGCATAACTGTGTTGCGGCCTGCGTTGCACTGTCGATGACTGCCACACAGCGGGTGGCCAAGCTACCAAGTCCAAGTCCAGGTGCAGGCAGCAGCTATTGCCAGCAATCGAGCAGGAGCAACAGGATCAGGAGCAGGAGTAAGAACCACATTCTTTGTGTGCATTGAGTTGGCCATCTTTTGCCAAACCGTTTGCCAGCAATTTTCTGAAAAAACAACAGCAACAACAACGGAAACTCTTGCGGTACTTTAAGCTCAGTATCAAGTTGGCAGCTCCAACCTCCAGCCAGGCAGGCAGTCAGGCAACTGCAGCATCTCTGGCCACACTTTTAGCATGCGTGCGGTTTTCGTGCAGCGTGGTCAGCAGGTCGACAATGGATTGCGGATTCAGATGGCAGCCGAAACCTGCGCCAGATGCCTAGGTAAGGGAGGGAAATGGGGAAATGTAGCCCCCAGTATATTGGTAAAGTTTCCATGTTCGACTTAGTAGAGGGGCAGGTGGGCCGAGGGGGGGCGGGTTCAAACTTTGGTCGCAAGGGTCGCTAAAAAGTTAAGTAAAAGTGCGGGAAACAACGAAGTGTTTATTTTGGGTGTGTATTGTTGGTTGTTGGTTGACTGTTTGCTTGTTGTTTATTTACTTGTGCGAGTGTGGTAAATTATTTAGATTGGAAAATCTGTGTGGCAACAACGACAAACAAGTTGTGAGGATGTGATGCATATCGTGCTGTTGAGTGGATTGCGTGAGGGTGACGAGGGTCAAAAAGAAATCATTTAAAAAAAATAAAAACTAATGTAAAAACTAAATCTTGAAATTTGCTCTAAGATTTGGCGATAGCAATGGTAAAGTTAAAACTAAATTAGGATCGAGAAACCATATGTGCTGTATCATTGAAAGAGCTAACAAATAACGAAATATAATTCATTAACAGAAACTTATAAAACTTCACAGCTTACTCGACATAAGCTGCAATCTTTGCCTGAAAATGACTTCACAGGGAGTATAAAAACAAAAACTTATAACAAAACACTCGACCTGTGTGAAGTGATGTACATATTTCAATTATAAAAAAAAGATTACCAAACAATAAACAGAAATTGAAGACTCTGCCATGCATTAGAACAATCCAACTATTTAGTTGCTTATCTTATCTTCTATCATGCACCTTAGGATAAAGTCTGAAGTCTTTTTTTACATTTGGCTGGCAGCATTAAAAAAAACATTCTATTCGCCTTTTTATTATTTAGAATGTTATTTAATATATGTCTTAAATTAGCACTTAAGGACTCTCACTGATCTCAGAGATAACTGATGCTATTTATTGCTGATTCTAAATTCCATTAATTATTTAGACTAATCTATCAACATACTGCCATCCACCTATCGCACATCTTTAGTGATACTCCAAATCTGAGCCCCAATTCACAAAATTTACATTCAAATTATTGCCAACAAAGACACAAAGCAGTTCTGCAGCAATAAGTAGCTAATGCTAACTGCGTTACAGGACGACTATCTATTCACAATGGGAAAGCCTTCAAGGGTTCCACTCTGAGCCCCGAAGCTCAACCTGCATAGGGCAAAATTACTTTAAACTGTTTACGCTTTGTGTACGACTTGCCACACGCCACCTGACGTTGCAGCTACCACCCCAAATGGAACACACAACACATAAAAGCTTACATTTGGCAAGTAATTTTCACGAAAAATGATTTTCATTTCCGCCAACAATCCCAGTACCCAAAAATAGCACCCTCCGAAACAAAGTGCGCCATTTTGACACTTAATTATTTCAATTGAGAGAATCCTCAGAACAGAACATTCCCCAGCACTCGTTTGGCTCCCTTTTCTGTTCGGAGCCCAAAAGCTTTTCTACAATATACATGCGCCTCTTTTTTGCTGTGTATCTCGTTAACAGCACTTTACAATATATGTGGATGGCAGATAGAAGGAAATCCATTTTGTGAGCCTTGTCCGCCCAACGCCCAACGCCCAACGCCCAACGCCCAACGCTCAACGCGCATCGCCCTGTCGGCTCTCATTGTCTCATTGTCGCCTTTGTCTGATGATTTTGTCGCAGTCTCATTTACAATATTTGTCTCTCCCAGCAACAACAACAAATGAAATCAGCATTAGCTGCAACTGCCGTTGGGTTTAAATAGCACACAACGGTAAACGAGCAACGAGCAACGAGCAACGCGCAACATGCTGCCCCAGGACCGCAAATGATAAAGCAAATCACTGCAAGCCGCTCCAGCATATAGGGTCACTGACTCGGGGTTATATTAAGTAAATAAAAACCGATATCCTTTTGCTCTATTTAATTAATAATATCGCTATATTTGTAATTACAAAACTTTCTTCTGATTATATATATTTTCCATCAGTATTTTCTTTCCCATGGATATTATTAATTCTTGTCTGATTTTGAGATTATATTATAAAGAGTAAAGAGACTTAAAAACATGATTTATACCACGAGCAGATTTTTGCATTGCAAGCTAAAAGGCAAGTCAATAAGACTCCTTCCGAGAGAGAGAGCGAGGATATCAAAAAGGGCTGCTTAGCCGAATGGGGCCATTTGCTCTGAAAGCGATTTAACAATTTTAAATAAAATTGAATGCGATTGCGTTGAATTACATTTTGCGGCCGGGTTCGCATTGTCTCGATAAAAATGAAGTGGCTGAGGCCCCAGACTAGGTAGCTAAGCCCTTTTCAGCCGAAAAATGCGCCATGTGAGTGAGATGGTAGCCCAATATATATATATATATATATATGTATATATGTTTGGTATTAGTAGACCCAAAAATTCTAAAGTGGGCTGGCGTAACAAGGCAAATGACATTGCTTTCCCACACCACGCAAAAAACCTCACTTGGTAAAATTGTCAAAGCGATTTTCGAAATGGAATCGTTGGAGTTGAGTGTAATCAGTGGGTTTTGTGGGCGTGGCCCGAGACAAAGACAATTGAAGTTAATGCGCACCAACAGGGCCACGCCCATCGAGGACAGCTGCTGGCCATGCGCTTGTGCCCCATCGCTATTTTACTTTGGGATTATTTTGTGATTTATGCGGTCTTCGAGTTGACATGCAGATTTAGATTAAGAGCAGAGCGAAGCGAACCGAAGGACATTTGGTCCTCTCGAACTGGAAATTGCCAAAAACGCAACCAGCAAATTTAGTGGTAATGCCAGCGCAGCGAGCACAACACAAGCATAAATTTAATGGAGGAATGGTGTTAGATAAGGGTGGGTGAGCTACAGACCAAATCGGCCACTTGGCGTATGAGTGATATTTTAGTTTGTCCTCTGCAAATGCCATTTGTGGCATTAAAAGATTTTGGATATCCCTGGCAAGCACAAATAAAACATGGATTTACTATTAAAGCAAATTAAATGTGCCCAAGTCGCCGATAGTTGAAGGGGACTTGTTGATGGGGGGGGGGAGGAAGGATGTTTTGCGAAACACAATAAAAGTTTAATTAATTATATGGCCACTGTGATTTTGGTTTATTGCATTTGAGCTGCTGGGACAGCGTTGAGCTTCTGCATATTTATCATTAAGTTTGGTCAATTAATTTATTCAGCTGCCAGCTTGGATTAGGCATTGTACTACCAAATGTGTAAACCCCAGGGAATACCTATTTATAAAAATATATTTCTTTTTTTGGGCAGTGTTTAGAACTGTCATTGGTCTACTTAATGTAGATTAAGCCAACGTTTTATTTATAAGTATTGAAAATGAATAGTCCAATGATAGTTAGCCAACAAATTGGAAACTTTGATGAATAGCTAAATCAAACATTTTCTAATATTGTTTAATTTTCGCTAGAAAGTAACAAGAAATTTAGCGAGATAATTGTTAGCAAGAGAATCATCTGCCACTTGATTTCAAATTGTTTGCAATTGCAATTAAAATTTAGCAACTATCGAAGACAACCAAAATAAAGCTGAAGACAAATTTTTAACAATTTGCGATGAGCATAAAGCATTAGGTGGCATTTTAGGCACCCACATGACTCAAGTGTCGCCTCCAGCTACACACACTTACACACTCAGACTGACTGCCTCAACGAAAAGCAATCATTCGCACAATTAGAAATCGTACTTAATATCAAATTGTTTGCAATTACAAAACATTTGAGAGCTACACACAGCTACAAGGACGGGAACTGAACAATGGGCGAGGTGGGTGAGTGGAAGAGGGTACGGCAACGACAGGGCCAAAGACAATAAGCAATGGAAACGACACATGAGCCCAGGGTCAGACATACAACAGAGAGATAGAGAGAGAGAGAGAGAGACAGAGAGAGAGAGAGAGATAGAGAGAAACTGAGCGAGAGAGAGGAAGAGAGAAATTCACAATTGTTGCCATTTTTGGTTGGTTTGTTTTGAGGGCAGTCAGGCGTTGGAAAAAGCCACAGCAACAATAATGTAAAATCAAACAAATCGAATCGAACAGAACTGAACTGAAAAACAACAACAGTTACGATAACGAAAATGTTGCAAGAGCCCATCAAGTGAATTTGACTTAAAAATGGGCAAAAAATTGCGGCAATTAAAGTGGCAAATTGTCTCGAAGAGGCAACGTTCAATGTTGTAGGGTTTCTTGCTGTCTCTCGTAACTACTCCTCCTGCTTGGGCTCCTATCATTTTGACTTGGCTATCAGACACACACACACACATATATACCCATATACACTGGCATTGTCATTGCTCCCTCTCCAACTACTTTGCCTTCGCAGTTGCTGATGTTTCGCATTGTGAAATGGAGCCTTAAATGAGTTTTCAGTTGACTTCGTATGGGTTTTCTTGTCTTGTCTCCACCAACTCCATCTCCTCCTTCAACCCTTGCCCCACAACATCATCGTCACATTTATCAGACTGAAAGCCTTCGTCTGAGTTTTGATTGAGAACCCTTTTATGCATTCGCCTTGCCATTACGAGAAAGATTATTTGAAAGACGCTGAATAAAATGCATTTATTGTCAAATTATGCAGATTCTTGCATTTCGCTTGGACAGTGAAAGTAAAACTGCTTATCAAAAGCAGAATACGAATTTTCCGAATTTATGCACAAAACATGTTGTTTCTACAAGAGATACAGAAAGACTTCAAGCTTCCTTAACTTTGTGAAAATATGACGAAAGTGTTTTTAAATCGTCATTTGAACTCAAGTTTGATACTGCATTTAATTCTACTGCCATTCTCTCCTTCACTTCACCAATATAAGCTAAAATTCAGCCAAATTAGACACCTCTTTGGTGTGTTATTGTAAGAGTTTTTTGGCTGCCTGCCTTGGGGATTCGTGTGTGATTTCAGTGACAGGCAACTTGGCAGATTAGTCCTGAAACATAGCCAACCCATTGGCAATTGCAGCTTCTTTAGGAGTTGGTCAAAGGCGCACTCAGACAGACAGACAGACCAACAACAGCTGCTATTTCTTATTATATCCGCACGAGAATCTCAATTAACATAACTCACCTAGCCAATGGCCGGAGTGTGTGTTGCCATAAACTAAACTGCGCCTGTATTGTCGCCCAGATAGCACCGAAACTCTGAACCCCATCCCTATATATCTGGCAGCTTCCTGTGCCGAATCGGAATCCAAAGCCGTATTCAGGTCGGGTGGCCATCTACTCGGCTCATTGTCAAACTGGAAATTGTGTTCATAAATCAGAAACTGTCGCACATGTGTGACACTTCCCACTACCCACTAAAAACACACACAAACCCCGCCCTCATCCCGCCCCCTCTTTATTGCCCACCGACGTTTATTGTGTTGTCAATTTGCTGTGCTCATTGGATTTTCGGGTGCTGCGTTGAGCACACTAGTGTCTGTGTGGCCGTATGGCATAATTAGATTTCGAGGCTGCTCGGCCTGACCACGAAAACGGGAAGTGGCAGACAATTAAGGCGGTAGCAGCAACAGCAACAGCAGCAGCCTATCCAAGCTGGCAATGAAGGAAGCATTCGACGGCTCAATTAAAATTTACAAAACTGATCGCATCGATATTGGGCGGTTCAATAAAACCGTCACCCATTTCCTCCTAGCCAAATGACCAACTGTCCAAGTTTAGAAAAAAAAATACAAAACAAAACTGAAATGATACCATTTAGCGGCAATTTGCAATTAATCGAAATTGTGGCGACTAGTCTGTCACAAGTGGAGCATGTAACATGTGCAACATATTAAATTGCACGCACTTCAAGCGCCAGCGTCAACATCAACACATTTTTGTCCACTAAATGTCGCCCCCAGTTCCTCATGGATGCGAATGTTTGTTTTACATCTTTACTGGCATGCGTTAGTCTCTTAGAGGGGCAGCAAGAGGTAGTTGGTGGAAGGCGACTGCGTCTTCGTTGTCATCTCATTTACCATGTCTGAGTCTCAGTCACTTTGTTAGTTGGTTAAACTTCCGCACCAGGAGAGAAGACGACGACGACTGCATCCGCATGTAACTTTCTGTGTGAGATTTCCGCCTATTGCAGCTGCAATTGCAACTGCAACTCAGCCTACCCTGCAAGGGGGCGCGGGGTGGGGCACATGGGGCCACTGGGGTTATCAGCAGCAGCTTACTTCTTGCCATCATTGTGTTTGCTGTGTCTTGAATTTATTGCCACATTGTAAATCTGCCACGATGACTGCAATTATGTGGCCACTTTTGAGCCTGAGCACACAAACGCCGTCTGGCGTTCAGGGCTCAAATTATGGGAGGGTTTGCAATAGAAAGACTGTGTTGCAGTTGCAATCTGTATAGTCTAAATAAATCTTAAGCAGTATGGATTTTTTGTCTTAAAAAAAAAAATATATATTACTGTCTACTTAGTATAAAAAAAACATCAAATATTTTCATAGATCGAAATATTTATCCATCAAAATCTATAAATATCTTTGTATATTATATACTTTGGGAAAAGCAGCGATTATCAATCAATTGAGGTAAAATCCAGGGTATTTAAAATTTTAACTCGCTGCATTTTTATATAGTATTAATAATATCCCAGTATAATATTGTTCGTAATCTGCCAGCTTTTACCCCCATTTGATAGTAATTGTACTATATCTTTTATAATAGATTAATCAATAACTCAGCCAGATTATAGCCCCCTTTGATATCCATACCACTGACCCGCTCATAACTCTGCAGCTAATAAGTCAATTTCAATTGCAGCGACTGCCACAAACCGCTCCTCAAAGCCGTTCCACAAGAGTCATGTGAAAGTGTTGGCCATCCCGCCCCACCAGCCACCCCCCGCTGTGGATATCGTCATTGACTTTATTTCGGCGCCAAATCTCTTACTAATCGCTGCACTCGCGCCGCAGATGCGCCGACACCGATAACTCAAGCCAGAAAGCCCGAAAGCCCAAACCTCAGAGCAGTTTCAGAGCCACAGGCACTAATAAAAATAATCTGTCAGCTACTTCATCTGCGGCAGCACGTGCGTGACTGCAACGACGACGTCGATAGCGCCGCGCTGCTTGCAACGTGTTGGCTGCGGCTGGTTTTTATAATTTGTGTGGATGTTGCCAGTTGCCAATTGCATAATGATTGAACTTTCACATGGCGCGCGCTTGTGCCAATTGTTGTTATCCAATAGCCAGTACTCAAAATTCTTCCTATAAATCATGTAATCAGACATGATTAGGGTGTCTACTTAATTGTGTAGGAAGTGCGTGCAACTTGTGGCAATTAACAAATTAATTATAAAGCCGCAAAGACAAAGCTCAGCCAAAGTGCATTAAAGACCGCATAAATATCTATTATATTTTTTATATTTTTGTGCTGGTTATAAACAACATTAGCTGCAGTCATAACAACAACAACAGCAACAACAACAGAAACTGGTCGCACATTGCAAAGTTTATGGTCAAAAGTTTGCAGGCACTTGGCCAGAGACATCGCCAAAAAATGCGACTCGCAGTTGTTGCCAATGGCCAAAAGACAAATATAAGCGAAAGACAGGCTCAAAATGCAGGCAATAAACAAGTGCCGAGATGGAAGCGAAAGCTAGTCGACTACTGAATGTCCTTTTAGAATTGGGTGAAATGAAAGTGACCTCGTTCTCTTTATACTATTGAAATTTTGATAATTAAATGAATAAAATCAATTTAAATATTAGTAAATTAATTTGATTGCCAAATATTTAGCTATAACCTAAATCATTATAAGGCCAGGAACAACAATTTAAATAGTTTTTAAATAGCTCTCTCTAAATAAGATAAGTAAAGATAAGTAAATCGTTAGAAAATTTATTTTCAATTAGAATTAAGTCATATGAAAATCAGCTCCTTTATTCAATTATTATAGAAATGTGTTAATTAAATGATTCAAGCAAATATTATTTAATCATTCAACAAATATTTAACTAAAATTTATATATATAAATAGTTCTCTCTAAATTAGATTATTTTAAATTGTTAGAGCAACAATTTAGTTTAATCTCTCATCTGTTGCGTTTTCTGAAATTATTTTATATAAAAAAAAATTACATTAAATACCAACATATAAAAAAAAACTTAAAATATAAAAATGAATAGAGATTTGCTGCATATCAGATTTATTTTGAGCACAAACCAAAGATCGAAATCAATTTAGAGCACGCATTACTTTAAATTATAAATTATAAATGAAAATAGGAAATGTATAAAAAAAAACGACATTTTCGTTATAATTGCTTTCTATTTTCCAAAAAGTGAAAGATTTCATGCATATGCATTTCAATTATATCTGGGAATTGTATTAAAAATTCGGAAATGCTTGCCACAATGCCAGATCGCATCACCATTTAATGTGATGCACTCTGCTCAAAATCTCAAAAAACAACAGAAATTAAATGAAAAATTCAACAGAAACTAAAACAAAAACAACGTCCAAAGCAAAGACAAAAACGACGACAACGACTAAAACAACAACGGCGACGACAGCGACGACTTTTTGAAAAACGGAAAAACTGGCTGGGGATCTTAGAGAAAATTGCAACGCTGCAAGCACACACAAAACTGAAGTGGCGCGAAAATTTGAGGCACAGTTGCAAGAGTAGCGCGCAAGCGTGCGGTTTTTCCTCCAGTTTTGAGCAGGCAGCGCCCGAAAGTAAACAAAAGAAAACTCAACTCAAATTAAAAGTCTCATTAAATAAATGAGAAACGAACGAAGTGGTGGCAACGACGGACCAACTTTATACAAAGCTCAAAGCTAAAGTTAAATTAAATAGACAAAGTTTGTTTTTCGCAAATGTGCACAAAAAATAATGAAAGAAGCGCATTAAACAATATTATTTTCAAAAACTGTAAATAATAAATGTTGAAACGTGACGCAAAACGCAGATAACAATAACAAATTTAAAATATTAAATTAATTCAAGTTTGAACTGCAATTACATAGTTTCGCAGATTTTATGTTAATATTAAAAGCAAACAAATTGAAATAATCTCTATAAAATTCAAATAATCAACAATTAAGCACAAAACATTTATTTAGTTCTCAGGGCAGAAACTCAATTGAGCGCTTAAATATTTATCATTTGCCTTAAGGGCTAATTAAAATTTGAATAAAAAGTGAGCTGGAAAAACAGCAACAGCAAAAAGCAACTTATCAACGTTGCGAATTAAACTGCCGCAGCTTTGAACGCGGCAGCAACAACAACAACAGCTCGTCGCCTCATTTGTCCCACTTCCGACGTGCCGAAGCCAGCGAAGCGACAAAAGTCGCACGCAATACACGCGAAAGGAAAATGGCAAGAAAAGCGATAAGGGACAGCGGCCTCACATGCCTGGTAAGTGGGAGGGGGTCAGCGATAACTATCACAGAATATGCATATGCATAAATAAAAGGAAGTTGTGACTGGGGCCATGGGGCATGTAACTGCTGCAGCAACAAACGGCAATTGAGGCGTGAAAACGACAAGGGTCCGAGAAAATGGCCGCTGTCGAAAATGTCGAAATTAAACGGCTGCAAAGATCTGCAGATGATGCGCGCTTTTCCGCTACAGTTTTTCACCCAACAAGTGCTTCGGTGCAAGTCCCCTTATGGGTGGCCGGAAACTGACGTTTCATGCATGTATAATTTATTTAAATTTCATACACCCACCACACGGAAGCCTTTCCCCATCCGTCGGGCACTTGAACTTCAATAAGCTGCAAAATATAAAAATGGCACTGTCTTTGTTATTTAAGCTGCGTTAGATTTGCCGTTGGCCACACTTATTTAATTAAGCACTATAAAATCATAAAGCAAATATGTACATATATTCGAAATGCATTCCATTTCATTCATTCATACATTCCAATGCATTCGCTTCGCTTCGAGTGTTGCGCAAGTTTTCGCATGTAGCATTTGCTTTTATGACCTCGAACCCCGTTCATAAAAGTGTTTACGGTTATCTAACCACACCACACAGACGATGGTCCATCTGAAAAAGTTGCCACTGCCAGTCCAAAAAAACCGAGTGAGATAAACAAAAAAATTGAAACATTTGCCAATTGCAATCGAAACTGGAAATTTGCAATTTAAATGGATGAAAACTTTGGGGCAATTTCCAGCATTTCTTTTGTGCACTTTCTCACAGCGCATTTCCTTGTGTGTTGGCCTCGGTTCCTGCACCACTATTCAGAAGCCAGCAGACTGAGACAACCTCCTTCCCTTGCCCACACAGCTCTCCTCCATCATCCTACTGTTTTCACTAACAGCCTTTTATGTGCATTGAACTTGACTTTGGTTTTCCGTTACGTACAGCAATACAAACATGAAAACATAAAAAAAGGGGAAAACTGGTTCTGAGTGCAGGCCAACAACGAACTCTGCTGCACTTGCCCCTCCTCGTCTCTTGGCTCGCATGGCCAGCAACAATTAGCCAAGTTTTGCCCTTAGTCTGGCCCAATTTTCTTCAACTGTCTTGCAACGTTTTTCCGCCCTGTTGGCCGCAGCAAGCGGCAGCAGTAAAAACAACTAACAATTTGCAAGTGGCATGAAAGCAACATAACAAAAACAATTGCAACAACAAGTTAATGAAAACGCCTGCACACACTTCGTGGTTGCAGCTAAAACAAACAAACAAAAGCCAATTGCTCGCAAAATTTCATGAGAAAAATTCTGTAAATGTTAAAAAGACTATTGAAAACCTATAAGAAGCAACCTCGGCTCAAAGTTCAGATTTTAAAGGAAACGTTAACTTTTGAAAACTTAATCTATTAAAAAAACTAAAACTTGCATACAAACTTGAATATAAAATCATAAGCTGGTCATTTTAGCTTGTAAAACGGATTAATTTTTAGATTCTTGAAGAACTTTTTTCTTAAAGGCCATTAAAGCAATAGCCATTAGCAAAGATGTCGCAAATCCTTAGACGCTCCTTGAGGGCATAAAAATGGTTTACTAGTTTTCGCAGCACTTTTCAACTCGTAAAAAGCAACGCGACAGCAATTACTCGGCCAAAAACAGCACCAAAAACAACAACTGAGAATAGCAACAATTTTTTATTGAAGTATTCTATTGAATTTCAAAAATGCCCGCGCGTGGCTTAAATAAAATGAAAAGACATTTCCTTAGCCCAGGAAACAACAACAACCTTCTGCCACTAGCACATAAGACCAAAGTGTTAAATAGAAAGCACATAAAATTTTATGTAGTGAAGGGTTGGCAAAAGGACTAGCTGCAAGGACAACTGGTGCATACAACAAGTGGAAAGCAGTGCTCAAGTTGCCTCGAACAGGTAGGCGTATTAGACATACTCGGGGAGGCATGTGGAGAGCAGTGGAAAGGTGTGTGAGTGTGTGTGTCTGTGTGTGTGTCGACTGCACGCGGGTTACTGCGAAGTTCATAAAAATTCACTCAGGCGCAGTTTTAACGGCCGTTAAATGTTTACGCGGTTGCATTTTTAACGACTGTTGACAGTTCATTTGGATTTGAATCGCAGGGCTTAGTTAAATGGCCATTGACTATGCGACATAAAACTACCTGCATGTTTTGAAATTGACACTTTCTCACTTTGTGGGCTTAAAGACCGCTGAGTACAATTATATAACAGCCAGAAATGTTGTGAATAATATAGATAGTTATTTAGGAACGCTGAGTGATTATGCAGAGTATCAATTAAAACAGGCAAAATGAACCATGAATATTTTATTATATGTTCATTTATTTCACAAAACTATACTAAACAAGCTAAAGATCTAGATATATTTAATAAATAAGCTCAGTAAAACCATCAATCTTCTTGTCCCTTTCTATGTCAAGCCATATCCAAATCAAATTATTATATTGTTTACCTAATAAGATACAACCGTATAGATTATTTCATTTTCAGCACTTTACAATAAAGTGTTGCTTTATGATATGATATCCATTTTGATTATTTAATTTCAGCTAAGTTAGCCCCAATGGCTGCCTGGCCGACATTGCATAATCAGAGATAATTTCGATACCATAATTGGGCTTATATAAGCTTGCGAGTAAATCAAATGAATGCAATTCAAAGCTGGCCAATGGCTAAAAATCCGCAAACTTGTCAATAAGTTTAATGACCATAAAAGCAATGCCACGCTACAAGTTCAACTACAAGTTGTTGGCGTGAAAGTGGAACCAGACACATAAGCTGAACATGAATGAGCATGCCTTTTTGGCATGCTAGACAGAGGAGGGAGCGGGTGGAGAGAGCGTGGGGTAACTGTGAATTGGGTGCCCCGTGGTGGCAAGTGAACCGCTAAACGGTCAACGGTTGCAACGCGTGCGCAACGGGTTTACTATGTAACCGAGAATTGAGAGTCGAGTTGCCACAGTTGCCACAGCTTCCGTCCAAATGTGGCAAGCTGTTGGCTGTTGGTGGAAAGTGAAAGTGGACAAAAGTGGCTGACGCAGGTGGACAGCGTATTTACTTCTTTATGGTCTGAGCGCTTTAATATCAACATGAATATTTTATTAATCAAAGTAAAGTTGCTTGATCCCACAAATTAAACCTTAACAAGGCATTTAAAAATTCGGAGAGGCATGTAAACAACTTTCCGTCTCTTTCTTGCAGCTACTGCTTACATTTGGCTTGCATATTACAATGAGTAACGCAGCAGATAATTGGCAACGTTTTCCCACACTCGACACATTCGCCAGCTATGACGTAAGTATTCACAATATATTTACATTTTAATATAGTATATATATATCTGTTTATAGAAGAAATAAAATAGTTATGCTTATCAATGCCTGTTTTTTTTTATATTGCCCACCTCTCTTTTGTTAAGCCTTATCTACTTCTATGTGCATGCTAATTAAGTCAACAATTTTCGCTTGTGTGGTGAGTTTCCCACTGTAATCGATCATTAACAGTGCCTGTTAATATGCTAATGATCTGGCCACCCGTTTGGCGCCAAATGTTAGTTTTTAAAAGGGCAACAATTTTATATCGTTTCTTGTGAAAATACAAATTAATAGGTAACGATTCAAAATTAATTAACTTTTTTTTAATTATTTATAAAATAGTTTTCCCATTTCCTCTGCTAAGCTCTCCCGTTCTCTTGTCTTCTCTTAAGGACATGCAACGCTATTTTGACCAGCGCAACTTTCGCAGCATGCGGTACATCGATAATCCCAACGATGACAGCTATTTGGCCGCCTTCAATCAGAACAACGAGCAGCCAGCGAATCCCACGCGAACTCCAAATGTGCGCACCAAACGGGAGGAGCGTCAATTGCCCAGTGCTCCGCGCCTGTTGCGTTTCGAGCTCAGCGATGCCGTGGAGCCCAGCCACGAATTGAAGCAGCTACTCCGCCATCATCAGCAGCGTGCGCTTAGGCCAGCTCCCGCTCCAACTCCTGCTCTAAGTCCAGCTCCAACATCAGCTTCAGTTGCTATGCCCAGCAGCACTGCAAAACCAAGCAACAAACGATCTCGGAAACCGCGTCGCTTGCGCAGATCAACTTCAAATCGCCAGCCGGCCAATTTCAAGGTGGAAATGATTCCATTCGAGGCAACAGATGCCCGCGAACCGGATGCCATCACAGCACAGCTCATCCAGCGTGCCAGGGCATTGGATTTGCAAAGTGAACCAGCTCCATCTGCAGTGCACCCAGCCGCCAAGCAGACTAAACGCAAGTCTAAGCGCACCAAGCGCTCAGCACCGCTGCAGTTACTCAAATTTGAGCTAGCGGATGCGAAGACATCTCTGCCAGCTTCGCTACAGCGCACTGGAAAAAATCTAAACCCAACCAGTCTGCTCACCATGGAAAATCAAACTACAACCCAAACAAGCCAAGAGGACAACATGCTGCAGTCCGGCGAATCTGCAGCAGAGTCCAAACGCATGTATGTCTATAAGGAGGCGCCACTCAAGGCCAAGAAGTCGATCAGCACACTGCCCCACGAGGTGCAAAAAGTCATCTCGCAGATAATCAAGGATGGCAACGGGGGTAAGGCTTACATCAAATATCTGATGCCCCAGAAGGTAGACTACAAGGCGAAGCCCATCTCGTATATGCCAAAGCCCACAGCCTATATCAAATATGTGGCAGCCAAGCCCGTGGAGCCGGTGCATGTCCACATTCAGCCCGTGCCCGTTGTGGAGCAGTTGCGCTATGTTTACAAGCCACAATATGCGCAGGTTTACCAAGCTCCGCCTACCATCCAGCAGCCGATTGTGGTGCAGGAGACGGCGAAGGAGGTGGAGCAAGTGCATCATACCTACACCGCTGAAGCAACTGCGGAGCCAGCTTTGCAAGAGCCGAAACTAAATGTTATTCCACCACAATTTCGACCCTCCAAGCCGGATCCGTTGCTGGAGTCGGCGCCAGTCTATGGACGACCCATTGAGCAATATCAGTATGAGATTCAAGCTGAACCAGATCCCACACAAACGCCTCTCATTAAGATTGAGTATCATGCGCCGGCAGATAACATTAAGGAGCACTACAAACAGATGCCCGAATTCCAGGAGCTGTCCACGCTGATTGGCAAATCGCCCGACGATCAAATCCATGGACTCACATATCTGCTGGCCAAGGAGATGCAGGCCAAGCTGAAGCGTCAGCCCAAACAGCTGCTGCTGGCCCAAGTGCCCGATCCTCGTCCGCAGGACAACACTGCGCCCATTCTCTTCCATCCCGGGCAGCAGCAGCCGGCACCAGTTCCTGCCGTATTCAAAACAGACCTCAGCTCGCTGGGAGTGCAGCCGGGTCGCCTGATTGGCATGGGCAAAACGAAGCAATATGTGCCCATTGTGGAGTCGGGCAACAACGATGTCAAGGAGCTGTCACCGGTGGCCAGCAGCTCGCCCATAAAATTGCCAACGCCCAGCTCCTTCATTGACTATATGCCAGGACATGGATTATCGCATGGCTACGAGGGTGTTCGCGATGAGCAACCCTTCACCGCAGTGGAGCACATTGTGCATCATCCCACACTGCAGAAGCAGGCACCTCATACTCATACTCTTCCCCATCAGGATCTACTCGCCACATCTCTGCCAGCCCATCTCGATGGCGAGAAGATCGAGAATGGTGTGCATTATGTGCACAGTCCCGAAGACAAGTCGGTGAGTTATCGTTCTGGCAATTAATATGCTTTATACAAATATTTAAAACGCCAGTTAGAAACTTTAGAAAGTTTTATATAGTTCCAAGTTATTATTTGTCATAAAATCTGAAATTTATTGAACCGATAAAATTCAATTAATAAAACCAGGTAAACTTGAGATTACAGAACCTTGTAGACTAGCATCGAATTGTCGACTTTCTGAACTTCCCTATATTTTTAAAAAATCAACCGATTATTTCCAAAAAGCTATATGATATAGTAATCCGATGTTTAAATAACACACATAACTGATGAGCTTACAATAACATTAATTTGCACACCAATATTAAACCTTTTTATGTATTTAAGTTAACAAGAATCTGTCAATCGGGTAGAAATCGATACAAGCATTAGTTTATGGCGACAACTCTGGCAATGGCAATGCATTAAATTAAAGCATACCTTGGGGCTGGTCGCAAAGGCTTAACGCACCCGAAAGTGTGCTCCCATTGATTGGCATAGGCAAAAACACAATCAGCATAAATAAGGCGAACTGCCCGAGCAGCAACAGCAACAGCAGCAACAGCAGCAGCAACAGCAACAGCAATAGCAACAGCAACAGCAACAGCAACAGCAACAACAACTCCCCAGACACGACACGACAATGTGGCAGTCACAACAATAGAGCGCCTGCAGCAGAGCTCCCACCCTGCCACCGCCCCACTCTATAAAGAGTTCTCCCCAATTGGGGATTGAATATTGGAAATGGAAATGGGAATGTGGATTTTTGGACTCATCTCTCTCCCTCTCCCTCTCTCTCTCTATCTCTCTGTGTGTGCAATTCAGTTTGATTGCCGATCCATGTCTCGCCGGTAATGCACTTAATCGAATAATTTTCAAGTTCGACAAGCATTTTCAATGTCGTTAGCCACGTTCCCTCCACCTATGTCTAACCAAGTGGGAATATTTTACCTGCCGTCTGCTAGACAAGTCGAGGCCACAAAAGCAATGCAAACGACTTCGACTTTCATTACGTGAAGCAGATTACAGCAGACTGCTGCTACTGCTGCTGTCTGTGGATATTTGCAGATTGTGGCATTGCCTGACAAGTCGAACCCCCAATTGATAAAGATATACGAGTCGTTTTACACACATATCTAGCTACATATATAGCTAACTGTTCCCTTTTGGATCACCTTGAGTTTTGAAGGCGCTGCCACGCCTCTACTTGCACTTGATTGCATTCGCAGGCGGCAACTTGGCTCGCTTCTACTTTCTTTTTATACACATTTATTTAAGCATATTTTTTTCATTTCGTTTTTTTTTTTTTTTGCTATTTTACCGTCTGAGCGGAATTAAAATTCCTTTTTGTGAGTTGCAAAAGTTTTGCCGTGTTTGCGGCACGGCGGCGACTTGCATTTAATTTAAATGCTTTTTTATGCCGCAGACCCAAAGCAATGGCATTAACTGCGTGTGTCTGTGGGGTGTCTGTGTGTGTGGGTGTGTATGTGTATGTGTGTCTGTGTCCATTGAAATGTATCTTAAGGCTGCACGTTGCACTGTGCAAACGGAAAGAGCAACCACAGAATATCAAAGTATCTGCACATAAATGGAGAGGTGAAATAAATTCGAAAAAGCAGACAATAAAATCAATGAACACTGTTCGAAGCGAGCATTAATATTTGATAGAGTATAGCACGACAAAGGGTATTCTAATTTTGTTGTCAAAAGTGATCAGATTTGCATGAACTAAGTCTTTGAAAATATGGATTGATCTATAGCTTAATACTGTCTCGAAATTAATTAAATTTCTACGTTATGGTTGATATTATTTTATCAACCAGCTTAAAATCGTTTTCACACAAAAGTGAGGGTTCATAATCGAGAACAGCACGTTTGCAAACAATATAATTACACACTGTACTCTACACTACATCGATTTACTTGATTTCGGGACATGCCATTTGGTAAACGAATTGGGTCAAGGTGCGGGTTGGTCGCCCAGTCATATAACCAGCAGTCAGATAGGGAATGATGCCGTAGGTCGTCAGCATGCCAGTGCCTCTGGTGTCGATGTGGGCCCAATCTGCGCAGGGCACCAACTCATGTAAGATGGCTGCAGCCAGGCATGAGCTGGCCAGCCCACGGCCATTATTGCTCAGATCGTAGCCGGTCTCGTCGGTGACTTGATTCCTATAGTACTTCCAGAGGGGCATGCGCCACATGCGATCACCGGTCAAAGAACCAGCCTTCTGGAATTGTTTCCACACATAGTGCGAGTTGGAGAATATGCCAGAGGCACCGCCGCCATAGGCTTGCTGTACACCCCTGCAAAGGGTGGCTACGTCGACGACCAGTCTTGGCTTATATGTAGTCTGGCCATAGATCAGAGGATCGGCCAAAACGACAACGCCAGCCTTGTCCACATCCCGAACGGCCATCGAGCGGGAATTCAGCATGGTGACGATATCGCCCGGCTTGACCGACATTCCCGATGGCATATTCTCACACAACGGGATCACACAGGTCACATTGATGGGCAGCGATAGGGCTGCGATGCAGCGCATCATTCCAATGATGGAAGCGGCAGCCGACATGCTTCCACGATACTCATCCATGCCATCGCATGGTCTCAGATTGATGCCGCCCGAATTGAAGGTGATGCCCTTGCCGACAAAAAGAATGGGCTTGTCTTCGGGTGCAGTGCCACAATAGCTAATCTCCAGCAGCACTGGCGGCTCACAGCTGCCCTTGGCAATCATGAGGAACGCATGCATCCTCTGTATTTCAATCCAGTCCATGGTGCGCACCTCGACAGTGATGCCGCACGGACACAGTGCATCCACGGTGGCCTGAGCAAACATTGTTGGAGTCATGCAATTCGCTGGCGCATCCGATAGACGCCTGGCCAAATTTTGTGACTCCGCCTTGAACATGCCACGCGTCCATCCATCCAAATCGTTCGAGTCATACAAGTCCAAGTGTGGCACAGGCAAGCGCTTTTTCTTGGCCAAGTTCTCATTGAATCTCCAAACGGCCAATACGGATCCCTCGGCTGCCTGCTCCGCATAATCCATGCCATCAACAGCAATAGATGTGACACCCTTCTTCTGCAATGATCTCGCACCAATGCCGGCAGCGACGCGCACATTTTCCATGCCCTCGTCTAGCATTTCGAGCTCATTGAAACCGATGCCCTCGATGCCCACTCCAACGACAGCCACCGAATTATAATCCGGATCGATATTGCTGAAGACACGTCCCAATCCTAGTCTACCGTCCAGTCCCGTCTCGCAGATTAGTTGTCGCAGCTTACCCCCAGTGCGATCGTTGAGCTTCTCACCCGACGGCGTTAACTTTGGATCCTTGTTGCCCTCTTTCATGTAGAGGCCGACAACGAGGCCCTTGCCACCGCCCTTGCCTTTCGACTCGTCGCAGGCGAATCGTCGGGTAAAGTCTTGCAAGGATTTCCGCTGCTGCTGGTGCCTCTGGAGTCCCATAACGCTGCGAAAGGCTTGAATGCGCATGTGCTTCATCTTGCGCCGATATTGTAAAGTTCCTGTTTAACGAACAATTTCGAATTTTTTTGTAGAAAATTAAAAATTATCAAATTGCCGACAAGCCAAGAATAATTTATATTATACGAGGAATTTTGTTGTTTTTTTTTCAGCTTCTAAATATTTTTATGAAAAAACTTTTTCTGTTCTGAGCCAGCCTGTAACTAAAACGAATATGAATAACATTTACGACGTGTTCAGGTAAAAGCCGGGTCAGAACACATGGGTAATGTGATAAACATATTTTCTATCAGTCGAGTAGTTGATTTAAAAATTTAATAACATATATAAATGGAAATATCTAAAAGAAAATCAAATGATAATGTACATTCTTGAGATGACTTCGAACCATGGAAAATTGTACATTGCTCACGATCGTTGTTGCTGAACTCCATCAGCAAGTGTCTTACTTAGCTTAGTTTTTTGAGGAGATTTTTTAAGCTTCAAAGCAAAAAGAACGGAAAAGTAGGTTGAATGATGGATTCCTTATCAGCATGTGTCTTACTCAGTTCAGTTTCGTTAAATTCTAGATTTTTCGGACGCCAATCTATTCACTTTAGGTCTTTTGATTAAGGGTTTGAGTCAGTAATTCTTCTTTCTAATATTTAGGGTATTCAACTTATCACTACTCGCAATTTTCGATTCACTTCAAAGTGTTGAGTTGTGTTTAGGGGAAGGGTTCGGTTGCAACCTAGATGTTATTGACATTCTGGAATATTCAGCGAGCAGTGACAAGCGTAAAATGGGCGACGGCAAAGCGCCAACGAAAAGCAGCCAAGAAGTTGATGTCGCTTTTGAAGACATGCCATAAACAGGCAAAAGTGCAACTGCAACAAAGAACAAACAACAAAAAGAAGAGGAAGACGGAGACGAAGTGGCACTGTAGAAGTTGCCGCTGTCAGTGGCTCAATTCCTGTCAACAAATCGACTTAAAAATGTTTTTTGAGCCGCTCAACAAAAACTGATGTTGACATTTTTCACATTATTTTCTTTGATTTTGCAATTTCCAACTGCGAAAAGCTGATTAAATTTTATTTATTGGCTCTGAAAAAGGGGAAATTGCGTAACTGGCAACAGTTTGTTAATGCGAATTAACAAGGCGCCAAAGTGCAGCCAGTGCAGTAGACAAGTGCACAGCATTTCCCTCCTATACACACACACACACGCACACGCACACGCAAACAACTCTTTATCCTTGAGCAGACCAGGTCCACACACATTGTTTTGCTGCCGTTTAGCATGATTTTTAATAGGCTTTAGGCCTTGTTCCTATTGTCGTCAACGCCAATGCCGGACTTAGCATCCAGCCCGTTGACTGGTTGTACAACTGAAACACGCTGCACTCACTTCCCGGGAAAATGGGAAACCTGATGAGCATGAAGGCAAGCTGCCAGTTCCTGCCCGGCTCTTCTGTCTGTCTTGTCTGTCTGTCCGTCCGTCTCTGACAGCCAAACGACACTTGTTAGGCTCAAGTTTGGGTTTCCTTCGCCCTCACAGCCCGCTCGTTGCAATGGTCGTCATGGGACTTGTTTGACAGCAGCTGTCACATACACACACACACACACACCTACACATACACATAGGCAGGAACTGGAGCTGAAGCAGGAGGCGGTAAACGTTAGCAGACTGTGCAACATGTTCAGAGATTTTTGGGGCATTTGTCATTTTATTGTGGTCGGAATGGTTGGTAATGGTTGGTCGATGTGTGTGTGTGTGTGTGTGTGTGTGAGTGCTGGCTGCTGCTTGAGCCTGTCCAGTGTGACCAGCTGCAGGTGCAATATTTTGCAGCGGCTAACTCACATATTTTAATTCCATTTTTATTTCAACCCTTTTGCTGTTGTTTGTTTGTTTGCTTTTTTATTATTTCACTTGTTTTCTTTTCGTGCATGTGTTGAAAAGAGCTTGTCAAGTAGTGGGTTGTGTTGCGGGATTTGGGTACATAACTTGTATTTAATGGAGCTTGCCAGGGGAAACATATGTGCATTGCTAAGTTCGGGTATTTGGCATTGAAAAGCACTTGACAAAAGGTTTCAGCTTGGGACTTGCCACGCACATAAAACGAGAAACGCAAAAGGTTGCAAGCTACTTTATGAGCTGCTTCCCTCTGCGCTCAGGGTGTGTGCTTCTGGGGTGAAAGGTTCTGGGTTTTGTGTACACATCCAGCCAGCATATGTTCCTAATGTGCCCCATCTTTGTTTGGGCGCTCTTAAAGCTTTTTTCAAGTGGATTTACTCAAACAATTGTGCCACATAATAAAGTGCGGCATAAAAGCTGAGAAAAGTCCACGAGTTTCGGTAAATAACTTTTAAATGGTTAAGTACTCAAATAATAATACCAAGTGTTGACAAAATAATATTTCTGAAAATGTTAGACTTTCAATGAACGTATACTTTGGACATATTGAAGTAATTGTTTGACATAAAAGTATTATAAATTTAAATGCTAATAGATACTTAGATGGCATCACATTAAGACCATAATTCTCAAATCTATCTCCTAATTTATCATGCCTTAGTCTGTGCCCAGCTCTGCTGTTACTTTCAGCGCTCACTCATAAATTTTTAGTATTTGGCATTGTGGAGCTTAAATTCAAGTGGCATGTAAAATTAGATTCTGTGAAAGATAACTCGCTGCGCACAGCTCAGATATCAGACTATTGTCAGCTCAGCAGTATCCAAAAAGTTAACCGAAACCTAACATTGACTTTAAATTAGGTTCACTTCACTCGCTCACATAATAAACTGCAGCTAAAACTAAGCGAACTCAGCTGCCAGAAAAAAATGACAACTATATATTCTGCACGCCACAGTTTAGATACCCTTCACTTAAGTTATTTTAGACTTAACTATTTTCTTGAAATTAATGGATCAGCAGAAATGAAACGTCCATCAAACAAGGCGATTACTAAAGACTAGTTTGCATGCAACGGACAAGGTGTTCAACGGATCAGTTGTCGACCAAATTGATAAAAAATTTATATATGTTATGGGGTCCACTTCAAAACAAATTTATAATACCCTCTGCAAGGGCATAAAAAATAGTAGAAAAAACACATAGATAAAAAATTATTCCCATGGCGAAGTCTGTTGACTCCTGTTTCTGTTGCTGTTCTTCTCTTAAAACTTCTTTCTCCCTTTCTCCCTCTCTCTCTATCCATTTATATCTCTATCTTTTTCACGATTCCGCTCTTGCTGCATATTGACAGTCACATTCGCATAAAAATCACGTAGTTTGACATTTTTCCAGCTTTCCTCTTGTCAGCTCGTAGCTTGGACGCCATTTGTTTGTCTTTTTTCATATATTTTTTTACTCTTTCTGCAGCAGCTGTCACGCAATCAGCCCAAGCACATTTGCTATAGTAAAGCCAACAAACTGATAACTCAATTTTGGTTAGCGTTGCACCTCCGTCCACCCACCCTACCGTAGACCATCTTAATGCCCCAACACCCCCGACAAAATGCTCATTCTGCTCATAACTCGAGAGAGAATTGCTAACAAGCGAGCCATAAAAACTCTGTGTGTGTGGTTTGTAGTATCTTTCTCCCCCTCTCCGTCACTCCCTCTCGCTCACTCTGCGTTTTTGGGGTAGGCGGTAGAATTTTCAAAATTTCTACCATTTGCCGCGCAAGAAATTATGCAACAAAAATTGTTGGGAACTGGTTAGGGCAGTGGAGCTCTAATCAGCATCCCAGCCTCATAATTGCGTGCAAAACTTTTTTTTGGGCAACTGTGAACATCGACGGCAATTGTGTCAATGGTTGCCGTGTTGCAAGAGGCGCCCCAGCGTCGCCAAACGTCAGGATGAACGTCAGGACATTCATTGCCTGCTGTTGAACACGTTCTGACCAGAACACCCACACACACGCACACACACAAACACTTGAAGGCGAGCAACTCGGAACGCATTACATTGTAAAATTGGTTTTTGTAAATTGTTTGGACACAACATTTATTTCCATTTAAATGCGATTTGGCTTGCTTTTTTGGTCCTCTCCACACAACGACCGGCATTCTGCGGCGCCTGTGGCCGAGTGTATGCGAGCGTGTGTGTGAGTGTGTGTAGGTGTTGGTGAGTGTTGCTGAGTGTGACCAAGCCAACACTTGTTCAATTTTAAATGAGCATGCAACTCGGCGCAACTGCTGCAATTGCCACTGATGCCTCTCAGTGCCACAAACCCCATTATTTCTTATTCAAAAACTCAGCCCAAGCCCCTCTTCCCACCATCGCTGTCAGTAGACCCTTGAGGTTTATGGCACTGGTTTTTGGGCGAGGTGTGCTTTGCAGCGCTTAAACGAATTGTGTGAATAATAAAGGAAGCACTGAGGTTGCCATAGATATTACGTTAGTTGCCAACACGGATTAGCATTACGAGCCAGCTGTGTCTCACACAATATCTGCTCGTATTCGCTCCCAGCATCACCTCAACAAAACAAAGAACTCTGTTCATTGAAAGCTTTTAAAAGCAATCGACAGTAAAAGCTGCACTTATGTATGAGAACAATTGATTTCAAACATGAAACTACAAGAAAAACAAAATATTAAAATTAAAGTAATGTCGAAATAATTCATCAACTCAAAGAAATACTACATTTGGTGAAAGCAGTTTTCTGAATTTAGTAAAGGTGGTCTCTTTTATTTTATTGTGATTGTGATTTTTATCCTCACTTAGTTCATCAATGGTAGTGAAAATGAAAATGAAAAAGTTCTTAACTTGTGTTCCTTGAATGCACTTAAGTCTTATGTCATATTTAAGTGATTTGGCATTTATTGCTTATTGTTTGGTGACATCTTTATTTAACTTAAATTTGTTTTTACTGTCTTCATATTATTAAATATTTTTATTAATTATTTTCTCGCATATAAATGAAAATAATAATTACGCAAGAGTAAACAAATGACACACTTCAATTAGAACTCCCATGTCTTTTAATCAGAAATTAATTTGGAATTTGAAATGATTTCAATTTTCATCGACCACAAAAGTTCTCAAGGCATACAATTTGTCAAAATCACAATAAATTGAATTAGCTGATAAGCAAAATAAATCATCAAGCCGCAAGATGATTTTTGCGGTCTAATGATGAGAGCGTGTTGAGTTCAGATGAATTGTGTTCTGTTGCGTTGCGATGAGTTGAGTTAAGTTCCTGGCTAGCGGCAGTGAATTAACCACAAAATAGCACCACTCAAAGTAAAAGGCAGTGGGGCAGGCATAAAAAGCCACAGGCAGAAACAAAAGCCAAACGATTTTAATGAGCCTCACAGTGGCTAACAAATGGCCAGGATTAAGGAGGGGTTGGGAGGGTGGATATAGGGTTGAGGGCTTTTTGAAACGGAAATTCAAATCCAGAGCGTATAATGAAAATCAACAACAATGCTGATTATATGCAAATCAAAAGAAATAAAAGCCAAAGCGCGTCCAAGTGGCATATAATTTTGCAGTGCGTCAAAGGCATTGCTCAGTGCTCCAAACCCCTCCCGTGCACCCCCGTTTTGTAATAAAATATTGCCCCATGGCGACGCCCACTCTAGCTAAAGTGTTGGCCAAAACAAGTGCGAAATACGCGTCCAGCTATAATAGTCGTTGTGTGGAGTGAACTGTAAGTGCTAGAGGGCAAAATGAACTTGCTGAGTTGAAGTGTTTCTCCAGCTACAAGTTGTGTGTGCATATCGCTTAATAAAATAGAAAAATGTTGTAGAGCACTCTCAAAAGCTGCTTGGCATGACAATTTGCCAATAGTTAAGGCATACTTTTAGGCTGTTCCTGAACTTTGAGCTCAATGGGGAATCAAAACGATTAAAATAGTTGTCATGAGAATTTGTGTTGTGCTGACTAACGCAACACAAAAGCAGAAGAATATACATCAGAATAATAAGAAAAGAAAGTTAGATGTTAGATAGTATTAATTCAATTTTTACTTATGTGTGTATGTATGTATTTATTTAATATAATCTGTAATTTTTGTTTTAATTAATTATTAATACAAGCTGTGCTCAATTTAATTATGAAAAATAAGCAAATAATATTTAGTTTTGGCATCAATCGTTAGCCAGTTTTTCTGATCAGTTATAGTTCACATAAAAAGATTTATAGCTGATTTAGCTCTTAAAATTTACATAAAATACTGAATTATTGTTTGTATCTACCATTTTGTTGGCATCCCATTTTCCCTTAGTCTGGCTACTTGTGCATCCGAGGACAGATACTGTCCTCGAACTGTGCTAAAAAATATAAACGAACTCACGTCTTATGTCCTCAAATTGCATTTTGCACTCGACTCGCCTCACAGTTCGCCTGCACTTTCCAAGGAACGTGTTAAATTCAAAATGTGTTTTGTTCAAAAAGCCGTAGCCAAAGCCAAATGGCAATTGCAATTTCTAATAAATTCCGTGAGAGGCCAACTGTTTGTCATATTTTGCTGCAGCTCCAGCAAGTGCCTTTAGACGCTGTCCTATTGACATTGACATTACTCTATATACATATATATACATACACATATATATATATGTATGTTTGTATAGATAACATACCGCTTTCGTCTGCATCTAATGGCAAGTCAATTTACAGTCACAGAAAAATTGCAGCATCATCGAAGCTTTTATTGTTGTTGTTGTCTGATCAAACGAATGCAAACTATTAGTCACAAAAAATAAAATATATCTGTATATGTATATATTTATACATCTATATATGTATGTACGTAAGCCCTTTTCAATATGGAACGTGATGTGATTTAGTCATTACCCCCACTTTCCCCCTGCCTTGATGTCACATTCTGAAAGGCAAACATTGACCAGTGTTTACATGCAAGCCAAGTCCTGTTAGCAGCATATCCTCAATATGCAATATCCTTGCAGAAAGGAGGGGGCGTTGCGGGTAAAGGCTCTCAGCGTGTTTCATCTGCATTGTAATTATGTTCATTTAATCAAATCAAATTTGTAATGAAATTCTGCGACTGCAGTGCATCGTAATAAATTGCTTGTCTGCCCCGTGACCAGTTTCCGACAATGGAATGGAATCGGGATACAAAGAAAAAAATCAAAGAAAATTTGCATTTTCGCTGGCAATGCGGTTCATTCTATATTTGCGATACCCTACAATGTATTGGTTAAGGGTAAGCTAGTTATCAGCTTCAACCAATCAGAGGAAACTTAAAGCGTATATATAAATATTTGAGAATTTTATTTCGTAAATTTATCATAAATATTTGTAAGCTCTAATTGATTAAAAACATATTTTTTTCGAAGCCTGCTACAACTAAGCGGAAACAGTTGCAGCGATATTGCTCGCCAGCAGGGTATCATATGGTCGTCCAACGCCAGTTTTATTTTTTCTATTTTGTGGTTGGTTTCCAAACTATGCAAGGTGATTTGCTTTGCTGCTTTGCACGTCAGAAATCTATTAACATTTTACCGCGCTGTTAATGAAGGACTCGCCTACCCTTCAATTGCCCGATCCTGCAACTATTGTAAAGAAAAAATGCAAGGGCCTGCAGAAATATTTTTTAACATTTCATTAAAAGCAAAGCACGATAAAAATTTAAGCGCAAATGTTGGCAAATTGCTGAAGCGTAGAAATTCTTAATTATAATAAATGCGCTTGCGGTTTAAAGAAGAACAAACAATGAACATAATGAGGAGGGAGGAGAGTGAGAGGATTGAAGATATGAAGCTGGAAGACAAGTGAATGTTAATTTAAGCCGTAGTTGGGCGTTAAAAAATTCCTCGAAATTCCCTTTGCAGTTAACTATTTATGGGTATTTCAGTTATTCCAACGAAAACAGATTCAATGAATTTTTATGAAAACTTTCATCAACTTTCATTTAAGGGAGAACAAAAGATGAAAAGGATACTTTTACTTATGTATTATTTGGGATTAAAATGATTTCTTAGTTTTCGAAATTCGTTTGCTCAGACAGCTAAATTTGTGGGCTGCAGTGAGACACACAAATGACAACAAAATACTCAAAACCAAGTTGAGCAACTCCTTTTCCCCCCACAAAACACATAAATTTGGCAAAGCGCGTCAAAAACTTTGCATAGGGCATTGAGCATTTTGCATACACATTCGCCGCAACTGACAAGAAAAATGCCTGGCGAACAACAATGTAACTTAATTAAACTTAATTTACAACTCATTAACATATCAAAAAGTTTGGCACGCCCACACACAAACGCACACACATGCACATACATCTCGCCCATGCCGTAAAAACCATAAAAGCAGATCTCCCTAACAAAACATGTAGCGAAAGTTGTGACAATTGTCGAGCCGACAACGAGATTTTCCTGACATTCTGAGGGAGTGCGGAAACGGAAACTCACATACATAAATACATATACACACACACACGCACAAACACGTTCACACGCTTGCGGCAACACACAGCGACATTTGCGCAAAATATTTATTTCATCTTGAAATGTTTACCAGCGAAATACTTACAATAAAATACCAACACCAAAATTCTTGTTGACATCTACAAAACAAATCTATGCAGCACACACGAAATGAAATCACGCTGATGGGCAGTGGGCGTGGTCTTGGCTATGTGGGCGCTTAGCGGTGGGTGCTAGCGGGGCAGGGGTTTGGTCTGTTGTGATGTGTTGTGTTGTGTTGTGAATCTGGCGCAATAGCTGCCTTCTATATACATATATTGTTGCAAATTTCATTACGCACGCGCCTGCCTCAATACAATTTACAATCACATGCATAACAAAAGCGCCATGTGAATGACAGTCATCTCCAAGCCCCCTACAACTCCACAACTTCCCCCTCGATCCCACAAGTGCACACACGCACAACTATGTGTGCCTTACGCCACCCATCAGTGAGAAACTCCATTGTCTATTGTCACACATCGTGGTATAGGGTATGAAAGAGTATGAAAGCTATGATAACTTTCGAAATCTTCATTTTCTTAAAAAATTTCGATGTTTCTGAATGAATTTTATGCGCACATCATTTTACGAAGATACCACAAAGATAAAGATAAATATAAGTGATTTCAAATGTTGGAACTACATGCAGCTTACGAAAACTTTTCCGTTACAAATATCTTACGATTCTGATTCAGATAATCTATAGTAAACACATCTTTCAAGTGCATACAAAGTTCGATGAATAAATTATTAATAATACAACTAGCATTTCTTTCATATGTGAATGCCGTTGATGTTCTTGTTGCTGTTGCGACAGTTGTCTGCAGTCTTCACTGTAGACGACAGCGGCCTTAATACATTTTCCATTTTGCATACTCTTTTCGTCATGTGCACGAATTGTCAACCAATCAGCTTACTATCTTACACACACACACACACCACACACACACACCACACACACACACATGCAAACATATATATTCGAATGTGAAACTAACTGAAACTAAATCTGCCACCCTCCACGTGGGCTCTGCTCTCTTCATTACAGCTGCATCAGTATGCCTCAAAGTATGCCTTTGGTTATCGCATACGTGATTTCCATACCGGCAATGATTTTGGCCACAAGCAGAATAGGGATTTGCATGGCGTGACACGCGGTCAATATCACATTTTATTGCCAGATGGACGCGTCCAGAACGTGATTTATCACGCAGATGATACGGGCTTCCATGCGGACGTTAGCTTCGAAAGCGGAACAACTAGGCACTGAGTAACGGGCAGAGGAAAACAGGAAATCCAACCGTAAAACAACAACAAACATGAACCAACCTAAGCCAACCCAAAACAACAACAACAGCGGGCAAATGTGCAATCAATGGCATATGTGTGTAAGTTTTCGAATTACCTTCGTTGGATTAGTTTAAGTTAAAAGTTAGACGAAGAAAAAATCGTATTGAAGAACTATTTTCATTGACAACTGACTATTTGGGCAGAAATCGGTAGAATGAACATAATTTGACTATTTATTCCGCGATCTATAAAAATGTATATTATTTGGCTATTTATTTCATAAACTGCCAACTGCCAAACATAATAATTATAATATTCTTTCAAGCTACACAAAAGTTATTGGTGCATAATTAATTTGATTATTTGCATTGCTATGCATTCAAATATCGTTAAATGAAACAGCTTAAGTTTAGGAATGTTAAACTTGTTCTTATTGTTGCTTTATTTATTATCTTAATTTAATCTGTGAGATCTATTGATTTTGTTGGTTTTTTATATTGAATATATAAACTAACCAAACCAAATGAAATGGAACCAATGAACCAATAAGGAATATTGTAAAATTTGGTTTTAATAATTAAAAGTTTATTTTACACTTATTTGTTTTATTATATGTGTGACCTTATAATAATCTAAGATTGTTAAATACAGTTTCGGAAATGGGAACCTTGTAACTGCCAGCAACTTATTCACTTCTAACAAAAAAATGCAATTAATACAGAAAACAACTAGTTTTGTCTCATCAACAAGCACAAATAAATTCAAATAAACGCTATAATTATTTACAGATTTTTATAAAAAAAAAACAAAACAAAACAAAAAAAACAACAATTCTCCTGCATTATTTATTGCAAACAAAATTTGTTGACTGAAATATATTCGAAATAGTTAATCATTGGCGATTGTAGCCATAATTCAATTTTCAATTACAGGCGACAAGGCGGACAAGAGGAACTTGGGAAGAGGCAGGGCGAGAGAGGAAGAGAGGAGGGGTCTGCGGTTCCGGTAGCCTGACAAATTGCACAACTTTCAATGGAATTGGAGTGGAGAAAACCTTCAAATGGCAGATGCGCAATTGCATCCATAATTGACTTTTAAAGCTGTGTAATTGCTTAATGTTTTTTTCGTTATTGTGCGTTAAATGCGTGCATCAAAATTCAACAATTTCAATTTAACAATTATTCAAGCCTTGTCACTGACCTTTTGCCTTCCGCTTCGCAGTTTTTGCACGCCGTTTTTTTTTAGATTTGAGAAGGTTTATTAACTCAAGCCATGCGTGGATTTTATTAAAAAAAGGTTAGTTTCAAATGCTTATCGATGATTTCTGCCTTCTGTCACCATTAACAGGCATGTGATCAACTTTGTTCTACTCTATTTTTACACATTTTTTAAAAACTAGATAAAATAAACGCTTTTGTGGTCACCACACAATAAAACATTGTAAAAAAAAAGTAAAACCCAGATCGAACTTGGAATTTAAGACATTTTCCGTCACGAGCAAGTTAATTGTGTTTTATGAAGCGTGCAAGCGTATCTCTGTCTCGGTATTCCTCAGTCATCATTTGTAGCTCTATTTTGGATAATTGGCATAACACTCAAATGTCAATAAATGATGTTATTTCTTGTTGCTTGTTTAACTGAGATTTAAATTGTAGCAAATTTCTTGGCAGTTTTTTCAGCGCCCATTCGAGACGCCCATCATTTATCAAGATCGAAGGTCGTCGAAGAGGCTCTCAGTATGGGGTGTCAAGGTGTCTGGCTCTCGGCATTTGCCGCTTGCTTGTGTACTCAACATACGTATTCAGTTGTACTTTAATTAATTTGAACAAATCGGAATCGAAATCACATTACCAAAACGAAGTGATTTTTATGCCGCATCATCGACGTGACGTGATGTGTTAGTGACTTGCCCGTAACTTGACTTTAGGCATTGATATTCGTTTAAAATCGGAATCGGAATTGGGAATTGGAGTCAGAGTCGGAGTCATCACAACTTTGGAATCACATGTGATGTGTTAGTGACTTGCCCGTAAGTTGACTTTAGGCATTGATATCATCACAAGAAACTCAAAATGTTTCGTTTCAAATCGGAATCGGAATTGGGAATTGGAGTCGGAGTCGGAGTCATCACAACATTGGAATCACATGTGGCTATGGTAGCTCTTTGCTACCATTTAAAGTTCAATGTTGCCAACAATTGTAGAAACAAATTTCAGTGTCTGTATCAACATGTCTGTTACTGTAGTTGTTGTCGTTGCCAATTTGTTGCCACTTTTGCGAGTGGTGCATTCAAAGTCAACCGCTACAGTATCCACACCTTAAACTCGCTGCCACTGTGGCCACTGCAGCATCTTTGGCATTCTTTTTGTTTTTGTTTATTTTGTTTAATGTTTTGAGTTATTTCTTTTTAAGGTTTTGTGGCTTTTCATGACGCGACGCTCATTAACTAGTTTAACTAGCAAACAGTGCCACTGTAAAGTATGGACACGTGTTGTAAGGCCAACTTGCCCCTCAGCTTTTAGAGTTCTTGTTTATGTGGCCGAGTTGGCTAGCAAATAAATTATTATTTTGATTTATCTTCAAGCTTTACAATAAAATTTATTATGCAAATACTCTACACGTGTGTGTGCAATTAAAAACTAGAAATTTTGACATATATTTCAGAGAATTTTATTATATACTGCACATGCAGAATTAAAAAGATCATAAGCAAAACAAAAGCATCGGTTAAAGTATTGGCAAGGTTTCTTTTTTCAAATTCCAAGCCATTTCTGGTTGCGTTTATTGCCGCCTTCAAAGAGTATACAAACTGCTAATACCCACTAATATTGTAAGCCTCAAAGCTACATCAATTTTTGGGCTAATGTACAAACTGTTTAATTGATTTGACATTAAGAGGTATGGAATGTAATTTGTCGAAGTTTTGAGCGGGTCAAACTGATTGACAAAACAACAAAAAAAGGAAAAACATATCGTAGAACCAAACCGAAACATTTGCAGCAATCTCAGAGTGGGAGGCAATATCATTATGATCAGCCTCATCATCGTTAGCTACGAACTAAAAAGTTGAGCAAATGGGGTCTCACTCTTGTACAGCCAATTTGGAGTTTCTCGCGAATGGGTGCTCCGCTCCGAGTGATTGACATTAATTGCCAGGCCGAACGAAACAGAAACAGAAAAAAAAAATCCAAACCGAGATACAACCGAAGCAGATGCTCACACGATGAGTTTCGTTGCAAGTGCAACTTGCCACATTGAGTGCACTCATTTGATGTGCGTTTTTATGCTGATGTTTCGGTTTGGCTTTATCTTATTTTTTTTTTGCTTGTGCAATTGTTATGTTATAATTAAGCAATTCTCGTGTTAATTAAAAACGAATTTTGACAAGTGCATGCCGCAAATGAATTATGAAGGTTGCCCCCAAAAACAAGAGGAACAACTAAAACAACTCTGAGAACCAAGTGCATTTTAATTACACATGGAGTTATGGTTATTATATAAATCAGCGCAATTGCCGTGGCACCAAACAAAGTTAGCGGCAATAAGAATAATATATGTAGTCGACACGCCCACTTGCAAAAAACTTTTACGATGTTCGGATTTTTTTTTTTTTTTTGAATGCCTCCTCCGCTGCTGCCACTGCTGCGTGGCATTTGAAAAGAAGTTTTGGCTGCGATAATAAAATCCCATTTAAGTTTGACGATAAGTTTTGACCATTAGCTGCTGGGGTTTTGAGCAGGAGGCTGGATGGAGTGGAGCGCCGCTGTCATTGCAAGTTAAATGCTTTAGATTTTCTATTTCGTTTTTTTTTTTTTGTATTTTTATGCCAGCGCTTTTTGCCAAGTTATCGAGCCAACTGTGGCCCTGGGCCCAAATGCAATTGATAAGCCGATGCCGACGCCGACATGGCCAAATGGCAAATGGCTTGGAAACTTGGCAAAAGGTTTTTTCGTTTGGTCCGTTTTTGATAAATGAGCGCAGATGAGCCTTTTCAAATTATCGGCAGATACGCAAGTATTTCTTTTCACCAAGTTATGTCATTCTAGATGACAAAATCATTGCACTTCTTGTCAATATAAAGTGCAAAAGGTTTCTTTGTTTTTAATACTTGTAATGTATAATAGTTACTTGTCTGACGACGGCAGATTTTAAATCTGTTGCGATCAGAGAAATAATTTTTTATTAAGAGCTATCATTATCGTCTTGATATATTTAAAGTCTATAAATTTGTGTAAAAAAGAGAAATATGATTTATCTGATCAGGGTCTGATTGTTTAACTGAATTGAAAAAAAGACAAATCAGATAAATGGCCAAAACGGCAGCATTGCTCTGCGCCGCATTCCATCAGTCAAGTCCATCCAACAACCACTGTCAGTTTAATTGGATCACATTTAAACCAAATATTTATACAACTCGGCGTACATCTCATTGCATTTTAGTTAAATCCTTGCACACAAGCGACCTGAAATAATTAAATCTGGGCACTGCACTTGCCAGCTAGTTGTTCGTGTCTTGTGCAACAAACTGAGGGACTCGCGACATGTTTGCCCGGATGACTTGATGTGCCACTGACAACACAGCATCAACATCAACATCAACATCAACAATGGCAGCACAAACTGTCTCTATCTCTCTCTGACTCCCTGGTGCAGCAACGACAAAATGAACAACAAGAGCAGTAACATAAACACGTAAACAAGTCAACGCAGGTTACGGCTCAATCGCTCAGGACAGGATCCGCATCCGTATCCGCACAGCACGGCCAAGGATAACTTGGACAGCGAGCGTGTCGTGATTTCCTTTAGCTTGCTAAATAAAAATTAACAAGGATAAATGATGTGCAAGGCAGTTGTTGCCGCCGCCAACACGGGCAATTGTCTAGGTGGCCAGGACTGCAACCGGAGAGGCGCTGGGGCAGCCAGGACCAGAGGCAGGACTTGCACTTGCTCTCTTGCAGTCGCGTCATTTGATGCGTTGTTTTTGTGTGTGCGTTAAATTGATTAAATGTGAAATTGGAATATGCAAATGAAGCCGACAACACACACACACACACACACACACTCACTGCGGGACAGCATGAGGGTGTGTTGCTATGGGCGTGGCCGTCTGCTGAAATGTGATTTATGTTAGGTGCAAAGTTTTTCGCCCAACTTTCGGGTGCAATGAACGGAAATGCAGCGACTCAAGACGTTAAACCAAGACAATGACGACAATGCAGGGGGGTCCCAAATCCCGGGGAAAGTGAGAAAAAAATTCGCTTAATTTGTCTAAAGAAAAGCCAAGCGCATGAAAATTTCCATTAAGAAAAATGGTGGCGAGTGTGGCAAGTGACAGGGAAAGCTTTCCTTTAGTTGCAGATAGTTTGCCAGCTCGCAAAAGCAAAATAAAAAACAGCAACGAGGGGGACGCAAGAAACTTATCTGTTCAGTTAAGGAAATAATGAGCGCAATTCAGAACAATGAGGTGCTATCCAACGATACTATAAGAAACTAACAGTAAAGTAATATATATATATATATATATATTTAGAATGGGTAGATTATTAAGAGTTGTTGAAAAATAATAAAGTACATAAAGTAAAGTATTGTGTAAAACAATTACAATTACAGAAGTTTTCCAAAGGGTTCAATACAAGAATTGCTACAGAAAATATTTGAAAACAATAAAAATAAAAAAATGTTTATCAAGGAAGTTGAAATTAAGATACGATTATTTATTAATATTAACTGTAAATAACTTGATAGTGTATATTTATTTATTTATTTACTAATACTAATTAACAAAACAAGTAAGATTGTATAAAATATATTTCAGCATACACCTATTTGACACACTTCTTCACTTGCCTTCTGACTGGCCAAATTAGTGTGCAAAATAAATTCGAAAATTTTTTGCTACTTGTTTTGCGCTCAATCGCGTTGTCTGCGAGACATTTAACCTATTTGTAAAAGGCAGTCTCCACTCCCTGTACAAATATGCAAATTACCTGGCGGATCTGGACAGTCGACTTTTGCAGCTTCAACATGAACTGCAACAACTTCTCACACCAGACACCCCAGCAACAAATAACAACAACAACAACAACAACAACAGCAACAATCGATAGCTGGCGGCAATAAACGCGGCAATTACACAGTTTGCTATTCTAATTCACTCATTTTTGGCAAAAATAGGTGCGCCCCGCATCGATGTGGAATGTCTTAGGGGTATCGATTTCTATTCTACAATATTCCTCCAGCCGAACAACATCAATAACAACAACACCAACAACAATGGGCAACAGGTGATTTGCCTAAATGTTGCACGAAATGCGCAAAAACAAATTCGCGGAAAATCGAAAATGCTGCAACATTTAAAAACTTTTCACTTGCTCGACTACCAGATACCAAGTGGATAAGCTGCTTGGCCAAACACTTAATCGTCAACTAATTTAAATATATGCTATATTTAAAGTCGTATCTAGCTTAAAATATATTTTTGTTGTGAATTATCGACAAGATTTCCTTCATATTTTATTATTTTTAGAGGGTATGAAAAGATTTTTAGTCGCTTCAAAGCGACTGGCGAGCGGCAGCAGAATTTTGGCTCTGTTCTGTTAAATGTTAATTTGTGCAGCCTCGCAACAATTCAATAACCAACAACAACAACAACAGCGGTTAGCATCAAAATGTCATCAGAAACATATTTTAGCCAATATTTTGTTTTAGCCATTTTGAGCTGTCGCTCAGCTGCTCTGCGTCTGGCCATTGTTGTCTGCTTCCGTTTTAGCCTGAAGTACATCACGTTATTAATTAACGGGACGCTCGTTTGCATTGGACACTTGAAGTTGTTGGCAAGTTTTTGGCTCCGCGTCACACTTGAATCTCTTTGACTTCGTCATCGTCTTTGGACTTGACAAACGATCGGATTCGAAAAACTGCAACTGTTTGAGCGGCACTGCGATGACAGTTAAAAACTTAAAACTTTGATTTTGGGGTAACAAATGTTGCCCAAGCGCGAATTCATGTCAAGTTTGTAGTTTTGTATTGGCCAGCACTTTAAAATGTAACTATAAGTAGGTATGTGAAATGCCATGTGCTCTAATTACATTTTAAATAATCTTTTCGTAATCGCAGCTACCACAAAATGCACTCCAAATGTTTTTTGGAGTGCTGCTCCATGAAATTTCATAGCTCTCGTGCACTTGGTTCAAGTTGAGGATTCGACACTGGAACGGGGACCGAACCGGTCTGTATGAGTGTGTTTGGCGCTGTTGTTGGCGTTAACGGGTATTATGTTGTTATGACAGTTTGAAAGCCCATGTCCAATACCACATACGGCTCAAGTGTCACGGAAATTAAAGCAGACAAAACTCTATAAATAACCTGTATATAGCATCGTATCTGTTATAATACCTAATCAGAAGTGGGCATTGTTAGTTTCTCAAAACGGTTGCAATGTAAGACTAATGTCTATAAATAAAAATGGGATCATCGTTAAAATTGAGTACAACATTTTAAAAGCACTCGAATTGTTTTGCATTTATAAAACGAAATTATTAAACAGAGATGGAGGAAAAATTTGTATGTGAGATAAATATTTAATATTTACTTTAGCATATTGGATTTTTTGAGTATTGAATTAGAAACAAAATTATTGAATATTTGCCTGTGAAAGATTCTCTTGATATTTGTTTGCTGAATATAAATATGAATTTCCTTAGAACCGCAGAACGCACTAACTCCTCCTCAGCGAATAATATATATACAATAAATATAAAATATTGTTTAAGCTGAAGCATTCAATTTAAATTAAATTTTAAATTGAATAAGTAAATGTTATTTTATTGTCTATGAAGTGCATACAGCATTTGCTTGTCAAACTCTGCTGCGCTGCTCTCCTAATTATTTTCATATCTCAAACATTCACACACACACACACACATATCATAAGTGGGCAATAAAATTATAACAACCGCAGAAATCAGTAATCAAAAATGAATTGCTTTTAATTGTTATTTAATCTTTGCTTGTCTTTGGTACATCGAAATCGTTATATTTGTTTCCATCTTTCTCGTTTTTGCCTACACTTTTCAAGGTTAATTGCTTTTTGAAGAAGTTTGGCGCTTTATTGTGTGGCCTGAACTGATGACGGAAAGAAGTGCTGAAGAGCAGTTTGGCAGCTGAAAGAAGAACCCTTCGTTGGCAACACGTCGCCAGCTTTGTGCAACGTCAGCAGACTGGGGAGGGAGACCGCATAACAAAATCGTGTGGCGCAGGCCAAATATAGATAAGTTATGATTTTTAGCATGAGCCTCACGTCATAGATTGAATTTTGACATCAAACATGAGGTGCAATTGGAAATATATATACATATATATAGATATCTACGGGAAACACGTTCGCAGCTTGTGCAATTTTCACTCGCCGATTTTGTCACGTTTCAGATTTCTTGCCAACTTGTTGTGCGCTCGCAGTAGTGTTCTTGGGCATCCGAGCTTTCTCAAAGGGCAGACCGCACAACAACAACAACAACAACAGCAGCAGCAACAACAACAACAACAACAGCATCGTCTGACATTCGCTGTGACATTTTGCGAGTAGGAGGAGGAGGCTGGACTCAAAGTCAGTTGTTTTTTTTTTTTGGGTCCCAAACCTGTGCAGAGAACGGAAAGCCAGTCATAAAACTTAAATATCAAATTTTGTGCATTTAATGAAGTCATTGCGGGCGTTTTTACAAGTCTGTTGCCGGAGGTGATCTCTAATTCCACAGCATTTAATAAAATATACAACAAATTCAACTTGTTATACATCCGCCAAGCTACACAACCTGCTCTAATGATCATCAGCAATCCATTTATCATCTAGCAGCAATCATCATCATCATCTTCGACAGCAGCAGAAGCATCGACAACAATTGCTGCTGCTGCCGTTGATGATCTGCAACATTTTTCACTTCAACACTCAAGAAGCTCTCTCAGCGCTGAGCAGCAAAGAGCAACATGCTCATTCTCGCAAAGAGAGAGCGATAGAGAGAGAGAGAGAGAGAGAGAGAGAGAGAACGCAAATGAGAGCGTTAGATGAGATTGTTGGCTATTGTTGCTTGGCTCTTTGAAGATGATCTAGAAGTTCAGCGCTATGAACCTGCCTCATTTGTTGGTTGTAGTTGCTGTTGTTACTTATTTTGGGTGCAGTTGGCAACGCGATGCTGCTGCTGCCTCAGTCGCTGCCTCCGTCGCGGTCGCAGTCACCGTCGACGTAGTCGCTGACTGTTGCGACTGCGCGTTGATTATAAAAAGCAAGCGCATCTCCATTGTCTACCCTAATTCAAAACGTTCGTGTACTTTGTGCGGTACTTGTGCTGCCTGGCATAGAAAACAAAAATAAAGAGCAGCAAGCAGCAGCCACAACAACAACAACTACAACAACAATAATTGCATAACACTAGCCAAGCTAAGCTGTTGGCCCAATTGAAAGTGAGAGGCGTTTAATTTCAATTTCAATTTCAATTTCAATTGCATATGTTGCTAAAGGACATATCAACTGTGTTTTTCATGTGTTTAAAGTGTGGCAAAATATTCTAGCTAAGAAAATGCAATAATCCCCCAATACATCTATAAAAGTGTTATTAACTTAAAATTAGAACATATTTTAAAACGTTTAACTTTAAAATTTGATTTTATTTTGTACAATTTCTTACCACAATTTAGCGCGGATTTAACAAGTGGAGCTAATTCAACGCCATTTAAATAATTTTTTTAGCAAAATGATGTCCTTCAAGTCGTTTGCATTGCTTGTAAGTATTTCTTTAAAAAATCACTTCAAAATTGCAAATTTTATTATATTTTTTGCTTGGTTAATTTAGATGAATTTGAATGTGAACAAAGTAAAGACTATTCAATCAAAATAAATCTAATAAAACTCAGTTTAGCTTTTTCAGTGTTTCCATTGCAAATATTAATAAAACTCAAAAATTGTTTCAATGCAGATAAACAAAGATAATACTTCTGATTATTCCAATTCAAAATAATTGTCCAACAGCTTTATCTCTTCATCTGCTTTAGTTACGCAACCTTAGCTGAGATTTTGGTACACAAATCCTAAGCCTACATAAATCAACCACAAACAAATTATTTGAGCTTTTTGACTCACCCGCCCCTCTCCGGAGCAAAACTAAAACAAGAGCTCGCACAAAGGACAACACGTTAAGCTTGTTATATGTCAAATTTGTTTATAAGCATGTGGGTTTTTGTCCTGGCGCAGGTCCTGCTGCTGACCAACGCTGTGGCTGACTGACGCGTTCTCTGAACTCTGCTGTCCATTGTCATTTTTCTTTCGAGGCAATGCATGAGCTTAGCTCAGTTTTTTTTTTATTATGTCTTTTTTTACTGCTCTTCTTTATTGTGCGGTTTTTGTCTCTGATACATATGTGCGGTGGATTTAGTTTTTTGATTGCATGCTCCAAGTTTGTAGCTGCTCATAATTTAAATCTTTAGTCAGTGTAGAAAAAAAAGGAAACGACAAAGCAAAGCTGTTTGCTCAACTGCCGAAAACTAGTTGAGTGCTTGGCAAACACACACACACAATTTTTGGCAACACTTGGCGTCAATGGTAACAAAAACGATTACATAACTTGGATGTCGACTGGAGTGTTTCAGTCAGCCCGATGTGAAAGTCCCAAATCGAACAAATTGCAAATAATCAAAGACACTTAAGTGCTGTGCGTAATATATGTATGTCAGAAAGGAACACACACACACCCACACACGCACACACATGGAATACTTGAGCATACTTTAGGGGTGGTGCCGTTTTTGTCTCATCTGGCAACAGCTGTGGACTTTACCTAAAGTACGAGTAAGCCCCCAAATCAGCAGCAATAATATTTGATTATTTTCAACAACTGCCAGCTAAACACTTGGCTCTCGTCTGAGGGTTTCCGCAAATAAATGGGATACAAAGCACATTCTTAGCCTACGCACTTAGCGCGTGTTCGCAATCGCAAAGTTTCGATAAGTGCACCATACCAGATGTGTATAGGAATTGATATATGCCCAGTACAAGTGGAAAAGGAGCAAAACATTTGCAAGAGACGTGTGCCTAACTACATAATTAAAGGAGTAACATTTGTGTGCATTTTAAGAGCATAAATACTCTGAAAGTTGAACTAGCTAAAATATAATATATATCATTAACTATTAATTATGAAAGAAATGCAATCAAAAACTAGTTAGAGTTTTCATTTTGTGGCAAGCAACGGCAAATTAGAAATACTCCAGCCGAGCAACCTTCATAACTTTCACTTGTTCCCATTAAAGCTGCCCCGCACCCATTTTATAATGGGGGTGGGGTGTGAGAGACGCCCCAAAGCAGGCAACAAATAAAGCAGACTTAACTGCAACATTGCTGGCTGCCACAGACAGGCAGGGATGTACACACACACACACACAAACACACACACAAACACACACACACAAACACACACACACACAAACACACACACACACACACATGCAAAGTAAAGCAAAAAAGGGGGCGTGCTAAATTGTTGGTGCGACACTTGGATGCCATGCAGACGAGACTCCTTCCGTCTGGTTGTGTTTTTTAATGCCTGGGCTGCCAAGCAGATAACCGGCAAAGGTAGCACAAACAGAGAGAAAGGCAGACAGACGGACAGACAGGCAGTTCATGTTGGGTGCTTGGGTCTGACGGGCTAGGGGCACAGCAGGGAAGGGAGCTGGGTAGCCACTTGCCAGACGCGTGTAATTTGCCGCTTGTAACTTTTTGACTTTTCACTGGCATTTTTGTTTTTTTACATTTTTTTTTTTTGTTTTACTATTTTTTGACGCTAGCTAGACACGCCCAAAAGTAGACTAGTACGCCTGCCCATGGGACACTAACGCTTTGGGGAGCACTCGAAACGGGCTGGAGATCATGCAATAAAAGTCCACGTTCCCTTTAGCTAGACAAGCGCTAGACAGAAGCCCAACCAAAAAAGCGATGTTGAACATGTTCATTTTTGGCCAGGAAAAACAAGGCGGGAGGCAAAACCATGATGCAGATACCCGGGGAACTGCTGGCAGCGCTACCACAACTACTGGGCGCATATATTAATATTCCCCGTATTCAGCTGCCCATTTTCGCACGCGAAAACAAAAAAAAAGGGCCGTCAGAATTCCGTTGTCAGAACATTATGGCAGTCAAACGCATCCGCAGCAGTGGCACGCTTTTGAATTTCAAATGACAGACATAAAATATGCATCGTTTGATCTTTGGCTGATGATTTTCGTTGCCATGCGAAGGCTGCCTGCCTGATACCCAATAAGCAGCAGCTGTTGCTGTTTCTCTATGCTACTGCTGCTGCTGCTGCTGCTGCGCTTGCACCATGCCCGGAATCTGTATAATATTCCAATGCAGGCAGCCAGGCGCAACGTTATGGCATCATAGGTCAATGCTGGCTTTGATTAGACGACTGATTATGGCCATAAAGCCACGCAGCCACAGTCATAGTCGCAGCCACAGCAACTGCAACTGCAACACACACAACAAAACGCACAACACCACAGCCACAACCACACTGCCCTACAGGCAGATGACGATTGAAGTGTGAACAATTGGCCAATTGTGTGCTCATCTCAGGCATTTGAATGCGCTAACCCAAGTCGGTAGTAAGCATGCGTAATGCAATTCGAATTATTTAGAATTTGTAAAAAGAAAAAAAGAGAAATAACTTAGGCAACTTTTACGAAAACAACAGAAGAAACACAAATGAAAACACCAAAAAAACACGCCACAATTTAAACTGATTAGTGCATACAATATTCGATGTGGAATCATTAGATTCTGGTTGCATTACAAATTCGATTTTAATTGAAATGATTTACGAGATTTCATTAGCTGGCTTGATGTTTGTGATTGGGGTAATTGAGCTACGGTCAATCGTATGCTCATTGCATGTGTGGCAACAACATCGAAAATATAAATAATTATAATAACAATGCCAACATAGAAGAATATTGCAATTGCAATTGCTGCGGTTTGCCAGCAGAATAGCGCAAAAAATATGCACAAAATTATGTTAGCTAAGGCAATTTTCCATGAGATGATCGCGACGAGGCGACAAAGCGGCGGTGGCGGTTTTATTGTCTTTGGCCAAATGTTGCACACCACAGCAAAAAAAAAAAATAAAGAGATATAAAAAATGTAATGGGGCTTGTGAAGAGTGCAGCATGAACGATGCTGGGGAAGGCTGTTTGGCTGCGGCTTTGTCGAAACCATCTGGGTCTAGGTATGTGTGGTAATCTAATTAAATCGAAATTTCAGCTGATTACAAAAGCAAGCAGCAAGCAGCAAGCCAGCAGGCAGCAGGCAGTATGCAGCATGCAGAACGTCAGCAGTTACAGCAGCCTCGAAAGTGGTGGCTAATTGCCAAACGTTCAACGGGGCGAATACGCAATGGGGGCCAGAAAGGCACTTTTAATTGCATAGTTGTCCGTAAGTGTTGCTTTGTACTTGAAATTACTCGAACCGCCTCTAAGCCTGGCCAAACAGCGGCATATGAAATTAGTTCAATTGGTTTGTGGCACACTAAGAAATTTTTGGCACTGCTCAAAGAAAAGCCTTAACTATATAAATACATTATTTTCATATCTTAATGAAGTTTTCCAATTATTTCTACCTCACTTCCAACTAATTTCATAAATTTTATTTCATTTTGAATTACTTCTGATTTTCCAGCTGCTTTTCGGCTTTTTCGGCTTCCACCGCTGCCGCCCACAACGCTTTTATTATTGTTTAACTCGTTTTCAAGCTAATACTTTGCAAATTGCCACCAGCAACTACTTGAGATATTTGCAACACTCGATGACTCTAATATATAATTTGGCATACACCTTTTTTAATGCCTCTGTCGCAGCTTGTTTTGAATATTTTTGTTTTTTTTTTTCTGTACGTTTTTTTACTTATTTGCAAAAAGGTTAATATCTTTATGGAAATGCTGACGGCGTCAATTTTATGAGCGGTTTACGGTGTGTGGCTTATGGCCAGTAAATTCGGGTTAAATAGGGTTAATGTGGTGTACAGGCAACTGCGAGCTCATTTTTTGAATTGAATATCTCATCGATTTCACATTAGGGAGAATTTTGTTGTAAATACAATTTAAATCTATTCGTTGCTTATTTTATGCTTCATTAACTAATGCAAATGAGATTTTTATTAATTGACTTTGAAAGTATGCTCACATTTGAGGGCATAGGCAAAACTATTTTATATATGTTTGAAGTTGAAAACTAAGAAAATACTTCTACTTAATGTGTGCATTCTGGAATTTAGACCAAACATTATTGACATTTTTAATACAAAAACAAAGAAACGTCAAAATATGGCCATAAATCGTATTTAGCAAAAACATTGATATCAAAGCAAACCGCCAAAAACGTGGAATTGAAGCCCAATCCCAAAACCCAACTGAGCTCTGCGACGATCCCAGAAAGCCGAGCTTGGCCAGACATCCGCCAAAGTCACAGCGTGTCTGATCTTTGGCATTGTCCTTGGCATGGAATTTTTAGGTGGGGTCTCCTGCTGACTATTTCTGGTTTTCTCTACTCTTTTTTACTCAATCAACTGCAAGTGAAGTTAGCACGCGAGCAAAAATTGCGCAAAAGGGGTGGGGGGAAAAGTGTGTTGATTGAATTCGCAGTTGAGGCGAAAACAAAAGACTTAAACAACAAACTTCAGCAAACAAAAAAGGCAATAAAAGTCATTTCCCATTGCACATACTCACGTAGAGCATAAGGGGAGCAGATGGAGGAGGGGCAGGTGCATGAGGAGGACTGTTGCGGTTATTCTTCTTCTTTTTTTGTTGCTGCCATTCACATGGCCCATTAACTTTTATTTGGCCAAATTTGCATTTCAATGCCCCAAAGTGGGGGCACACAAAAAGCGCTGCAACATGCAACAAGCGATGGAAAGGTCAGCCAAATGTTTGTTGTTCTACTGAATGTCGTGCATGTTGCAAGTTGCAAGTTGTAAATTGCAAGTGTATGTGGCAGCTGTTGTACTATCTAACATCAATGTAGACGAGTTGTTTTCTAGCACCCAAAAAAAAAAACAAACAAACTTTGCGAACTTGCTTAATTGCTGGGAACGTTGCAAATTCCATTAAAAAAAAAAAAACTATCATGTGTGCGATGATGCATACATATATGTATTTATAGAAAAAAAAAGCAGAAACGAGACCCAACATGGCCCAGAGCATGGCTCGTTAGGCGCACCGTCATCGTCATTGTGATGTTTTAATCTCTACGTAGGCGTTGCAGAATGCTGTCGAGGGTGTTGTCGAGGGTGCCGCTCAAAATTGAGGCAAGTGCATTAAAGAACTGCAACTTCTGCTGATGAGTTAATAACAGTGAATAAATGAGAAATCCAAATAAGAGATTGGGAAAAACCCAAATAAGCTGCCTGGAAAATGTCAAGCGATTATTATCTGCTGCTGATGTGGCCAATTAAATCAATTACTTTGAATGCACTTTTTGCATCCCAAACAAAACTTGACTTGAACAAATATTTATAAAGACATAGACATGGCAACAGCAATTTTATTGCCACCATAAATCCAGCTGAACTCTTTTCCAACATATACATTTGTACATTTATTAAATGTTAACCGCACATAAATCAATTTGTCAGCCAGGTTTGCCATTTAGCCGCAAGTCTCTAACAATATGCAATTGTCATATATGTATATGTAACTCTTTTTATTTATTTTTTACTGTTACTAGTTCTTTAGTTATAGTTGTGTAATTTGGCATCGCGCTCTAAACTGGGTCGTGATCAAATGTGAAGACAGAGCGGGACAAATATAGAGATATTTGAAACCGATTTTACTCTTATCGTGATCAGCTCAGCGTGAGCTCAAATTTTTTATGTTATTCTAGCTTGTTTTGTAAGTTAATGCCTTTTTTATGCATGCCATCCAATAGTAATGTTAAATGTCTGCATTTGATTTGCATCAAAAACAACACGCTCTCGGTTCAAATAAATCCATAAATCTTTAACTAACTTGATAATAAAGATTTTTAAAAGGTAAATAACTCAAGTAGCTTATTTGATTATTACACAAATATTTCAAATAACCCAGCTAAAACTATAGACCTTAAATCAAAATGAAATATATTTTGTACATAATTGAACACAATATAGCATAATGCCTAACTTTAATTAATAAATGGATTCGAGTTATTCATATTGCTTCTAAAGAAACAAACAGCTCCACATTAATAACAGTTTCTGCTATGAAATTACAAAAACTCATTTGCAAATCATTTAATTTGTATCAGCAGCCACAAATTCGCCAAAAGTTGAGACTCTTGTCTTTGCTTGTGGGTTAATTACCCGAATTCGTAAAAAAAAGACCATCAAGTGGCAGTGGCAACAAACGTGCTTCACTCACCCGTTGCCCACCTGTAATTAATTTCAACAATTTGCGTTTTATTTTTTTTTTTATCTATTTTCTGCTAGCGTCAAGTTGAAGGCCCAACTTGACGCGTCGCTGGCAAAAGTGGGCGTGTGCGACATGCAACACGAAGAGTTGCTGGAATTGTATACAAATACAGGCATTTTGCACAAATTGTTTTAATTTTAATTAAATGCTGTTCATTTATGTTGAATCCGAAATGTGTAGTCCAAGTTTTCTTTCGTTGCTTAATAATGACAATTTTTTAAATATAAACGTTTATATATATATATATATAATGTTCATAAGGCTTATCAATTTAATTAACAGCTAATCACAAAAAAAGGCCATATATAAAACATAATAGCTACAATAATGCATATTAAAAAGCGCACATAAAGCGCACAATTGCTATTTATTAGATTATGCGAGATTAATTTCAATGCGAGCCGGCTCGTGCTTTGTGTGGCATGTGGCTATTTCAATGATCAGGGCATTAAATATTATAACATGTACTTATGTTTAAATGAGGTTAAAGTTGAAGCAAGTTAACTTTTATTTTAAACGCAAGATCAATGTCTAAAGTTCTAAAAGATTGCCACAAATCATGGCAAACCAAACCACAGACCACAAACCACAAAAGAACCACTTTTAACGATGAGCCTTCAACTGCTTTTAATTGGAGCTGTGAGCAGGCATTCCTCCAAGACGAGAACCACACAAAGTACAGTGCCAAATTACTTACGAGATGATTATCACCTCTGATAAAGGCTTAATGAGTTTGCATATAATTTTTAAATCATTTGTGATTCAGTTATGAGTGCTACTGGTTTTATTTTTCACATAGTTGTCTTTATCAGGTGCTGCATATAAAAGTCTGTTGTGTATTTATTACCAACAGTTTTGCATTTATAACCACTGTGCAAGTCTTGGGCCTGCGCTAACTCAATTCTCCAACAGCTGCTGCATACAAAAGCAAGTTACAATAACGAAGTCGAAGACGTAACTCGATTTTCAGCTGTTGTTGTTGTTGTTTGTTGCATGGAATGTAGTTAAATGCAAGGCTTTATCCATCTCAATCTTTATCTGTCTCTACAATTGTATATCTTTATCGTTTATAGTTATTTTCTGCAGCATTACATTTGGGCTGTCGACGGTTTGCGGCAATTTGTTGTCCGCTCTTTGACTTTGCCCTTTATTTAATTTACACGTAAATTATTTGTACTTTTTTGCCTTCACAGCAAATGGTCTACGATTTTTTCTATAAGGCTTTTTGGTTAACTGTAATTGCATTTGTTTAACATGCAAAATTGCTGTTGACATTCTTATTGCCATTAACGGGTTTTTATTTTGGGCAGCTTGAAGGTTGGGACCACCCTCAGTGAGGATGTTCAGGTAATTGAGGGTATTTTTGTAGTTGATTAAATTAAATAATCTATTTGTGTTAGTTAAGAAGAGAAGAACCGTAATTGAAAATTGTCTTCAATCGTAGGTTGACTGAGTTAAAAGAATAATAATTTTACTCTCACGTAATTGAATAATAAAATTCGAGTTATTTGAATCAGTATTTGAAAAGTAAATTTACAACATCCATTAACTCATTTAATATGCAAATAAATTATAAATAAAAATTCCAATAAATATCTATTAGCTCAATAAATAAATGCAGCTAGCTCTGTTAGCACCTGTGCTCTAAAGTCGCATCTCACGCGTCGTATGCGCAATTTATAAATCAGCGAACAATTTAAAGCAGTTTGTCAGTTGACTTTGGCATTGACCATGGCCAACTTCACTGGCTGAGACAATGATCAATAGCTAAGCATATTATTTAGTTGAGCATAGAAAACATGTACTCATGTGAATATAAAGACGATGCAGTTGCAGCAACCATTTCCGCAATCCGCAATCTAAAGTTGCATTCAACAAATGTAAATTGAAATAACGACAGCCAGCTGACAAGACAGCCAGCTGGAAGTCTGGCAGCTCTCAGCGCTGGCATCAGCTGACCAAGTTGGTCAAGTTGATGGATGGATGCTGAATGTGTCAATTAGCCACGTCAGTTAGCCATGTTTGGGTGACCAGGCAAAACCAAATACAAAATAAATATAAATAAATAAAATGCAGATGTATTTGGCTGCCACAAATATGGGAGTCCGCCGCCTTAATTGTCAGCTTCTAACCTCCGCCATTTGTTGCCCTTTCCATGGAGGCTTTTCGCTTTGGACCGCATTCTAAATACGAGTGAGTTGCAACAAGTCATCGTCAGCGTCAGCGCTGCTTTGGTTTTGTGCACCTGCCCCAGAGCAACACAGCAACAACAACAACAACAACAACAACTACAACACAACTGAATGTCAGGCGCGATTTTATCATAGCTTCTATTTCTATTTACCGTTCACTTTTTTCTTACTTAACCTTTTTTAGCGCCTCTATTTTGATGCTTTTATAAATGCCAAGTTTCATTTTATTTGTTTTTGTATTAAACGTAATTTTTTACTTAATCGTTGTTTTTCTTTTTGGCCATTGCAGAGTTTATCACTTGCTGCCATCACCGCCTACGTGTACGCCCAGATAGCGCCCGGCTCGAATGCGTATTTGCCGCCCCCCAAGAATGGCTACGAATATCCCGAGCCCAAAAAGCCATTTGTAAGTACACAATGCCAAAAATGGGGTCCACTTGAATTTAATTAAAAACCGAAATCTGTTTGAATAACTCAATTGAAAGTTGAATTTCTATAAATGAGTTTACAAGAGTTTCCTCAACACTTTTTGGGGGCCTTAAAAAATAGTCAGAGTGTTGCGTAAGCCAACAAGGTGCTTACAAATTGTTTGCGGTGTATGCAACAGCCACAAATATGCAACGAAGAGCTGCGTTTTAATTGAATTAAAGTCAATGGCTAATTATGGTCATAATTTTCATTCACTGCATCAGACCCTTCACCCGACTTTTAACCTGCCTACAGGCCTTAAGCCGCTTAACTTCTCCCCTCTCTCTCAGCATACATATATATATATATATGTATATATCTTTCTGTGTGTCACCATAAAATCATCAGTCAAGCCGTAGACTCAACGCAGCCAACACTTCAGTCTATAAATGTTCAGCGTCATGGCGGCATTACCTTTGGTTGCAAGCTGAGAGAGATGGAGCTATGTACACAAATAGAGACAGCAACAGTCCTTAGACTGCACTTTCAATTTTCAATGTGGACGGACCCAAATGACGTTGCATTTGTCACCTGACAGCATTTGGAAATCGGAGGCGTAGCCAAAACCACAGCCAACAAACGAATCTTTGGCCAACACGGGAATGAGTTAACCTTTTTTTATTTGGTTGCTGTCATATTTGCAGAAGGTTAAATCAGAATAATTGCTTGCAATATTTAAAATGAAAGGCATTTCCGGGCAAAGCAGTTGTAATCTTGTAAAGCAATGAAAGCTGTCTGCATGCTGAAGAGTCAAACAGTGTGAAAAATTGAGTTTAAAATTAAATTCATCTGTCATACTTAAGATAAACAGTTAATTTATTTATACTTTTTCAATTAAAATCTATTGAATTTATATTCACAGACACCCGGCACGCCTGGAAAACCTAACCCACCCGGCACCCCCGGACGTCCACCAGTAACTCCACCACGCATTCCGCCCGGACAACCAGGCGATGTAAGTACAACAGATAGTTAAGACGAAGTCTTCCTTAATCCTCAATTTTCCCTGCACCAAAAGAATCATGTGCACGTTCCCGGAATGCCGTTCGACTTTGAATACGCAGTTCAGGATCCGGAGACGGCCAACGATTATGCGCACAAGGCATCCAGTGACGGCGATGTGGTCACCGGCGAATATCGCGTTCAGCTACCCGACGGACGCACCCAGGTGGTCCGCTATACTGCAGACTGGAAGACCGGCTACCATGCGGACGTCAGCTATGAGGGCGAAGCATCCTTTCCACAAGGACCAGCTGTCGGAGGACGTGGTGGTGGCGGCGGCGGTGTTGCCGGTGGTTACAAGTACTAGAGGGAGTTTGCATCGTTTCGCGTTTTGAGTTATGTCTGTCGTGATTATATTGTTGTGACTTCCACAAGAATTGTCTAAACTTTATGGTATACACCAATAAATATTATTGATAAATTTGTACATTTGGAACTGCTTCTTTCTTTATACATAAACATTGGAGTTATTAATCTAGAGATAAAACCATCACTAAAAGCACTGGTTTAAAAAAGTCATTACAGTGAAAAGTCTTAACTCGTATCGGCATGTGCGTTTTTAAATAGATCCTATAATTCTTGTAAGCAATATTGGTATAGCCAGAATTTGGGTAGCCAAAAGCGACATCAAGCGGCTTTTTAAAGAAACTACAGCAAATCAAAGCTTCGCTTAAGCTCAATAAAACTTGCAAAAGGAAAGCACGATAGCCTGCTCACGTAAGCTTGCCGAAAGCTCTATTTTATGGGGCAGCCTGCAGCCCTCGCATGGAGCACAACTGTCAACTGCTGTCAGAGAGCGCAACAAGTGTCGCTCAGCTGTCAAAGCTCGCTCAGCTGACCATCGACAACAAGCACAGTGCGCAACTGCGAGAGCGGGTAAACAGACACCTGTGGCGGCTCCATCGTTGTAAACAAAGCCAACACGCAGTCGCGACAAATGTCAACGCAGGCGCAGGATGATGTGTGAGCAGCGCAGCGTACGTCAAAAGCGCAAGCACAGCAGCTATCTCGCTCGCACCAATGGGCGGGCAAGCGATGAACTCATCGGTGACACAGAAACGTCAGCGAAACGTCAAACAGCTAACGGCAGTATACAGAGAAAAGTTTTTTATGCAGACCAACAGAATTTTCACACGCACCAAACACACAAAGCGAAAAGCGTGCACAGCTTTGAAAAAAAATTTTGATTTTTGAATTTTTCGAAATTTACAAAAAATTGCTGAAAATCGTGCGAAAATGTGCATTGCGTGAGTGGAAAAGTTATTTGTTTTTGTGAAAGTAGCTCGCGGAAAAATGTTTGTGCAGGCGTAATGAGGAAAGCAGGCAGTGGATGATGATAAAATGTGTGTGTGAGATGTGTGTGAAGCGAGTGCAGCAAATTGGGCTACAAAATTGAAATTGAGGCTCGCGCATTCGTGTATAATATATATGTATATGTCGCGGCCCAGATCGTTGCAGCCAATTGAGCAATATGGCGAGACCATTTTGGGCCTGGCGCCGCCTAAGCCTGAGCCTTTTATTTGTGTTCATCTACTGTGCCCCTGGCATCATTGCCGAGAAAATCAACTACAATCTGTGAGTGGGCCAAATCGCCATCAAGATTAACCCTGTTCTAACAAATACATATTCACATATATATAAATATATACATATATATACATATATAGTGTTCATTCCTGGGCGGACAAGCTGGGCTTGGAGCTGTTTTCACTGGGCGATTTTATCACCAGGCGCAAGGAGGTGCAAGAGGTGAGTGTGAATCGCCTCTATTGATTTTTCCCACATTGTTTTTTGTTGTTGACGTTTGGCGACGCGTCAGCAGCAGCAGCAGCAGCGACGTCATATTTGGGTTAAAGGCTGCCTGAGTAGGCAATTATATATACAAAATGAATGAAGCACGCGGCATATGTAGCCCCACCCCCGCCCCCTTTACCACCCCTAATTTCTCCCTTCCGTCCAGCTCAATTGTTGTATCTTTTTATGAGGTCAGTTGCTGCTGCTGTGTAATTTATTTTTAGTCAGCGCAATTGGATTTTCTAACGAAATTGCTCTTCGGAGGCGACATAGTCAAATTAGACATGTGGCATGTGCGGCATGTGGCATGTGGCATGTGGCATGTGGCCAGAAGTACTTACATGTACATATAGAAATTTAAGTATTTACACTAATTCGCTGACCATTGGGCCTTGGCAATGTCTTTGGTGGGCAACAAAGAATAGAAAATTCCAGATAGAATTAATTATTGGGTTAAAGCATTTTCCATGGCTGCCTGTCACATAGAACATACAAAGACAAACTACCAGGAATAAGTAGGAGACTCATAAGTAAATCTAAAGGCTTCAGAGACATCGAATTTTAAATTACAAAATTAAATTACAATTAAATTAATTACACTTTGTCATAATATGACACTTTCTTGGCTGCCACCAAACTTACTTATGCGCTTCAGGACCCAGATGACGTCGAAGATATAAATATATTACTCTTTACTTTCCAATTGTCATTGGCCAAAAACAGTCAGATTTATTCATACAAATTACTACAAGACTTTAATTTTTAGATTTTTCTTAATCTCCGAGTGTGGTTTTTTTTTTCGGATCTCGCCCAAAATTTTGTAGAGCTTCAAGGAAGCAAAAGTGGTGACGCGTCAAGGTGGCGTCATTGTCGAGTCAATGGCCAAAGAAATCGAAATGATGATGGATCTCAAAGTCAGCGCCGTGCGTGTAAGTAAATCTCCCCTAGAATATATATCAAAGGAAAAACATGTAAAAAATTATCTTCGATTTTAGCGCATTATGGATACCGCGGAGAATACGGCGCTGTCGCATCAGAATGATATGGCGGACAAGATGTTCTCGTACTACAATGCCAAATCGATGGCGGAGCCGGGTGAGCCGACACCACCAGCACCGACCACGCCGCCCGATATGGATGATCAGATTGGCGAACCGTTGATCTATGTGCCCCCGAAGGTGTTGGTGCTGGAGCCGAGTCCAGAATTTCAGAATACACCCGTTAATTTCAGCGTCAGTTCGGTGCATGTGCCGGTGAATGTGTTTGATCGAGGTTTGAATTGTGCTTAAAAAATTTAACAGCTGTCTGTCTCTCTTCTCTCTCTCTCTCTCTCTCTCTTTCCATCTATCTGTATCTCTCCTCTCTCTCTCTTTTGTAATTGTAACTGTAACCGTTGATCTCTTTGTTAATCACACTGCGTGTCGTTTGTCTATCGTAAAAGCTTCTTCAACTTCAACACACACGCGCACATGTGAATGCCAAAAACAAAAAAAAAGAAAAGAAAACACACTGCGTCTCTGTCTGTCTACTGCTAGCCTGTCTTAAACTATAGCACTAACTCTGTTTCTGTCTCGCTCGTATGCTATATGCTATATAATTAGTTGCCGTTTCATAGTTAACCGCTAACTGTTAACCGTAATCGTTAACCGTTGCGCCTTTTTCTTTTTCAATTTCCAACTGCTTGCGTCAATGCGCGCCAAAAACAAATATTAAATGACGCACGCGCGCCCATGCAAGCAACGCATCGCCTCATTCTGCGCCGCACATTTGTACCTAATGGCCGATAGTTGGAGATGGGCGCGTGACTCTTAAATTGAATGAGGAAGAGAGGATTAGTTTAACTCTCGATTACGCCAACTTTAATAGCAAATTTAAAGATAGCCCATCAGCTCATTGTCAAAATCCAAGAAATATTCTAAAACAAAAAACTACAATTTGAATTAACAGCTAGCGAATACAAATATTGTTGTATTGATACACGATATAAGAACTGAACTCTTACTTTATTCTCGTTTTCACAAAAAACGAACTTTTTGTGCTCGGAGTTGCTTTCTTCTGCATGTTGCTTACTTTTGAACAACTTTATGATACGCTTTTCCCCATTTGGAATCAATTAAGGATATAAAAAGATTTATTAAATTTTTTTTAAGGAAATGTGAAGAGATTCCATGCAAGCATTGCTAAAATTCAAGAAAGATTCCACTACGAAAAGCTCCAATTGGAAGAAAATATATACGTTATGGAGTCGGAGATACATTCCTCTGTCTATTACATTCTTTTGCATAATTCACATTGTAAGCTTTTCCTCATTTTGAATGGGTTCAAGATATAAAAAACAACATTCAAATTTTATTAAGCTTTAAGTATTAAGATATTCCCTTTTCATAAAAAGTAATAATATGATACCTTAGTTGTTGCTCACGCGTTCATCTCTGAGGGAAACATCATTCATCGCTGGTGTTGCGTTGCGAATTGTTGCAGGGGGTGCGCGTGCGTGGCGCTGCGAATGTTATTGCCGACACGCGGAATGCTTTGCCAAAAACCGTACAACACCCAACTAAGCCACTTTAAACACTTGAGCCCATAACCACGACCACGCCCAAGAATATATGCCAATCAAAAGCACACACACAACACACACTCGCACACACACATATAAACACACGCGCACACCTGTGCCTGCACTGCCTTGTGCTAATGTTTGAAACGCATCATAAATCCTCAAAAAGATAAATAAACCAGAGAGACATTCTACTAGGTAGCTTGTATACCCAGCCAAGAGAAAAACTAATCAATTTGTGTATTAAAATTCTTCCCGTTTCTTTGACAAAAACCAACAAAAATGAAACACGAATCATCGGCCACACATAACGAATACAAATCACACGAACATGAATTCGAATACGAATACACAAAAACAAAAACAAAAAAACCAAAATCCACCCAAAAAACACAGCGTCGGATGTTATAAAAGCGATTCAATGGTCGGAGAATTTGGATCAGATATTTCGTGATAATTACAAAAACGATCCAAGTTTGTCGTGGCAATTTTTTGGCAGTTCGACAGGCTTTATGCGTCAATTCCCTGCATCGAAGTGGAAGAAGGACGTACCGGTTGATCTATATGATTGCCGTTTACGCTCTTGGTACATGGAGGCGGCGACGAGTCCAAAGGATATTATTATCCTAATGGATGGATCTGGTTCAATGTTGGGACAGAGGCTAGATATCGCAAAGCATGTTGTCAATACGATACTTGATACATTAGGTACAAATGACTTTGTGAACATCTTCACCTTTGATAAGGAAGTGAGCCCAGTTGTCGGATGTTTCGAGGACACACTGATTCAAGTATATATATCTTTTATTTCACTATCATTTATCAATTATACATCATTTTCTTTATCAATTATCAATCTGATTTTTCTTTATCCCACTAAAAAATCTATACAAACAAACCAAAAAAAAAAAATATATTAAATTTCTGCACACACTCAATCGATGCGGCTTCAAACACAAAACAATCCCATACAAAAAAAAACAATACACAAAAATCGAATATGTTTTTTGACCACTTCGAAATGCATCCAGGCAAATCTGGGCAACATACGTGAACTAAAAGAAGGGATTGAATCGTTTAAACCCAAATCGATTGCCAATTATACCGCTGCATTGACAAGAGCTTTCGAGATATTGGAAGAGACGAAGATTAATTCGCGCGGTGCGCAATGCAATCAGGCGATTATGATCATTGGGGATGGGGCACCCGAAAACAATCAAGAGGTCTTCCAGTTGCACAATTGGCGCGATCCGCCCTATAGGCCGGTGCGTGTGTTCACCTATCTGATTGGCAAAGAGGTGGCGAATTGGGATGATATACGGTGGATGGCATGTGAAAATCAGGGCTATTATGTGCATCTCAGCGATACCGCTGAGGTGCGCGAAATGGTATTAAATTATATACCAGTTATGGCTAGACCCCTGGTATTGGGTAGGCACGATCATCCGGTCATTTGGACGCAGGTCTATGCGGACCTCGAGGTGGGTAACACATTGCCCCCAAAAAGGGCTAACTCTTACCCCTTAAAACTTCAACAAAGAAACGAACAAGAAAAATCAAATTTAAATGCTATCTAGGATACAAAACTCTCCGACTATTTGTGGGAGATCAAGCAGTGCGAGGAGCAAAAGGCCGATGTCCTGGAATACTGGCAAGTCCGTGATCGCATGTTGGAGCCGAATGAGATGCGCAGGCGCGAGTATCGGCGCATGAAGGAGGTGCACATGATTTTTTAATAGATAATTGCTTCTCATTAAAATATTATTAATATTATTTTTGCAGACCTGGAATCAACCAGTGGACTCCAATGTCTATCAGTTCATGACCACCGTTTCCATGCCCATTTACGATAGACGCGAAAATGCGGTAAGTTAAGACCATTAGATTTCCAGTATGGCCGTATGCGCGTTACAAATCCGTAATCAAATCGAAAATAAAACCAAATCAAATCAAAGAGTCAGCACTGCCAAAATTCTTAGACAAAATCTTATAAACGACATATCGACGTCGCATCGCAGACAGCGACACGTTCATTATGCTCTCTCTCTGTCTCTCTCTCTCTACATGTATATATATATATATATATATGTATATATATATATCTATATCTATATATCTCTCATCATCGAAATTATCGATAACATATACAAAAAAAAAAAACAAAAAACCAAAAATCAAATAGTACCCAACCATATTCTATCTATATTAAAAAAAAACTCACTAAATACTACTACAACTATATTAATATTTTATGCGTTATATATATATAACACACAACAACTACCTACTACTACTACTACTACCAAAACTATACACAACTATACCACAGAATATCACCGAAGAAGTTTTAATAAATGAAGCACTCTGGGAATTGCAAACACGTGAGGTACAAACTATAATGCCAAATTCTAACAAAAACTACAACAAAAAAAAAAAACTATTTAAAAACAAATTCCAATTCAAATTTGAGATTTGAGTAAAATGTATTTACTGCTCCTTAAGCGAAAGTTTTATATACGCCAATTAATCGCATATATCGTATTGAATTCCAATATTAATAATAATATCCAAGTATATATAAATATATATTTGTATTGTATATCAATATACTTATCTAAGTCTAAAAGTAAACAATTTGTTATACTTTGCGCTACATAACATTGCATACCTATTCCATATTTAACCGATATACTTAATATAACTAATTATACCTACTCGTATATAACACTAGCTAACATGGTCTAGGACCATGCTATTTTATTAGCAAATTTTTTTGCCATTATAGTTGACCACGTACTCGTTTTCGGTACTATCAAACAAAATCCAAAAACGTAAAACATGAACAAAATGAAAATATATATACAAATATATGTATTCAAAATTGCAATTCGATTGGTCAAGTATTTAAACGATATACCTCGTAATTATATTCTATAATTATAGCATATATAATTTTCTTTATATATTCGTAAAAGTACCATTATATAGCTATGCCTAGTTACTTACTTAACGTAATCGTAAATTATAATATATACATATATATATAGATCATTTTATCTAGCATTTTGAGTAGTACAATTTAACATTTGTTGTTTTACGTAAGACCAATCATTGGGCAATATACAGCCGCGTGGCCTAGAGCCAACAAAAAATATATATACATTATATATACATTTATAAAGTACTCGTATATAGTTCAATTGGTTTTTAAAAACAATCCCAACTAGAAACCCCCATTCAATGTTAGCGATGATGATTATTCATTGATGTTTAGTAAGTACAATGAATTGAGCAAATCGAACTGAAAACCACGCAAAACTTAGGCTAGTGCTGAGGCCCTATAGAGCACATGAAACAACAACAACATCAACAACAACAACAACAACAATAATAACAATAACAACAAACAGCAACCGAAACAGAAACAGCAGCACAACAAAACATACAAGAAACAATTGCCAAACACCAACTAGAAATACACGACTCGAGATGAGGCATCGAATCGAATAAGTTTTTATACCCTTCATAGGAATCAGCCTAAAAGACGGCAATACGTAGGCAGAGGCACCTTGGTTGCAGCCTATTAGTTCTTAGTAATATAATAAACACCACAACAACACACACACAAATATTTACCCTAGCTCCCTGCTGCGCCTCGCCCCACCCCCCTAAGAGGCGTGTACACCCCGAAAATATTTAAGTTTGCTTTCGTTTCTAGAGATTTATTTACGATTAAAAAATACCAATACAAATTCACAGCTCATTAATCTAACGACCGATATAAATCCGGCTGCGAAAATAAACCTTAAAGTTGTGAGTAAATTGTTTTTAAGTCTAAGCAACAAAAAACTGTCACAAAAAAAAAAAACTTAAAAAAAAAACAAAAAAAAAAACATAAAATAAACAAAATTCAAAAATTGCAAAAATTATTCCAATTCAATTTGCTAAATTTGTTTCGATTAACGTCTGTGCCGCATGCAATTCGATTTCTTTTGCAAAAATAAAAAAATTATAAAGCTTTTGAATTGAGCACCTCCCAATTGAGCACCTTCTTCTTTTTTGGCCACCACATCCCACGCCCATTTAAAATCTTTCTTTATTTTGTATTTGCCTCGAATTTTTGATTTCCTTGATTTTTAAAATATTTTTTTGGTCACTGTCCGTCAAATGCTTGGTACTAAAATAAGTCAAATTTAATTGCTTATGTTTTTTATGCGTAATCCTAGAATCTTAGCTCTCTGTTTTAGGCTTTTGCTAATGGGCACTCGATCAATTTCTTAGGCAACTGCAAAATCTACTAACTGTCTAGTTCAACTGCAATCTATACAAAACTTCGTGCCACAAACAACAATCAAAAGTCAACAAAGTCTTCTCAACTTGTTCACATTGCGTTTCCACTGGTGCAGCGTCTTTACACATAGTTTCCACTGATATTTCAACACAGCGCTGCACACACACACTCACACACGCACGCACACACACAATCAACCGTGACTGTGTGAAGGGTATAAAAACTATGAAAAATACACAACACCAACACCACAAAAACTTCAAACATTCAATGCCAATAAACCAAAAAACAGTACTTTCCAAGTACCCCTTTCACACCATATCTTGTGTATTACTCTGTCCCACCTTTCCCCGGACCCGCCCCGCTATACACTATGTAAACAGCTTCTTTTTACCAGTTTTTCGTTGATTTTTTTCTATGAATTCTCAATGAAATTGTAAGCTACTCTTTTCTTCTTCGTTACTTTGCTGAAGCGTCTAAACTCAAAATTTGCTATAAAAAAAAAATTTGTACAATTTATTTGTTATATTTTATTAACACTGCGTTATTTTGGTTAACACAACCACTGTACGCTCTCATACGCTCTTAGTACTACTCTGCTAGCCATGTAATTAGTTTTATGCCGTCAAAACAATTAGATAAAAGCTAAATTTGCAATTTACTAAAATTATTTGTAATTTTAAACATCAATCAAAAAACAAAAGAAACAAACCAAAAAAAACCAAATAAAGTAATAATGCCATTTGAAAAAAGAACTCTCTCAAAACTGTATTCGTAAGTTCTTGCGTAGTAAAAAACAAATGCTTCTCATATTGTATTTGCATAAACATTTCTTACGTTTTGTTCGCTATTCGTTTTATTTGTTTTGTTCAGTGTAAGCCGAATCAAAAAATTTCGTTTTTGTACTAGCAATGCCATTTATCAACTTCAAGTTCCATTCATTTTCAGTATTTGATTAACATGCAAACAAAATAAAATTCTCTGTACTTGTACTTGTATTTGCGCTAAAAACCAAAAAATACATTTAAAAAAAAAAAAACTCCAAACTTGTGTAAATGTTTCGATTCACTCACATCATAGAAAAAATCATTTTGTTAAATTTACTTAAAACTTGTATGCTCATGCACAGACAAGAATCGCAAATATATTGGGCGTGGCTGGTACAGATGTGCCCATCAATGACATCAAAAAGCTGCTGTCGCCGTTTATGGTAAGTTTCAGTGTTGTAAAGCAGCCGAGTAATGAAAATAATCATAAATATCCATTCAAACAGCTTGGCGTGAATGGCTATGCGTTTATAGTAACCAACAATGGTTATGTACTATTCCATCCAGATTTTCGTCCAATTGTAAGTTGAAAGATTGAAATACTTTTAATATATATATATATCACTTTCATACACTAAAATCTTAACGTTTTCGGCTGAGTAGTTCCAAGGTTATATATTAAAACCAGCTTACAATAGCGTTGACATGATTGAAGTTGAGCTATTGGACGACGATCGAGCCGCCAGAGACTTTAATCCAGTGCTGATGACGGTAAGTTTGCAAATTGCACAACTTTTCGCATATTTTATCATGGATTTATGCATCGATTTTTATTAGATACGCGATTCTATAATCAATCAATCGACCGGCAGCAAATGGATGCTGGTAAAGAATCATTTCGATGAAATGGTAAGTTTGAAATATGATTTAGAAAATGTACTTTATTTATATCAATCTTGAACACTTGACAGAAACGTGTGGCTCGTGTCAAGCGTCAGTATTACTGGACTGCTATAAAAAATACACCATTCACTTTAGTCATCACCTATCCGGAGCGTTATGGTGTTAGTCGCATGGAGCCACGCACCGAACAGGATATTCATCGCACCTATATAACGGGCAAAAATATACGCAGCTTCTTCGATGGCAAACGCTGGAAAATTCATCCCGATTGGTAGGCTTACAGAATGAACACCTTTTGGTTGGTTCTTATACTCTGATACCGAAGTGCCAAGAGTGTATTGATTTTATGCATTGTCTGTCCGTATAAAATTAGCTAAAACTAGCGTGCTCCGATAAGAAATCGATAAAGTCTATAATTTGAAATCGGTAAAGCCACATATATGTATATAAGATCATTTTAAAGACACACCAAATTGTTGGCAATGTCCTTCAAATATCGAACACATCCACTCCGCCGATCCCTGTAGAAAAGTTAGAAGAAAAATGTTACTTACAACCTCCTTCAGGTATTTCTTGACCTCGCTTACCCAGGTCATTGCAAGCTTCTAATTGGTATCAGAGTATTAAGCAGTCGGTTACGCCCGACTGCAACGTACTGACTTGTTTATTGTTTACTTTATTAACACGAATTTTTCATATTTAAGGCTATTTTGCAAGCAAACCAATAAGACATTTCGTACGCCCGAAACTGAACTTTTGTATTTTGTGGATCGTATGTCTGAACCTGGTTGGCACTGGCCATCGAGTCGAAGCGCTATGCCCCCGGAGCATGCGGCAGCCATTTTCTGTAAGTAGAGCCCAGAAGCAAAGCTCCAAGATTGCCACAGATATTCTTAGTTTTATGCTTTGGTAACTAACTAAAACGCCGCTGTTGACGCTTTTCGAACTAAGTTTTCTGCATATTGTGTTTGAAGTTTCTGTTTACTAAAATTATGCTCGAAAGAAAAACCATAACAAAAATGAATACTAAAAAAATAAAATGCAAATTTCGATTACGATTTCAATAACCATGCAAATTCACAGCTAACAGCTCATCAACTGGCCGCTATCCATCAATCAATGAAAAAGAAAGCTACTATTGTGAGTAACGAATATACCAAAAAGCCAAAGTCAAGTCGTAACATCCAAAAAATCCCAAAAACAAAATCACCAATAAGTGCACCAAATTATTTTGAGCTATGCACTTTGCACTTTGCACCTTCATTTCATTTGTGGCGAATACAGTTGCCACGCCACGTTCAACGAATCGGATATGCCTGATTAATAAATATATATAGACGTAGCTTATGATTTCAACTTGTAACTGTAAAAACTATATGTACTAATTAATACTCGTATATGTGTTGCCACCAGTTAGCTGCGGAATTTGCACCAAAAAAAAAAACCAAAATGCATGAGAATAAATAATTTAAATATTATTTGATTTACTTTATTAACAAAGCTTGGTATTAAAAAAAAAAAAAATTAAACAAATCTGAGTAAAAGGAGAGCATGATCGCTGCAACGCAATGGAAACGTTGAGCGAAGTGTGAACGCTGCTTTTATGAGAGCTGATCTATAATTTGTAGCCAATATGTTCCTTTAATGAATCGACAACTTTGTGTTGCAGGCGATCGCCAGCTAATGCAATCACTGGTTTTCGATGCGCGTGTCACGAAATGGTTCTCCAACAACACCAGTTTCAATGCCCGCGACAAGGACGAGAAGAGGTAAGTGCCTGAGGATAGTGCGATTTGTGCTAGACTTGTCTTGTTGCACACACAGTCAAGTACAGTCAAGTGATACTACTACTACAACTACTTATCCCAAAAACCAGGGAGGCAGAGCACATATTAACCATTATAATTTATGTGTACCGCCTTTCTTTTTTTTCTCACATTTATTTGCAATTTTTTGTGGCGAACTGTTTTTATGTGTATCGATATCGTTGTTGTTGTTGTTTGTCTATTTCATAATGAATTTTTTTCGCACCCAACAAATGAATACTGCAATCTTTGAAACTCTTGTACTCTCCACATAACATAATGCCTTTCATAATGTCTGAAATCAAAAAAATACAAATACAAAAAAAACAAAAATGAAATACCTCCTCTAGCGTAAGCGCATCAAGCCCAATAGCCGTACTAATGGGTTTGCTGCCAAGGTAAACAGAAAATACTCGTCTTAAACTTTACTTATATGTACTATAATCATATTATCATAATATTCTTATTTTCTTTAAGCATCCTACATATTCCAATATAACTTTGCTAATATTTTGGTTTCCGTTTTAACAGACACGAATTCAAGCAGAGATTTGGAATCACCGTCGCCTTTTTGGCCACACACAGTGGTTTGACCCGCTGGCACGAGTTCCACTCGAACATGGCCGAGCAGCCGGGTGTGGGGTAAGTCAACCCACAAACTACAGTACACACTCAATAAGCACAACTCTAACCATTTCAGTGAGAGTTTTAGTCAGAACAATAAGCGTGCCATCGATGAGATCTGGTATAAACGCGCTGTGGACCAATATTTTGTGCACAAGGAGAGCTTTGTCTACTCGGTGCCCTTTGATGCTGGAGGTGCGTCTCTGGAGAACCCCATCAATAGTAAAGTATCTAAAATACATATTCCATTTGCAGATAGTGGCTCAGAAATAATCGTAACTGCCAGTAATGCCATTTTTCACAATGAGAGCTCCAAATCGGCGCCAGCTGCCGTCGTCGGCTTCCAGTTTCAGTACACGGCTTTCTACAAGCTCTTCCATAACATCACCGGCAATGTGAGTGCTCCTTAAACATCTGAGATGCAGCTATGCATAATAAACATATTTCCCAGGCCTGTGTTGTGGATGATAAGGACTGCTATATACTTGATAATAATGGCTTTGTGATCATCTCCTTACGTGCACACGAGACTGGCAAATTTTTTGGTGAAGTTAACGGCCCTATCATGATGCGCCTCGTCGAGGAGAGGGTCTACAAGCGTGTCATCGTCTACGACTATCAGGCAGTGTGCTTTGAGTCCCAGATGAAGACCGAAGTGAATGCTTCCAATATGCTACTCTCTGTAAGCAAAACATACACTCGAAATTAAAGTGTACTCATTTTTAGTTTACAAATATTTTATTTATTAATTTATTGATAGATCTGTATTATTTGAGTTATTTGAGTTAGAAAGTTAATGTGTTGAATGGCCTACAAACCGTTGGATTAGTTTGTACACATTTGTAATCAGCTTATATTTTGTGTTCAAATTTGTAACTATTTGATCAAAGTTAACTCTCTCTCTCTCTCTCTCTCTCTCTTACTTTCATTTAATCTCTCTCTTTTAGCCACTTTTTCATTTGCTGCGCGTGAGCAAATGGCTGCTGCATACGGCGCTGTGGTATATTGTACAACTGATGCGATTGGCGCCCGGCGTTGCGGGCCGTTACAATGATAACTATGTGGATGCGAATGGCACCGTACCGGAGCCAGAGTCCGAGGACAATGGCCAGACAAAGAATACCGCCTGGTTGCGCTACCTGACACTGCATCGCACGCGACTCAAGTCGTGCGACATGCAGCGAGAGTTGTACATGCTGTACAATGAGAAAGACAACGTTGTCTACAATATTACAGCGCATGCATGCGAGCGGCCATTTGTGGTGCTGCCCATACCGAACAGTAATCTCATACTGCTCGTCATCGATCAGCTGTGTCCCCGAGATCCTGCCTTCGTGCTCAATGTGAACCCGAAGCCGATCAGCTATCCACTGGCGCCCAACGAGACCTTCTCGTGTTACAAGCACGAGCGCGAATTCAATCGTGTGCGTCCATCGAGTTGCATCAGTCGCCATGCGAATGTAAGTGACAATCCATATATATGTATATATATATATATATCTCCTAATTCACTCTCTTTGTGTCTCACGCAGGAGAGCAACATCAAGTTGTGTGGCAAGGGTTGCACGATCTGTGCGAATCTCATGTTGCTGTTGCTGAGCCACGTGTTGAGTCGCTTGCTTTAACGGCGGTCGCCATATGTTTAGCTAATTGTAGGCAATATCTATACATACATATATTGATAATGGTTTTTTGTATTATACTATGATAGTTAAAAACAGAAAAAAGAAAACAAACAAAAAAATTTGGGGGGGAAGGAGTACGATTTTTTACTATACTCGAAAAACGCTTGAGCGCTGTTCATTTTTTCCACAATTTTTGTCAAACTTAGTGTTAAGATAAGAGGTGTAGCTACCAAATTTGTGTTTGTGAGTTTTATGTTAACTAATGAAACCATGTAACAGTGTGTGCACTGCCTATGATGGACGAGGTGCTGCTGCTTTATTGTAGACCTTCCAATAGACAAACCAAATATACATACATACACATACATGTATATTTACATACATACAAATATATGTATATATATATATATATATATATATATATATGTATATGTATTATGCTAATTAACTACAAATTCCAACAACGGCCTTAAATAACTCGCAAACATATAAACATTTAAACATTTAAATAAGAATAATAAACAAAACATTTTGTAAATGCCGCTCGCTGTTAAATAGGCAAAAATATAAATATATTTGCGCACACTGTTCCATATAATAAAAAACTACTGCCCATGTTAAGTGTGTGTGTGTGTGTGTTAAGTGTGAATGACTGTGTCTGAGAGTGTGTGAGTGTGAGTAGTGTGTGTGTGTGTGTTCAAAACTAATTTAAGATGGCCACCATTTGTAAGTAAAACTTAGCTAATGATTACTACATACATATATATAAATATATATATATAAATATATTAATGAACGGAACAAAATACCTACAAATAATGCGGAATAATGAACCATTTCAATTTACATAAATACATTAACAAACACATAACAAGCCAGGTACATGCTATACGTTTAAGTAGCTTTTGTATATTTGCTTAGCTTAGCCCAAACAACAACAACAACAACAACAACTACCAGAATATACTATAATAAATACCAGAAGCCATTCAAAAGTTCGGCTTTGCGAAGCATTCAATACTTTTATAAACATTCGTTATAACTAATTAGCCTAAGCATGGAAAATCCACATAGAGTAAAAACAAACCAAATTCATTGTTTTTATATAAAGCATACATACATATATACAGCAGTAACAATTAAACAAATAATAATAATAATATTAATAATAACTTCGATTGATACCTAGCATAACCCACAAGTACCTATTATAGCAACTTTTTATTACATACTAACTAATAAACTACTTGATACGAGCTACGAGCCACAGAACTGAGCAGAAGCAGCAGCGTCTAGTAAATTTAGATTTAAAAGTAAAAAATAAAACAAACAAACAAAAAAAACATAGAGAAATACTAATATTACATTTAAAATTCGACTAGTTGAAATTTACGAAAACTAAAAAAAAAAACAAAAGCAAAAATCTCATATGCAAAGTTTTCAACATTTAGGCAATCTTCAAATTTCCAACTTTTACTCACTAACTCAAGTACAACTCACTCGGATTCCATTTTTCACACCCAAAAGCTTTTGACCCTCCCGATTTCCGTAGTGCCCATGTACCTTTCCTTGTGCCATTTGTTATTTACTATTTAAAATATTATACACTTTGCACTCTGTTATTTATTTAGAACCATTGAACCCCCTTAAATGCAATTGAACCATTCCTCCTCTGATTACTTAAGTAATATTTATTTCGCAAATTATTGAATAAGTGACAAAAAGAGATATTAGAAAATTCGAAATGTAGACAAGCCGAACCGGGCTCTTGAACTTTCCTTTCATTAAAAAGAAACATTACATTAATGAATATTTGAAAGTAAAGTAAAGAATAATGAAGACTGTTTCCAATTCCGCAATGCTAAAGGTGAAACGGAATTAGTTCTGTGACGGAATCGGTAACAGCACTGATTAAAAAACAACAACAAAAAACATCTTTATTGAGACGAGAGATAAAAACTTCCTTTAAAAACACTCACTAACCACTGCAGTTTGCATTAAACTTAATTCAAAAGAAAAAACACTAAATACATAGATATTTATATATATATATGTATATATATATATATATATATATATATATATATATATTACTTAAGCATATATTATTATTGAATAAACAGGAAAAAACAAATTGTCAAAAGTGCTAAAAGATCAATACCATGTTTTATTTCACCAAAGCCCCAAGCAGTTCATATTTGCAGATGGGGCCAGTGCTGCCTGGAAAAGGCATATTTGGAAACTTCACAGAATCGCAAACCCAGATGAGGAGTTGCAAGAAAGAATTTCGTCACGTGATCTTGAAAATCAATCTGGACTCCATGAACAAATGAAGAGCAAATCTTATCAGGGACCCTTGAACCTTGATATGCCAACTTGGGTGGACAAACTGCAGCGTTTGCTGGATACCAAAGCCAGAAGGAACCGTCAATATTGCCAGAAATTAGTCTATAGCTAATCTGGGATCTAATAAGTAAGGTGGAAGCCAGAGATGTGTGCTTTTTTATAATATCTGTTTATGATAATTGAACAATCATAGCTTTAAGTCATTTGGGTTTCAGTATATACAAATATTCATCATGTTACATCTTTTATATAAATATTTATTATGCTGCCAATTAATCTATTGTCATTATTTATATTTATTTCACTTTTTTTTTTTCCCCCAATAGATAATATTATATCGAAATTATGTTCTCTCTGTTCGAAGAATGCCAAAAATTTGTCAAGTTGAAACTATCTATTTAAATAAAACGAACTGGATAATCAATTAAATTTTCGTTACACTTAACAATTTATTTTAACATTAGTTATATTATTTTATACAACTTTTTCATATTACAAAAAATGCCTTAAATTATTAATTAAACGCTAATTTAGCTAGACGACGATTTAGAGTTCAAACTTTATAGCTTTTCAACTGCCATTAAAAATACATGTATCATTTGTATTATATAAGTTGGATGAAGTTGTATCTCTTACATAGTTGTTAAAATGGTATACAAATATATAAATATATATATATATATATATATATATATATATAGTATATATGTATATATATATATTGATGTAAATCAGTGACTTCTACTAGAGATAATTAGGTAGTTTATATATAGTGTGTATAGGCTGCATGCACGGGGGCATTAACAAAAACTAACGTATTTTACAGTACAAACGTGTAAAATGAATAAAAATATTATATATATATATGTATATATATAATACGCCGCAAGTCTCTGTTGAATCTCAATTCAGAAAATGAACGTCAAAAATTAACGATTAGTATTATGCATGTACAGATATATATATGATAAAATCATAATATTGAATCTTTCGATGCCAAAGGTTCCCTCTTTAAGAATTTCGGTCAGATTTTCAGTAGTCAATGCCGTTGCCTCCATTCTGTTGCATGCGCACGGATCGACGTCGCGTCAAAATGCGTGCCGGGGCGCCGCCCGCTGGTGCTACTGCTGCTGGTGTCAAAGCCGCATCGATTGTGCCGTCCTCCAACACAAGTGGTGCTACAACCACCGCCGGATCGACTACATTAGCTGTAACTGCTGCTGCTGCTGTCGTTGCTGTTACTGCTGCTGCAGTTGATTCCTCTCTGCTGACCATGCTAGTTACCGTATTGTCCAGCATCTGCGGCGTCGACGCTGGTATTAGACCCAGATTTATTTCCTCCTCCAGCTGTGAGCTGCGTCTGGTGGCAATGCCACGCAATTTAGATTTTTTCGGTGGCAACGTTCGAGGTGCGCTTATCTCACGCATCACGGGCACAACTGGCGTCAACTCCGGCACATTGCATGCAATTGGGACGCTCTCCTCCTCATAGTTGCGCTTCCGGGACAATCGTGCAGCAGCACCACCATTTTTGTTTATATCATCAATTGGCGTCAAGATGATCTGTTCTATAACGACCGCCTTATGTTCATTGTTGTTGCCATTATAGTAATCAGCACCCGTGTGTTGTTGTGTTGCAGTTGCGGTTGCGGTGTTGCTTGCTGTTTCCAGGCAGGCATTCTCAACAATTGTTTCCAATTTGCTGCTGCTGCTGCTGCTGCTGATGATGCTATTGGTGCTGATGGGTGGTGGCAACTGGTTGTTGATATTCGCATTGTTATTGCTGCTTTTACCATTTGTTGCCGCCTTCACAGTTGTTGTCGCATTTTTTATGGTTTCCTTTTGACTGCTGCTATTGTTGCTGCTGTTGTTGTGTGCTTGCTTGAGCTGGATATTTTCCTTTTCCAGCGTCTGTATGCGATCGCGTGTTGTCTTCAATTCCTGTTGCAAGAACAATATGGTGCTCTGCATGCCCTCCACATCCTCATCCAACTCCTGCAAAAAGTCATCTAGCTCTGTAAGCAAACCGAAATAATGTTTAGCCGTTGATAACACAATTTTGTTGGAGTTCACATACCTGATTGAGATTTCTTGACCTCCTCGCTGAAGCTCTTTTGCATGGCCAATTCAGTTTCAAGCTTTGCCAGCCGTCCGTTCGATGTCATCTTGCCCAGCTCCTCGTTCTCCTGGTATAACAGCCGGCATTTGGCCATCAGACGTTTGCCCGTATTTGAGTCTGGCGTAAATTTCCAAGCGGAGAGCTCATTTTGTGTCTCTTCGAGCTTGGCCTTAGTGGCCTTGAGCTCCTTCTTGAGACGCTCAAAGAGCAAATTGACAGCCGGATCGAGTAGAGCAGTGCGTAGGGCTAATGCCGTCGGCGCCTGTTGTGCCTTATACTCAGCAATTTGACTCTGTTTCAGAAAGGCAAATTGATTAATGTGAATATGGGTAACTAATATCACTAAACAGATAATACATATATTGTCTGCTTGGTGCTAATATCTAAAGAATGTTTTTACTTACCACATAATCCTGAAACTCCTGCTCCTTGTTGGCCAGCCGGCGCATGAGTATCTTCTCCCGACGTTGTGCGTCGGCGCATTGCATCGCCATGCGCGTCTGCTCCATCTTGAGGTTATCGATCTCAACTGCACAGATGCAGAGGTGCGTCGTGGCAAGTAGAGAAAAAAAAAACCAAAAGACAGCTTATTAGTAACGATAAAGGCAGCATATGGGGACACAGGGGCTGGTTGGAGGTAAAAATTCGATTCGATTCGAGTACGAGAAAAAAAAAGCAGCAAACAGCAAACGCAATTGTCAAAAAGGGGGTGCGGCATGTGACGGGGCAACAGCTCCCCTACAGGCTACACCAGAATACAATATACAATATATTTTACAAGTCCTTTATGTGAAATAATGTTGATGTTGTTCTTGTTGTTGTTGTACATATTTTGTTTATAATTTATGTGTCTTTTCTATTATCTTTTTTTTTTGTAATTGAACTTAATACGAAATCATACCAATGCGTTGCAATCATTCGTGTAAGTTCGTGACATTTTTAAGCGCTGTTGCTGTTGATGTTGTTGTCGTAGTTGTTGTTGTTGTTGTAGCGCTCTCGTGTTGTTGTCGTTGTTGCTGACGTTGTTGCTGCTCTTGTTGCTGTTGTCGAATTTTTGTTTGTTGTTGTTGTTGCCACGAACGTTGCACTTGCACACGTTAATTCTTGCACTAATTCTTGCTTATCGCTTCGAGATTAGCTTCTCTCTTGAGACTCGTCTCGAACAAATTACTCAACACTGGCTTGCACTTGTTTGCATTGCATTGCTGCTTCTTGCTTGATTTTTGCATTTGCAATTTGCTTCTTGCTTGCTTTCTTTATTTTTAAATATATATATTATTGTGGAGGGACACACTGTGGAAACAACAAACGGTTTTGAAAATTTTTGTTGCAAAACTGAAAAATATTTAGAAAAACACTTGTGGGGAAAAACTCGACGCGCGCACTTTTTTTGCTTTCCAAAAAAAAGCTCTCATACGAACATCAACATTAAATATTATTTATTTTTCTTTTTGGCATTTTCGAACACTCTTTTCTCACAGAAGCTCTCTCTCTCTCTCTCATCATAATAAGCAAAAGTTCAACGACTTTCATTTCATTTTTTTCTTTTCTTTTGAAATTTTATTGTGCAAAACACGCAAATTTGTTAAATATGTTTAATTTTTTTCGTTTGCTTGGCGTTATTACGTTTTATTCGCTTATTATTTTTGGCGTACGCAAACCAACCACGAAGCACCGTTTTTATGCGAGTGTGCGAATGTGTGCGTGGGTGTGCGTAACTGTGTGTGTGTGCTTATTGGCTAAAGGCAAACAAAGCAGTTTGGCCCACATTATAATCAGGGCTGCAACTCTATTGAATACTTAATTGTTTTTAAGTACATGCTATTGGAACTAGTTTTCGAAAGTTGTTTATCTAAAATACATTTACCAATGTCAAAAATAAATTAACAATGCTCTCTTTGTAAATATGTTTATATTATTAATAGTTAAATAAAATTCAACCATAAATTTCCCTTTAGTCCATTTGTCTCTAGCTGTTCTTATCAATTATATTCCCATATTACTTATCATATCATTATTTTGAGTTTCAATCTTTACTCTTTGCCCTGGCACTAAGTCAATTTAACAACACGCGCTAATTAAACAATTAACTTCGACAGACGGACGAATGTTTCTTTTTTTTTTTTTTTGTTTGCCTTCCAATAAATTTTATTTGGCTATTAAATAACTGTCAGCATTTGTTTGTTTTTATTATCTCATAGCAGCAGACAACATCAACAAACAAAACACAAGCACACACACCTACACACACACACAAACTCGCAAATTAAGAGCGCGATTTATGTATTTATATTTATTTATATTTGTAAATTGGTTTTATTATTTTTTTTTTTTTATTACATTTGCAGTTTATTTGTGGGCCATGATTTGCATTAATTTTTCAACACTGGCAAAGTTCTTGGCTCAATAACGGGAGAAAAACATATTTATAAAACCATTTCTTTACTTATTATATTATATATTTAGTATGTTATGCACTCGCTTATCAAGCTTTTTATTTTATATGTTTTACAAAAAATTATACATTTATTTTTTTATAATCATTTCTTTTTGCGTTTTTTTACTGTTGTTTTGTTGCGAGGCTGAAAGTGGACGCTGGTAACAGCAACAAAAGAGAATATGTGGGGGAAGTGGTGGTGGGGGCCCCGACAGATGAAGAAAGAAAATAGATAAATATACGCATGTGTATATATATATATATATTATATGTATATATAGAGAAAGAGAAGGGGCGCGCGCGCAGAGGCTCAGATACGAAAATGCGGGCACGTAGACAAAAAAAAGACGGCAACGTGAGCAACGCTGGCAACGAAATTGGCCAGAAACGTAAACTGTACACACGGCCGAAGACTCTTTTAGACGACGACGAAGACGAAAGCGAAGACGAAGATTTTTTAATTTGATCATTTTGTTTACACTGTTCATATATATATATATATATTGATATATTTATTTCATATTTTTAATAATACATTTATTGCATGTATTTATTTGGATTCATTCAATATTTAAATTGTTCTCTTTGCACAAACACTTTTCAACACTTCTTTTTTTTGTGATTTATTTATTTATATTTATTTTATTTAGTTCGATTTGCACACACTTTAAAATTCACCTTTTATTATTTTATTATTATTTTTATTTTTTGATTATTGCAAAAAAATGAATTACGCACTAAACGAAACGCCAAATAACGCTGAAAGTCTTCAAAGAGTGTTCGCTTCAATTGTTAAAGTTCGATATATATTTTTTGTTTATTATTAGAAACCAAAAACAAGGCACACGTGGAGTTCTTTTTTTCGCTTTTCAGTGTTTTTCTCATATATTTGAATAGCATTTTTGCACAAAAACTCAAAACGTAGTGTGTGAGAAAACCCAGTGGATAAAAATACAACAACTTTGCGTATAAATGTTTAAGGTGCGCGAACTTCAATTAATATTAAATTAGAATTAAATCAGAATTGTAATTATTTGTTAACTCAAAACTTTAAAATAAATACTTTACAAAAAATCACTGCATTAATTATATTTCTATGTTTTTATTTGTTAGTTCGCGCACCTTGTTTATATTTAAACGCAATTTACTCAATCGAGGAATAAACCAACAAAAAAAAACTAAGCAAATAAACAAATTACACAAAATGTACACACGGTTTATAATTGTTTGTTGTTGTTGTTGTGTTTTCGTTTTGATGTTATAGTTGTTTACATATATTGTCTCTTATATTATGTGGTATATAATATGCTTAGTGAACATATATATATATATATATATATAAATAATAAGTTAATACCTTCAAGCAGACGTCGCTGTTCGGCTGCGACGACAGCGTCAGCAACAGCGGCATCATGTTGTTGTTGTTGTAGTTTCTGCTGCTGTTGTTGTTGTTGCTCTTGGGTTTGTTGTTGTTGTTGCTGCTGCTGTTGTTGGTGTAGATGGTGTCGATGCGGCTCCCCTGTCTGCTGCGACTGATGATGCTGATGAACATGATGATGCTGATGATGATGATGATGAGACGACTGTTGCTGCTGCTGCTGTTGCTCCTCAATCACGGACGGCGTTGGCGATGCGGGTCCTGAGGGATTGATAAGAACACCCCCCAGCCCCAATGCCACCGCACCAACACCGCCAGCAACACCACCGGCACCTGCAGCTGCACCGCTACCGCCGCTGCTGCTGGTGCTGCTGTGTAAATTTGAATCATATTTTGTTGTTGGCATTTTATCGTAACTGTTCATCAAGGGTCTCTGATCGTCCATAGTCATTGCAGCGACACTCATCACTCAATTAGTAGGTCCTTCTTTTGCTAGCGCCCAAAATATGCATATAATATGTGGACACACTGGGTACACACACACAAAAACCAACACTCGCTGCCAGCGGAGCACCCTTTCTTGGCTACCTCTCTCACTCCCACTTTCACGCTCTCCCGCTCTCTTTCTCCCTCTCTGTTACACGCACGCTTTATAGGCCTGCGCTCACCAACAATACCAATGCATAAACTCTACGGAGACGCGAGGCAAAATGCGAAGAAAATATTTTTGATATATTTTCGTTGGCAATTTTTGCGTACTTGTTGCGTATTTGCAGCGTTGTATTATTGATTACTTGCTGTATTGTTCATTTAATTGCACTTTTTCAATTGATTTATATGGTTAGATGCACTTTAAACACGTTTATTTTATCAATTTTCTTGGAGCCGTCGGTAATCGCTGGTTAGCTGAAAAACTTATGCCCAACGTTGCCACACATTCGCATAGCCAAATTCAATATGGTGGACGACGCGAGAGTACAAGCGATATAATACCAAAAACGATATGGCCACCCTAATACATGCAAGCGCACGAATAGTTGGTCACATTGCGCAATGTTTACGTTTTCACAAGAAGAAGCATCTCTGTGGCAGCCCTGGTGTTAGTTTGCAAATTACATAAAAGTCTGACAAAAAAATAAATAAATATGTTTCGACAAGTTGCTGGAACCACGTTCGCCAAGCTGCTGCGTGCCACAAACAGCGCCGCGAATGCATCGACAACAATAAAAAGCGGCACATTCGGCGGCGCACTGAGCACGGTTCTCGCACGCCAGCAGCAAACGATGCCCGTCGTCGAATCCTCCCCGAAAGATGCCCTGCCCAAGAAGGGTTATTCGCCATTCGGCACCAAGCAGTCGAGCATGGCGGAATGGTCCCTAGCTAGATTGGATGATCTGCTCAATTGGGGTCGCAAAGGTTCCATTTGGCCACTCACCTTTGGCTTGGCCTGCTGCGCCGTCGAAATGATGCACATTGCTGCACCACGGCAAGAATTCACATTTATTTGTATATATTTATTGATTTTTGTATAACTGATTAAATTGCAGCTATGACATGGATCGGTATGGCGTTGTTTTCCGTGCCTCGCCGCGTCAGGCGGACGTCATCATTGTCGCTGGCACGCTGACAAATAAAATGGCACCGGCTCTGCGCAAAGTTTACGATCAGATGCCCGAACCCAGATGGGTCATCTCGATGGGCAGCTGTGCGAATGGCGGTGGCTATTATCACTACTCGTACTCGGTTGTGCGTGGCTGCGATCGCATCATACCCGTCGACATTTACGTGCCCGGCTGCCCGCCCACGGCGGAGGCTCTCTTGTACGGCGTGTTGCAGCTGCAGAAGAAGGTGAAGCGCATGAAGACCCTCCAGATGTGGTACAGGAAGTAAGGATGGAGGCTAAGCCCCCGAATTGAATAAGCGAAAAGTGTTAAATAAATATTGTATGCAAATACGAGTATAGTCAATAGCCCAAATTTTTCCTTTACAAAACGAATCAATTCCAATTCTAATTTATTTTTAACTAACGATACAATCGCTTGTGAGGTCGCATGGCCAATATATGATTAGAATCCGCATTCCTTCTTTATATGCTTATATTTTTTTTATGCATGCAATATGCACTGGAGTTTGTGACGTCAGCCAGGGAGCATATGACTGGCCTACCTCAGGTGAGCTATGACTCTCTTACAGTGTTGCCAGATCGTTAAATACATTCAGCTGTGCAATGGCTGATTTACCCGAAAATCTGCAGGTTATTAAATTGGAGCCACCAGGCACACCGGAAAAGGGCAACATCAAGGAGCGCTTGAATTTGCACGTGAAGCGGCGCTTGCAACAGGATCTGTCCCTCTCCAGCCCAGAGACGCCGCCGGGCGACATAATTGCAACCACAAGCAACAAACGTTGCAAAACAACTGCAACTCAATCGAAAGAAACACCGAAACAGAGAAAACCCTATCAAAAGCGAGTCGAAAAAATCAAAACAGAAACCGGAAAATGCAAGAAAGGTGAGTGCATTATTTTTATTACTGGCAAATTGCAAATAATATAGCAACATTATTTGCAGCTCAAGCTGCGAGTCCTGCAGCTTTGGATTTGGAGGCATACGATGAGCCTGCTGAGCACGAGGCGTCGCCAGAGAGATCCGATCAGAAAAACTTAAGCAGAGATCGCTATAAGAATTCCGATATACTGAATATGGTGCTGAATGCAAAGAAACGAGCGCTAATGCAAAATCCGGAGGTGCAAACATTTTGGTCGAAAATTAAGGCAGCCCTGAAGAATTAACATTAAACGCTTTGATGGGTCAACACTGGCTGAGACTGTGGTGCCCTTTTTGAAAAATGCGCAATGTTTAGAAGAGGACTAGTTGTGAACATGGTGTAATTTAAGAGTTGAAATGCATAATATTATATATAGTCTATATTGCTTAAATGTTATCGAAGTCGCGTTTCATTTACTGCGCACACTCTTAGAATTATGGTCTCTCACGCTCTCTCTTTTTCTTAAGTGTAGCCGGCCGCTGCCTTTGATGCTGACAGCTGCAGAATTTTACAGAGCCGCTCAGAAAGAATTTCGACGTTTTTGGGGTTGGAACGTTTTGCGTCGCGTAATCGCAGTGATTTACCGTCGAAAATAAAATATCATAGTATATAATTGTCTAAGAATTGGCAAAAGTGTTACGACAAAAAGGTAGTCGACTAGTGCAATTAAAAATATTAGCGAGACACCAACAAACAAGAAAATCGCAACGATGCGAGGATAAAATGATAAACTTTAACAATAATATGCCAATAGGCCATGTTAGATAATCTCGTTTTTGGGTTCGTGTGGCGCGTTTGCTATCGATTTAAATATTCTTTTCTCTCTATCACTCTCTCTCTCTCTCTCTTGTCCTTTTGGCGTGCTCATTTTCGCTCCTGCTCTACTCTCTGCGTGTCTTTTTTTTCACCTAGGTCTCACTCTCTTGCTGTACCTTGCTTTGACTTTGTGCTTCGTCCTTGCCTTGCCCACAAAATTTGCACTCAAAACGAACGCTCGTCCGACCGACCAACCGCCCAACCACCCACCGCGAGCCCTTTCTCGGCTGCTTTTCGCTTTCGTTCACTTCCATTTCCATTTGGCATCAGCTTCAATAGGCCGTTATTCTCAACGTGCGCTGCTTTCATTCGAAAGAAATTCGCAACGGCGCCAACTTGCCAATAGTCATACAAAAAAGGAGGAAAAAAATGTGGTCGCCTCTTATGTAAATTAAACAAAAAAAAAAAGAGAGAAAGAATTCTCCTATTTGAAGCGCTTGTTGAAAATAAATTCAGATTTTCCATTATATAATTGTGCGAAAGCCCTTGTGGAGAGTAAAAGTGACGAAAACAAAAGTGCAAAAAAGTGATTACAAAACAGTTTCAATTTTTCAGAGTGCACAATTATATAAATAATAAATATCAATGAAAGTTGAACAACAACAAACGATCTCAAGAAATGTTTTAAAATTTGTATATACATAAAAAAAAACGATTCTAAATGAATTAATAGAAATCTACAAGATAAATGTTAAATAATTAAGAGTAATTATAAATCCTGACCTGAAAAAATTAACTTATACAAGACTTAATTTTACATACATGTTTTTTTTCCTCACTTTTCGCGTTATACAACATGGTAGCTACTGCTAACTGCCACAATCCAATAGCAACAGCAACAACAACAACGGCAACTGAGACTATTAACTGCTTTTCCTCTTAGTCACTAGTTTCACTCAGGTTCCCCAGTGTATTATTTTTTTTTAATGGCTAAATCAATACTCAGAACAGAAAGTGGAAAAAAAATAGGTAGTGAAAACATTTTGCTTCTTGGTAGTTGCTTTTGCCCTTTTTGCTAATTGTATGACCATTACTATTACATAAGCCACAAAGCACAAAAGCGGCACAAACAACAACATTTTGTTGCCTTGCCAGGAAATGCCAGGAAAGTGTGGAAAGGCGGAGACACATGCCACATAAACACACATACACACACACATATATATATAACAAGTATATAACTATCGCTAGTAAGGATAACTCGAGGAACTGGGAACTAGGTCAGTTATTGAATTTTCACAGACAACCCACCCACGCACAGTGTTGCATGCAACAAACAGATAGCAGCAGCACCTATATTCGTGCAGCCGATGCTCAAATGCACAGCAAATATACCATTGCTACATATTTACTGTTAACAAATAAGGAAATCGAGGCATTCCGGTTAACAAGTCAATTCTTTGATTGACGTTTGCCATTTGGAGCATGTCAATGAGCCATAAAGACACACGACAACAACAACAACAACATGCAATAACAACAACAATGGTGGGATTGGCTGACTGACATGACAACGGCCCCTTGGCTACCTTATTGATTGGCACACCCCCCACTTGCCGCATCCTGCAGCTGCGCCCACTGTGCCAGAGACCCAAATTTCTCCAACTCACACGATTCGTATGCGTAATATTTGCCTTTTTGTCATGCTCCGATAATATCTGTGTGTGTGTGTGTGTGTGTGTTGCACGTCAAGTGAGTGCAGGCAGCATGTGCCACAATCTAGTCGACGTCTATGGCTTCCTACAGTACATTGCACTTTCACGATTACGTATACGTCTTGTGGGCCCCCACTCAAGTCGAAGCCCATCTGTGGTCTAATTTGGCTTGAGCAGCACAGTTGGACACCACCAGCCACTTCAAACTGTGTGCGGCATGCATCCTCTGGGGTTGCAATTATGTGATTAGCACTTTGGTCCTCCTCGACATTTATTATGCCCTGCAACTGAAACAGTCTTTGAACTATTTTAATGAAATTTCTTCTGCACTTTTCTATTTTTATTTTCATATAATGTGTTTGAAAAGGAAAACTCATCGTATTTAAATTAGTCTCCAGATATGTTACAATTAAAACGAATTTTAAATTAGACCAAAATTGTTTTGCATGCAAAAGTATGTTTTTTTTATTAATTTATTCGCTTAAAGGTCAAGAAAGTCTTAAATCTATATTAAAATACTCGAATCATAAAGTAAGAAAAATTTATGTTATTTATTTTTATTTATTCTTGCGCTTTTTTGCGCTTTCGACTCCTTTCAAATAATTTTCGAATAATCCCATTAAAAACCTAATTTACAACCTTTCCAAGAACTATTTCCCACAGAAATTGATTAGCTGCTCGCTGCTTTGCTACAGAACAGTTAGTTTTCACATTCGCTTGTCAGCGAATTAACAGTATAAATAGCTGTAACCTAAGCCGTATCGCTTGACATTATCATAATCCACAGCAAGTCATTTGAACAACCTAAGAGACCCGTCAACACGAAATGCTTAGCCTGGCAGAACTATTAAAAGTGGGAGAGCCTCCCGTCCCTGCCTCCTTGGCGTGTAGGTGTTAGTGGGTTACCTTAGCTACAGGCTGGTTTTGTTGCCCATGCCGCATAACTGTAAACCCCCACAGCGCTATTATATATAATGGTTAGCAACAACTACACGCTGGCAAAATCAATTCCAAAGCGATTGGCTGCCTATGCTGGGTGGATGACACATAGGAAACATAAAAAAAGGGCAACAACAACAGCAATAACAACAACATTAACAGCAGCAATCATCGCAATCCAATTAAATGACCGCTCGGCTGCCCACCGCTGCTGCTGCTGCTCACTTTTTGAGCGTAAAACGGGCACATTGAGCGGCAAATGCACTACTGCACATGCACTCAGTTTTACGTTCCACAAACTTGAGATCCACTAATTGGGTTGTGTTCCAGCACACAGCTAGCGTCATCAAAGCCGCAGCGCCACAGCTCTCTCACTTTTACTCTCAGTTGGAGCACTTGCGTTCGCTCTCTTTTGCGCTGCATTGCGCCGCTGCGCTCGCCATGTTCCCCTACGCTCCCCCCCCCCCCCCTCCCACTCCACTTGCAGTTGCAGTTTTTGCCTATTTTTGTAAGATATGCGGCCCACTTTGCGTTCGCCTTTTTTCCTTTTCCGCAGAGTTCTATTTATTTTTGTCAAGTGATTTTCACAGCGTCAAACCGTTTGAGGCTTCAAGTTTATTCACTTTAAAATGCTCGCGTGTCAAAAATTCGATTATAAGTTTGAATTTTTACAAATATTAAAAACTTGTAAATAATAATGCAATAAAATAAGTTTTTCATAAACTAAAAAATATATATAAATTATATATATAATGTTCTATGCTTTAAAAAAGGGCCAACAAAAATCTAAACTTAAATAAACATGTGCAAGAATATAAATATAAGTTACATAATAGATGCGCACTTAAATAAATAACTCACTAGGAAAAAAAAATAAGCAAAAAAAAAAAAAAAAAAGTAAAACCATGTTATTTGCCCACTTTATTTCAGCTAACATGCTAATTTAAAACAAAACAACAACAAACAATAAGGGAATTAAATACAGAAACCGTTTTGCAACACACAAGTGCTAAGTACACAAAAACAAAAGGAACAACAACAACAACAACAACGACAATAGCAACAACAAACAAAATGTCGCCTTTTATGGAGAAAACGTTGCTATTGTTAGGCGTGCTGTGCTGCATACAAGGTAAGCGGCCAGGTTTATGCAATACAATAATAATACCAAAGAACAACCCCCAAACCACCCCCACCCCTCCCATCCACCATACCTATCCCTTTTCCACTGAAAAGGTTATTTTTGCATTGTTAGACAACGTCGCCATGGCATTTACGAATGCTTTTTGCATGCATAATGCAATTTGATATGATTATGTATGGATTTGTTGCAATGAGTGTTATTCTACATCTGTCTCTACCTCTTCTTCGTATTCTTCTTCTTCTTCTCCAGTATCCACTGCCCTAATGTGCTATGACTGCAACAGCGAGTACGATCCCCGTTGCGGTGATCCCTTTGAGCCCTACTCCATTGGCGAGGTCAACTGCAGCAAACAGGAGCCCCTCGAGCATCTCAAGGACAAATACAAGCCAATTCTCTGCCGCAAAACCGTGCAGAAGAGTAAGTTCTAAGCATAAATAAATACATCTATCAATTGTCTTTTTAATTTTCTTATGAACTGTGATTGATCTTTCAGTTTATGGCAAGACCCGCATAGTGCGTGGATGTGGCTATATACCCGATGAGCGTACCGATAAGGAGTGCATAAGGCGCTCGGGCACCCACGACGTGTCCGCCACCTATTGCGCCTGCACCAAGGAGCTGTGCAATGCAGCCACTGCCCTTGGAGCAAACCAGATGCCTCTGATCCTCGCATTGGCTGCCGGCTTTGCGATCTTCGTTACAAGACACAGCATAAGAGTGGAGAGCTCATAAATATGCTCATTTGGCATTTGAGATTAAACGTCTTATAATTTATATATAATTTTAATTGATTTTAATCAACAATTTCTCTTGGGCATTTTTCTTTTTTTTTTTGTTAATAGATTTTTGGAATATATGGCAATATATGGCATACTTAGATGGCCACTTAATTTAGTTGCATAATTTATTTTAATTATACGTATGTGTTCGTAAGCGTAAAAAGTGAGAAAATGCTATAAAAAAAATACAAGTAAACTCTGTACTTAATTTGTTGGGCTCATAAAATATAAAAAATGCATATAAAAAAGTACCTTTAATAATGTAAATGTAAAATTACAAAAACAAAAAAAAAATAATAATATTTGGGCGGTAAAATCAATTTAATTGTTTTATTTGATAAGCTCATTTTAATTCAATATTCATTTAAATGTGTGTATATCCGAAATATGTAATAAACAAAAAACTGCCAGTAATTGTCTCCGCCTAATACCAAAACAAAAGTACATTTTCATGCCCAACTTTAAAAACTAAAACAATATTTTGTAGTTTCTTAAATACACTAGGAAAGAATATTTAGGATTCTGAAAAAAACATTCATAAATTTTAAAAATGTTTCCATACATTTAGGACACTTCATAACATAAAAGGAAAAAACTTGACCCAACAAGATAATAAAAACCATAATTTCCATAACATAAAATGCTCTTTAAAAAAAGTGCAAATACATTTTCAACTACTAAATCGCGATATTTACATGCAACAAAGAACCCTAAAAGGTAAATTTTAAACCAAAACTCTTCATATGATATTTAAAAAAATAAATTAATTCAATGAGTACATTATAGAGAATAGTTTTTGAAGTAACTAGGACACAAGATCATTTGAAAAACCAAAAACACCTATTTCAACTAAAACCGACAACAAAAACATTGCAGAAAACTATTTACAAAAAAAAATCAATAAAACATTCATTAAAATTATAAAACTATTAAAAAAAAAAATCATACTTTGTCCATTTTTAGCTTCATACATGAAAAAATAAATAAAAACAAATAGACAAATAAATAAGAAAATCTTCCTAATGAATAAAAAACTAAAAAAAAAAAAAAAAACAAATTTTGTCGTGTAGCAGATTATTGTTTCACTTTAGTTTAAAAAAGAAGGAATTATTGTTAGGCACAAATCCAAAATCACGGCTAATAGGCAAAGAACAGTTAACACAAAACAGTGCAAACCCAACAACAAACACTAGCCAACACAACACACAAAACCAAAGACATTTCAACACTTGATTTTGTGTTTTTAATAAATATACAAACCTTCATATACTTGCATACATTAATTGCCCATTTCATGCATAGTTATACTTATTATCACACTTACATATATAGAGCATGATACTTATTTAGTTAAATATTATTAAGAATTATATGGACAGCTAAAAAAAAAACAACAACATTGTGAGCATATGTAGATAAACTTAACTAATTTTAATTTACATACGAGAATAAAAAAATACAAATGTGCATTAAAACAAGAACAACCAAAAACTAGCCGTTGTATCTAAATAATACAAATATATTTGAAAAATATATTTTGTGCATATTTAATTAGTTAAAATTAACAAAAACGAAAACTCATAGAAGCATATGAAAAAAGTTATGAATTCTAAAGAATAATTTCGAACAATGAAAACCAAGTATAGCCCTCTTCTAATTTTAATGTCCACATTAAGTACCCGATAAACAGCACACCAAAACACATCACTCACAAAGAACCACGCAATAATAATAAATATATTAAAAATTAAAAACAATGGGAAAAACAATATATATACATTTAAAAAGAAAAATGACTGCGTGAATCATATCATTGAGCTTTGCTTTACGAGTGACGAGATTCTAAAGTATAAATAAAGAGAAATCACACAATATAAATGTTATATAAGCAAACAACAAATTGCTAACCACAAAACAAACACCAAAAAAAATCTCAAAATGCAAAATATAATATTATAAAAACAAAAAAAAAAATATATATATATATATGAAGAAAAAAAACAAAAGTTTGGTTCATCAACAGCATCTACTAAAAAAAATCGATAATAAATAAACATATTAGTCCTAAAAAAGTTTCGAAAAATAAAAGAACACAGTTTTGAGTAATTATATAAAATAAAAACAATACACACAGTTGCATAATAATAATAATAATAATAATAAAATATATGTGTTTTGTCTGCGCTGGCTGAGTCGTGAAATTATAATAATTTATATTTTGTTTATGAGTTTCTATGCAAACCCAAACAAATATATATGCAAAAATGAAGTAAAATAAATTGAAAACCAAAAAATTAAAATAATAAAAACCAACAACAATTTACAAAAATTATGTGAACTTGTTAATTTTTAGCGTTTAAGTCTGTAAAGCTCCGCTTGTAGATGAAAAATCAATAAATAAACTAAATACAAAATTGAATAAAACGATAAAAACAAAAAGTTATAAACTTTCACAATACACAATAAAAACAAAAACAACGTTTGCTGTTTTATCGACTATGCAGCTCTTTAATAATGACATATGCTCAATGGATAATGGGATTTTCGAGAATGACATAGTATATACCAAGGAGTGATTATTTTTGAAGCGAATTTTGATAAACTAACCTCACAGCTCACTTTTCTCGATTGGCTTGCAAACTCTTGTGTGGGTTTCATTAGTGCAAATAAACCAATTATCTATCATGCTAATAATGTGAAATATCTGAAAAGCATACTTAATAACTGATAGCTGTGGGTTAAATGTTTATCTGCTTAAAAAATTCAAAATTAAATAAATTGGTATTATATTAATATTGACGTTAAAAGGGAAAATGTGTCTTATAATATTATATATATTATATAAAATATCTTTCGCACTCAATAGCAGCCCTCATTGATCTGTAAATAGACAGATTGACAAAACTATTTCTTTTATCGAACTTTATTTGCTTTACCACATCTTTTAAAAGAAGACATTTTATTTGTGATTGCGTATAAATCAATACATAAATATATATATTTTTATTATGGATGCATAGCTGTTTTTGGGAAAATTGCTCGCTTGGCAATGGGTTGTGTTGAGCTGCGCACTATTTTGATGTATCCATATTCTCCCCATTCCATGCCAAAGGAGTTGATGGCCCGCCAGTAATCCAAATTGCTGTCCTCATCATGACCATAGCCGACAATTACGAGAAATTGAGAGCTCTTGTTTTTGGCATGTGCTGGGGGCACATAGACACCACTGCTGTAGTGCATGAATCCAAATGTGGCAGGATTATATTCCACAATCACAGGGATTCCACTTGCCACGTAGCGCCTGAGTAAATCATCGTCATCAATAATTCCATAGCTCTCCACCGTAAGATTACTGGCCATTTTGGGCTCACACATGCCCCCATGATTAATGGAATTATCGGGAAGATATTCTGTCTCGGTGAACAATGACGTTCCCACAATTTGCGTCAGATAGTCGAAGCCAATCTGTGGCACCTGTGTGGTGCAACCACGTTCCATTCCGGCGCAATCGATTAAGGACTGAGCGGAAATATTCTTTGGAAACATATCTTGAAACTCCAGAGCATTCAAAATTTGTACGCACTTGGCCACAGCATAGGCCCAACTGCTGCTGCACACGGTGCCCTGATCCTGAGCATCCACTTGCGTCCGAGTTAACAGGTCAAACTCTGCTAATGTCTGCTCACTCGGTAATACTGGTGCCTTGGTGTCGAGGGAATCTAATGGATAAACGGCCTGTGGCAAACGTGCCGCAAACATTTTCAATCCGATGTCAGAGAATTGATTCTCCTTCACGTGATAGCTGATCGCTTTGCGGTTTGCTAGCACTTCGTGTTTAGCTATCAAAATTCTGTGGTGATTGAAATAAGTCTGGGCATTCTTTGCCTCTGCAGCGTTGGTATAATTCTTTTTAAATTCTTTCTACACAGGGTGAAATTCGTAAGGAAAATTGGTATTCAATTTATACACATTTAAAAAAAGAAAAAATTACAAAAATAAAATGGTTTATTGATTAATTCCAAACTTCGACAAATTTTATAAGGTAATCAATCCTTTTTCCTTTTTCTTGAATATTTACTCACCACATAAGCCTCGAAGTCTGATTGGGCCTGTCCATGATTGATGGCATAGGCGCCCGAGAACAGAGCACAGCAAAGCAACAGTTTTAACATCGTGGAATTGACGGAAAACACTAGCTAAGAATTTAACATTTGTCGTACTTATATATAGTCTCACCCATCCATGCACTGTATTTATGATTAGACAAGCAAATAATAGATAAACAGCAAGCCATTCCGCAAGATAGACTTACACACACGAGTACGCGGCATTAAAATCATAAAATCTTTGTCAACCCAAAAATGCTTAATTCGCTCTTGCCTAATTATGATCGCATATATTCACATATGTCTGTCGGTGCCAGTCAATATCGTACATAGGCGTGGCTTGTTTGTTCCGCTGCTGTTGGTTCTCATATCTCTGTTAATTTGAAATTTCCACTGGCCTAGTTCAAATCCTACGTTGTTCCCAATTCATAAACTATCTGCATTGGCATTTCTCGGCAATTGCTATCATGTTCTCAATATAATAAACATTGTTAGGCTTGACAATCGGCACAATGATAAGAATCACAATCAATGTTTTATTATGTTGTTATAATTGCACAATTTCTACCAACACGGAACTTGGTTTCTCACGTTGATAAGTTTGGATTCTAAATATAATTCATCTCAGTATTCTCAGTGTTTATTTAAGACTTAACACCTGACTATCCAGCTTAATAATTTGTATTCGTGCTAACAAAATGTGGAGTAATTAATATTAATTAATGTGGGTCTTTAATTCTCGGTGTGTCCTCTATATCACAAATTCCATATGCGTAATGACAAATGCGGAACTTGGTATGTCCCATTGATTCGGATTCTGAATAAGACTTAAGTGTATTTCCCACTTTAATACTTGGTATTCGTGGCCATAAAATGTAGAGTAGTTAACTAATTTAGTTCTTTAGTTCACGTTGTGTTCTGTAATCTCTTTCACTCCAAGTTCTATCAGATCTGATCCAGAACGAACTATGTCGACTTTTGGATGGTCTACCCTATCACTTAAACATAATGAAAATGAGTTCAAAATGATTACATTCTAATGGTTTTACTAATTAAATGACACTATACAAAATCATTTATATATATTTTAAAATAACCAAGAAAAAATAAATTAGACAGATAATGGACTCGAGGAAGAGACGAAACATTTGACCTGATAGTGATTAATTTATATTTAAGGCTAAGTGGAAAAATAGGTTGGATATATTTAATGCCAACAAAAGTCACAGGACACAATAAATACAAAAAAAAATAAAAATTGATTTATATTAAATTTAAAATAATTACATTCCAGAATACTTCAAGGAATAATTAATATTATAACGATTAAGAGAAAGTGGGAAGAAGTAACGAGACAGTCTGAAGGTAACAGAAAAATGTATTTGGCTCATCCAAGCAGCTGAATCGATTTCAAAGTTGAACACAACTTTCTGATTTCTGTTAGCCAGATACGCAGAAACTCAGGTAAGAAGATTAATAGTAAATCCTATAAGGTTTAGCTTATGAAGCAGGAGACTCAAAAGCCTTACTGAAGGCAGTATAAGCAACATCAGTTTGCATTTTATTCAGAAATCCATTGATCATAATGCAATTAAATTCAAGAATGTTAGTGGTAGTAGATCTACATTTCACAAAACCATGTGAAATGATAGACTTTCTTAAGTGTTGCAGTTGAGTTGTTACTACTTTCTCAAATGCCTTAGGTATTGCGGATAATTTGGAAATACCCTTGTAGTTTTCTACATCAGATTTTAAGCCATTTTTAAGAATAAGAGCCCAAAAGCCGAACACCGAACAGTATTCACCACAGCAAATAAGTAACAAAAGGTGACTACTCTGCAACTGTATCTATATGTGTTGTGTGAATTAAACGGTTTCTTTAAAGCTTTTGCAAAGAAAACAGAACCGCTTCGTTTTAGTGCTTTATTAGGGCTGACTGTACAATTATGATTTATTATATTTGCAGTGAGTTTGGGTATAATGGTGAGTTAGGAATAACTGTTCTATTGGTGAATTAGGGTATTTGCAATGAGTTTGCGTATATTAGTGATTAGGAAATATTGTTCTTAACTTGTGTATTCAATCGATTATAGCTATAATGAGCATTACAATCGAATCGGAATAGCTTAAAAGACCCCCAATTCTCTCAGGTAACTTACACCATCAAAGTTCGAATAGGTCGCCCATGTGGATAAATACTTTGATTTGGACTATTGAGAGTGAAATTTTATAATTATACAAGTTAACCATATTAAGGTGGACTTATGCTAATATTGTGTATGTATATATATTACAATCGTCACTCATTAATTGGTCAATGACATTAATAACATATTTAGATTGCAAATTATATGTTTCATGATAATCAAAATGGAGCAGTTTAAATATTCATCTCACTGCTTATCCGGAAAACTTTACAAATGTAGTCCCTAGGATTTAACTCATGAATTGTAAATTTAATGACTTAAATCGGCTTACTGCTTAAAGTTAGGATGATGATGATGATTGATACACCTACTATCAGACGATTATTTAACCATTATTTAACTCTTACATCATCGACCTCTCTACTCTCGGCATTTCTCCGTTTAGATGCGGATGGACAAGTTGGAGATGTTGCAGCTGCTCGTGTTGTTGGTTTGCTTAAATGCTGCGTCATCGCAGACACTGCAATCATTCCCAAAGCTGTGCAATGTGCGCAACTTCGATGACTTTCTGCAACAAACGGGCAAAGTGTACACGGACGAAAGGGAGAGAGAGTTTCGTGAGAGCATCTTCGCAGCAAAGAAGTCATTAGTGGATCTGTCCAACAGTCGTGTGGGCAGCTAAAGGTTGCCACACTGCTCGGCTCCAAGACCTCAACTCAGGGCGAGTAAGTCCAAAACCGAATAATAGCAGCTTCAAATGTATTGCGGGAAAATTACCAATGCATTTATTTGCTTTAGGGAAATGCAAATCATTTAAAATAAGACATTTTATATGTGATTAAGTATACATCAATATGTACTCCCAAAGTTAACCTAAGTTATTTGGGAAAATTGCTTGCTTGGCAATGGGTTGTGTTGGGCTGCGCACTATTTTGATGAATCCATATTCTCCCCATTCCATGCCAAAGGAGTTGATGGCCCGCCAGTAATCCAAATTGCTGTCCTCATCATGACCATAGCCGACAATTACGAGAAATTGAGAGCTCTTGTCTTTGGCATGCGCTGGGGGCACATAGACACCACTGCTGTAGTGCATGAATCCAAATGTGGCAGGATTGTATTCCACAATCAGAGGGATTCCACTTGACACGTAGCGCTTGAGTAAATCATCATCGACATCAATAATTCCATAGCTCTCCACTGTAAGATTACTGGCCATTTTGGGCACACACATGCCCTCATGATTAATGGAATTATCGGAAGGATATTCTATCTCGGTGAACAATGACGTTCCCACAATTTGCGTCAGATAGTCGAAGCCAATCTGTGGCACCTGTGTGGTGCAACCACGTTCCATTCCAGCGCAATCGATTAAGGACTGAGCGGAAATATTCTTTGGAAACATATCTTTAAGCTGCACGGCATTCAAAATTTGTACGGACCTGGCCACAGCATAGGCCCAACTGCTGCTGCACACGGTGCCCTGATCTTGTGCATCCACTTCCATGTCACTTATCAGGTCAAACTCTTCCGGTGCCAACTCATTCGGCGTTACTGGTGGCCTGGCTTCGAAGGAGTTTTCAGGATAAACGGCCTGTGGCAAACGTGCCGCAAACGTTTTCAATCTGATGTCAGAGAATTGATTCTCCTTCACGTGATAGCTGATCGCTTTGCGGTTTGCTAGCACTTCGTGTTGAGCTATCAAATTTCTGTGGTAAGTGAAATAAGTCTGGGCATTCTTTGTCTCTGCAGCGTTGGCATACTTCTTTTTAAATTCTTTCTACACAGGATGAAATTCGTAAGGAAAATTGGTATTCAATTTATACACATTTAAAAAAAGAAAAAATTACAAAAATAAAATGGTTTATTGATTAATTCCAAACTTCGACAAATTTTATAAGCTAATCAATCCTTTTTCCTTTTTCTTGAATATTTACTCACCACATAAGCCTCGAAGTCTGATTGGGCCTGTCCATGATTGATGGCATAGGCGCCCGAGAACAGAGCACAGCAAAGCAACAGTTTTAACATCGTGGAATTGACGGAAAACACTAGCTAAGAATTTAACATTTGTCGTACTTATATATAGTCTCACCCATCCATGCACTTTCTTTATGATTAGACAAGCAAATAATAGATAAACAGCCATTCCGCAAGAAAAGTGCAAATAGATTTCTACATACGAGTATGCTTCAATAAAATCATGACTGTCGTTCTTTGCCAACCCACAAATGCTTAATTCGCACTTACGTAATTATGATCGTACAGGTACATATATACTATATGCATAGGGCTGGTACTCTGTCGAGGCCAGTCAATATCGTTAGCTACATAGGCATGGCTTGTTTACCTGTTTGTTCCACTGCTGTTGGTTCTCATATCTCTGTTAATTTGAAATTTCCACTGGCCTAGTTCAAATCCTACGTTGTTCCCAATTCATAAACTATCTGCATTGGCAATTCTTGGCAATTGCTATTATGCTCTCAATATAATAAACATTGTTGAGCTTGACAATCACAATGTTTTATTATATTGTTATAATTGCACAATTTCTACCAATACGGAACTTGGTTTGTCACGTTGATAAGTTTGGAATCTAAATATAATTCATCTCAGTATTCTCAGTGTTTATTTAAGACTTAACACCTGACTTCCCAGCTTAATAATTTGCATTCGTGCTAACAAAATGTGGAGTAATTAATATTAATTAATGTGGCTATTTAATTCTCGGTGTGTAATACTGAATGCGGAACTTGGTATGTCCCATTGATTTTTATTTTTTTATTATTTAATACTTAAGTGTGCTTCCCACTTTAATACTTGGTATTCATTAGCTAATGTAGTTCTTTACTCCCCTCCAAGTTCTATCAGATCTTTAATTTTTGCAAAATATTTAATAATGTGGAAATGTAAACATCTGTTTACATCATTTTATTACATTTCTTATCACGTATCTAATCTATTTTTCGTAAAATTCATCTTGTTTGGAATTAGAAAGTTATGTAATAAATAATTTATTCAAATCAGCAAATAATATTTCTCATCGAAATAGTGTTAAGCTCTCTTCATAACTTTCTCATTCCCAAATCTTTTCGCATAACTAACTTTGAACAGCGAACATTCATCACTCTTTCTTTTTAGCAGTGATATGAAGTAAGCTAAGCCATCAAAACTGGTTGCAATAATTAACATGTGTAACAATATATATTATGTATAAATAAATTTAAATTCTTTATCTAAGTAATTTCTATGAAAATGTATTCAAATTCACATTATTATTATTATCGCATGCAGCTGCTCTAAGATCAATTTAAGTTGTATATGTCTATGGAAGAGCATTAAGTATTGTCTAGTTTATAATCATTAATTTGAGTTAAACTATCTAAAATGTCAATGTTCAACATAACCAGAAAGAACAAAGTCGACTTTTGGATGGTCTACCCTAAAACCATTAACTCATTAAATGACACTATACAAAATTATTTATTTTTTTTATTATTTTTTAAAATTACCAAGACAAAATAAATTAGACAGATAATCAACTCGAGGAAGAGATGAAACATTTGACCTGTTAGTGAGAGGTTGGAAATATTTAATGATAACAAAAGTCACAGGACAAAATAAAAACAAAAGAAATAAAAATTGATTTAAATTAAATTTAAAATAATTACATTTCAGAATACTTCAAGGAATAATTAGTATTACAACGATTAAGAGAAAGTGGGAAGAAGTAACGAGACAGTCTGAAGGTAACAGAAAAATGTATTTGGCTCATCAACGCAGCTGAATTATGCTATCCATAACCCCTTTAGAATATTATGTACAAATTATAATACTTTTTTTCCATTAATAAGTTGTGCTTCCTCCTTTTCATTTATTAAAACAGCTGTCCTATCCCATCTTGCTTTCAATTCGCGAACTTCGTAACCGCGCGTTATGCGGCGCACCCCTCGGTAGGTTGGGTGGGAGGTGGGTTGCAGTTTTGCTTGGGTCCGTGCGTTAACAAGCCCGTGCTTGGTATCGTTTGGGCCACTTGAATGTACTGCTCATTAGTACTTCAACGTCCAAATAAATAAACGCAGCTGAATCGATTTCACCATTTAGTAATTTAACAACAAACATAACACCTAGCATAACAAGCCGATTAGGTTAATAAGAAGCAGTCTATTGGTGTATGGAGGCAGTACACCAAAAGCAAAAAGTAAGAAACTCCTCTGCACAGATTCCAATCTACTTTGATGAATATGATATTGTGGAGACCACACGCAGGATCCATATTCCAGAATTAGACGTACAAGAGAAGTGAAAAGTATCTTGGTCGTATTAGGGTCAATGAATTCCTTTGGCCAACGCTTAACAAAACCAAGTACTTGAAATTCTTTGTTTACAGTGAATTTCAAATGACCATCGAATTTTAACTCATGATCAAGATGTAAACCTAAATCACTTACTTCATTCAGTCTGCTAAGTAGCATCCCATCGTGAGTGTAACTCTCAAAATGAGGGGAGATATAATAAAATGACCTTACACTTAGAGCAGTTCAAATGGAACAAATTCTTTTTAGACCATGACCAAAATGAAAGTAATTCCACCTGCAATACACATTGAGAGGTCATACATTAGTGTTTTAGAATACAATATTACGAAAGGAAGGTCATTAATAAGATTAAATAGTACGGGAACCAGGTGACTACCCAAGGGTACCCCAAAGGTGACTAGGATACATTTGGAAAGTAATGTTTTGAATACCACTTTCTGAGTTCTGTTACCCAGATACGCAGAAACTCAGGTAAGAAATTTAATAGGAAATCCTATAAGGTTTGACTTGAAGCAGGAGACTCAAAAGCCTTACTGAAGGCAGTATAAGCAACATCAGTTTGCATTTTATTCAGAAATCCATTAATTAAATTCAAGAATGTTAGTGGTAGTAGATCTACATTTCACAAAACCATGTGAAATGATAGACTTTTCTACATCAGAATTTGAGCCATTTCTGTGAAGAGGAATAATAAAGGACTCCGAGTTATGAGTATTAAAAGTTGCTCTAGCAACCAAATAACGAGATCCCTTAAACTTCTTATAATACCTGGACCTTACATTTTTCAACCTAGCTAACTCCTGGGGAAGCCTATTAGCATTCGCAGGATTCGTACGGGGAACACAAGCATCCAAAACAAAGATTGTTAAGATAAACAAGTGGATCACTGCATGAGATAATACTGCAAATAGGATCTGATTCAAAAATTAAATCAAGTAAACGGTCGTATCAGCAATTAAAGTTGCGACTTATGCTGAGCAGGTTTTTGTATTGTGCGTCTGTTGGTTCGTATGGCCATAAAACTGAAGTGTCCAACGCCAGCGCGACTTAAAACGCTCACGGTCCTTACCAGAGCTACACACGCGAATAAGAGCCCAAAAGCTGAACACCCAACAGTAGTCACCATAGCAAATAAGTAACAAAAGGTGACTACTCTGCAACTGTATCTATATGTGTTGTGTGAATTAAACAGTTTCTTTAAAGCTTTTGCAAAGAAAACAGAACCGCTTCGTTTTAGTGTTTTATTAGGGCTGACTGTACAATTATGATTTATTATATTTGCAGTGAGTTTGGGTATAATGGTGAGTTAGGAATAACTGTTCTATTGGTGAATTAGGCGTATATTGCGTATATTAGTGATTAGGAAATATTGTTCTTAACTTGTGTATTCAATCGATTATAGCTATAATGAGCATTACAATCGAATCGGAATAGCTTAAAAGACCCCCCATTTCTCTCAGCTAACTGACACCATCAAAGTTCGAATAGGTCGCCCATGTGGATAAATACTTTGATTTGGACTATTGAGAGTGAAATTTTATAATTATACAAGTTAACCATATTAAGGTGGACTTATGCTAATATTGTGTATGTATATATATTACAATCGTCACTCATTAATTGGTCAATGACATTAATAACATATTTAGATTGCAAATTATATGTTTCATGATAATCAAAATGGAGCAGTTTAAATATTCATCTCACTGCTTATCCGGAAAACTTTACAAATGTAGTCCCTAGGATTTAACTCATGAATTGTAAATTTAATGACTTAAATCGGCTTACTGCTTAAAGTTAGGATGATGATGATGATTGATACACCTACTATCAGACGATTATTTAACCATTATTTAACTCTTACATCATCGACCTCTCTACTCTCGGCATTTCTCCGTTTAGATGCGGATGGACAAGTTGGAGATGTTGCAGCTGCTCGTGTTGTTGGTTTGCTTAAATGCTGCGTCATCGCAGACACTGCAATCATTCCCAAAGCTGTGCAATGTGCGCAACTTCGATGACTTTCTGCAACAAACGGGCAAAGTGTACACGGACGAAAGGGAGAGAGAGTTTCGTGAGAGCATCTTCGCAGCAAAGAAGTCATTAGTGGATCTGTCCAACAGTCGTGTGGGCAGCTAAAGGTTGCCACACTGCTCGGCTCCAAGACCTCAACTCAGGGCGAGTAAGTCCAAAACCGAATAATAGCAGCTTCAAATGTATTGCGGGAAAATTACCAATGCATTTATTTGCTTTAGGGAAATGCAAATCATTTAAAATAAGACATTTTATATGTGATTAAGTATACATCAATATGTACTCCCAAAGTTAACCTAAGTTATTTGGGAAAATTGCTTGCTTGGCAATGGGTTGTGTTGGGCTGCGCACTATTTTGATGAATCCATATTCTCCCCATTCCATGCCAAAGGAGTTGATGGCCCGCCAGTAATCCAAATTGCTGTCCTCATCATGACCATAGCCGACAATTACGAGAAATTGAGAGCTCTTGTCTTTGGCATGCGCTGGGGGCACATAGACACCACTGCTGTAGTGCATGAATCCAAATGTGGCAGGATTGTATTCCACAATCAGAGGGATTCCACTTGACACGTAGCGCTTGAGTAAATCATCATCGACATCAATAATTCCATAGCTCTCCACTGTAAGAGTACTGGCCATTTTGGGCTCACACATGCCCTCATGATTAATGGAATTATCGGGAAGATATTCTGTCTCGTTGAACAATGACGTCCCCACAATTTGCGTCAGATAGTCGAAGCCAATCTGTGGCACCTGTGTGGTGCAACCACGTTCCATTCCAGCGCAATCGATTAAGGACTGAGCGGAAAGATTTATTGGAGACATATCTTCAAGCTGCACGGCATTCAGAATTTGTACGGACTTGGCCACAGCATAGGCCCAACTGCTGCTGCACACGGTGCCCTGATCTTGTGCATCCACTTCCATGTCACTTATCAGGTCAAACTCTTCCGGTGCCAACTCATTCGGCGTTACTGGTGGCCTGGCTTCGAAGGAGTTTTCAGGATAAACGGCCTGTGGCAAACGTGCCGCAAACGTTTTCAATCTGATGTCAGAGAATTGATTCTCCTTCACGTGATAGCTGATCGCTTTGCGGTTTGCTAGCACTTCGTGTTGAGCTATCAAATTTCTGTGGTAAGTGAAATAAGTCTGGGCATTCTTTGTCTCTGCAGCGTTGGCATACTTCTTTTTAAATTCTTTCTACACAGGATGAAATTCGTAAGGAAAATTGGTATTCAATTTATACACATTTAAAAAAAGAAAAAATTACAAAAATAAAATGGTTTATTGATTAATTCCAAACTTCGACAAATTTTATAAGCTAATCAATCCTTTTTCCTTTTTCTTGAATATTTACTCACCACATAAGCCTCGAAGTCTGATTGGGCCTGTCCATGATTGATGGCATAGGCGCCCGAGAACAGAGCACAGCAAAGCAACAGTTTTAACATCGTGGAATTGACGGAAAACACTAGCTAAGAATTTAACATTTGTCGTACTTATATATAGTCTCACCCATCCATGCACTTTCTTTATGATTAGACAAGCAAATAATAGATAAACAGCCATTCCGCAAGAAAAGTGCAAATAGATTTCTACATACGAGTATGCTTCAATAAAATCATGACTGTCGTTCTTTGCCAACCCACAAATGCTTAATTCGCACTTACGTAATTATGATCGTACAGGTACATATATACTATATGCATAGGGCTGGTACTCTGTCGAGGCCAGTCAATATCGTTAGCTACATAGGCATGGCTTGTTTACCTGTTTGTTCCACTGCTGTTGGTTCTCATATCTCTGTTAATTTGAAATTTCCACTGGCCTAGTTCAAATCCTACGTTGTTCCCAATTCATAAACTATCTGCATTGGCAATTCTTGGCAATTGCTATTATGCTCTCAATATAATAAACATTGTTGAGCTTGACAATCACAATGTTTTATTATATTGTTATAATTGCACAATTTCTACCAATACGGAACTTGGTTTGTCACGTTGATAAGTTTGGAATCTAAATATAATTCATCTCAGTATTCTCAGTGTTTATTTAAGACTTAACACCTGACTTCCCAGCTTAATAATTTGCATTCGTGCTAACAAAATGTGGAGTAATTAATATTAATTAATGTGGCTATTTAATTCTCGGTGTGTAATACTGAATGCGGAACTTGGTATGTCCCATTGATTTTTATTTTTTTATTATTTAATACTTAAGTGTGCTTCCCACTTTAATACTTGGTATTCATTAGCTAATGTAGTTCTTTACTCCCCTCCAAGTTCTATCAGATCTTTAATTTTTGCAAAATATTTAATAATGTGGAAATGTAAACATCTGTTTACATCATTTTATTACATTTCTTATCACGTATCTAATCTATTTTTCGTAAAATTCATCTTGTTTGGAATTAGAAAGTTATGTAATAAATAATTTATTCAAATCAGCAAATAATATTTCTCATCGAAATAGTGTTAAGCTCTCTTCATAACTTTCTCATTCCCAAATCTTTTCGCATAACTAACTTTGAACAGCGAACATTCATCACTCTTTCTTTTTAGCAGTGATATGAAGTAAGCTAAGCCATCAAAACTGGTTGCAATAATTAACATGTGTAACAATATATATTATGTATAAATAAATTTAAATTCTTTATCTAAGTAATTTCTATGAAAATGTATTCAAATTCACATTATTATTATTATCGCATGCAGCTGCTCTAAGATCAATTTAAGTTGTATATGTCTATGGAAGAGCATTAAGTATTGTCTAGTTTATAATCATTAATTTGAGTTAAACTATCTAAAATGTCAATGTTCAACATAACCAGAAAGAACAAAGTCGACTTTTGGATGGTCTACCCTAAAACCATTAACTCATTAAATGACACTATACAAAATTATTTATTTTTTTTATTATTTTTTAAAATTACCAAGACAAAATAAATTAGACAGATAATCAACTCGAGGAAGAGATGAAACATTTGACCTGTTAGTGAGAGGTTGGAAATATTTAATGATAACAAAAGTCACAGGACAAAATAAAAACAAAAGAAATAAAAATTGATTTAAATTAAATTTAAAATAATTACATTTCAGAATACTTCAAGGAATAATTAGTATTACAACGATTAAGAGAAAGTGGGAAGAAGTAACGAGACAGTCTGAAGGTAACAGAAAAATGTATTTGGCTCATCAACGCAGCTGAATTATGCTATCCATAACCCCTTTAGAATATTATGTACAAATTATAATACTTTTTTTCCATTAATAAGTTGTGCTTCCTCCTTTTCATTTATTAAAACAGCTGTCCTATCCCATCTTGCTTTCAATTCGCGAACTTCGTAACCGCGCGTTATGCGGCGCACCCCTCGGTAGGTTGGGTGGGAGGTGGGTTGCAGTTTTGCTTGGGTCCGTGCGTTAACAAGCCCGTGCTTGGTATCGTTTGGGCCACTTGAATGTACTGCTCATTAGTACTTCAACGTCCAAATAAATAAACGCAGCTGAATCGATTTCACCATTTAGTAATTTAACAACAAACATAACACCTAGCATAACAAGCCGATTAGGTTAATAAGAAGCAGTCTATTGGTGTATGGAGGCAGTACACCAAAAGCAAAAAGTAAGAAACTCCTCTGCACAGATTCCAATCTACTTTGATGAATATGATATTGTGGAGACCACACGCAGGATCCATATTCCAGAATTAAACGTACAAGAGAAGTGAAAAGTATCTTGGTCGTATTAGGGTCAATGAATTCCTTTGGCCAACGCTTAACAAAACCAAGTACTTGAAATTCTTTGTTTACAGTGAATTTCAAATGACCATCGAATTTTAACTCATGATCAAGATGTAAACCTAAATCACTTACTTCATTCAGTCTGCTAAGTAGCATCCCATCGTGAGTGTAACTCTCAAAATGAGGGGAGATATAATAAAATGACCTTACACTTAGAGCAGTTCAAATGGAACAAATTCTTTTTAGACCATGACCAAAATGAAAGTAATTCCACCTGCAATACACATTGAGAGGTCATACATTAGTGTTTTAGAATACAATATTACGAAAGAAAGGTCATTAATAAGATTAAAGAGTACGGGAACCAAGGGTACCCCAAAGGTGACTAGGATACATTTGGAAAGTAATGTTTTGAATACAACTTTCTGAGTTCTGTTACCCAGATACGCAGAAACTCAGGTAAGAAATTTAATAGGAAATCCTATAAGGTTTGACTTGAAGCAGGAGAATCAAGAGCCTTACTGAAGGCAGTATAAGCAACATCAGTTTGCATTTTATTCATAAATCCATTGATCATAATGCAATTAAATTCAAGAATGTTAGTGGTAGTAGATCTACATTTCACAAAACCATGTGAAATGATAGACTTTTCTACATCAGAATTTGAGCCATTTTTCTGAAGAGGAATAATAAAGGACTCCGAGTTATGAGTATTAAAAGTTGCTCTAGCAACCAAATAACGAGATCCCTTAAACTTCTTATAATACCTGGACCTTACATTTTTCAACCTAGCTAACTCCTGCGAAAACAAGGGAAGCCTATTAGCATTCGCAGGATTCGAACGGGGAACACAAGCATCCAAAACAAAGATTGTTAAGATAAACAAGTGGATCACTGCATGAGATAATACTGCAAATAGGATCTGATTCAAAAATTAAATCAAGTAAACGGTCGTATCAGCAATTAAAGTTGCGACTTATGCTGAGCAGGTTTTTGTATTGTGCGTCTGTTGGTTCGTATGGCCATAAAACTGAAGTGTCCAACGCCAACGCGACTTAAAACGCTCACGGTCCTTACCAGAGCTACACACGCGAATAAGAGCCCAAAAGCTGAACACCCAACAGTAGTCACCATAGCAAATAAGTAACAAAAGGTGACTACTCTGCAACTGTATCTATATGTGTTGTGTGAATTAAACAGTTTCTTTAAAGCTTTTGCAAAGAAAACAGAACCGCTTCGTTTTAGTGCTTTATTAGGGCTGACTGTACAATTATGATTTATTATATTTGCAGTGAGTTTTGGTATAATGGTGAGTTAGGAATAACTGTTCTATTGGTGAATTAGGGTATTTGCAATGAGTTTGCGTATATTCGTGATTAGGAAATATTGTTCTTAACTCCTCCCCCTTTGAACGCGGACGTCCTCGGACGCGATGAAGAATCTTGTTTGCATTATTTGATTCTGGTCCGGGGAATAGTTTTCCTCTCTGTTAGCTTGTCCGGTGAATAATTCTTCGTGATCGGGTACATGTTGGCTGTTTATCAGTTGGCAATCGGCTGCTTTGCTTTTGAAGACGCGCGTTATGCAGGTATCGGTGCTTAGATCTATTAACCTAGTTTTTGAACAGATACTTTTGTCATTGTGTGTTTCGCAATTTTCTTGAATTTCAAAAATTTTTTTTGTTTACATTTGATTATATTGTTGAATTTTAACTTATTTTTTGGTTGTCTGTTTTTATAGGTACTAGTAACAAGTTTGTGCACATTTCGTTTGATGGTAATGGAGTGTTAATGATATATAATATTTTTTTTTTGCCATTTGTAGCAATTTTAATTTTGGCGAATTCTAATAGTTCTTCTGCATTTATATGAAATACATTATTTCCTAACAAGTTTGCGATTTTTTCAAATTCCATTTCTGACAAAATTATTGAGTTTATTGTATTTGTTTTTGCCTAATGTATGGCGTATGTGATATTATTTAATTCTTTAAAAATTTGTATTTTAAATTTTCGTAGTGTGGCAATTTCGTCTTGGTTATTTTACTTATCTATAGTTTCTTTTAGTCATGTTTTTAGATTATTTTTGTGAATCATCCTGCCACTTTGTGTTTTTATTGTGGTATTTCTATTGTCTTCCACAATTTCATTTTTATATCTTGGAGTTAGTTTTGAACCTAGTCTTTTATCAATTTTGCAATAAACTCCTTTTTCATACTGTTTTGTTGTTTTCTTCTTGCTGTTATAGTATTCTAAGTCATTGGCTTGTTTAAGTTTTACTTTATCTCTGACTTTGCTTTTATTTTCCTCTAGTTCTTGGGGTTTATTGGTGTTTCGGGTTCCAAAAAATATATCGATTGGTTTTTCATTCACGGTGGAATGTATGGATTGGGTGTATAACTGAACAGATTTGAATATTATGTCTTCAAAGTTCGATATTCTCTCATGCTTCTTAACACATCTCATAACAAAATAGTACAAAGAAGTGCAGAAGCTAGGAGAGGGTTAAACACTAGTGTGTGTGTGAAACTCAAAGAGCTTTAAAGTTTGTTGTGTGCATAACAACAAAGCGAAAAGTTCAAATTACAAAATGGAACAAAGCACAAGTGGAAGAAGAATGAGTAGATGGAGAAGGAGCAGCAAACGATTAAGTCAAAGAATTGGCAAACTTGCCAAAGAAATTAGAAGCTAAATGAAATGAGCAGAAAATTGCATTTGTGTATGGGCGAAAGAGAAAGAAAACAAATGATTTGCTTGTCTGTTGATGCAAAAATGAAAACGAAATCGGACAACTGTTAAAGTTGAAGATGATGAGACAGCAGAGCTGCCAGATAAATTAAACGGTTTTCTTTTATGACCAACTCTAAATATTCTAATGTTTTTTTTTCTTTCAAAAATTTGTTTCTTATTTTCTAATTTTTGTTTCTCAATTTTTTCTTATTTTCTAAATTTTTTCTCAAATTTTTTTTTTTTTTTGTTTCTTATTTTCTATGCTTACAATATAATTATCATCCCGGCGAATCTCCCGCGACGATCCCTTGGAATTTATCCTTTTTTTCCCACGTCGATTTTGAGTCGAAATGGGAGACTCGGGTTCCTCTGGACACTTTAGCTCGCGGTACCCTGAGGACGGACACTACAGGGTTGTCGGCGGTATTTTTTTCTCGGCACCGGTACGCAGTTCTGTTTTGCACTTCGATCTGTTTTTATTGATCGTGTTCTTATCTGCGGCTACTTGAGCCGCTTTTGATAGAACGTGCAGTTTATGTTCGCATCTGCGGCTACTTGAGGCGGTATATTGGTGATTAGGAAATATTGTTCTTAACTTGTGTATTCAATCGATTATAGCTATAATGAGCATTACAATCGAATCGGAATAGCTTAAAAGACCCCCAATTCTCTCAGGTAACTTACACCATCAAAGTTCGAATAGGCCGCTCATGTGTATAAATACGTCGATTTAGACTATTGGGAGTGAACTTTTATAATAATACAAGTTAACCATATTAAGGTGGACTTATGCTAATATTGTGTATATATATATTACAATCGTCACTCATTAATTGGTCAATGACATTAATAACATATGAGTTTCGTGAGAGCAGCTTCGCAGTAAAGAAGTCATTAGTGGGTCTGTCCAACAGTCGTGTCGGCAGCTAGAGGTTACCACAGCTCGGCTCCAAGATCTCAACTCAGGGCGAGTAAGTCCAAAATCGAATAATAACAGTTTCAAATGTATTGCGGGAAAATTACCAATGAATTTATTTGCTTTAGGGAAATGCAAATCATTTAAAATAAGATATTTTATATGTGATTAAGTATACATCAATATGTACTCCCAAAGTTAACCTAAGCTATTTGGGAAAATTGCTCGCTTGGCAATGGGTCGTGTTGCGCTGCGCACTATTTTGATGTATCCATACCAACCCCATTTGCTGCCAAAGGAGTTGATGGCCTGCCAGTAATCCAAATTGCTGTCCTCATCATGACCATAGCCGACAATTACGAGAAATTGAGAGCTCCTGTATTTGGGATGCGCTGGGGGCACATAGACGCCATCGTGGTAGTGCATGAATCCAAATGTGGCAGGATTATATTCCACAATCACAGGGGTTCCACTTGCCACATAGCGCTTGAGTAAATCATCATCGCCATCAGGAATAATTCCATAGCTCTTCACCGTAAGATTACTGCCCATTGTTGCCACACACATGCCCTCATGATTAATGGAATTATCAGAAGGATAATCTGTCTCGTTGAACAATGACGTCCTCACAATTTGCGTCAGATGGTCGAATCCAATCTGTGGCACCTGTGTGGTGCAACCACGTTCCATTCCAGTGCAATCGATTAAGGCCTGAGCCGAGATATTCATTGGATACATATCGTTAAGCTGCATGGCATTCAAAATTTGTACGGACTTGGCCACAGCATAGGCCCAACTGCTGCTGCACACGGTGCCCTGATCCTGTGCATCCACAGCCATCTGACTTAACAGGTAAAACTCTTCCGGTGCCAACTGATTCGGCATTACTGGTGGCCTGGCGTCGAAGGAGTATTCAGGATAAACGGCCTGTGGCAAACGTGTCGCAAACGTTTTCAATCCGATGTCAGAGAATTGATTCTCCTTCACGTGATAGCTGATCGCTTTGCGATGTGCTAGCATTTCGTGTTGAGCTATCAAATTTCTGTGGTAATTGAAATAAGTCTGGGCAATCATAGTCTCTGCATCGTTGGCATAATTCTTTCCAAATTCTTTCTACACAGGATAAAACTCGTAAGGAAAATTGGCATTCAATTTATACACATTTAAAAAAGGAAAAAATTACAAAAATAAAATGGTTTATTGATTAATTCCAAACTTCGACAAATTTTATAAGGTAATCAATCCTTTTTCCTTTTTCTTGAATATTTACTCACCACATAATCCTCGAAGTCTAATTGGGCCTGTCCATGATTGATGGCATAGGCGCCCGAGAACAGAGCACAGCAAAGCAACAGTTTTAACATCGTGGAATTGACGGAAAACACTAGCTAAGAATTTAACATTTGTCGTACCTATATATATGCTATCATGTTCTCAATATAATAAACATTGTTAGGCTTGACAATCATCACAATGATAAGAATCGCAATCAATGTTTTATTATATTATTATTATCGCACAATTTCTACCAATACTGAACATGATTTATCACGTTGATAAGTTCGGATACTAAATATAATTCATGTCAGTATTCTTAGTGTTTATTTAAGACCTAACACCTGACTTCCCAGCTTAATAATTTGTATTCGTGCTAACAAAATGTGGAGTAATTAATATTAATTAATGTGGTTCTTTAGTTCTCGGTGTGTCCTCTATATCACAAATTCCATATGCGTAATGACAAATGCGGAACTTGGTATGTCCCATTGATTCGGATTCTAAATATGATTCATCTTAGCTTTTTGTGTTTATTTAAGACTTAAGTGTATTTCCCACTTTAATACTTGTTATTCATGGCTTTAAAATGTAGAGTAGTTAACTAGTTTAGTTCTTTAGTTCACGTTTTTTTTTTGCAAAATATTTAATAATATGGAAATTTAAACATCTTTTTACATCATTTAATTACATTTCTTATCACGTATCTAATCTATTATTTAAAATTCATCTTGTTTGGAATTAGAAAGTTATGTAATAAATAATTTATTCAAATCAGCAAATAATATTTCTCATCGAAATAGTGTTAAGCTCTCTTCATAACTTTCTCATTCCCAAATCTTTTCGCATAACTAACTTTGAACAGCGAACATTCATCACTCTTTCTTTTTAGCAGTGATATGAAGTAAGCTAAGCCATCAAAACTGGTTGCAATAATTAACATGTGTAACAATATATATTATGTATAAATAAATTTAAATTCTTTATCTAAGTAATTTCTATGAAAATGTATTCAAATTCACATTATTATTATTATGGCATGCAGCTGCTCTAAGATCAATTTAAGTTGTATATGTCTATGAAAGAGCATTAAGTATTCGGCACCCGTTAAATAACTTGTCTAGTTTATAATCATTAATTTGAGTTAAACTATCTAAAATGTCAATGTTCAACATAACCAGAAAGAACAAAGTCGACTTTTGGATGGTCTACCCTAACCTTTAACCATAATGAAAATGAGTTCAAAATGATTACATTCTAATGGTTTTACTTATGAAATGACACCATATAAAATCGTTTATATATATTTTAAAATTACAAAGAAAAAAGAAATTAGGCAGATAATGGACTCGAGCAAGACACGAAACATTTGACCTGATAGTGATTAATTTAAATTTAAGGCGAAGTGGAAAAGTAGGTAAGAGATCCGAAAATTAACACATCAATTAAAGTTGGGACTTATGCTGAGCAGGTTTTTGTATTGTGTGTATGTTGGTTCGAAAACCTATAAAACTGAAGTGTCTAACGCCAGCGCGACTTAAAACTCTCACAGTCTCCGACACAAAAGCATCTTTACAAGATTTACACACGCGACCAAGAGCCCAAAAGCCGATAACATTAGTTACAATACGAAATTAGTAACAAAAGGTGATTACTGTACAACTGTATATAGTTATAAAATATAATTTGTGTGATTGTGTGTATGCATGTGTGTATGCAATCTTCGATCATAGCCGTAATGAGCATTACAATCGAATCGGCATAGCTTAAAAGACCCCCCGTTTCTCTCAGCTAACTGACAAAGCGCCTTTCACCCACCATCGGAGTTCGAATAGGTCGCCCATGTGGATAAATACGTTGATATGGACTATTGAAAGTGAAATTTTTTTTCAGATATTTGTTATCTTTGTTTTGTCGATACGATTCACTTGCCAAGAGCATGAATTTCACAAAATATACAGGTTAACACTGTCAATGTGGCCATATGCTAATTATTTATTTGTATATTGTGTATATTTTATGGATTTGTAATCGTCACACATTAATTGGTCAATGACATTAATAACATATTTAGATTGCAAATTATATGTTTCATGATAATCAAAATGGAGCAGTTTAAATATTCATCTCACTGCTTATCCGGAAAACTTTACAAGTCCCTAGGACTTAACTCATGAATTGTAAATTTAATGACTTAAATCGGCTTACTGCTTAAAGTTAGGATGATGATGATGATTGATACACCTACTATCAGACGATTATTTAACCATTATTTAACTCTTACATCATCGACCTCTCTACTCTCGGCATTTCTCCGTTTAGATGCGGATGGACAAGTTGGAGATGTTGCAGCTGCTCGTGTTGTTGGTTTGCTTAAATGCTGCGTCATCGCAGACACTGCAATCATTCCCAAAGCTGTGCAATGTGCGCAACTTCGATGACTTTCTGCAACAAACGGGCAAAGTGTACACGGACGAAAGGGAGAGAGAGTTTCGTGAGAGCATCTTCGCAGCAAAGAAGTCATTAGTGGATCTGTCCAACAGTCGTGTGGGCAGCTATCGCCTCAGCATTAACATACTCGCCGATATGACACGCAAAGAAGTTGCCACACTGCTCGGCTCCAAGATCTCAACTCAGGGCGAGTAAGTCCAAAACCGAATAATAACAGTTTCAAATGAATTGCGGGAAAACTACCAATGAATTTATTATTGTTTTGTTGCATGACTGACTGATTGCCGAATTTTTCCACTTATAAAGTCAATGAGCAACAAAAACCCTCCGATTAATATTTTTGACTGGCTTCGATTTAAGTAACTGTCCAAGCAACATCAATCTCTTTTTTAAATTTCAACTCACAAATGAATCGCCAGCGAAAAGTAATTATTTGAAATATTTTGTAACTTTGGCAATCGAGTCGATTTATCAAATCGATGTAATATATGCCTTTGCATATTATTGACAAACTTTAAAAATTTTAAGTGAGATCGGATTAGAAACTACAAAGTTAAACATTTGAGTGTGTAAAATATGTTGAACGAAAATTTTGCAATATAAGTAGAATATAATTAACAGCTGAGTTCCGAGTATTCCGTAGTCGTGCTCACTCGAATATATACATATATATATCATCGTATTTTCTTTCCCACTTTTTATCTTTAGGGAACTCACTGCAAGTCACATCAACTTTGTGCCCGCTACGACTCCATTGAATGATAGGCTGCCGGAATCATTTGATTGGCGTGAGAAGGGTGGTGTGACACCGGCTGGTTTCCAAGGCACAAACTGCGGCTCTTGTTGGTCGTTCTCCACCATTGGCGCTCTGGAGGGTCATCTATTTCGACGCACTGGAGTTTTAGTTCCGCTGTCGCAACAGAATCTGATGGACTGTGCCGATGACTATGGCAATATGGGCTGCGATGGCGGATTTCAGGAATACGGCTTTGAGTATATACGGGATCATGGTGTCACGCTGGCCAACAAGTATCCGTACGTGCAGTCCGAGATGGAATGCAGACAAAATGAAACCGCTGGCAGATATCCACGAGAGAGCATTGTGAAGATTCGTGATTATGCGCGCATCGATCCGGGAGATGAGCAGAAAATGAAGCAAGTGATTGCCACACTGGGTCCATTGGCCTGCTCGATGAATGCCGGCGCCGTGTCCTTTGAGCAATACGAAGGCGGCATCTACGAGGACGACGAGTGCAATATGGATGAAGTCAATCATTCAGTTGTTGTCGTCGGCTATGGCAAAGAAAACGGTCGCGACTATTGGATCATCAAGAATTCCTACTCCCAGAACTGGGGAGAACAAGGATTCATGCGACTTCCCCGCAATGCCGGAAGCTTCTGTGGCATTGCCAGCGAGTGCAGTTATCCCATTCTGTGAAAACATCTCAGTCTCAACATAAGTATTTGGTTATCCACAAGAATACGAATTTATTTTTGTTACTCTAGTTTGTAGAAAATATATATAAAACTTATTTAACATCATATATTTTAATGATCTTTTTTATAGTAAAATTCTAGCCTTAACTTTCTGAAAAATCTACCGATATCGGCTTTCAGACCAAAAATACATTTAAAGGTCGAAATGGGATTCTGGCCCTTTCTTACAGTCCTAAGATTTAACACTCAAAAAGTGATTGTGAAGCCATACAAGGAAACCGATTAAAAAAAAAAAAAAAAATCGATTTTTACATCTAAATTATACACTCAAAAGATGTTGGTACCTTTTAACCAATTTCTAAACAAAGATCATTCGGACGTGCTTCAAAAACAAATGCAGTTAAATTTGTTCGTATATAATATCGAATCAGACGTTCATCGTCGTATACTCTTTAAAATTGGTGTCGTATAAATTCTTGAAATCTTAATTGTGATAAATGCAAATTTATGTCTTTTTATAAACGATTGCCCTATTTACATACATATTTTCTTCATGGAAAGCCACTGGAACGCATTGAATTTGTTGATGATTTGGGAATACTTTTAGATCCCAAGCTTAAGTTTGACAAGCATATTTCTTCCTGTATTAATCGAGCCTTTGGAGTCCTGGATTTCATTAAGTGCTAGTCAAAAGAATTTGATGATCCCTACATTACTAAAACACTTTATTTTTCACTGGTGCGTCCTATTCTGGAATATGGATATTGTATATGGTCACCCAATTACAAGGTTCATCGGGATAGGGGTCTTAATTGGAGTACTAATATTAGCTTACCTTCTTACCATAGTAGCCTTTTATTAATAAATTTTCCTTCTCTTTCTGGTGTTATTTTTTTACATAAGCTTATAAACGGTGAGATTGTTTCTTCGGAGTTAATCAGCCAACTTAATTTTACAGTTCCGATCAGAAATACAAGGAATTTTCTGCTCCTTTTTCTTCAAACTTGTAATTCGAATTACGCTATTTATAACCCATTTAGAATCTTATGTACAAATTATAATATGCTTTTCCCGTTATTACGTTGTGTTTCCTCCATTTCATCTATTGAAATAGTTGTCTTATCGGTCGGTTGGGTGGGAGGTGGGTTGCAGTTTTACCTGGGTCCGTGCGTTAACAAGCACTTGCTTGGTATCTTTGGGCCACTTGAATGTGCTGCTCGTTAGTACTTCAATGTCAAAATATAATAAAAAGAATTTACAGTTGAAGCACTTTATACAGTAAAAAACCGTCTATGTTTGTACTTTTTATTATGACACGATATAACTGTGTGTATATATATACATATAAATATATATATACATATATTATATTTTCGAGCCTTATCACTTTTGCACTTCCTATATACTTTAGAAGTGAAGAAATTCACTATAACTTTGCGCCATGAGTTAATACACTTCTTAAAAAAGAAACTTAACCACAAGCAAATTCTAAATCAGTTGAGTTACCTCATCTTTGCATATTATTCATCTGAACGTTGCGCCTATAAAAAGGGGTTGCTCATGCAGCAGGCAGTCTGTAATCAAGAACTTCTCAAGAGCTTAAGATGAATTCGCTGGTGTTTACTTTAGGATTTTGGGTGGCCTGTGCGTGCCTGGTTGCTGGAGCTCCGATTGATTCCACTGCAGTGCAAGCCGGACTAAAAAATTCACCAACACCAGTTCCAACTCTGATTGAAGAGAACGATTTGGCCGCTTGGGAGAATTATAAGGTATTTATTTGAATAACATTTGTAATGAGTTGTTAAAAAATAAAGGAAAAATCATCACATTAATGAACCATAGGACGACTACGACAAGCACTATCAGAGCAGCGAATATGAGGAGCAGCGTAAAAATATCTTCTACGATAATCTGCGCAAAATCAGGAAACACAATGAGGCCTACGACCTTGGCAGGGAAACCTACGTGATGGGCATCAATGCCTTCAGCGATTTGTCTCAGGATGAATGGTCAAGTATATATCTTCACCCACTTGCGTAATATTTTAATAGTGTTTTGGCTAATTATCTTTATTGTTCAAACAACAAATATATGTTTTGGTTTTTTAATAAAATACTTATTTGGCATAATTAGTTGTACTTAGTTAAACAATATGAAGAAAACTAGCAACTCAATATCGATGTATTTCAATTGGAAATTATCAAAATTATAAAAAAAAAAGTTGATTCCTTCTGCTGTTACATACCTTTGCCTAAAACCACTATACCCTTTATCCAAATAGCTAATTTATGGTTTTATTGGTATATATAAATAAGTAATTGTACCCATATTACCGCAAACCCCAGAGTACATTATAATTAAAGATAGGCAAAGCTTTGTTATCGTTTTTAAAAATATGGGCAATATTTATTGAATGTTTTTCTCCTTTGTTTAGTTGGGATTGATTTTATTACATTATTGTTCATTATTGTTTCCAAACAAGTATTATTTATATGTAATTTAGCGTCGATTTGTACCGATCATGTATTGTTTTTTGTTTTTAATATCTATTATTATTTGTTTTCTTCTTTGTCAACTTGTGTGTTTCAATGCATAAATTTGTAATTAATTATTTAACGCTCACGATCTCTACATGAATAATTTATAAATTTACTGCGAATTTGTGTTTTTGGCTTTAATGAATATTCAATTACTTTTGCATTTAGCCCATTTGCACATACAACATACATAAACGTACAGCTGGCTTATATAATGTACATATACAATACATAAATATATAATATATATATTCTTTTATAACAAATATTCTCGTAGTTTTACATAATTTGATGCTGCACTAAAGAAACATTTATGTTTATTTATTAAAAATGTTTACATTCATTGATACAGATTAAATGTTCAATTGTATAATATAACATTACTGTTTTACTTTATTATACTATACAATTCTTAAAGCGCTCAACAATTCCTTTACAGACTGTCCAAAAGTCTGTTACTATGAGTATTTAATTCAAATAGGTAAATGCTATGAATGTGAAGTTGTTGCTCTGAACTTATCTATCCCAGCCACTTCACCGAAATATGGTTAAGAAATTCTTTTGGAATCGCAATACATATTTTTATAAACACTTTGGACAGTCCCCACTGAAATACCAAATCATAATGTATGCTTTTTGGTGTAATGTTAAAATTAAAAATTCTTAAGAGTTTTTACTCTTTACATAAGTTAAAAAAGTGATTTTTTCTTCTTTACTTTCTCACTTTTCAAACTAGCATCATATTGAAAATTACAAATTTCCCAATTACTTGCTTATATTTTTAAATAGATGTGTTTTTTAAATTTTCTGATTTTTCTTTCACAATTTAGTACTTCAACAATAGCAGTTTCTTAAATTTGTTTATAATTTTTACATTTTGGCGTTGTTTTATTGTTTCCATATATGCGTTAAGTTTTAAGCGACCCTGGCAATAAAAGTCCGACTTTATTACGAAATATTTTATTCAAAACAAAGCAGAAGAGAAAATGTCACCCACGTAAAATTCACGTATGTTTTTTCGGGGATTGTAAAATGGATATGTTTTGAGCAGTGTTTGTGATGTCTGCTAGTTAACTAGTGTGGGTCAATTTCAATGTATATTCATTTATTGTTGGCGTGTGTGTAAATTTGTATAAAAAACATTTTGTTTTTGCTTTGCTTATTTTGCGAATTTTGCGAATTTTGCTTGTCATTTCTTGATGTCAAGCCAAACCCACAGCTGAGTATATTAGGGGCCAGGGTCATGCGCAAGAAAAATTAATACAATACATTAAATAACTAACAACGTTTAAAGCATATAGTATATTTATATAGTATTTAGTATATAATATGTATATATATTATATTTATATATATTGCAACAAATTTTCACTACAAAAACTGCACACACATAACTTAGGGAACTAGCTTATAAATTATTATCATTAATGTTATTCTGTATAAGAATTAGGGCTTTCAACTGAGCAGATCTTCTTGCTGCTTATGGTTTTATCCTTGCTGTAGCAAAATGCATTGGCATTTCTTGTTGTTCTTGTTGCTGTTGTTGTTGTTCGTATATGCTTGACATCGGTGTATTAAGTTAAGCCAACTTGTGTAATATAGTTGCAGTTGGTGTAAAAATTGTATTTGCCATTTTTGCACTACCAAAAAATGTGGATAAGGAGCACAACTTGCTAAGTGATACGCTTAGTAGGTGGGTTGCTGATACTCCATGCCCGAAGACTGTTCCATGCCACCTGCAACACGATTCAATTAACGATTCATTATTTTCAAATTGGCCATAAATCTTGTATAACTCACCCTGCTGTGGCTGTCCAAATGGCGAGGCGCTGTATTGTTCGTTATCGTTGTCCATGTTGTAGCTGTATGCCTGCTGGTGCACCACATTGGCCGGATCAGTCTCAAAGGCCGAAGTGAACTCATCGCCGGCGCCAATCAAAAAACGTTTATAGGCCATAAAAGCACACAGAGCCTGTAAAATAAAGAAATCCCCATTAGAACTACTTTATACGTGTAGGAATGTTATAGTCACATACCCAGCTAAAGATGCTAAAGAAGCAGAACACAATGGCCGTTTTCATGCTGCCGGCGCCAATTCCAAGTGGGGGCATGGGTGCAGAGCTCCACTGGGACCACAAATAGAAGAATGCGATAAAGTACAAAAATGCCCAGGCAGCTGCAATTCGAACGATTAACATGTGAATCCAAACTATTGAAACTATTTTAATGTACACACCTGAGAATCCCATGTCGCCCATGACGTAACGTTTTCTGCTCTTCACCGATGACATGCGCTCAAACATGAACTCACCGCCAATAAAATACATGGAGGCAAGAAAGCCCAAAATGCCAATGGTATTGCCATATTTACAGGCCATTCCGTCATTATTATATAGACACATCTCCTTTCCATCCTTTTCGACCCAGCCCTCGGAGGATATACAGCCAAAAACCACAATCGAAAAAAGCTGAAAAATCACAACAAAAATGACAAATAATTATTTAATGCTGACGCCACGAAAAAAGCACAAACCACAAAAATCCACAGACCCGCTTCCACCATTATTACGTATTTATAGATTTTAAAGAGCAGGTGCAACAATCCAGAAGTTCAAGTACACACATACACACACACGCACACACACACACACACATGCAATACAGGCACGTATTTGGGTTTGTGACCCAATTTCAATTGAAGGCCAAGTTTAGCCAGCATAAGAAGCGCCTGGCGATAGGCAATGCCAACTGCAATAACAAAGCGGGTCCTTGGCCAAACTTGGCAAACAACTTTTGATTCTTTTGTTGTATATATGTATATATATAAATGTCGTCAGCCATTAAACGTAAATGAAAACCAAACTCAACTTAACCATCTATGTCTCTTGCCAAGTCTATCTAAGTCTATGGCACACACTAATGGCCAACAGAAATGGCTTTGTTAGCGGCTCATCGCATTGGCTTATAGTTTATGGCCTTTATTTCAAATTTTCATGGACGTGTGACTTTTAATGGCAGCTGCACCAGCTGTCTCTTGTCAACATTTTACTACTTTCATATAACAAATCTCGGTTCAGTCACCATCATCACAAACCCACCAAATCTGAGCAATTCCCGCAGCGACTTGGACACGCTCATGTTTAACGAGGCTAATTAAGAAACCAAATTATGATATAAAAACTTTTGCAACTAGAGAAAAATATTGCTTCTATACAGCCAACGATGTTATTATCTACCTATGGAATATCTTTTAGAAAATTAAGCTGTTAGTCAGGAACTATTATTTGTTGAACATTCCTTTCTATGATGATACTCTATAAAATTACATGTGACAAAACGCATAGCCTTGACCCAGTTGGGTAGTATAAAAGAATCATTTATAATAAGGTTGACCTTTCAGATTCATATTTAGTTATTAAATAGGGAAATATATGCACCAATTTAAAAAGTCTATAAAAAATATTACGTTTTCGTTGCAAAACATTTGAGTTAAAGTTACACAACTCAACCGTCTGCAATTTAAGATTTCTAAAATAAAGGGAAAACAATTCTGAGAATTCTAAAGTGTGATTAAAATTCATATTCGAGCTAGCACAAAATTTATAAGAAATGCGAACGTTGACGTGATCCCCAGCATCGTAAAAGCCACAGAACTTAATAAAAACACCCTCAAAGTTGGAAATAATGGTAAAAATACCATTGAGTTTTGTCTAGGGGTGGGATGGGGGTGTTGTATGTGGGAGAAGTGGGTGGTGCGGTTGCCTTTATAAAAACTTACCCAGCATAGGGCCCGTATGACAACTTGAGGTTTCATGGCGAATGTTAGCGGGTCGAAGGCGCCACCCGCCTTACCGCCACCATAGGCGCCACCAGCATTAATGTTGAGTATTTGATTGAGCACATCCATTTTCCACGCCTACCACTTGTATGCGATGCTATATATATAATTTTATTATATGTGTATATTTTTTTTTCTTCTTCCTTTCCTTGTTAGTAAAAGCGTGCGAGTGCTGCGCAAACTTTATTCGTATGTGTGTTTTTTTTTACGTTTTTCACGTCTTGTTGTGAAAAATCGAATGCTTCGCACTACGCCACAGCTCAAGGGCAATGTGGGGGCGTCTTGGACGTTGGCTTTATGTCTGTGTGTATGTGTTATGCTGTGTAGTTATATACACACATATAATCGCAGTTATGGATTACTGAACACCAGAAATAGCAACGCAATGAAATTGGGACAAATTTGCGCGCGAACGACGCAGAATCAGCAAAACCGTTATTCAAAACAAACAAAAGACACGCGCGCACAAACTATTTTTTATTAATCATGCATAATTAATGATAATAATTTAACGAAAATTCAAGGGCCTGATTTTCACTTTTACTTTTCGCACACGCAACGGCCAACGCGCAGGACTAACAGTAAACGTGTATGAAACGTCCTGTATACGTCGTGCATATGCTCAGTACATGCGAGAGTGAGCGGTAGCAACGTTGCTACTATCGATAACTATTCAACTATCGCGATATGCCCTAACAGCATCAACAGAGTTGTCCATTAGGTTTCCTTTTTTAAAAAAAAATACTAATCAAATGTGTCTGCCTTTGTTATTGTGAATAAGCAGCATTGTGTTCAACTGTTTGCCGTTGGATTTGCTTAGCACTTACTTACTCTCAAAAGTATGCAACAAATAGTTAAATTCGTAAACGAGCCAATAAATCCCAATTAAGAGCAGCTTAAACAAGGTCAGGAATGTAAGTTCGAGGCGTGTCAATTGATATATATATATATATATATATATATCAAATTTTACCAACCATCAGCTCCCTTTTTGATACACCATATCCAATTAAAAGATGACATTGTCAAGTGACACAGCTTTAGCCAAGTTAAGATAAGGTAACTAAAAGTCTGACGGAGGCTTTGGAGCTCTGCTGGTAAAGTAAAAATTAGCAAGCAGAAATCCAACATTTGTATCCCAATATATACAAACATTTTTATGATTTGAACAATTTTTTAATTTTAGTACACATTTTTGGGCAGATAAAACATTAAGTTCTTCTCTGACAATTTAAAAATTAAACAAGATGTTATTTGCGTACAAGTAAAACAGGTTAAAGTTGATAAATGCATTGCTGGCTTTAACTGGGATTAATTATGAATATGATTTACTCGTTGATGAAATTAGCTGGACGCTTCTCAGCAAAGGCTTGCATGCCCTCTTTGCGATCGGCCTGCAACGGAAAAGAAAACAAATTATTAAGTTTAAACAATTGAAGAGTATTATGTAATCAATTTGTCTCACCGTCGAGAATGTGGCATGGAAAGTGCGACGTTCGAATTTGAGGCCCTCCTGCAGAGTTGTCTCATATGCGGTGTTCACTGACTCCTTGCACAGCTGCACAATCAGATTCGAGTGGCTGCCAATTTTCTCGCCCAGTTTGACTGCTTCGGCCAACAGTTGATCTGCTGGAATCACCCTGCTGACGAGGCCAACCTTCTCGGCCTCCACCGCATTGATCATATTACCGGTGAGGCACATTTCCATGGCCTTAGACTTGCCAACGACACGGGTCAAACGCTGGGTGCCACCAGCACCGGGAATCGTGCCCAATGCAATTTCCGGCTGACCAAACTTGGCCTTCTCCCCCGCATAGATAATGTCGCACATCATTGCCAGCTCACAGCCACCGCCCAGCGCATAACCGTTGACAGCGGCAATGATGGGCTTCTGGGTGCGTGCCACCTCCGTCCAGTCATTGAGAAAATTGCCCTGAATGCACTGCGAGTAGGTGTTGGGTGCCATCTCCTTGATGTCGGCACCAGCAGCGAATGCCTTCTCGCTGCCAGTCAAGACAATGGCGGCGATGTTCTTATCCTTGCCATAGCTCTTCAAGGCGGTGGACAGCTCCGACATCAGGCCATTACACAGAGCATTCAATGCCTTGGGACGGTTCAAGGTGATAACAGCAACATTTTGCTTCTCTCCCGTCACCTCAGTTTTAATATACTCCCAGTTGCTGCCAGCTATGTGAGAAAGAGATGGCAATCCATAATTGATATCACAAAACTTACGTAACCTTTGTTTCTTTTTTTCCTGCTTATTTAGACAACAGTCAATTTTTAAATAAGAATTGTAGTATACTACTAAAATACTATTTTGCGTGTTATTTCTAAAGTGGACTTTAACCTGCATATTAAGTGGTTTTTTTTTATACTCACTGCTGGCGAAGCGGGTGGCAACTTGTGGCTGACGGGCGGCAGCCTGAACCAATGTTTGTGCACGGAAAGTAAACAGTTTTGCAATGTTGGCCATCTCTAACACATGCTTTTTTTTACAAATACATTAATTTAAATAAGCAGTGTATAATATTTGCACTTTGTTACTTACGATCAGAACGTTGGAGGAGGAGTGTGTGGAAAACGATCGTGCTATGCTAGAAGCCGGTTGGAATTGGTGATGGACCAACACAGCTTGAAAGACTAATCGAATTTCGTTAGTAAGCAATGCATACGTCATAATTTACCATAATTTATTTTAATAATTAATTTCCATTTTAATGTGTAAGTGAAGTAATTACACAGAAAACAGGTTAAACTCAATTTAAGTCTGATAAGTAATAATATCTGTTTACAATGCGGTAAACTATCGATACATTATACTAGCTCACAAGTGCTTATTCGTCATGCAAAGTTTATATCGATTATTCCTTATTGCATTATAAATTCGCCGTTTATTTTTAAATAGCCATAAATTCAATGCCTTTCAAAATAAAGTTAAATATGTTAGCATTAATATTTAGTTCGTTTTACAATTTGTTGAATCAAAAATCAATATCAATGTAATTCATATCAATTTATTTGGCGTCTCCAAAGACTTGTTCAGTGTATTTATTATACAAAATATATATAATAAGAATATAATATGCATTATCAAAAAAAGAGCATTTGCTTGGCAGAGAAATTATGAATAGTTAATCAAAATTTAGCTGCTATGTATAAAACAGCATTTGAATAAAGTTTATAATTACATATGAAGAAATCAAGAACTCTTTAAATTTCACACGTTTGATTAGAGCAACAAAAGAAAAAAATTGAAATACTTTGATGTTAAATTTAAGTAAACACGCCAGCGGTGCATGGGAAAGTATGGACGGATGCCGATCTCACTTCTTGTGCGCAGACATGGGCGGAGTGGCATAAAACTTGCGCTTCTTCATGGTGCCCTTGAGTGGCGTGGCTACAAAAATTAGATATTGCTGATAAGTTAAAATCTATAGAAAATGTTATAGAAACTCGAGTAAATACCGTAAAGCGAAAACAAATCCCTATTGTTGCTGGGCACACGCTTGACGGCGCTGCCCGGCGGTGGCAGCGGTGGCGATTGCTCCACGGCGAGATACTTCTGCCAAAAAGTGCCCGGCAGTTCCAGCAACGACTTAATCACCTGCGACTGCGTAAAGGCTTCCGTGTAGAGGGCATGCTGATCCGGATCCCGCGATGAATAACCCATAATTGTCGGTCCAAATATCTTGGATATATTATCGATGGGCATCATTACCACCGGGCAATCGGCAATGCGCTGAAAGTGCAACATGAGAAAGGCCATTGTGTCGCGATTGGCAGCCGGCATTTGTTCCACCGCCTTGTACAACAATTGCTCGGATTGTTTGTTATCCGGATTTTGAACCGCATTGGCAAAATCCTTCCACTGGCTGGTTGGTATCAGTGGTTCGCGCAACGTGCGCAAGAAATCCTTCACACAGCAGCACAGCACATAGATGTCAGTGTTGCCCAAATGGGGTGTCACCTTGCCACGCAAAAACTGCTCCTTGAGCGCCTTATACTCCCGCTCCGAAGACGACATGCGATACAAGCCAACCTCGGTAAGGCCACGTGCCTCAATCTCATTCACACAGTGCACAATCAGTGCGGGTATCATTGGTGCAATCGTTGGCGCAAAGTCACTCAGGTAGTGCATCTCCGTCTTGGAAGTCGGAGTGCCCGATTGCGGCACACAGGCGACAGTCAGCAGATAGCGACAGTCGATGTGACAACGAACGGGACAATCGCGACATCGCAAGCCCACAGATCCAAAACGAATCCTATCAGATTTCATAATAATTATATAAGTAGAATATCTTAAAATATCAAATTTGTGTTTCTTTACTGTACCGTTTCTGGCACTGGACACAGTTGTCCCCGCGTAAAAAGGTCTTCTGGCTGAAGCTGTGCTTGCGCATTAAAAGACGATTCTGTGCCGGCGACGAGCCCATTGCCATGGGATTGTGTGGCGTTGGTGCTGGCGCCGTTGGCTCCTTCACTGTAGAGCGACGCTGTGGCGTTGAGGTACTCTGGACATCGACTGGAATGTGCACCTGGGCAACAGGGCCGGGTAGCGATTGAATTGTTGACTCGGCTCGAATGATACCTTGACCATCCTGAGGTATCGTCACCTTGGTGGTGGCACAAAAGCGCTCGGCGCCCTGACCAACATCTAATGTGTGCTGATCCACGTGACCGCCGGAGCGACGCGATGCCATCGTTGGTGTGCCAATGTTGCTGTTGTTGTGACCACCGCCGCTGATGCGAGAACGCTTATTGCCCACACACGGCACCGGATTCTTGGGCAATGACGGACGATGCTCAAACCACGACTTCGAGCGACGCACTTCAAGAAAATCATCCTCCGAGTGTGTGATAGATAAATCCGACAGCAACGAACCTGTCGAGTTAATGTCCCCATACGACTTATCCTCATGTAGAGTATTCAGAGATTTACGCTTGCGCGTCGCTCCCGACGGCAGCGTATTCAAGATGGCCAACTTATCGCGCGTCTCATTGTTCAAATTGCGCTCGTGTCGCAAAAGATCGGCGACGGCCATTATTTTGTGTTCCATCGCGTCGCGTTCGTGCTCCGCATGGCGACGTAACTTGATCTCTGTGTCAATGATGCGACGTGCATGATACAGCTTACCCTCCAGATCGCCCATCTTGGCCAGCGATTTGTCTAGCTCTGTTTGCAATCGCGCATTTTGTGTCGCATAACCGTGGCATTTATCGTTGTACTGCTCGAACAGGCGCAGGAAGCGAAGGAACTCTAAGTCAAAATTAAGTTATAATATTTTTATAGTTTCTTTTAACGAGCACCTAAGAGAACTCACCCTCCTCGGCATTGCCATCGATCATCACCTGCATGCAGCGTCGCAGATCGTCAAACGACGCCAACACCGAGAGCGTCATTTTAATTAATTATATATATAATACTTTTGTCCTGATGTTATTTTTTGTATATTACGATGTTTTCCCCTTAAATACACACTTTTCGACAAATTTGTGGTCAGATGTAGTCTTATTTCTAACAATAACTACGGAAAAGAGGAAGCACGCTATAAAGAGGACGCGACTTTTTCTTCTTTTGGAGTGCCGTTGTTTCAAAAATTTTATTTAGATATGAGCGGCAAGCGATAGTCTTACTATCGCAAAATTTTAGAGTTGCTTACATATGAGCGATGATTGTAAACGTCTCACCACTATCGCTTGGGCTATGGTGTTTTTTAGTACATTTTGGAAGAAAATATTGCCGCTTTCGGAATTTGGATAAGTGAAGACAATGTCGGTCGCCTCGCCCCCAAATCCCTCGCTGGCGCTGCAGAGCAAACGTTGGAATGGCTTGCGCCACGTGCTCGAGCGCGAGGGACTTTTTTGCAAGGATGACTTCACCCCATCGCCAGACAATCTAGAATTCCTGCAGACCAAGTGCAAAGTGCTCATCATTGGTGCCGGCGGTTTGGGCTGTGAGCTGCTCAAGGATTTGGCATTGATGGGTTTCGGTGATTTGCACGTGATTGACATGGACACCATTGAGCTGTCCAATCTCAACCGTCAGTTCCTATTCCGGCGCGCAGATATTGGTGCCTCGAAAGCGGAATGCGCCGCTCGCTTTATCAATAATCGGGTGCCAACCTGTAAGGTGACGCCGCACTTTTCCAAGATCCAGGAGTTTGATGAGTCCTTCTATCAGAAGTTCCACATCATTGTTTGCGGACTGGATTCGATTGTCGCCCGGCGCTGGATCAACGGCATGCTGCTCTCCATGCTTCGTTACGAGGAGGATAACAGCATTGATGTCGCCTCTATTATTCCCATGATTGATGGCGGCACCGAGGGCTTTAAGGGCAATGCACGCGTCATCTTGCCCGGCTTTACGGCGTGCATTGAATGCACCTTGGATCTGTTTCCACCCCAGGTGAATTATCCACTGTGCACCATTGCGAATACGCCGCGACTCCCGGAGCACTGCATCGAGTATGTGAAGCTGATACAGTGGGACAAGGAGAGTCCATTTGGTGCGTCACTCGACGGCGATGATCCCCAGCACATTGCCTGGATTTATGAGCGTGCCCAGGAACGGGCCAATCAGTTCAATATAAGTGGAATCACCTATCGCCTCGTGCAAGGAGTGATAAAGCACATCATTCCAGCGGTGGCCAGCACCAATGCTGTCGTCGCTGCTGCCTGTGCCATGGAGGTGTTTAAGCTGGCCACCAGCTGCTACGACAGCATGGCCAACTATTTTAACTTCAACGATCTCGACGGCATCTATAGCTACACCTACGAGGCGGAGAAGTCCGACAGCTGTTTGGCCTGCAGCAATGCGTCTCAGTTGCTGACTATTGAGGATCCCAATACGACGACGCTGGAGGATGTTATCAAGGATCTATGCGAACTGCCGCGCTTCCAGCTCAAAAGTCCGGCGCTGACAACCGTCATGGCCGATGGCAAGCAACGTACTCTCTACTTGGCCAGCGTGAAGAGCATCGAAGAGGCTACACGCAAGAATCTTACGCAGTCCCTGGGCGAACTTGGCCTGCAGGATGGTCAGCAGCTGACCATCACAGATGTCACATCGCCAACGGCCATCACCATTCAGCTGAAGTATCAAGCCAATGAGATAGAGATGTCATAAAATGTACACTTAAAAATTAACTCGAAATAAAATATTTATTCCTGGTTGTACATTTTGTATATATTCTATTTATTTTAATTTTCAGCTTTACTTTTAAGTCCACGTAAAATAAAAAAAAATTGTTTTGAAAATACCAAATCACACCGAGCAGTTTTATAACAGAAATTTAACATGGATAACAAAAAGGATAACAATTGGATCGATCACATTCAACAGCTCATGTTCAGGATGAACTTCTTGCCCGTGAAGCCCTTGAAATTCAACGTAGCAGCTGTTGCATATTTGAACTGCTCCAGTGGCACCATTTCATGCGTTGGAGCAATAAATTTGCCCTGAACTATCAGCTGGCAGATATCTTGGAACATCTTCATGCGCTCCGATGCGTTGTTGGGATCCTCGGACCAGCGTTTCATCCACATACCCCTAAATGCAATGTCCTTGAAGATTAGTGGACCGGTAGCGACAGTTACTGGCTCGCGAGACATGCCGCCGTAGGTGACCACAACACCACCATTGTCCAAATGACGGGACACCTCCGTCGCACTCTTGCCGCCCACACAATTGAATGCGAGCTTGGGCCGCTTGAGTTGGCCTGATTTGAAGATGTCGCTGGTGCGCAACTCCTCCTCGGTGAACACAGCAGTGGCGCCCAGCCCTTGGAGAAACTGCTTCAGTTCACAAATCTCTGGGCGATTGCGTACAACGCCTACACTATTGATGCCCCAAGCGTGGCACAGTTGATGCACCGCTTGACCGACGGCACTGTTGGCGCCATTCTGTATCACAGTATCGCCCGGCGATAGCTGCGCATAGTCCTTGAGCATGCGATATGCGGTGCTAGGATTTACAGTAATTGTGGCAGCCTCCGCTAAGCCAACTTTATTGGATATCGCCACCAATTGATCTTCATTGTAGACAGCGTGTGTTGTCCAGGTGCCCAAAGAGTTGGCTAGCGGCACCACATGCTCACCCGGCTGCAAACCCTTAACCTCCCTGCCCACAGAGACCACTTGGCCGACAAACTCATTTCCAGCTACGGCCGGAAATTTGATTTTCACGGGATATTTGCCTGCAATTCAACGTTTCCTTTCTTTATATAATAATAAGTTATGTTTACTTTCACAGTAGACTTGCCTTGTATGGTGTTGATGTCAGCGGGATTGATGGCAGATGCCAGAATTTTGACCAGCACCTGTTTGCCCTGGGGATCCTCCAGTTTACGCTCCACCAATTTCAATACATCCTGCGGCTCACCGTACTGTGTGTATTGCACTGATTTTGCCACAACAGACATTTGACGGCACAACTGCGAGGGACGCGTCCACCCGGACAACGTTTTACGCAACATTATTGGTGTGTTCGTTTTGTAGTCTGATCAATTGAATAATTGTCAACAGTTTTTGTTTAGTAAGCTTTACAATGTAAGATATCGATGCTTATCGATACTCTAAATAAGGATATTCCTGTAATGTGATTGTTACGCGTTGGTTTGTCGGTCTTCAAGGGACACCTCCGGCAAGCCAGTAATCTACTTAGGGATGGGTCTACACATGTCAGCCCACCGTACAGTAACACAACACTGTACAAATCTACACATCATTAGAAACAGCTGACCGGAAACTGAATGCGAATAGTGTTAATAAACACTCGATAAACAAAAAAAATAAATCATAATAAATATATATTTTGCTTCTATTTATATAAATATTTCACCCGATCGCACACAGTTTTTAAATTGTTTCCACACGCACTTCTGGTTCAGTTATCTTTCTAATCTCGTCTGCCTGCTTTCTTCAACATCAGTAATACAAATAACCAAATCCTCTCCGGATCATCGCCGATATTTGAAGCTAACAACTGCCCCTATGCCTTCACAAGCTCGAACACAATTACCGATAGGTGGCGTTGTCTTTTTAGCCCTCCCAACGGCAGATGGCGTCACTATTCTTACGGCTTGCACTGCAACATAAATGCGTATTTTTTGTTTTCTTTAATGTTATTAAAAACATATTGCAATTTTAACAACTCTTTAAGAAATACCAAATATGCAAAAAAAAATTATTTGGTGTGACCATACTGTGGCGTCAACACTCACAAACGACTGTTGCGCGCCAAGAAGCGAAAGTTTAAAAGTCAACAACGTTATGTCGTCCACTAATTGCACTGTGCGGGCAATCACGCAATTCCGGCTTCCGGTTCCGTTGCAGCCCCCAAGGCAGTGCTGGTGTTTGGGCTTTAGCAACCACATGCGGTTGGTTGCCGTCACTAATATTCCATTAGCATTATATGCAAATCTGTTTTTGCGTGTCTTGGCGATTGCAACACTCATAAAAGTGTAAAATTAAAACCTAGACGTCCTTCCGTTATTTCAAAATAATAAATATCTGGTCTGACCTTCTGACTTTTAACCCACTTCCTTCATTTCCATAATTGTAAGTGTTTCCAGAAAACCCCACCGCATTGACAATTATCGCAATTTACTTTCCGTTTTGCAAAATAAACAGGAATCAATAAGCGACGGCTGAAATAAAACTTCATGTCTATAACCAACTCCACGTTCCACTTCTTCCCCCCACACACTCTTCCTTGGCCATCCCTCTACCACTAATGCCATAATTATCCGTGCAGGAGTCGCTACCCTGTGTAGGGTATATTCATTTTGTTCCCTAACACAGAAATCTAATTTTGAACATAGTTTTTCAACTTTAACTATTCATTTATAATTTCCTAGTTGATAATTAAATTTAAGTTTGCGTAAGTAATTATAATTAGTATTTCACTAGCGCGCATTCTTTACAATATGTCACCCTCTGTTTTTATTTGCATTTATTGTTGCTGTAAAAGACGTTGCCCCGGGTTCTCATAAGCTAGTCAAACACAGGACCCTCTCCGCCCGAAGGCTCGTTCCCTCTTGCCAACAAGCAGAAAACGAAAAAATCCAATAAAATAAATGTATGTGTGAACTGTATTCGTTGTTGGTCGCGTGCAGCACTTAGCTCTTGGCTAACATGTGGCTCCCTCCCAGGCTTCAGTTAACATTTAGCATTCGAGCTTGCCGCATTTGGCCAGTGCAAAGCGGAGTTTTGTGTCTTTACTTTACTAGCGAAATGTCCACGCCACGTACTCAACAACTTAATCCTCGCGCCAACGTGTTCATATTAGTCAACCTGGGATGTGAGGCATTATACGTAATTGACCAGCGCCTGAAGGCCCAACAAATCTCCACCGAACAATGTGTGCAAGGTGAGTGCAAGAAGTGGGGAGGGCGGTAGCTCCATTTTTTATTAAGCTCCTGGTCAATTGTTTAGTTATACACGATGTGACGACCGTGCTGCTGGAACCCAAATTTCTGGAGTCCATCATCAATGGGTCGATGCACAACAATGCCCAGCTGCTGACGGCGGATCAGTGCAAATTTATGGTGAATGATATTGCAACGTGTTCGGTGATGCGTCTGGACGAGTTGTCCATGGAGAAGCTATGGAATCTGATGACCATGCTGTACAAGTGGCAATTGTTTGTCTCCCGACACCAGCATCATTTGCTGGACATCACCGTTCGGCACTTGGACGGCATCAGCAAACTGTATCCGGATGCAAAGCAACATATGTTGATTGATTTCAGCAAGAATACATTGTTGGATTTCTGGAATACCTGCGGCGAGGAGCAACAGCTGTCCATTTATCGGAGCAGCCAGGCCTGGCTGCAGTGCTTCAATGTGAAGATATCGCTGTTGATACGTCTTGGCTTTCAGGCTTTAGACGGCAGCTTCTTGCCTGTTTTAGATCATGGTCTTTACAAGGACTACGTGCAATGCATTGGCGATAATATCTTTGACATAAGCAACAAGCAACAGCAGCAACAGCAGCAAAAGCAGCGTGAGCCCAATCGCATGGATCAGTTGGCGGCACAGTTGAGCGTGGGCCAGACGTCGAGCGGTGCTGGCGAAGATTTGCAGGCCATGGATGCGAATCAGCTGCAGAAGCAAATCGAGCAAACATTTTCGCATATTTTATTTCCCGATTTTGATAACAATGCGGCAGCTGCATCGCCAACAGCAACAACATCCACTTCTCAAGTGCAACGCCATCCTGGCTGTGAATTTGTCCAGCTGAGTAATGCGGATGAGCAGCAGTTGGCCAATTCACCTAGTCGCAGTGGTGGCACCGGATCGTTGCTTAATCAGCAGCTCCTCGATTTGTACAGCAACATGAACTGAAAATGATCTGTGAAGAGTTAAAATAAAAGTGTGGCGCCATCTAGCGTCAAGTAAGAGCAGAAGAGGCATCTAATGCATAATTAAAAAATATTGTATTTGTTTGTAAAATAATTACAAAAAAGTGTTTTCTTTTTCTCTTTTCTTTAGCAGTTTCGAAGACATTGGTGATCCAAACAACATTACAAAAATTTTGAGCATGCGACCTAGTTACATTAATGTTTGTGTGCATAAGGCAAAGGACCTAAAAAATGATGGATGGTTTCTTATCTCATTTTCAAGTGACGCACAAATGATGATATTTTGTGTGTGTAAATGGAAAATTAAAAATTCACAATAAGATAAATATTAAAGAACTGTTTGTTTGTGGTTGTGTTTGTGATTTTGTGGTGTGTGGTGCAATTTAAATCAACAACTGCTGCAGCTGCCAAATTCGTTAAGAAACTTATGGCAACAAATTATTATTAGAGAGGGATAATTACTGCTTGCTCGTCCAGATATAATTATAGAGTTCGTCGCTGTGTTTGTCTTGGGGGTAATCTTGGGGGTGGTGGTGGTGCTGGTGGTGGTGGTGGTGATGATGCTGGTGGTGATGGTGCTGGTGGTGGGATGGCGGGTTGTTGCGAGGCAGTCAGTGCATATGTGTGTCCCAGACACAGATTTACATTTTCGCCTTGAGCGGCACCGCATCCACCATGATATGCAGCGCCATTTTCAGGCACTCCTCGGCGGAACTGATCTGGGCGCAGGGGAAAGCATCCGCGTATTGCGTGAGAAACTCACAATATTTGCGATAATTGTTCAGCGCAAAATCATAGTTATAGGCACCCAATAATTTCATATCGGTATCATCAGTCACCAGCGGCACACACGCCTTGTGCGGCAATTGTCTATATGTCAGATAATCCAATTCGCATGCTTCGCACTTGCATTTGAAGCGATACTGCATCGAGAGCGTCTCCTGGCGCTCCTTCTTGCTGAACACAGCAAAGTGGGCGCTGTATTGATTGGACCAAATATGAATATAAAAATCAAAATTCAACAAGTTGCCTCTGCTGCAAACTTACCCATAGTTATCGTAGAGCACTTCGCCAGCTTTGATGGGTCGTAGGACGAATAGATAGGCCTGGACGCCCTGAGAGATGCGCATGGTGTTCGGTGCACAGGAGTGATTGATGAGGGAGAGAAACGCGTAGGCGCCAGATGCGTACGACTGATCGTCCTTGGTCTCATTAGGCTGTTCGACGAGATCGATGCCATGCATATTCGATGGTGATGTCTGTAGATGTCGGAACAACAGATCCGTAAAGAAATTACGTCCATCCTCACCGCCCAGATACTCCTTGAGCGGCGTATACTCAATGATAAAGTGCTTGAGGACGGCACAGACAACCGAACGCTGAAAGAGATCCGATACGGAACGTAAATGTTGATTCGTCACCAGGCCGTGGATAGCACGATAATGCTCCTGGGGCGTCAATTGCGTATGGTCCAGATCGAAGACGGACTTGTGCTGATTCTGCGGCTGATCACAGTACGCCATCAGCTCCTCAATGCTGCCATGCAAATCCAGCGCACTCAACGTCGTGCGCAACGCAATCCCATGGATTTTGTTAAACATGCGATGTAGTAGATCAATAATCGGGCATTCGTACTTGTGGAAAGTGCTGGTCGCCCGCTTCCTGCACTCCTCCGAACAGAACATGGCCGAGCAGCAGCTGTCGCAGGGTATTAGCGTTAAATAACGCTCCTCTTTGCACGTGGCACACCGAATATAACGCATCGGCGCCAATAGAGATGAGCAGAACGTTTGCTCGACGGCAATTACATCGCCAACGACCAGATCCCGGTTCGTCACTATAAATCTGCCCTCGTCGGGCGTTTCACGCATCTCCAGGCAATTGGCAATCGACGGCACCTGTGGATGCGGTTCAAAGCTCAACTTGAATCTGTAGGGCACAATATCCGGCGGCTGTTGCTGCACCTGCTGCTGACAATCGCGCTCCCGCTTGTCCAGCTTGTGACGCAGCCGTTCCGGATAGTTGGCATTGCGTGCCAACTCAATATTAGCCAGGCACTCCCGGAATCGTTTCAACTCGAAGAAGACAGCCGATCGATTTGCATAGCCAATGGACAAATGTTCCGAATTGGGTTCCGCAAAGCAAATGCTCTTGTTATACAATTCCAGTGCCTGCAATACAAAAAAAAAAAAATCTTTAAAAATGTAGACATTTTAAATAGCCAAAGTAAAATCAGTACAATATTTATGCCAAATTTGGTTTATATTTTATCATTATTTTTGTTTACTTGCCTGAAAGTATTTTCTGTTTTTTAGCGAGAACTGCTCGTTGCCAAGCATGCGAAATTCGACGCTGCGCTTATTGCATTTATTCTCGCGCAACGACACAGTTAGGAATATCTTTTCCATGTACTTGAAGTCGATCAGGGCGTGCTCCACAAAGTTCACCTTGGAGTAGTTCTCTTTCAGCTCATTGAATTTACCCGAAATGATGGCAATCAGTTTCCAGTCGTTGAGCTTCTTCACCAGATCATCGCTCACATCGTATACATCCATGATGAATGCTGTTGCTCCTCCACTTGTTCTTGTTGGTTACTTAAATTATCCTCGTGTTTGTTGTTGAATACATAAACGCACACACACACACTACAAGTCGTCCTCCTCGCCGTGTTTTGCTTGCAAGTCGCGTGTGTTGCGTCGCCGCCGCCGTCGCTGTTGCCGTCGCCGCCTGTTTTTTCACGAACCGAATATGTTTGTGTTTAAGTGTGCAGCTGCCGTGCAACTGTTGGGTTGGCACTATCTATGGCGTTAATATGCAATTTCACAGAGAATTTCGTTCAATATACGGCAAATTTATTTATTATTTGCCGAATTCTGATTAAAATTTTAGCAGCTTAGTTCGGTCTTTTTTTTTGGCGAATTCGAGTGCAGTGTGACCGCATACCGTGAATATAGAAAAGACATAGTCGGCATTCCATAAAATACCAGCAATCACGCGGTTGGTAGCGCTGCCGCAAGAAGTGCCATCTAGCGCAAATAGCTGGTGATTTGCTGTTTCGCATAGAAGTCGATAGATGTGTTTCAGCTACAGTTGTATAAAATATATTTTTAGGCCAAGGGGCTTTTTCTTTTGTGTGCAAAAGACAATCTCTTTAATAATGTCGAGTTCTAAACAATTTTATTTTTCTATTTGTCTTTTTTGTTTACTTCTCCTCGCACCATTCGTTCTCCTTGCGGACCTGTTCCTCCTCGGCTGCTGAGAAATCGTTGGCAATGCCGAAAGTCTCGCGAATGTCCTGCAGAGATTTGCCCTTGATCATGTTGGCGCACGTCTTGCATGTGACATCCAATAGACCCTGGATGTTTAGATAATTGGCCGCCAGAATTAGTTCGAACAGTGTGCCCTGGTCGACTTTGAGGAAGTCGGCGTCCCACGATGAAATGTCATCGGTGCGCTTCTCCTTGTTCTCATCATCCTGCGCCTGCTGTGGATCGTCCTGGGCATGGTAGGTGGCCCAGTGCAGCACTTTGCGCAATATCGCCGAATTCACATTGGGCAGCGGCAACACACTATTGTCACTCTCATCCCCCAAATCCTCGAGTGCCGTTTTAATCGTCTCCGAGCATTTGGCGATCTCGATGTCCGTGTCAAAGATTTCCTTGTCAGCGGACTCCAAGCGAATTATCGGCATGGCTACAAATTGCTAAAAAAAAAAAAATAATATTTCCGTCGATTTACTTATTCTGGTGAAATAATAATATTATCAATATTAACATACACGTGGCCCTTATTGTTGATTTCGAACCAGTTGTATAATTTTTTGTTGTAGTTTCCAAGGCACCCACTGAAAAGCTAAAAATAAGTGCATTATTTATGTTTGCTGTCTGTGCTTCAACTTTAAATTACACAAACAACATAAATATCTTAAACAAAAAAAGAAAACTGCAGAATAAATATAATAATTACAAAAATTTTTCAAAATTCCTTGCTGTTATTTGTAAAAACACAAAATTTGCTTTTGCTGCGCTTTTGACCAAATTATGTTGTTTTGCCGGGGTCCGCTAATGTGACCACATCTCGTAGATACAAAAAATGCCTTTATAATAACAATTAGCATGGCAATTTATTTTCAAATAAACAAGAGTATTTTGGTATCAAAAATTCATCTAAACAATTTCGAGTTTTGTTCCAAGAATGTATGCACAATTAATTTGGTTGGAATGGTTAGTCCAAAATGGATTCATTTTTTGTTTCAGGATACGAAGCGCACAATAAAATCGAGTGATGCTGCCAAAACCGTTATTGCTGCATCCGCCAATAGGGTTAGTACCTGGATGAACATGTCCAGCAGATCTGCGGCTTCGTGTGTGCGCAGGTAGCGAAACACGAAAAAAGCCGATACGACCATAATCACAGGCCAGATGAGGGATAACATCAAACGGGTCGCCCAGAGAATCACATACCAGGTGACGACGAGGAGCAGCACATAGGCGATCATTGTGCCCATATCCGTGGGCATGCTGACATTTTTGCCAAAGTACTCGTATAGAACGATCAGGAAGGGTGAGTCGCGCCAATCGCCAGATTCTTCCCAATTATCGTGAAGCATTTTATTTCTTTGTTGAAATGTTGAAAATAGGCAAACTATGTTGAATCGTATTTTGAGGTAATTTCCCAACTTAAAAGTTTGTCAAAAGACGGCAAAATATCAGCTGTTCGATGTGTTGTCGATCGAACTTAGTGTCAAAATACCCAAAATTATCGTTTGGTAATCGAAAAATACCAAGTTGCTCTGCTCCCGAATTGGCTATCGAGAGCAGCTATCGCGATGAACGCGCAATATCGATGCTATTCAAAATTATGTTTTTATCCGCCTTATCAAACTTTTGAGGGGAACAACCTGCCGCTCGCAAATGTTGATTGTTACCCACTGTTAACTGTTAACATGTGTGCATTGAACTTGCAGCCTTCTTCTCAGAACACAGTCTCTGCTCCTGGCTTAAAATAGAACGCTATCTGATGCCAATCTTTCGAATGGGAAACAATTTCCATTTCCTTTGAGCTCACATTCATGGCCCGGTTCAGTTACAGTTCAATGTACTTCATATGAAGCGCTTTTATTCTAAAAATAAACGAAACGAAATCATACAACAAAGTCACAAAACACTTGCATTTTTTATTCAAACACCAGCAAACTTTTCGACGATTGGTAAATTTTGATTATTATTTATAATATGACAATCAAATATGAATTTGGATTTTATTGTAAGGTATTAAATTTAAAATGATAGTAATTTTAAGTTATTGGCAATGTCAAATGGGCATTACTCTTGAAATTCGTTTACGCCTTGACAAAGTTATGGCACTAATATTTCGAAAAATTCCCTGAAATCGTAGTTCATGACAAACACATACTTTTCTACCAGATTTTAGTTGTTGTTGTACTATTATCAGATATTTACACAGTCGGTTATGTATACATTTTTTTTTTGGCTGTATTTACGAATCGATGATTTTGATTTTAACTGTAACGGTAACTGACAGCTGATCAATCCTTTGAGAGGCGCGTTGTGGGCTCGTCAATGCTTTCTGTGGCATTCAGTGATGTAAGTGCTTATGTGTTAAAGGGGCAAACATGATTGCAACAGGTTTGACATAACGTATGTGCTTAGATATTTATAAGTTTTGTTTGTTAGCTCATATCATTCAGTGGCATTTTACTTTGTTTTGGGGCCACAAATGGTAGAAAATGCTAGAAAAATGTGTGTCTAGAATACAAAATGTAAGGAAGCGGAAATGTTCAGGAAAAAGTCAAGGAAGCTACTCACACACACACACACACATGCACACCTGAGCACAAAAGGAGATATTGCAACACTTTTATGAACGTTGCAACAAAAGTCAAATATATAATAACAGGCACAACAACTGCAATAATAACAACAATAACACCAACACTAACAAGAACAAAAACAAGAGGAAGAGCAGCTTGTCGTTGTTTCTGCACTGTTGTATAAGCAAATAAAGGCGTGACACAGTTCTTCTTGCGTTCTCAGTCACACACACACACACACACACACATACACATACATATTTATAAATATATATATATATATATGTGTAGTTGCAGTAACACATTGTAGTCTCTTATTTATAGTCCTGTTGCTTTTGCTCCTCCTGTCAAAGTCAGTCAACCAGTTCAGGCATTGCAACAAAGTCACATAAGTTGCCCTTTGTCAAACGGGCCTTCTGTGTTGTTTGCATGTGCGGCAAACAGCATAGGTAAAAACCTGCTGTGCCATGAAAGTGGCATACTAGAGTTGTAGATTGTTTTTGCCACCAAATGAAGTGCTTGATAAATGAATCCTTTCCACAGTTGACAACTGAAGAACAAGCAGCACAAGTCCAATAGCAATTTATTAAATAATTCAAGCAAATAGTTTTTGGTCGCTCAAATTACAATTGCAAAGCGTACAATAAGAGCTTAAGGGCAAATCGAATTTAATTTTATTGAATGACAGCATTTTATGGCTATTATGATAGATAGTTTTTGATTTATACACATATATTTAATGTATTTTTTAAAGGAACAACTGCAACGATTCTGCATATTGAACAAGATGTTGACTTGGATAATTTAGTTGTAATCTGATTTAAATTCTATTTCGGTTTTGCAGACAATTGCATTCATCTGTCAAATTTTGATATTTATTAGAACAATCCACTTGATGTGCTTTGTGGAATTGTGGAAACACTTATAGTTTTACTTTCAGCTTGCTTCCATTTGCTTTCACTTGCTTACCACTCGTACGTGTAGCAAGAGCGACAGCATTTATCGGGCGACCTTTCAACTTTATGCAGTTGATGTGTCTGTCAGAATGGCAAGCATTGCACATGTTTACCGTTACTTTAGATGGCAGCAGAAACTAACCACAAAAGCTCAAGACCAACCAAACCCCAGCCCAACCTCCCCCAGATCCTGCCTGTCAAGAAGCAGGAGACATATGCCACACTTGTTCCCCACGCCAGTGCTGCAACTATGCTGAGGAGAGCGTTAAAGAGCAGTCGGCTCCCACTAACGCTGACCTGACCTTTCGAGCTGTGTGTGAGTGTGTGGTGCCTTGCATGCTGAAAACCATTTGATATAGTCGTGTATATTGCCGCGACACTTGATAAAATTAATGAGCATCGACCTGGCCAAAAAGAAAAGAAAATGAGCTGTTGCACGAAAATGGGGCGCCCAGGGAGATAAATACGAAGAGAGCGGGGGGTGAGAGGATGTGGGGCAGCTCATCAAATTGCTTGGGGATCTTCTGCTGTGAGCCTGGGGAGTGTATAAAGCAACAGGTTTCTTGCGGTTTCTGTGGTGTGTACTTTAAATTTTATAGATATATACATATGTATGTATATACATATATGTATACATAAGTAAAAGCAACTTTCCAATTTAGGCAGTCTTCAGAAGGCCAATTATTAAAGCCACTAAAGGATAAACAAAGCCAAGCAAAAGAAAATGGCAACAAAAAAAGGCAGCGAAGAATTAGCTGTTGTCTGCTTTTAGGCTTCTTCTTAAATGTCAGCGTGTAATAAAACTTGGACGCCTTTTACGCATTTTTAAGTTTGCGCCGCTTGCTCATAAATGAAATTATTAACAAATAAATGAAAATGCGCAGTAAAATTGAATTATATATACATATATAAACACACGCACACACGTATATATTTATTTTTTAATATTTTCATTCAATTTTGTAGGTTTGCCCCGTGCAGCAAACATAAATATCAAAGGTGAGAGTGTGCATCAAGAAGCCAAAGAGACACTGACTGCGTATGTGTGAAAGTAGTTTTTTTTTCTTTACGATTTTCTGTTGTTGTCTGGATTGGATCGGAAGTACCCGGAGCGGGTGCTGCATGGATGGGTGGGTGGAAGGGGAGAGACTGGTGTGCTCCGCCTGTCGTGTCAATTCAATCAACTTGCTTTCTTGCCGATTCCCCACGAGCCTCTTATGGCTGTTGCTGCCTCTGCTGTTGCTTCTGCTGTTTGGCTACACAAATGAAAATTTATTGTATATGCTTTATGCATGCGTTGATACAATATAGGGATACAACGTATATAATAAATTTTCAATTTGCTGCACAGGACACTCGACAAACTGCGTAGTTTAAAAGTGAAAAGCATTAATAAAAATATCGTAAATACAAATTGTAATTTGACAAATTGAAAAAGTTTAGCCCAACAAAAGCTGAATTTTCTTTCCTTTCCGTTATGCTTTGGTGGCTTGGCTTGCTTTTAGCTTGATTTCTTAGTATGCAGTTTTTTTTTTAATAAAATAATACATTGCTCATACGTAGGAGTTTGCAGCTTAATTAGTGTTTTTGGGGCGTATTGTCTTTTTTTTTTTTTGCCCTCTTGCATAAAGACCGTAATTTTTTGTCAGTTGGGTCCTGCTCAAAAAGGTTGTGTCTGTATAAAATATGTAAAGTTTTTGTGATCTCTGAAGTTGAAAGTTTTTTATGCAGCTCTGCAATGCACAAAAGGGAACTTTAACCTTTCTTTAGGTGTGCGTATGTGTGTGTGTATGTGTGTGTGTGTGTGTGTGGAGGCGTTTATAAAAGCTTGGCATAGGTAGCTAATAGCTTGGGTATTTACCTAGATGCCGCGAGTGCTCTTTGCAGCTGCCTCAGCTGCTCTGATGTCTCTACTTTCTCTACTGCCACTCACACTTACAAGTCATTTACATATGCGCCGTAGGTAAAACTGCGCCAGAGCCAGATTACCGCAGAGCAGAGCAGAGCAAGGCAAGGCAACAGTCAACAAGCATTTCAACATGCTCCTGAGGTCGGTGTTGCATTAAAATTTATGCTTGCAAAGCCGCTTAGCCAACAACTGTTGCAAAAGCTGCAGCTGTGCGTGCGTGTGTGTGTGTGTGTGTGTGTGTGTGTCGGATGTTTCCCACGCGTTGTCATTGTCACCATAGAGGGAATTTTAGAGTCGAAGCTGAAGGCAACATCTTAATACCCAATGAAGTAAGTCTAACATAAAAGATAGTTTTATTTTCATTTCTCATCTGGAAGCAGGGAACGCTTGCGGCTGATAAGAATGTGATGATGAACAAATAAATGCATTGACTTATAGAAGAAGAAGGCAATTCGCTTGATTAATAGAAAATATGTACATACTTTATTTATTAGCAAGATTTGTATATGATACCTATATTTCTAACAACCATAACAATGTAGAATATTTACCATTTGCCGTGCAATATTGTTGCGCCTGAAATTGGTCTGTCGCCTGATGCATTTATCGATTGTGGCTTTGATGTATTTCGCAAATGGGTCTTCGAGAGTTATGGTTGTCGCGGCTTTAATGCTCAGTGCATGCCTGGCATTATTTTATGTGATCTGATATATCTATAAAGATGTTCGTATACATATTTATGTCTATATGTGCTAGCCACATCTCAGAACCTTAGATGACGTCACCTTGGGCTGATGCTGGAGCTTGAGCTGGGGCAGGTCACGTAAAAGTAGCTCGTTAAAAATTGATGATGTGCATCAATGCGTGACGATATCGCATTCAGACTGAGAGAGCGACCGCCACTTGGCCCACATGGCCATATTCTATGGCATTTTCGTTCTTAACCCGTTTGGTACTGGCCCACCTTTGTTTCACCTTGTTCCCCATGTTTGGCCTTTGAGCGTTTATCAACGTATTTGTTTTTAACATTTATGACATTTTAAAGCCGCATTAAAACTCATAAAAACTCGACTATAATAAAGGCACAAATGTGATATACAACTTTGCTAAATGTCTGGCATACAACTGGAGGGCCACCTCTTTCACATGAAATGCACATATGTGCGTGTGTGTGTGTGTGGCTGAGTGTGTGTGTGTGTGTCTGTGCGCAGTTGACTTGGTAACCAGAGCACTGATATATAAATATGTAATGCATGTCAGTTTGGTTTTGTGCTTTGATTTAACAGCGGCTGCCGGCACCACCGTCGTTGATTTATGGCTATGCCTTAACCATGCCCCCCCCCCCCCCCCCATTGAAAACCTTGCCAAGCAGCCTGTGGCCAGATATTAAGCATCCGAGGTGCAAGTAATGAATAATCAGGGTTTGTTTGAGTTGATGATACTCCGAGATCGAACCGATCTGGCTTACCTTTACGGTTCTTCAGGGATTTCTTATATTTAATAGAAATCGTACCAATTAATCGTTGTGACAACTGATAACAAACCGATTCTATTGCCATCTCTATCACATATCGATCAAGTAATCGATAAGCGACTGATAAATAGACTGTTATCTTAATAAGAAAACGTTACTTAATGTCGCTTACGTAATCTCTTAAATGCAAATATATGTATGGATGGGTTTGCATTTACCTCCATCTTTTACTCAATGAGTTATATATATATTATATATACACATACTTGTCAAACAGCCCCCGTTTGTTGCATGCATCCACCAAAAGAACGAAAGCAGCAAAGTCGGCTGCTTGGCGTACGGAAATTTAATTAGAGCAGAGACGCGCTCAACGCCCCGAAAAGTGTTCAGCGAAATGAGTAAAATGAGTAAAATGTGAAATGCGAAATGTGAGAAATATGCGAAATGTGCTAGAGCCTGACATAAATGCATGCATATTACGCCTGGCTACGCACACAGATACGGGCGAGCGCAAAGATGTAGCATATTTTCAGGCGTTGCGTACATAAAATCGCCTCTAAATTAAGCCATATAAAAGGTTATGTGCATTTCAAGCGAATGTGTTCCAGAAAACACTTGCCCATCAATTTTGATAGATTTACTTTCGATCGATTTCTCTACCTCCAGTAAAGGTTGGCACTGCTTAGCTGAATGAATGTGGCAAGCGTTTTCTGGAACTTGCTTTTGTTATTAACAGTAAATCACTTAAAATCAGCAGTAATGCTACTAAAACTCGCCTTCCAAACCCACAAATACCTTTATTATCGAACTTTTTCATTTACAACATTTCTCAAGGCGAACAGCTTTCAAATAAGTTAAATACATTTTCTTTAACTTCATTTTATTTTCATTTCACGGAAAATGCTTTATTTCAATAGAACATTTTTACTTCTTAAATTTGTTGCAATGCAACAGAAATCTATTTGGAGAACTGCTTTAACTCATTATCTTTATCGCTTTTAGCTTTAAGCTGTCGCTGCGTAAAATACTTTGCTCATTTCACTAAAACTTAGCTTTATTAAATGGTTACCTGGTTGTTTGATATGATTAGTTGCTGGGTTGTTGGGCCAACGTTCACCAACCGACCGTCTAAATGTCAATAAAATCTCTTAACAATTAGCATTACTTTGCAAAGTATTTTGCCGACAGAGGAACTTGCGACAAGTTTATGCAACGTCGGCTCTTGAGCTTGGACTGTATTGATTGAGGCCTTTTAGCCTGTTGCCACACTTAAGGCCTCACTCACCAGCTAATTGGATTTTCGCAACTGTGTGATATTACGCATACGCCATATGAGAGCCAAAGTAACTTACACTTGCCATGCTTGAGTTGGCAACTCAACCTTTTTTGGGTCCAATAAGCAAAATGCTGAATATGTTCATTTGTTTTTTATGCTTACTGCTGCTGTGTCACTCAGAGACCAAACTCTACGCATGTTATTTACGTAAAATATTACGCATACACCACAGTTGGCAATATGTATGATGTGCCAACAACAATTCAAAAAAAAAAAACAAAAAAAAAAACAGAAGGAATAAACGCCCACGTGTGCTGAAAATGTTTTTCAACCTAATGGAAAATTCAACGCTTTTACCTTTTTTGATATACGAGTACGAGGCTAACACTTGCTTTGACGGGCTCAAACTGTTTGAGTGCGTGTGTGTCTATGTGTGTGTGTGCGTATGTATGTGTGTTGTGACAAGTCAAGTCAAGTCAAGCATCGCCTAAGCTTTAAAGCAGTCACTCTCACACATACACATAAGCAAGCACGCGAGTAATTCATCAATTTTGACTATTTTGGAAGTGTTTCAATTCCATCTTTTCCGCGTTGCAAACGAAGCTTAAAGGAGCTTGATAAGTTTGCAAGTAAAAACTTTTTAGATTTAATTTGAACTCCATTTTTTTAATAAAAACTTGAATTAATATATTTGTTAATTTTCAGTGGTTTAATTTATCAAATATATACGCATATGTAGAGGATATATCTTATTTGGGCACGCTCTGCCATTGTATTTCAACTAAGTAAGACTAAAATAACTGTATCTGCTTCACAACATAGGGTTTTTACAGCCATTACTTCTTGTATATGAATTCAATCTAATTTTGGTAAAATTCAGCACGACCGCCAAATTTCTTATTAATATTTTATCAAAAGTTGTTAAATAAGAATTGTGACAGACTTTGCCTGAAGCTCACAGAAAAAGGTTTCATGTTTTCCGGTGAAATTTAAAACAAAGATGGTGGCTAAATTTCCTGCACATTTCTTTGAATCTAGTCTACTTGCGTACATCCAAGTTGCATTCGGTGGTAATAATTATTTGACATTTAGCGACATTTCTTGGCATCATGACTTGAGCCGAGAAAAATTGCGTAAAATTTAAAGCATACTTTTTGGCGCCTGCAAAAGAGGATAGAAAATATTAAATGAAAGGAATTCGAATTGGAAATACTTTACATTTCTTACTATATGGCTTGTTCATTCATGAAACATTTAATTGACGACTGCAAGACAAATGCAATTGACAAAATAAATTCTGCTAAATGCTGTGCTCTGCTATAAAAGAAAGTAGAGTCACAACAACAATAATAATAACAATTTGTTGATAAAGCTGCAAATGAATAAAAAAAAAAACAAGTTAGAAAGTGTCGGACTCTAACTGACGGCTGCGCAATACTCTGTTGTTTGTGTTGAAACCCTTGACTGAAAATCGTGTCTCCAAATCACAACAATAATTTTTTGAGCTTATTATTTGAACATGAATTCGAGCCAGAATCTCGTTCCCAACTTTAAACGTAGAATAAATCAAGGGGTCCAACCATGACTAAAAAGTGCTGGTTTTTGATAATCTGCTCACTTTTGACAAATGATGGCAAGAGAAAAATTAAAATTGCGTTTTAATCCACATATGTAAGTACATTTTTGACGACTTGTATATGAATTACATTAGTAAATTCAGAACAGAGTATAGCTGTAAACCAAAATAAAATTTAAAATAAAAATATATATATATACAAGTAAGAAAGAAATAAAATGAAATAAGACGTTTTGCGTTCTTCAAAAATTCATGACAAGACACACAAAGTGCTCAATTTTATGAAATGAAAACAATGGCGGTTGTTGCCCTCGTTCGCCGCCTTCCCCAAAGCTACGACACCAGATGCTCACTGCTGCTGTTTAGGTTTTTTTTTTATGGCTTAACATGAAATATGCAAAGGTGAACGTTTGACAGAATGATTTTTCAAGCAGCGCGCTAAATTGTCAAATATTAACGTGATGGCACGCAAAAAGAAATGACATCAGAGTACTGAAGTTGCAGACAAAAGATTTGGTCGCATTTCTAGATAGACAGCAATAGTTGCATTTGAAGCTATTGCATCACACACACACACACACAGAGATGGGAGAGAATGCGAAAAACGCTGACGCATGCGGTCGGTAGCAATGACATCACTTTACACGCACGATTTGTGGCAAATGCTGCCATAATTTGTGCCTCGATGCTGCGATGCGAGTGGGCGCAGGATGACCAATGCAAGATGGCGACGACTTCCGCGCGCACAAACGGAAGCCAGCTACGTCGCTACTGTCTCTTTTTGCATATGTATGTGTGTGTGTGTGTGTGTGAGTCTGTGTCGCCATTGTCAACGTTCGTCTTTGCCATTTAGCCCACACACTTGCACATTCTCATACTCGCCCAGTTGCCACGCTGCTATTTGGCTGGCGTCCAAAAAGCGCACACACACACACACACACACACACACACACACACGCACAACATTTTTGAGTACAGTCAGCAAAAAAGGTCACTCTTCAGTCAAGCAACGCTGCAACGGCAGCAAAATGTAAAAATGTGTTGCATACCTTGCGGATTGCAGGTGACAGCAATTAGCGTCTGACGGCTAACTCAATTTCTATCCACATGAGGGACGCGGACAATGGTAACTGGACCAACAAACTTTTTACAAATCATGCTTTCCTCTTTCTCTCTTTCTCTCAGTGAACACATTGCTGAAAATGCTTCGGCATGGTAAAATGCCACGAGAAAGTAATCTAAGTAAAATAGCGACAAACCGCTGTGTAGCAATTTTAAATGTTGAGCAACTGAAAATAACTATAGGTTTGTTTTACTATAGCAAAAGTTTTGGCGGGTTTGGTATTATTTAAGGACAATTCTTTTGCTTTTTAGCCACAGTAAAATATATAATAAATAGTCAGTTAGTTTTTATAATTCTCTTCTCAACAATATATAATTAAAATCTATATTTATAATCATGATAATATTTTTGGAATTTGAATAATTATTTTCGTTTCTATTAGCAATATTTTTACATTAAGTAGCTTTAATGCAAACAACAGTGAAAACATGTATATAATTATATCCACAAACATTAAGCTGGATTTTTATGACGCATTAATGAACCAATGAGTAATTTACTTTACTTTACTTTTTTACTTTTATTATTGTACATTGGTGCTTCAAATTCGCAAGAAGAGCACGAGTAAGAGACACCAGCTTACCATAATAATCTACATTTGCATTTGCATAAAATATTTCCAGGAAATGCCAAAGAGAGCCCCAATGCAATGAATGCTCCACTTAGATTATTCGCGACTAACATTGACCTGTTGTCAATGGGGCCTTAAATGACGTTGTCTAATCGAATCGTAGCAGCACTTTTTAGCTGACATCATGCGCTGAAGATGACATGCCAAAAGAGCTCCTCTTCCCCTCCCCAAAGGCCCATTTACCCTTGGTTCAATGCAAATGTGCGGCAGCAATAAAATTGCAAACTTGCCGCAATCGCCTCTCAATGGAACAATGAGCCAATGAGTTCAGAATGGGCAAACTGAGCCATTGCCGCCAGCATTTTTGGCGGCAAACGCCTACGCGACAATGGCAACAAACACACACACACAACACACACACACGCACACAAACGCACACATACATTCACACAAATAGTGGCTGTGGCAGACAACTGTCTCTGTGCGTTTGCTTAGAAGTCTGAGTGTTGGTCGTGGCACTCATTTTTGGCTTGTGGCTGCTTGAAAAATCATTCATTGAGAACACCACGCACACAGTCAGACGAATGGCTTTGTGTATATCTGCTATCGAGTATATACATATATATATATATATATATATTTGTAGCATATCTAGTATATAGCACTGTTTGTTAGTTTTCTAGTTGGCAGTCAAAGCTGATTGCACGCGTGGGCGTTTTGTGTCTGTGTTGTTTTTATATCCCAAATACATATTTGTACTTTCCAGCCATTTGATGTAAACTACTACGACTCTATGAAGTCTATCTCTCTCTAACAAGCTAAGAGTGTATTTGTTTGTGTGTGAGTGTGCCATTAAGTTTCATTTTATGACAGCGTAGCGGGCAACAGTAGCAGAAACAGTTGACGCAGCGTCTCCACTTTCAAAAACTGGAAATTTCATGTGCCGCGTGGGCGTCTTGTCAAGGCAACGCGCTATTGCCACCAACTCCTCAACTCCCCCGCTACATCCCTATCCCAACAACCATGCGCCACGGCAGAAGCTAAGAGGAAGATGGAGAGCTATTCTGTATGCCCGTCGCACGTCGCTGATTTTTCTTAATGGAATTTATGCGAGTGTGAAATTTATGTTGGCAAAAATCTTACTGAACTGGCAAGAAAAAAAATAAAGCAAACAAACAAAAAACTATTTTTAGCCAGAGAAAAGAAACTTATTAAAATGCGTTGCCTGCCTTGCCACACACACACACACACATGCTGCTGGCCAAGGCGAAAAGTATATCCACCAGCTCAGATTGGCTCGCATTAATTGCGCTGCGTGGGAAAGTCGTTTAGTGAGGATGCCGCATCATTTGCTTCAACCATTGAGCCATAATTTGAATTGGTATTCTTTTATGGCGTAATGGTTGTTTACATGTTATCGCGGTGGCCTCTTTGTGTTGCCAGTAATTTCGTCATCGAATGACGGTCGACGTCATGATCTCATAGATATTTACATATTATATACACACATATATATATAAATATAAATATATGTATTTTTATTCCCCAGCAAACTTTTTACCAATCCATGCATTCCTCGTTCTCTCTTTCTCTCGTGGCATTGTTTCCACGTCGAAGCATTATGTATATATATAAATATATGTATACATATTTATATTCACAAGCAAATAATTGTGAGTTAGGATAATATTTTTATGATACCCTGTGCACAAATTGTGTAAAAGGGGCATCATAATTATTGGCGTAGAATTTGAATTTTCCACTTCAAAATAATTTTTGTACTAGCTTTAAACTATTTTACAACTGCCTTACCGTCTAACTACATTAACATCCGTGCGGGTTCCTTTTATTTGGTTGCCTTTTAGTAATTTAAGCACAATTTATTTTTATTATCCTTTTACATTTTATTATTGTTCTTTTTTGATTTCATTTTTTTATGGCTTAAACCAGCTACAATCTTCAAAATTATCATTATATTATTAGCTGCTTTAACTGAATAATGTACCAGATAAAATGATATCAAACCGTTTAAACTATGATTATGAAGAACAGGCCAATTTGAACAATCATTAGAATATAATTAAATCACAAAAATATGAAATTATTATTATTAATATTTTTTTATTATTAATAGAAAACAAATTGAACTGTAAAATATCTTACGCTTTGCTTAATATGAAACCAAAAGATTTTTTGTATTTTTATTACATGCATTCACTTATTATTATGCGTTTCTATGTGTTGCATCAACAATCTCAGCTTGGATTTTTTGCATTGCGTGCACAACCTGTCTGGCAGGGCAGGGCAGGGATAAAGGCAAAAAGTGAGTGCTTACAAAACAGGTAGCTAGTAGGTAATATCCTGGCTGAGGCGTAATAAGCTGCAGCATTTTTGGCGCTGTTCTCAAAGTGGCAGCTGTCAGTAAAATGCCAAGTCAGAATTATGGAAAAAAAAATGACGAAATTCGGCTTTAAAGAGGAGTGCATTTGGAGAGGGATTCATTGTGGATGGAGGACACATATTTGGCAGAGACTTATGCAGTTAGCTGGCTACCTAGCCACGAATTTGCCTGTCAATAAAAGCCATAAAATGCGCGACCCTTTGCCACAAAATGTTGCATAAAATGTCTGCGTGACAGCGGGCGGTGCACTTCCTGCAAATGGGGCGGGCGTGGCCACAGCGGGGAGGAATACGGGCTGTATTCAAGCCATTATAAAAGCCCATCTTGCAATTGTGTGTGTGCGTGTGTGTGTGTGCGTGTGTGTGTGGGTACAATTCACAATAGTTAGATATGCGCTTTTATTGTCACCATAATTTATGGTTTAGTGCGCCCGGCTCATTGTGGTGTGGGCGTGATGGCTTTTGCCGCTCCTAACTCCCACATATGCTTCCCACACACACATACACACACACACACACACACACACACACACACACATATGTGTGTCATGTGGGTCGCGAGCGAACAAATTGCTTTTCAATCAATTGAATTTGCAGTTATTGCACTCAAAAGTCTCCCCAGAAAAGGTCGCGCCTTATGGCCCACAAAGAAACATTAGACACACACACACACACACACACACATGCAGCTAGAAGAGTTTGCATGTGTATTAGATAGAAATAGAATGCAGTCTCGAATAAGGACTTTTCATTCATAGCATGTGATATCGACATTGCGTCTGCTACCATTGACTGGCAAACGCCCCCGAAAACGTTTTGTATTACAAATGGAAATTTGCCGAGTTTGCCAAAAAGATATTATATAATGTATATATAATTTCTCATATTTTTTCTGGCTGTATGTGTGTATGTGTGTGTGTGTGTGTGTGTGTGCTTAGAGACAGACGCCGTCGCCGACGCCACATGGCGCGGGAGTTGGTTTATTTATGATGTAGTTGATAAATAAAATAAATTTAATTTAAAGCACATTTCTGCTTATTATATTTATGCGCGCTATTTGTGTCCACAACATTTTTAGTCGTAAATTATATTAAAAATGGCCAAGCCCCAAAACCACAAGCCTCCCCCGAAAAAAGGGGCCCACTAACAAACAAACACAGACCCATGGCAACCGGCCTCGTAATACAGCATAAAATGCAATCTGCAGCTGACAGCAGATGTGACATAATATGATAAGTAGGCAGATGGAAGGTATAAGTTACTTAAAAATCGGTGATTGACGGTTGCGTTATTTGCATTGTTGCATGATCTACGGATGTTGCCTAAATATTATGTTATGCCACGCACGCAGTTATGGCATTAAGACATAATTGCATTACAGAGCAAGTGGATAATAGTAACCAGATTCAGGCTCAAGGATTCAAGGACATGCTGTTGCTTAACTGGTTGCATATGCGTTGCTTCGGCGGGTTGAACACGCCCGCATGATGTTGAAACATTAGACAACCACAAGCGGGCGTGGCAGGAGTGAAGGTCGATGGCACCATGGAAAACTCTTGCAGAAAGCTTATAAAATCTTGTTGAACATTATAAGCAATATTTCAGAAAGATTTAATAATTAAATGATAATTATCAAAATTTAAATAAAATATATGTTGAGGACAAAATGAGGGTTTATCTTCGGTTAGGTTTAGAAATAAATAATAGTTAGCATTAGAAAAACTAATAGTGATAATTGTAGATTGTCTTCTAAGATGATAAGATAGATTTCAAAAATAATGTACAGCTTTGCACAATAATAATATCAACGATATCCCGCTTAGTTATTCCTGAATACACAAAAACCCATTGGGCTACGAAATGTGTTTGTGTCTATGCTTATGACCACTCGGAATTTTATGGCCGAAACGTGTTCACAAAATTATGACAAACCGCCATAAAAGTTTCAAAGCATTTCAGCACACACTTAGCGGTCGACCAACACGCTCTACACACCTCTCCGCGCCTCCCCGCCCCTCAGGGTGATAACCCACGAGCCCAACAAATGTAGAAACCTGAAATAACTCAACCATTTCCAACTCTCGCTTGTAGCTTTTAACATGTTTTTGCTGTTGAAACTTTTGGGACAGGAAATGAATTAGGTAATATCCAAATGAATGTTAATTGTGAAAATTAAAATATGCATTAGAGGATGTTTTCACGTAATTGGTTAACTTTGTTAAGTCTACTTCAGTTTGGACTCGTTCTTTAATGCGATTTCTTAAAACTACTTTCAAAATACGGCATTTGCTCATATATTTTGGAATACTTAAACTACTTGGACATAAATGAGTTTATTATGCAAATAAATTAGTTTGTTCCAATGTTAATCTGCGCTCGTTAGTGATCAGATTTCAATGCTGCTAGTGGCCATGGACTTGGTACGTTAAAGTCGCCCGTGTTGACCCTCCTGTTATGAAGTGAATCGTGTTTCCTGAATGTGTCTGCGTTTCTTGTTTACTTGGTCTTATGCTGGTAATTAATAATTATTCGTACTGGCATTGCCATGGACAAAGTCACAAATAAGTGAGATAAAGAGAGAGTGAGTGTGAGAGAGAGTGAGAGAGGAGAGGAAGATAGAGACAGCAAGCTAAAGAGTGTAATAGTAAGAGTCTGGCCATAATCAGTCAAGCACATTATGCCTTTGCTGGGCCTTAAGTTGAATTTGCTAATTTTGGGATAATTTAAGCGTTAAGCAAGCTCTTCGTTAGTTGCCACAAGCCAACAACAATCAACACACACAAACACTTGCAGATAGACACAACCATTGTCAATTAGTTGAAGTTAAGCGATTCGCATTTAACAGCTTATGTGTCCAGTGTCCTGCTGTGTGGCACTGGTCTAAATTTGAACAAATTTGGCCAGTTGCAATTTGTAAGGACACATGAATATAGTATTTATGTGTGTGTGTGTGTGTGTGTGTGATAAACATGCCCAATTAAAACTAACGGGATTAGTCTAATGCCAAACGCACTCGAGCGCAGTTTGCTTTAATTAAATCGGCTCTGACAGCAGACTGAAGTTGTCAATTAGCCAACTGCTGACAGCAACATTTGTGGATACAAATGCAAAACAAACAAGTTAATAAATGTAAAATGTCCTAAAATAAGTTGACGCCCGATTATTTATAGACGAGCTGTAGGCCAATTTTATTGGTACACGTGTTGCGTTCCGAAGATGTGCAAATATTTGCCATGTAATTGAGCAACGGATTATATTGCAAAAGCTCGAACGGTTTTCAGGAGCGGCAGCAGCAGAGCCGGATTATGAGCCGGATACGGAGTCGATGCCGTAGCAGCTGCGTCTAGACGTGAGGACGCGACGGAGAAACAGACTAAATAAATGCGATAAATATACCGCTAGGATAAAGTCAACAGCTGGCAAAACACACGCACACACAGACACACACACACACACACACACACATACACGCACATGTTTACTAAATGTGTGTGCAGAAATTGTTCAATGGTTGGCAAAACAAAAGCCCATGCGATTTGAAATCAGAAACCCATGCCTCGACGAAGTGTGAGTCTTCCATATTTATTATGTTTGAGTTAATAACTTAACATTTCTTCTCAAATTGAAACAAAAGAAGTAAATGGTAAATTTAATTACGTGAAGATATATGAGAAGGCCTTGGCTCAGTAGCATTCACCTAGAAATTCCTGTTAGCTGCTATTACTGTGTCTCGTCCGATGCTCTTTACCAACTTAAACAACGCCCACAACGGACTCAAACATTTACTTATAATGATCTATGTGATTAGTTGCAAAAAGCATTGCCTACTTTCAGGCAAGTCGCGTTGCACGGTGGAACAGCATTTTAAAATGCTCTCTCTAAAGATTGGAATCAATAAAAATGTAAGTTAATATTTTAATTTGTTCTTTAACTTTTTGGGGATGGCTTCCATTCGAGGAAAATAAACATAAGCAAATAAATTTAAGTTCAGGCCAAATGCAAATCATTTTATGTTTTACATTTGGCCTAATTAAGTGAATTTATTTGGTCTTATTAAGTTAATAAGGCGAAATGTATTCCTTGGAAAAAGTCTTCAAAAATATAAAAAGAATGTTCATTAAACTTGTAATTTGTGTCCCACACCCACTGTGGGAGTTGTCAGTTTTATGTTGGTGGGCGTCGCCCTTTTGCTCAATGTGAATTATGTTGTTAGCTGTCTGTCCGGTTGATGTTTATCATCTCTGGCTATGCTGTTGTTGGTGTAATTGCTTTAGTTTTTGGCCATTGATTTGAAAGGGAAAATTAACTCAACACAATTGTGGGCGTAATTTATGGAGCCGCTAAAGGTCAAATGCTCCTCCTTATTATGCTAATTTGCCGTGTGACTACCATTAAATGCAAACGGGCGTGACGTCATGTGCTTTGATGAGCAAATGACAAAATAACAAGTATATTGCGAAAGTTGTTAAACGCGCTTATAAAAATTTCGAGTAGCGCCAAACAAGAGATATTCTTTTTTGCGCCCACGGATTTGGAGTCGACTTCTTAAACACAATAAAATGTCCTTGACCAGTTTGGTGGCGGGGTTGTGTCGGGGAATGTAGATGACAAAAAAAATTATGACACAACAAGAAAGTAAAGTTGAAAAACAACTAAAGCTGCGTCGCCTGACAACCGCATAAAAAAGTTTGCCTGTGACTCTCCCTTGTGAAGTTTGGCCCGTTTTATGTATATTGTTGATGATGAACGTCATCAAGCTCAAATCAAGCGAGCAACAACAAATAAACAAAGCGGCCAACTGCTAGAAATGAATACTTACTTATATAAAACTCATCAACGTCATCAAAACGGCTGCCGTTACCAAAAAGCATACAAAAGCAACAGAAACAGCAACAGAAACAGCAACAATAATAATGACAATAATGAAGCGTTACAGTTACATTTCCCCGTTGCTCATCGTTGTCGTTAAGTGCCAGACAAATGCTGAGATGAACACAAACAATTGCAGCCACAAAGCCGGGGACATGGCAGGGTGGCTGGGCGGACACCATCTTCTGGTACTGCTGCTGCTGTTGCTGTTGGTGCTTTTATCTCTCTCATTTGTATGCCAGGCTCACTTAGCATTACTTAAAACAAACACTGCGCCACAATGACCACAGTATTTGCATAAAGCGCAGCACAGCACAGTTGCCAGCATTGTCCTTGCAGCAGCGCAGTTGTGATTCGATTAAGCGCCAGCTGCTCAGGCCGACAGCCCGAAGGGTTAGCAGTGCCACAACATGGATAAAAACAGGCTGTTATGCTGTCGCATGCCTTGAACTTGAATATTTTGCCACCTCGTTCTCCACTGACCGCTAAGAGCAGCTGGTCCACAGCTTCTTGTGCCAGTGCTGCTGGCAATCTTTTATCCTTTTCGCTTTTATTCACTTAAAAATGTTTACCAAAAGTCCAAAAGTTTCTTAAGTTATTTTAATCGATTGAATTAACTATCTTTCTGCGAAGTATTTCAACTGAATAAAGTTTTTCGAACAATTTAAATGAAGAATTTAATTTTTAGTCAAGCAATCTACATTATACCAATCCATATATCCTCAAAGTAAATTTGTATAATCATTACCACATCTAAAAGTCTTTCTGTGTTTGTAGTTGCATATAAATTTTTAAACTCGCTCGACTTGAACATGTTTGTTTACCACCCCTTGGGGTACATAAATTATAAATTTGTAATTCGATGGTATGTCCAATTATTTTTAAGTACCTCGAACACTTGTATTGAACGCCTCTAATGTTGCTTTTCCTATTTTCACACCCAGCTTCAGTTAATTCCTGGTTTTGTCGACATTGCGCATACGCCGGATTGTAAACGGTATTCTTGACAGCGAGTAACACCATATAACTTAACCCCAAAAACTAAAAATAGCTGTTTTCCCCCATATTTAAATGTTCCTTTCAATGTCAACCGTTGCACGCTTAAAGGGGACAGCTCTCATCCTGTCCCGAAATTTAACTAGCTGGCAAAAGTTTTTGAGTGCCAAGTGCGGCTTGGGGCTTGTCAGGCCAGTGGTTTGGGGTTGGAGTGGGATATTCGGAGGCCATAAATCACTTGCTGAGTGCAGTTCGGGGTAAAAATGCTTATATTGCATATGTCACATGACCGTGAACTGTCGGTCTACAGTACGGCACGATATGGTGCTTTGAACTCGGCTGTATAATTACTGGTATATATTTATGGTTTCTTTTTTAATTCTTGAGCCATTTGTATTGGGGTTTGAACAGCGCACAACAATGACGACACCTTGTGACGCAGACGCAGGATATGCAATTAGCATATTTACTACGTGCCGCTAATGACGACAGCTGCGACAAAATGTCATTTACTCATATGTAAGAACAGCCAATAATCAACAACAGATAATAAATCATCATCAGAAATCAATAAGATAATGTCGTGGTATAACAGCTAAGAACGTATTTTGTGTATCATTTAGTTGTTGAGCTTAACTGAAGATGCCCTTGTCTTTTGTTACACTGCGCAGTGTTCAACTGCATTTTTCAAATAGGAAATATTGTTTGTTGTTTCCTCGACAAAAGTATTCAATTGTGTTAATAAAATCGCTGTACTTGTTAGCTTATTAAGTATGGCTAATGCTGGATTCACGGTTTTTAGCCCACTGTGCAACGCGACTGCACTTAAGCCCGTAAACCCAAATTAACCTGGTGTCCTGCATGGCATGTGAATGTTGTCTGCTGTTTTCATGCCCGCCTCTGGGAAAAGTGTGGGCGGTTCCGGTGTATTACGAGTATTTCAGCATTGTGTGTATCAACAAATAGTCATATTAGAGAAAGACAAACAATTGGTGCCGTGGGGAGAAATCAATAAATAAAATGAACTGAACTGAACTGAACTAAACTGAACTGCTGAGCGGAGTCGAGCGGAGCTGAGCTGAGCTCACGGCGCGTGCGAGTAATCAAAATGACATTTGTTGCGGTCACAACGATGGCGCATAAGCTTGCTATAAGTTTCCTCAGTGCCTATCGAAGGACAGCGACAGACATACATTTGATTTGCGCAAATCAGCGACCTAATCGCCAATGAAATGTTAATTGGATCAACATGTTAAAGTTGCCGGGATATGTCATACGCGGGATATGCGCATAGCTCACGTTGCAATCATTCAAAACACATGTCGCACAAGGCCGTACAAATTAAAAATGACATCTCGCATCTTAATATACTTTAATTAATTTTAAGGCAGCAGCCGTAACCGATTGTGGGCGTGGCAAGAGCTGAGCAGTCATGGAAACAATCATCAGTTTACCTCACACAAGCGGCGCAATAAATTCCAATTAAGTCAAGTGAACGGCAACTCTAAGCTGCCATACAAATGAGGTGCCAAGTGAAGGCACCCCAAATACTACCCAAAGGGCAAAACAGTTGGCATATACATATATATGTCTGCCCACCTACCCGCCTACCTGCCTGCATTTGGTCTTGTTAGTTGGCCGGAGCAAATCATTTAATTGCAATTATGTTGATTATTCACCCTTGACCAGGCTTGTCGCATGTAACTATTCAAATTTGGGGCAGGTGTATGTACAATATTAATGAACGAGTGTTACCATTTAGTTTTGTGGCACAATTTTCCCGGAACTACACACTAAATTCATAAATTCACTTAAAGCATTGCAAAATTCACGAAAAGCACTTTACTTTGTAAGTTTTAATACCATTGCATGATTGAAGATAGTTTTGACAGGACTTTTTTTTGCTAATAAATTAGTTTGAAGCAAGTTCTTCAAACTACACGCTCATTAAGTATATTCGCACACATACATATATAGGAATGCATATATATTCATATGTTAGCGCCTACGCCTAGCTAGTGTTTGCCTGATCAGCCCGATTATTGCCGCACTAACGCACTCCGAATTTGCCATTCATCCTTCGGCGCCTTTTGGAGGACTCTGAGCTGCTTTCAATGGCCACTCCAGCGAGGGCACGTTTTGACGCTGAGCACCGTTTGCCAGCATCGCAAATATTTTTCGGGAAAAACGAGCACACTTCAAGTCGAGTATATGCGATGAGCAGGAGGCAGAGGAGAGGACGGTGGCGCCAGAAGACTTTGCCCGGAGGACTCTGGCCAAAATCAGAAATGTCAATATTTCCAGTTGAGCGCTGCAAAACAAGCGGCTTGAAAAAGCGCAGAGCAACGACATTTTTGCCGGAAAATAATTTAAGAAAATTATACGAATGCGTGTGCCTTAGTCTGTGGAGGTAACTGTTTCATTTCTGGACTTTTGTGTGGACACCGCACTGTCTGAGGCGCAGATAGCAACCCGAATTGCCATTTGAAGCGGAAGTGGCCCTTGAAGTTTGATTTTATTTGTCCGGCGTTGCCGTTGGCAAACAGATTTAAACCAGCGACCTCTCTCTCCCTCCTGTATCGTTGGTGCAGACTTCCTCCTCAAGTGCAGATGTTTATTTGTGTATATTTATTGACTTATTTATTTGTTGCTGTTCAATTTTTAATCAACGGCTTTGGATTCTTGGCTGTGCCACGTACATTTTATACAATTTCCTGTTTGGCTGTATCAAAAGTCAAATAGCAAAAAGCAAAGCAGAAAGCAAAGCAAAAATGAAAAAGAAAATAGAAAAAATTGAAAAAAGAAAAAGAAATCTAACTCGGCTGGTTGTCTATTTTTAGGTGCCATCCAACAGAATTCAATGTCAAAGACAGTTGCAAACTGCAGGGTGGGCATCCGGAGGCATGGCTAAGGCATGCGAAGAGTGCTCGAGTCTGAGAGTTCGGCGAATGAATGCCAATTGCAAAAGGCGCTCGTTGCGGAAGTCCGTAAAATTGACATCAAGTACCAACTTGAGCATAAATAGTTAAGACACGTCTTAAAATGCCGCAAACAGTTTGATAGTTATCAACCCGTTCAGAATTGCAAAACTGAAAACTTAGCATACTTATGAGCGCTAAAAAATATATGAAATAAAATGTATTATTTATATTTATAATACGATTATATACAAATTTGGTTTCCTAAGTGGTTGATTAGGTAACTGATTAAGCTTGGGGCAGTGTGGATTGTTGTGGATATGTTCAATAATAATGCAAGTTCAAATATAATCTTTACTTCATTATTTAAAATAAAAACCCGAAATTTTAAATACGAAAACCTAACTAATCAAAGATTTGATCATTTGGGGCTTATTAAAAATAATGCGAGTACTTAAATTCAATCTTTTGAAAATGAAGACAGGCGCTTTTATGTAATTTGTATCAACATTTTTACTTGCGATTATAATCTTATGTACAATATAATTAAATCTTGTATTTTTATATTCATAATTCAAAGCTGGTTTTAAGCTATAAGCTTATTAATTAAGTTTATAATTATTATACATTTTTAAAACGCAGGTAAAATGCTCTTATTGATAATTTCAGTGGAAAAGTCGGAAAATTTGGCGCTGTATATGCGACGAGCCCAAAAGTTCAAATGAGTGGCCAGCGAAGGTGTCAAAGCCAGAGACAATAGAAGCATGCAGCAGCAGCAGCACAAATACACGCACACACTCATACAGGCACACACACAGAGACACAGAGCTTCGTAGCCTTACATCGTGCTGTTGCTTACGTCACAAATTTGCGTAGGCGTCATCATCGTGCGACTGCGGCGCACCCACTGCCTCGTCTTGCCTAGTCGTAAGTCCTACTTGTCGTCGTTGCCGTAGTTGTCGTTGTCGTCGTCGATGCTCATTGAAAAGAGCGCAAAAGAGCCACCGACGTCGCCGCCAGTCAGGCGGTAAGGTCTCCACGCCGTATACTTGATTATGATTTCCCCAACTGTTTGGGGCGCTGTTTGCTCAATGAAACTCGTAACTTCGATTTTTGTTGTTGACGTAGTCGCCGTCAGTTGTTAAGTGCGCCGGCGCCAAGCCGAATCATCTGTTGTTGTCTCCCTGTTGCCACTGCCTTCGTTCCGCATCCATCTCCCTTGCCAAACTGCCTGCTTCCCAGCCTGCCTGCCTTGGCCCAGCCAATGCATTTTGCTTGTGGTAGGACAGTTTATGAGCTGCTACTGGGCACAGGATACAAGAGACGCTGGGTATGGGAATGGAAAACAACAGCGCTGCTCAGCTCGCTCAGCTGTTTGCTTGTAGAATTTCTTGAATGTGTAGAGTTTTGTGCAACAAATTGTGTATTAAAGCCGGCTTTTTACCCATTGGGGTCTATATGAATTTAATGGTATGGGACCAAATACAAAGAGCTAAACCATCTTTGAACATTTGTGTTGTATATCATATCCTCTGACTAATTTGAATACTATTAAGAGAAGCACGAAATATTTTTAAAAATTGTCCACTGTTTATTTTAATATTTTTTATGTTGTAGAGATTATACATAAAAATAAGCAGTTTTTTTTTATGATTTTATCAAAAAATGAAATATATGTATATCTTGTTATAATTTAAAATATTGTAAGTTTTCTATATTTTATTTGGTAGCCTTACCGAAATTTCGAAAGTCTACAAACAATACAATCGCAATGTGAAAACACATAAAATAAACAAACAATAGCAGCATGAAGAAAAAAACCTGCTCATTCACATTGTGCGATGCTGGCAGAACTTCATCTGGCATTAAAACTATATTATAATTTGTTCTGCTCTCTCGTAAAACGTAAAAGCCACAGACATCGTGACGACAACAGTGCGGACCAAACATAACTAGCCATGGCAGAGGCACCTGCCCCAAAACTCGAACCCACCCCCACGATGATGAATTTCGGAAGAGGCACACACACACATACAGACATACATACACATACACACAAACAAACGAATTCACTAACAGAACCGGAACCAGCAGCAGCAGCAGCAGCAGCAACAGCAGAAGAAGAAGAAGCAGCAACAGCACCAGCACCAGCAGCAGCAGCCGTCGATGACGATGATCCTTTGCATAGTATAAGTACGAGTATAACTATGAATATAATCGTAGTTTCTCCTTCATTCATGGTATGCTTGACTCGGCATTATTTCCATTCGGTTTTTCATCTCGTAGTTGCCTGCAATTCATGTCCAATTGCTGTTGTTGTTGCTGCTGCTGTTGTCTTGTTTTGCTTTTTACAACTCTCGCAAATGTGTGGGCGTCATCGTTGTTCGAAGTCGGTTGTTCGAAAGAGGGGCATGCAACTAGGGGTAACAAGGTGCTTGTATAACTAGAATGACAGAAGTTTCTCGGATGTGCAAGATGCATTTCACGATGATAAATCGAATTGATTTGTGTACAGGGCTTATGAGCAGCGATTCCCTAGTGCTTCTTATTGACATTGTATATTACTTATAGTATTTATTCTGTTAAATTTGTGCAGTTATGAAAAAAGTGAGATTATTTTTAGCTTGGTTTAGTTTCTTTTAATTCATATTGAGCTGGTTAGTGCAATAACAATTTAAATGCTCTTTCTTCGAGCTTAAATACTGCTCATCTTGTTCAGTTGTCTGTCTTAAAACGTATTGATTATAAAATAAACATTATTTGTGGTTCGCAGGGTTTTTTCTTTCATTTGCTTACTAAGTGGTGTGAAATTCCCTTAAACAGTCATGCAATATTCTATTGTAAATGACCTCAGTTATTTGCTGACCTTTCTTAGAGGCACACAAATTACTAATTGTAGCAGGACTTTCCCTTGACATGTGCTTGGTCAGTTAATTTTCTATTTAATAACCTCAATTTGGGGTTTAACCATGTTAAATCAGTTTGCAGAACTAAACCATAAAATCTGGTCAGGGGGCTGTTGACAGTGGTCAATGGGCAATGGATGAAGCAGAAGAAGCACAATTCGCTGCTGCTAATAGGAAAATCCTATGAACATTAGGGACCAACCAAGTGCGAAAATTCGAAGAAATAGGGGAAATAAAAGGGACATCAGATGAGAGATACCGGCACAATAGGCGCAATATGTCTGTGTACGTGCTCCCTCTCTCTCTGGCTTTTCCTATCTCGCTCAGTCGCGCTATCTGTCACTCTGTCTCTCTTTCTCTCTTGGTTGTCCCCTCTTGGGGTCGCGCTCTCTCTCTCTGTCGAGTGTTCCACTGCTCTCACACGGTCTGGTGAAAACTCTACACATGACGCAGCGACGCTGACTGCTGAGACTTCGGCTTATTGGCATCGGTATTCGGCTGCGGTCTCGTCTTTGGGATTCGGCTGCAGCTTCAGCTTTGGCTTTGGCTTGAAAACAAGTGGTTGAGCGTGCGGCCTGCTCAGTATTGAGCGAACAAACGTAAATGTCGTTTCGTGCTCGTTGCCCGTTGACTGAGTATAAGCGCACAGGAAGCAGCAGTCGCAGCAGCAGCAGCAGCCGTAGCAGCAGCAGCAGCAACAGCCAGAAGCAGTAGCAGGACGCAGCAGCCAGCGGCCAGGACGATACAAGTGAAATTCGAGGCACGGGCGACAACAACAACAACAACTAGCAGCGAATTGCCCCGAAACGAATGCACAACGAACCTCGCACGACGACTAAAAACGACACAAAATTCACACACACACCACACACACACACATGGACACATGAAGTCAGGCGGCACAGCTATAAAGTTGAAATACGAAACGCCTTGAGAAGAGCAGCGTCGACGTCGCAGCCTGTGACGGCAACAGCAACAGCAGCAGCAGCGACAGCGGCAGCGACCGAGTCAGGCCAAGCCAAAAGGCAGACAAACAGGCAAAACCTGCTGAGACGATACGACGAGTCCTTGCTCGTCGGTTCATACGTGCGGAACACTAAAAAGAGACACACTAGCTAAAGTTAATCACACCAAATAAAAAGACTCCACACACCAAAAATACATTCAACAAAAACAACAACAACAACAAATATAATAACAACAAAAAAAAAACAACAACAACAAGCAATCAAGTGAAATTCGTGAATTAAATACAAGTTTTTAAAGTGCAAACTTATTTCCCCCCTACCAAAATAAATAAAAATTAAAATATATTACCAACAAATAATTCTTAAAATTTTCGAAAAATTTTCAAAACAGAAAAACTAAACAGCAAAAGTCGTGCAAAATTTGTGAAACAAATATAAAAAAATTTAAATAGAATATATATAAAACTAAAACAGAAGTGCCGCAGCTGAGCGCTAAGCAAAAAAGTGCTAACAAGTTCCTTCAACAAAACAAAAAATATATTAAAATAAAAATATATATACAACAATAAAAAATAAAATAAAAACAAATATTGTTATAACTATAAACAAAATATACAAATTATACACAATACAAGTTTTCTTTGAATTTTTTCTAAAAAATAAAACATAAAGAATCAAAAACACAGTGAAGAAACAGCGAAAAGAAATTGTAGAAAATACGGAGTAAAGCTCTAAGAAAACGTAACAGAAAATAAAACCCAAGTGCCGTGCGTTCAAATTGTTTTCTAGCTTTAGACTAGCTGTATGCCGTGATTCTGTCTATCAGAGCATAAAAAATCGGATTTGGCAAGCGAGCGCGATAGAATCCACAAGCCGAAATCCAACGGGAAGCTATAAACACAGCAAGCGGTCAAAGCAACGATTTTTAGGCAGCCGCAAGCGACTTCCGTGCCAGCAGCAGCAGCAGCAACTGGAGAGAGAGTAACAGTAAAGTAAAGCCAAAGTGCCGACGGCAGAGATTTTCATATATATATATATATACTTCACACATACATGTGTGCACAGGAGTGTCCAAGTGTGTATGTATATATATATTAGATAGGCAGCAACTAGTGTTAGAGTCGGTGTCAGTGCCGTGAGTGTGTCTGTCTGGTGCAACTCCCTCGACAAAGGCCAACAAAGTTCAAACAAACAATACACGGCCAGACACTTCAGTTGAGTAAAGTAGACAATTGATTATTGATTTTGTCTAAAGGCAACTTCACCAAAGCCAGTGTTGTGCAGTGACAAGCGCTACAGTTGCTCGCAGTGTTGTGCAGCGAGTATGAAGACTTACAAGCGCTAAGCACACATAAAACCAAACGTAAAACAAAATAAAATTGCAAGTGAAAACAAGAAGAAACTCGACTAAAGGCACAACAACTCCCACTCACATACACACACACACACACAATCTCTCTCTCTCTCTCTCTCTCTCTCTGTCTGTCCCGTAACCCACTCGCAGTCGCACTCTCTGGCTCTGTTAGGTGCACACAGACTAGCCGCCAACATAAGCCGTCTAATTGATAAACTGCGCCAAAGCAACAAAAAGAAAATGTTCTTCTCGCTCGCACAGACGCTCGTCTGCGTGTTGCTCATCAATGGCGGCCTCTATGCACTCCATTTGAGCGGCAACAGCGAGAAGTCACCGATCTCCAGTTCGGGATCAGCGGCGAGCTTAGCCTCCAACTCGGGCTCGCCGTTGGTCAGTGGCGCCTCGGTCGGCTGGCAGCCGCAGCAGCAGCTGCTTCATCAACATGCCGGAGGCGGAGCGCCACCTGGCGGTGGGTCTGGTCATGGTCATCGGTCCATGTCCGACTCACACCGTTCGGCGGCAGCGGCTGCTTTCGATGCGACCACAGGCCGCTTGAATAAGGAGATTGCGGACATGGCGCAACTGGAGCGAGAGCGTCTAATGCTGCTCGGTCTGGCCAAGCAGACGGCCGAGAGTTCCGATGCGCCGCCCGGACATCATGGCAGGCCCATAATTGCGGGTCGCATTCAAATGCAACCCAGCGAGGATCTCGATGTCGGTGATTATCCGGCGCTATTGCAGCAGGCCGCTCGAGGTTTTATGTTTGGCAGCGTACAGAAGCAACCACCCCCGCCGCCGCTGGCTGCCAATGCCGAGGATTACGAGCAGTTGCGCGAGTTTGGACGTCGTCCGGTCAAGTATGATTATGGTCGAGTGGTGCAGCCACCAGAACCGCATGAACTGGAGGGTGAGGCTTTGTACGAGCCACTGCATAGCTTTGGTGACTTTGATGATTTCTCCGAGCTGGAGTCCAATCCAGAGGACACGCATGTGGGAGAGGATGAGCTGCTGCGCGAACTGGATGCCTATCAGTATCATGGCCTGGAAGAGGATGCTGCAATGCAGCTGCCCGAAAATCCCTATCGCACACTGGAGCAGCTCGAACTCGGTGCACCGGAGACTCTGCAACAGCTCTTCGAGCATCAGGAGCAGCCAGCCAAACCTAATCCTAAGGCACATGTGCCCATGAGCAACTACAACATACGCATGCAGCAAAAGTGGGCCAGAAAGCGGTCACAGACACCGAAGCAACAACAACAACAACAGCCAACACTCCAGCGCAACATTTTTGGCCAACACTTTAAGCAGCAACGCGGCAAATTGGCTCTGGCCAATTCCGAAGCCACCGCCAGCAAACACCTGAAGGCATCCACACGTTCCGGCAGCTCAAGCTCAAGCTCGGCCAAGATTGAAAAATCCACACAGAATGAAAATGGCGATAATGCAGCAAATCACCAGCAGCAGCAAGCTAAAGACTCATCTGCAGCTGCAGCAGCAGCAGCAGCAACTGTTGTTGGCAACGCTGAGCAGCAACAGTTGTCGCAGCAATCGTCACAGCAGGAGCAGAACAAAAAGGATTCGGATCAGCAGTTGACGCATCCCAATCACAAGAGATCGGGCAATGCTGCTACGCGTGCTGCCTCCCTGGGTGACTATGCGTCGCCTCCAGTTACCCACAGCATTGCCAGCCAACTGATGCTGCGCAGTCAGCGCGGCCAGCGGCAATATGATGTGCCACAAATCGGTAAGTAATTTCGATAAGCTATAGTGCCATATAGCGTATTCATAACTTTTAAGTTTTGATTTCAAATCACCTGTCCACAAGTAAAAGTATCTTTTGCGTGGTTGAAAAAGTTACAATATAAGCTTTTACAGAGTCCATAATTTTAACAGAGCCTGTGTTTAGTTACAAGAAGTCGTAGCTGGAGATCTGTGCTGGCCTAGATTCAAATATATATATATATTTATATATATACTTCTCGTACGTTTGTACCCCAAAAAGACTATCTAAAAGTAAACGCTTAATGTAATTAAACTATCCTATGTCCTATTTTAGCTTCAAATCCCAACCGTGAATAACAAAAATAACATAAACATTGTGGACCCAGGAGATTTTTCTAATTATCTTATATATGGCAACTGTATAGGAGCCCCAACTATGCTGCTAGAATTTTATATAGCTCATTTTATATATTGCCTGACTGTTTGTTCACCATCAATTGTTGTTCTTGGACTAGTCGCGCTTTTAACCCCTGACGTGCTTACGCACATATATATGCCGACTATATTTCGGTTACAATTCACTTGATTCAGTTATTAGGTTTTATGACTTATTTTTATTTTGCGTCGACCCCATCCTATTAGTGGAGTCCCCAAGGGCAGACGCTAATCGCTCCATTAGCGCTCTATTTTTATTCCAACATTTATATCTTTGTTTTCATTTGGCCCCCTTTCGGTTTCTGTAGTACACACATACATATATAAGAATATATATAGATATATATGTATTTGTGGGTATATGTATGTTGCATTGCATAATTCATAGTTCAAAGAATGAATTTAGATGTGTGTGTGTGTGTGTGTGAGCTGAGGTGTTGGTGCAATGCGTTGGCGTCGCTTGGAATTTAATCCTTTTAGCCCGGCCAGAAGCCAGCTAGCGTCGGCATCTCATCAATCAAGAATCAGGCATCATTTAATAGATTGTCACTAAATCATTTGTCAACAATTGCACGGACAAAGTTTCTTGTGTGGATCGAATCGTGCGAATTTCTACAGACATACATTTTACAAATGCTCGCTTTTAATTGGCAACGGCCCTTTTCGTCTATATTTAGAAAACACAAACGGCCAACTTTTTGGCCATTGCATTTAGCAAATTAGTCGCATTGTCTGTGGACAATTTTCACGACTTTTCATTGCTCTCCTCTTCGGAACTTTTGACAAGGTCTGGCAACTTTGCGACATCCCGTTGGCGGTTAATCATTTGGCTGGCATTGTCGCCTATTGCTAAATTACTTTACAGCCAGTTTTGATGGTCGCCTACACAATCTTGGCCAAAGTTAACTGGGAAGGGGTATAAAACTAGTTACCGGGGCCACCTCTGCTCCCCATTTTATCAATTTTAATTTTTAATTATCACTGTCAAGTTTAATGGCATAAATTTTATGGCCATGAGCTATGTGATACTCCATTGTGACACTCACAAACACGCTCACAAAAACATTCTTGTGTCAACATTAACCAAATTTTGGCAAATTTATATTTATCGTTGGGGGCACTGATGCATTTATAATTAATTGAGCAACCGTTTCACTTAGAAGTTGATTGCTCAATTCTGCATTTTAATCGAGGCTTTTCAACTTATTATACTTCCAGATTTGCCATTAAAAAGTTATACACAATTATGTCTTTCTTGCAACGTTAAAAATACATTTATTATATTTAAAGTCTTTTGAGCTCATTTTTAAGAAATTCATTTAGTTATTTCCATTTTTGCAGCTCAATTAAATTAATTGTGTTTGATTTTTTTAAATGAGGTTTTTTCTTGCGATAATTTTTTAATAGTCAATCGATTTACAATTAAACCAAATATATTTTGCATATGCAATAACAATAAATTTAGTGAGTGTGGTTTTTAATTAGATCAGTTAAATATAACACACAACAAATGATTCGCTCTGCCTGATAAAGGTAATTAGAATTTACAGCACTCGCAAATCTATTCCCCAATCAAATTTGATTACAACTTTTATTAATACTCATTCCGATATGGCAGACACCTTTATCTGATAACTGCTTAACTTTGAATCTGATAAAATAAAGTAAATGGCTATAAGCTTTATTCGAATGGCTTTTTCTGATGTCGAAGGCAGAGGGAAACAGGAACTTTTCGTTTGTTATGGGGAAACGCAAATTCAATCAAGACAATCAATGAATTTTCATTTTAAGCACATGTTTGCGTAGTTTTCTTCTTTTTTTCGCATTGTTAACGCATTTACTTTTGTTATTGGTGTTGTTCTTGTTGTTGTTGTTGTTGTGCCAATTGTCACTGCCGCTTTTCATTGGAAATTTCTTGTGTGTATTGTACGCACAGTAGCCGATTCGGCGGCGACGTTAAGGGAAAAATTCGAGAGCACCCCGACCCATATTTCCTGTGCTTGCTTGTGTGTGTGTGTGTGTGTGAGTGAGGTGTGTGTGCGTGTGCCTGTGTGTGTTTGTGCTTGTGCGTCAAGCAACATGTGTGTGCTGCTGGCCTATTGACAACGCAATAACGTCATCAACTGTCATCGAGCATTGTTGTTTCACACTTCGTGCAGTAGTTGGGCAAATTACAATTGTTATTTCAAGTGTTTACACTGAAATTGATCGCGCACTCAAAAAAACAAATGCTCTGGAATTAAGTACGTTCAGCAAAAGGTAAAATCAGGTTGAAAACTGAATTGGTTATTTTTTGTGTTTACCATTAGAGGCAAATACATTGACTGTAAGAAATATTTTTTTGCATTCATTTCTAAAAAAACACGAAATAAATAGGAAACATTTTAGTGCATATTTTTTTCTGAGTGTATATCCGAACGCATTCGCATGCCCACACTGATAGGGACACATTGGCTGCCGCGTTGCATCATTTGCCCGGCGGGAAGTGCCGCCGACGACGCCGCTGCGGTGTGAACTGTGGCTGCAGGAGTTCTGCCACTGACCATGTCCTGTGTGTGTATGTGTGTGTGTGCGTGTTTGTGGGAAAGTGCCTGCAACACAGTGGCTACCAAACAGCTTCCTCATTGTCGCATTATCCTTTTTTCCATGGAAAAACTGTGCGGCATTTATGTGATGAACGCGTTTTTATATCATTGCACCACTTATACTCACTTACCCACACACACACACACACACATACACATACACAATTTATGATCCTTGATGTGTGTGTGTTTTTCCCACTAATTTAGTAACAACACCCCAGGGGGTGCCTGCCGGCGACCATCAGCTGCCGCTCCGACGGACACAACACTCATTTATATAGCCGCAGTTTGACATGTCCTTGCTGTGCGGGCGGCGAAGTCCTTGCTGTGCTCACGCCTTTGGTTTTCACTTTTGTTGATTTAATTTGTAATTCGAGTAACAACTTCGAGTGGCCACTCGGCGAGAACACACAACAACTTTACATCTGGGACGCGCCTTCTTCTTCGACTGTCTGTTAAATATTACGCAAATTAGTTGGAACGTTATCGGAGTCCACTCTCACTCTCACTCTCTCTATCGCTCTCTCTCTCTCTCTCTCTCTCTCTCTCTTTCCGCTCCTCTGTGTGTATCAATGAGTGTGTGGTTTTGTGTGTGCGAGTGTGTGTTTGCGGGTGTGGGATACGTCAGCGGTGTCTTGTCATGTGCGTGGGCTGCTGCAGCCGCGCTGTCTGCGAACTGTGGAAAATTTCATAAGTCGATGACGAGAACAGGACAACGACGACAGGCTGTCTGCAGGTCTTCTGATTGAGATAGTTTCCTGAGCCCTTCAAAATGTGTGTGGGTCTTGTGTGTGAGTGTGAAAAACAGAGTGAGTGTGTTTGTTTCTCAAGATTCGGACATTGATATGCAAAGGCGGGGCTTAGAAGCGCTTGTTCAGACAATTGAATTTTTATTGAAAATTATAAATATATTGCATTTAAATACAATCAATAATTAAAGGCAATTCAGTATGGTTGCAAATCGTACCTGCACAATCGCATCTACTAATTAAACTTGGCTAAAACTCAACAGATTTCTATAAGCAATCCGTTTCTGGCCATGTTTCATGTTTTTACATTTTTTTTTTTTTTTATATTTTTACTATTTTGGCCGACTAACTATAAATTAATTTAATTTGTTTATTTAATGTGTGCAATCTTAAAAATTTAACATAAAATTCGAATCAAAGTTATAAATTTTATAATATAAAATTAAAAGAATCTAAATAAATACCAAATTTAAAAGAAAATCACCATAGCCCTGAGACAGCATATCCTAGTAACTTATAAGTTAAAGTTCTCAAGGCATTCTTGAAGACCTCAGTCGTAGAAATAATATCGTAAAAGAATTCCATCAAATAATTTACTTACATATTATTGCTTAGTTCAATCGAACTGTACTCGTATATATACTCAAGCATTTATTCGCGTATATATTTAAGCAATGGCATTTTATTTTTGGGTCTGTCCTTTGCTGCTGCATGACCCACAAAAGTTATATTATTTTCTTTTTTTTCCTAATTTCAATACATGTACAATTTTATTTTTTTTTTTCGACTATACGTTGCTTTTATTGCTGTTGTGTGTGCTACCCAAAAAAAGGGACACATTTGACATTTGCTCAGTAGTTGGACATGAAATGGTTCCTTTTTTGTCAAGGTTTCCTATTACTGGCAAGGCTGAATTTTTGGGTGCCCACCCAGATGACAAAATGTTCTTTTCTTGGCTATAGTTAGTGTTTGCTGCCACCATAGTGTCCTGTCAGTGGCGGCATGTTCTGCCGACTTTTTGCCCTGCGGCAGTACCAACTAATTAGCCGCAACTCAATTTGCATAAGCAAATGCGGGGCGTTTGCACTGAGCTGAAAGTAAATGAACTGTAAGCGACGGCATCGCCCACGTCACACGTCCCCCATACGTGTGTGCGTATGTGTGTTGTTGTGTGTGTGTGTGTGTATGCGACAGGATGCGATGTGATGACGCGTCAGGCGAGCAAATTCGTTAATGAGCGAGTGAAAATGCTACGAACTAACAATCTTGAGATACCCTGCAAAAGTTGTCAATCAATATTCGAGAATGCTAACAGTGTTGGATTTGGAGTTAAGCTTTAGATTAGTTTATAATCGTTACGCAATTTAGAAATATTGGTATATTTACAATAATTATTCAATTATATTGTTATAGATTAATTGTATTCAAATTTAGAAAAATGCTGCTTAAGCTATGGCGAATATTTATACGCCAACAGCTTCAACCACACGGAAATTCTATACAAAAATATTCCCTACAATTTTTCGATATTTATTTTTACCGTAAGTGTTTTTTTTTTTTTTTTTGGTTTGTCAGAAAATTAGCCTTTCGAGTCAACGCAGCCCCAAAAATAAACAGACACCATGCAAAAATTAGGCTGATGGTACACTCAGTCATGCACATACACGAGCACACGAACACACACACACACACACAAGCACACACACACACGCACACACTAGCAAACACAAATCAATAAACAATGACATCATCAGAATAGCAGCATCCGCCTGACAGATTTTAAAGCATACACACAGGCGCCCGGCCGCTTGCATATATAATTATGGCGACGGCGACAACGAAGCCGAGAGAAAATATTTACATTAGCGTAAGCACAAGACGAACAAGGCACGGACAAAGGGGCTTATAGAGTGAGTGGAAGAGGGGGGAGGGGAACCATTGAGCAGGCCAATTGTAGGAGACTGTAGTTGCGTGTGTATGTGTGTTGGTTGGCCATTCAGCCAGTTTGACGACAGCAGCAGCCAAAGGCAACCGAATTTTTCTCCAAAGCTATTTTCTTCTTCTTTTTTTTTTGGGCAGCGCTTGCGTCACAGAAGTCTAGGAAATCGAGTGATATATACTAAAGTGGCAGATGCATGTGTGTGTGAGTGTGAGCAGTTGTATTGCTGCTTAGTTTTGCTTTTAATGTGCGAGACTGGGATTTTTTTTGGTAGCAACTAAAGGATTGTGAAAGTTGATAAAGCAAATTAATGATGCATATGAGTGTGTGCGTCTGTACATAAAGATGAGACTGTGCTTATGATCAAGTCAATTAAGTGGGGTATTAATGGCAAGGCACAAGAGGCCAAGCAAGCATAAAAGTGCGACTATAGAGAGTATATAATACATATATAGAGCAAACTCACTTAGTCATCCGAAAACTCGGCGCAAATAAATGTAGCTGAGTAATTGTGTGCAGATGTGTGTGTGTGTGTGTGCATGTGTATGAGTAAGCACATCGCTCTCTCTTCTACTGTGTGTGTGTGTTTGTGCTAGAATTTTTTACTCAATGAAGCGTCAAGGACTTTTGCTTATGATATATTTGCCAGAGATCCACACAAGTAACGAGGCGACCACCTCAAAAAGATGATGCAATGCGAGGTAGGCAACAACAACAACAACCACAACAAAAACACATAGCATACTTTTAGGCCACCGACGTGTGCGAATGTATATGTGTGTCTCTCTGTGTGTGTAGTTGCCACAACGTCGTGCCTAATGAGTTGTGAGCTGACGCGAAATTTATGAATGAACTGCAGAAAGCGAGCAAACGAGAGGCATACAGAAGGAGGCAGCGACAGAGACAGAGAGAGAGAGAGAGAGAGAGAGAGAGAGAGAGAGAGAGTGGGTAGGGATGAAAGAGACAGCTACAATTTGACTGTGTTCAAGTCACTTTATCATGTAGCTCTGCCCACACCCTGCCTTTTTTGTTAGCGTCTTTGGTAGCATTGTTTTAGCGCAAAGTGTGCGTAAAATTAGCTAAGTAGCATGAATTTTGCATATATACATAGATATTTTGCTGAGTAAATATTACACGAGCAGCAGCAATAGCAACTACAACAATACTAACAACATCAGCAGCACCACACTCATACACATAAATAATGGGTTATTTATTGGCTAGAGGATCTTTGGGGGAGATGGAAGGGGGGTTGGTGTTTTGTGGGCTGTGGCACTCCCCTGGTAATTGGCATGCAAAGTAAGCTGTAAACCCTCTGACTTATGGCCTGATAAATGACTTGTCCCAGCATACTTTTGCTCGCTGCTCTGGTGAACACTAATTTGGCTTGAAACGAATTTTTGGTTCGCAGGTTTAAACTGGCTTCCTGCAGATGGAACTGACATTTTGAGCTGAGCGCCAGATAATAATGAAACAGTTAAAGTTCAGAGTTTGAAATTAATCTGCTTTTCATAGTACACGCAATCAAATCGAAATTTAATTTTAATTATTCAAATGCTGCTACAGAATTTCTGTTTTATAGTAATGATATTGTCGACTTTGGCACAAAAACATATTGTCAAACGAATTTATGATTGTTATTATATCGCTATTATATTGACTCTACTGCAGTTCAAAGAGGTATATAGATGATATTTAATGAAAATTGCATTGATTTAAATTGACATAGCTTGCATATATTTGATTTTTATATTTAATATTTTATCCTATTTATGTAAATCCAATCTAAATTCATTTTATGTATTCTTCTCCTAAGCTAAGTTTTAAGTAATGCAAATTTGGTTCAACATATATATTAGGTCCCGAGCAGAGACCACTTACTAAAGTTTTAGAATTCCACAGAGTAAAAGTGCTCTCTTTAGTAAAACTCTTGCGCTTTGCAGTTAATTACAATTGGGTCTTGTTGTTTTTGGTTTTGGGGAGGGCGGACTTCTTTTTGTTCTTGTTTTTGAAGTGAAAGCAATTTCGAAATTAGTTTTACGATCCTTGGCGGCCATTAATTATAATTGGGTCATGGCGTGACATGGAGTTCACAATTCCATTTAATTAAATGCATTTATTTGCATATTTGTCTCTGTGATTTAATTGAGCTCGCTGCGAAACACGTATTTAATATGCTTCTTTTTATCACGTCTATTTGTCACACACGTGTCGCGGCACAAACACAAACGCAAACACAAATAACAACAAATGACAACAACATGAGCAAACAACAAATAAATAAACAACATAAAGAACAACTTTGCGTAGGCGTCCATGCGTCAATTCCAATTCGAACTCGAAATCGAATGCGTACTCATTCCGCTCTCTTTGTCTTTCCGCAAAAGTATAAAAAAGAAATTTATGCTTTCTCTCTCTCTCTCTCTCTTCATCTCGATTATATGAGTATTTACGCTCTTAATAATCAAATTATGACCAGAAAGTGAACACGTATGTGCGAGGCCAAGTTTAACAAAAAAAAAACAAACAGAATAAATCGAAACTATTTGGAATGAGCTAAATAAGTTTGGGAGTTCGAAAAAGTATTTTACGCTCGTACTACTATTATTATACTACTGAAATATATATTCTAACATAAGGATACGATGTCGCTACAAGAATATATTCAATACAACTGTAATGTGCATTAGAAATTTGAGAATTTGAAAAAGTATTTTTGGTTTGTTTTATGTTTATTATTATCATAAAAAACATAAGTATTAGAAATCGATGGAGGACATTTTTAGAAGCTTAATCAAGCACTAGTTGTATAATTAAATAATTGCGTCAGCCATGGCCAAGCGGTATTAAATTTAATATTAATATAGATAATTAAAATAAAAGACCAGACACTGCAGTTGTAATTGAAATAATTTCGTTTCTTCTAAGAAAAAAAAAAGAAAAACACAATTCGCAGTTTAATATATAAAAAGGAAAACCGAAATTAAAAGGGGATAAAAATGTATTTAGCTAAGTAGTGAGTGAGGGCGGATTAGGCTATATATAAGTTCTGATACATATTAAAATTGCCTGTGAATCCACAGCGCAGTTGCTGTTGTCCTTGAACCTGCAGGCTTGCTGTTAAAAAGCAGAAGTGCCGAAACGAAAGGACGAGTATCTACAAAAATATATTTATTGGTTGGCCCCAAAAACTGTTCCGTGGATAAAAATCTAGGCGCTGACAGTGCTCAAGTGCGCACACACAAATGGCATATGGTTTTTCTTTCTCTTTCTCATTTTCATATATATATATATGTATCTATATCTATTTTCCTTCTTTTTTTTTGGTGCCTAAGCAGTAAAATGGGAAGGAAATAAGCGTGTCAGGGCGTTGTGCGTCATGTGCTCTGAAAATCAAACGCAATAAAAATCATAGACATAGTTATAGGGTATATTTGGTATATGTGTATGTGGGTACCCCTGGGTACTTGTATTTGCTACCAGCTACCAGCGGCTCAATGCCAACTGATGCGTTGAGCGGAAGTC